>OY757239.1:56602536-57217450 GCA_963583995.1 Xylota segnis
ATGCAGTGAACTATTGCTACTGTCCATAAAGTCATATTTTGCCTATTGATAAAGTCATGCCAAAAATGAGCTTCATCGCTGAAGATGATTGTTCGATGAAAGTCAGAATTTTCTTCCAACTTTTGCAGATCCCTATCGGACTTCAAATAATCAAGAGGCTTCAGTTCTTGAGTAAGTTTGATCTTGCAAGAGTGCAGAGCCAATTTTTTTTTCCAAAATTTCCCCACAATATGGTCTGACAGATTCCCAATTCCTATCTTCGTTCACATGAATCAAATAATTTGGCTCATTTTGAACTTTTCGGTACTGTGACGGATGTGTTGTCTCACTTGAACCAGAATATTCGATAGTGAAAATATTAATTCGAATTTATCCATGATAGTACGCACAGCTTGTCTGGTAGGACGATTATTACGGCCGGAAATTTGAATAAGCGCTCTTTCAGGAGCGAACACCGATTCAGAAATTTGGTAAAAATTTTAGATAATTTACAAACGTTGTATGTTCATGAATTTTTCCACGTTAAAAACGTGAACCTTGCTTGACGTTTTAGTGTTAACAAATCATAAAAAAGTATAAAGTTTGCGTTTGTACTAAAATTAAAAATTGTTATGTCCTTACTAAAAAACCCTTAAGTTTACATTTCTATACACGTCCGGGATTGTAGTCTCGAATATGTCAGTGTGGCCATATAGGCACTGTGCCTCAGTAATTATTGCGTCGAACTTCAGGTCGAGTGGTTCGAGGTTTACGTCTGTATATACGTCTGGATGTATAAAGTCAAATCCCAAGTATGGTATATACAATTTGGAAACCTGGAACAAGAACCCGGTTAATGAAGGTCTTGAAGATCTTTATCAAATCTGTACTAAGTGTTCCCTGTCCAACAAAGTGTACATCAGTAGAAGCACCACTTTGTGGCCATTGGCATCCTTTCAAATCCTTTCAAAGTCATTAGACAATACCTTCTCATTGCCACTCTAACCAAACACATAAATGTAAAAAGATTAAAAGCCATTGTCTGTGGTCATGAGTTTCCACCTACCACGTATTATAAGGAAAAATCTTTCCACTTTAAAACAAAATTAAGATTAGTATCACATATTGTCATCCCATTTTGTATTTCAAAAGATGTTCATTTTTGTGAAATAAAAGACAACGATGAAGCTCCTAAAAATGTTCTCTTTCAAAAAAATACAAAAAAATAAAACAAGAAGCAACAAGAAAGGAACCCAATTTGATGTGTTCATTCCAACTACACCACTATCATGACCAACAAGAACAGCTGCTATTTGGTATCAAATGGATTCTACTTCGCCAGGATACAATCATTGTCCATGTGTATAGATATTATACATATGTATGTACGTGTACTGCAATTCAACCTTGTGATATCCACATCCATTTTGACCTCAATTAAGGGATTTTTTTTCAGTTTTTTTGTTTTTATTTTTCCTTCTTGCTTTTTCTCTTTATCGTTCACCATACATACATAGATAAAACTTTATTAAAAAGTTAAAAAAATGAAAAAAAAAAAAGAAGAAGTAGGTAAGCGCAATGGAGAAGGAATGTGTATTTGTTGCACACCAGTTATGCAATACAAATCCTGCAGGCGTTCTACAACTATAACAGCCACCCGAATACCTAGTAGAGAGATTTGAGAAAGTTACGTGTTCATGTAGCTGTAGCATATGCGAACTTTTTTTCATATACATATACAAAGGATTGCTGTTCATTGTTGCTGGGTTATTCGATATGAGAACAGCAACAATAGTTCGAGAGTTTTGTAAAAAACAAAAAATGTATACCACGCACGATTTCTGGCATCGATTTCCAGGTCCTTTCTTTCCGGGACCCATGTGTGAAATAAGTATACAACTCAACACAAACGTATGTATTTACCAATCTGTTTCCACAATTTCAATAAGGTAAATTATTTGCTTAATTAAATTTCCAAATATCCGAAAGTCAAACAGTCACACATGGTACACTCTTTTGTGTAACATAAAAGGAAATATTTAAACCCATCTCCTAGGGACACAAACGACGAATTGATTAAGGTTGGCTTCTGTTTATTATAACCACCGAACTCAAACACCCAATCGTGTGGGTATACATGTAGGTTTTTTTTTTTTTTTTTTGTATGCTTTAATGAACACGGAAATATCAATAATTTAGTGATTCGGCGAAAATGAACAGTAAATCGACGGTATGCGCTTCAGCTAAAGTTCAAACACTGCGTACATGGCAATCAGTACGCAGTATTAATACGCCCAACCGAACGGCTAAGTGAATTAAGGCAGAGAGCCAGTACCGCCGCCGCCGCTGCCGTCGAGGGCCAGCCGGCTGGGAGGACCTACTTCGGGAAATGTTACATGCATTATAATTTAATTGCGCTTTTAAAATTTATATTCCATTTCATTTACCAATTTGCATTGGTATTACATTTTCAATTTACATTCTTGTTTAAATGTCACTAGTGCGCTTGTAAGCACCTCATTATTGTAGATACACGATGCATATAATTCTTGTGCATTACGGGCTTGCTGCATCAGTTGTGACCAGTTTTAATGCATTTGGCCTTTAATTTTATTGTTAAGATTAAATTAAAAATGTCAGTGTGTTGTGTTTTTTTCGTATAATCGTAAATTCAAATTAAGAGGGTGCTACAGATTTACATAAATTTATCGAAATGTGTGTGAAATGAATTTATTTTAATGCTGGGGTACCATGTATCCAAGAGCACTTAGACTTCAGTGTGAAGTATATTCAGAATACCAGCTACCAGTACTAAACTGACAGGTCACTATCTAATGAACTTAGATAAGTTGCGAGAGCTCCTACCCAAACAAGTATGGAAAAAAAAAATTTTCATTTACGAAATGAGTGTTACGCATACGCCACCGAAGCAGATACGCAAATCGAGAATCTACTCTTTTGCGGCCCAATTCAAGCTGAGTATTCTGATTCTGTGCATCCTAAGCACGAACGAGCTTGACTGGCTCCTTGGTGTAAGTTTAGGAAACAAAAGATTTTCAGTCGAAAAATGAGTGGAAAAGAGGGCTATACTGACCGTCTGGATTCAGATGCGTATATCGAGAATCTACTCTTTTGTGGCCCAATTCAAGCCGAGTATTCTGATTCTGTGCATCCTAAGCACGAAGAGCTTGACTGGCCCCTTGGTGTGAGTTTAGGAAAAATGAATGGAAAAGAGGGCTATGCTGACCCTCTGGACTCAGATTCGCATATCGAGAATCTACTCTTTTGTGGCCCAATTCAAGCCGAGTATTCCGATTCTTTCCAACCAAAGCAAATACGAGCTTGACTGGCGTCGCGGTATAAGTTTAGGAAACAAAAAAAATTGAGTCCAAAAATTTATGAAAAAAAGTGTTACGCATACGCCACCGAACCAGATACGCACATGGAGAATCCACTTTTTTGTTTGGGCCAATTCAAGCTGATTCTATACATCTTCCTCGGTGCCTCCGTCGGCTCCTGGAGTATCATTCGTGGTTTTTCAACTCTTCTCTGTGTATGCCCTCTTACCAGCTAACTTTTAACAGAAATCAATGAAAATTTAATTATTTCCGTCCCTTCTTCGTTGTGTGAGTATCGTTTGTAGTTGTGTATGGGTTAAGTTTTCGACATAGACTCATTGTTGTGTGTCCTTTTGAAAGAAGCAAACTTTCGCAATTGTCTCGGCTATGATAAATGAATATAAGACGTGATATTTTTGCCAGAGATATTTTTCTTTAAGTAGTAGTGTGAAACGAAGTGGCACTCCATTATTGTTTTCCTCTTTATTTCCGCCGTGACTCATTTGGATTTTCGTCACCCAAGGGTCCATGGAATTGTATTCTTTTGCTCGCTGTGTGGTAAAAGCAATCAGCGATGGGAACGATTGTCGGGTCCTTTTTTTGCGTCCTTATTACATTTTCTGACTCTATCACACAATTAAGAGTGGAAAACTTAGAGATTAAAGCTTTTGTGTATGATATACGGGAAGGATGTTTTTTTTGTTCTGTGTTTTGTTTTGATGTCGCAGATAATGATGGGTCATCTGCGTGAAAATTGATGTGAGACATAAAAGTTTTACTGTCCAGGATACAGGAGTTTAGATTGTATTTTTGTATTTGATTCGCGTATTTTTATTATCATGGTTAGCAATTAGTAACGAAATGAAATAGATACCGAGTTGATTAAAGGATGGCAGTTAGAATTTAAGTGAGATGGTATATTTATAGTATAGCGAATAAATTTGATCCAATGATGATCCTTGTGTGATGGGTTGTTTGGCATTTGGTTGGTAAGAAGATAATGACTAGATGGTATTTTGGTTTTATTGTCAAGCTATTCAATAAATTCAGATTGTCGATGTGGCTGTTGTTCGAATAAGTAGACTAATGAGATCTTTGACTTTCATGGAGAAATCGATGAGGATGGAGGAATGGAAGGCTCTTAATAATAAGAACGCATTGATTTTATGTTTCATAATGTGTAAGTAGGTGAGGCAGTTAGTCATAGTCAGTTGTGAGCCAGTTAGTCATAGAATAGGAAGCTTTGCAAGGGATATCGAAAGCGTTTACAATAGAGTAACTTTTGCAGGGTTTGTTTTAGGAATACCCTGTTTCAAGGTAGTGTACCGTGGCTCCAATTAATTATGAAACACAACATCATTCATATGTCTTCGACTGATATGATTGCTCAAGTGAATGCGCTCAAGGTTGATATTGAGGTCATAAAAGGGCCAGCGGCTTGACAGAATGACAAATTCAATAACTCGTTTATTCGGCCAGCTTTGTGGCATGTGAAACTAGATCTATTTATCCCAACAACACTCAGTCCTCCAGGGATTTCCTCTTAGTGTTACTATGTTGGGCTCATTGCAGAGGATGTATGGACCAATAACGTCTGCGTTCTGAAACCCACTTCATCATTTCATGAATGAATATTGGCTGCGGCATTGATGAGTCCGTTGGGCCTTTATTGCTGAAAATATTGCTATGAAAATCAGCATCATATTTTTGTATTTTCAGTATAATGGTCGTCTGCCAAAGTTGAACCAAAAACAGAAATTAATCAAAGCATGTATCTTCCTGATTATATGGCAAGCTCCAAAGAAACCGCAGCTAACCTTGCGCATGGTTCTTAAATCCTAACGATAAAATGGGGCACCCAAATTGAAAAGATCTTTACGTATATTTGATTGCTATTTATCATCCTAAGGGCATTACATACTTTTGCAGATCGTGTTACTAACTGCAGCTTTAGTTATGCTCCATGGTTTTCAACTGCCAGTAATGTTTTGCGCCAGAATTTTTTTGGTATATTTCCCACAGTAATTCCCATACTGTCTGTGTGATAATGATAAGAAAACCTGAGGAGGTTTCTGTCACTTTTACAGAGTAACTAGCTCTGAGTCTCATCCAATGGTTCCGGGATACATCGTTTTTATGAGAGACATCTATACAAATGTGTGGAAGCTATTTGGATGTTGTTTTGGAAGCAATAATGAAAGTATGTACCTTCGATGCCAGATGCTTCAGTGAACAGTGTTTCATAAAACCTAAATAAAAGTCACTTTTGGACCGAATTCTATCACAGAAGTGGTGATTCACTACTGATTTACGTAAGTTTTATACTAAAAAGTGGAAAACAATTGCTTAGAGCCAAGGCTCAGTACATCCCCTGCTGCTACTGTTCAAAATACATGTTGTGTTGCTGGCCCAATAATAGACAAACAGCACATCTTCTTCATATATAGAGATTCCTTGGATCAACAATTTAAAATAGATGTACAAAATTTCTATGTATGTACATACATACGTATGGGGCTGGAATGAACATTAGAAGTTCGAGACTCCTTCTTCATTTCTGAATGATGTTATTTACTGTTTCGACCATCTACCCTCTAATCCGCTTAGTTGCGGAGTTGTGTGTCCTTAAACACCATTCCAAATGGTCTACCGTAATTCCTCAAACTGCTCTTGCATCCTTTACAAGTTGACTTTACTTACTAACCCAATTCAACAGTTAACACTAAGAGCACCTTGAAAAGGTAACAGATCTAGCAAATATTTTTCTATGAGTTTTTCAATTTTATTCGTTTTATTGGTTTCCCAAACACCAGCGCGTACTTAAAGCTCACTTTTGCAACTGGAACCAGAAAGCACTTTTATCGTTAGCTCCACACAGACACTGCCAATTTGTCCAGCTTACAAAGCGGAGTGTTTGTAAACTTCTTAGCTCTCAGTTCCCTAAATCTCACTTCGATTCGACGAACTTAAGACTCTAAAACTTCGATAATCCTTTCACCAAATGCACTATTTCATCCTAGTACGAAAACAAACACTCCTTTCCACTTTTTTTTTTTTTGTTTTGTTTCCTCTTCGTTATCGCATTCTATCTCCTCGAATTTACAAATTCAATTTAACTTCAGATATTTTCGACTTTTTCCATCATCGAAAAACTTTAACGGATTCCAAAACATATACACACATAACCGGCGGAAGGAAAAATAACCTCGAGAATCCCTATCTTCGTGAAACTTGTCATGGGATTTTTTTTCCAAACAAAAAAAAGGGGAAAACCCGACAAATACAGTAAATTCGAAAGTTTGTTGACATAAGATAGATGCGTTTGGCCAAAGTTCGTATGGTTTTAGGTGGAAAAGGGTTTTTCTGAATGGAAATCTCACGGAAATGGAAAGTTTTTCCACAGTTATGACCGAAAAGGACACCTTCTTGCCAGTGTTATCGATGGTTTGAAGTTGGCTTTGTCATCAAGGATATGCACTTTTCGGGACGAGCGGTGCGGGAATTCAAACCACTATATGGCGGAAGTAAACAAGATGACATTTTTGTTACTGGATATGTAAACTTTTTGACCAGTGATACCACCTCAACAGAGATGCCACCTCTGCAAACATCATTAATAATGGAGTCAACGCTGTCGGTGGGAAGTTGCAAGTTTACAGACAAGTAACTACCCATACATTATTTCTTGTGTGTCCTCAATGGCGAGGACTTATACAGACATCAACATAAGTTACAAAGCAGTTTTTTTTTTTCCTTATAATTTCCTTGATGCAATAAATTCATTTCTTCATTCTGTACGATGTCCTGCGCTTAATTTTTCTTACTCTCGTTTGGGGCACATGTGGCTTGGTAAAAAGTTTGACATGAAATATTATGGATTCGCTTGGGATAAGATTTCTTTGTACAAGAGATAGTGAATTGAATTAATCTAAGGATTTGAAGATTATTTCAGTTATCACGACCACAGTATGAAATACTGGGGAACAGTTGAACAGCTATAAAAAGGACATGAAACTAGACATGTGAAATGATGGCATTTAAAGTGAACGTTTATTATAGGATCTCTTGGGTATGGTTCTCTAACAAATGGCATTCATTTCTTACGAAACTATACAGCACCTGTGGAATTCGGAAACTAACAATCCGTTTTTTTGAAACATAAATATTAGTTTTATATGATAACATATCGAAGCTTAAATAGATACAATTTTTCGCAATTGTTTTATTTGATGGAAGTTGTTCCCTTAAGCCCAGAGATTTTTGTAATTCATCATTCTACAGGACTATAATCTGACTGCATCATACCTCCTGAATATCTGGAATCGCAAGGTATAGCGCTCCTCTGCTTTATGTTAAATCTGTTCAAGATGTGAGACTTTTAAATGGACCGTCGGGCAATACCACATCAAAGTTCACTTTAGATTATCATATGTTTTTCATAGAAATAATGAGGTAGGAAATCATTTCCCTGTACTGAACGCCTGGCCAGGTTAGGTGCCATCTCATTACTTAGCTAACTGCCTCCAATTGTACACTTAATTGCTGAAGTCGATTGACCTCCTCTTCTACTTGTGTTAGCCTCCTAAGGCGAGGTCTTTCTCAACTGCATTGTGTCACCTGGTGGATTAGAAGACTCTACGAACCGGAGCATTTGTATCCATCAGCTCTGCGTGTTCTAAACATCTTAAGCGACTGATGCGCAACCGCGACCAAACATTTTGCGAAGCGCCATTAAGCAGGGTCTTACATAGAATCTCCTTAGTTGTTCGAGACAGGGCTTTACTATTCAATCTCCTTCTCAGCCCAACAATCAGATGCACCAAGTCGATGGGATTGGCGATTTTCTAATTGAAAATCTTTCTCATCACAGTTATACTTTCAGATGTTTGTCAGACGCTCGCAAAAAGTGGGGCCGTGAGAAAAGTTTTAGGTGTTGTCCAGGGATTGAGGTCACCACAAAATCCAACGATCACCTTGGTAGTGTATAAGTGGAGCGCTTCGTATGACACTAAACATCCCTTAACATTTTTGTAGATTGTCCACAACACATTTAGAATTTTCTTCTTTACTGATCTTGGTAATTCCATTAACACCGACATTAGGTCTCTACTTCAACTCATTAGAAGCCCAAGTGATTGCTGCTCTTACAACGAGCAAAAGCAGTCACTCATGCCATCCTCCTACTTGGATGCGAGATATAGGCCAAGGCACTACGTGAAGAGAAATATCGGAAACAATTGGCTATAACGCAAAGGCGAGGAGCCCTTGATATGGTAAACTTGTTTCCAACAGTTTCGAAACCACCCATGCCAGTAGTCGCAGGAGTGACTCCTATTGATTTCCTTGTAGAAGAGAGAAACTATATGTATGAGTAAAAAGCAAAAATTGGAGCGGCAGTCAAACAAGTAAAGGAGCTCCTTAAACAGAATTGCCCAGAAAGATTGAACTCAGAAACTAGAGGGCGATGAACTGTGAGGCTAACAAGGACATGCCTGAAAGAAAGTACCCCGAAGTACACTACTACCTTCAAAAGATGGAAAAAACATTAAGCCCAGCTTCCCAATACCCCGAGTCTGAAAACTATGACAAAATCATAGTTTCTTCGTCTGCAACAGAAATCTGCTCGCCTTGGCCAACATTGCCCCAAAATTGTCATCGAACGAACAGCAACTGACACAGAGTATGCTCCATGTTCTGAAGTCAAAAAGAGAGAGAGGCAGAAGAAAATATGTCCCAATGAGGTACATTGACAAACGTTAAAACCTAACCGGCAAGACAAAACAAACCCTCAACAGTTGATCAGCATGAATAAGCCGATCCCCAGAAAGGACGACACCATTCCGCAGCAGTATGAAAGCGTTTCGGAACTAGATGTAGACAAGATGAAAAATATACACAACATCGGATGCACTCCAACTATGTTCAAATGCTTCACCCTTTTTCCAAAACGAAAGTATGTGGAAATTAATACAAGAGGTGCCCTCAACAAATAAGCAGAATACCACCCCAACCCGGTAACGTAACCCAAAACCCCAAAACCAAACAATCAATTTTACAAATTTACATTTTTCATAAACTTTCATCAAGTTTTGTAATTCCCTGACCTCAAAATGAGTGTGCGAATACTCAACTACGAGTATGTCGAAGTTTCTAACGATACATGAGCTATGCATCCTCACTAAGGTAGGGCTAAAGTTTTGACATATTTCCCAACTTCATCAAATATGTGCTTTAAGCAAACATAAACCTTATTCCATGGAATATGAGGTACGAAACTTACTTCATCAGCATCAACAGTAAATACGTGCGTGTTTAATGGGAAATTTAATACCATCCAGGCATACATACACAAGTGACAATTGAAATACATTTTGCTACTTTTAATGCAATCTCTGTGTGAATTTTAAAATCCTTATTAAAAATGAAAACCATTGATAAAAGACAATTTAAAATCGGTGGCGTATGTGTAACAAAAGGGCAAACAAAATATATATCACCTTCAGTTAAATAAATAACCGAGTGTCCTTGTAATTAAAATAAAACCACTGCTGATTCGAATAAAATCTCACTTGCGATTCTCCTGACATTAAATATCCTTCGAAATAATTTACTGTGTACTTCACGATTGAGTTCGGTTTCTGTTCTACAATAAACTCCATAAATCTCAAGCGTGTGGCAGTAATTCACGTTCCCCAGCGGCGGGTGGTGAGCTCGGTCCTTGGTCCTCGGTGCTGGGCTCCTCTCTGTTTCTGCCCAGTTTCTGTTTAAATTCAAGAGTTGTCCATTCGTGCATCTTTAAGCTCTTCGATGAATGTAATTCTCCATAAAATTGACCCAGTAAAATTTTCAATTTTATTTTCCCACTGGTCGTGGGAGTCCCTCCTCAGGATGGCTGGGTGTGGGTGTGGGTGTGGGCGTTTGGGTGCGGGATCGCCTGGAGTTCAATGAGGCAGATAAACCTTTCAATTTGCGATTGATGATTTTAGTATGCAGGTGAGCAGATGTTGTATCAAAGTGATCCCCACCTGGGAGTAAGCTGGGTGTAGCAACAGTCAGCATATATGTAATACAGTGCGCTCTTACGTATAATCTCAATTGGAGTCGGCGAATCAACTGTACGAATGTAAATTGGTTATTGCAAACGTAGGGGCTTTTACAGATATCCTTTGATGGGTAGCAGGTACCTACTTCTTTTTCAATAATTTCAATTCACATAGGCACATCATACGAGTACATACACATGTACATGCCTACCTCAGAATTATTGATGGTTGATTAGGTCTGCAATTGAGCTTTCTCCTTTATTTTCTCTTTTCATATTTTGTGGAAGCGATTGCGGTTGGTATTTTGATTGATGGTAGCGGAAAGTGTTTTTCCATCATTTTTTTAATGAATATTAATAATAAATATATATTTGCCTTTCAGACGCTTACACTCAAATAAAGTCTAGGTTCAGTTGCTTATGTTCATAATTGGACGTCTTACCATAGTAAAACCGAGAACTATGTGAAATTCTTTCCTTTAACAGTCATTCACTTTGAGAGCAAACCAATCATAGCCTTTGAAACTATGCTTCTACTCATTTGCCGACGCATAACTTTAGAGTACTGGTATTGAAACTGCCGAACATATTTTCCGGAAATGTCTCATCGGCCTGGGCCAAAACACTTTCATAAAGTCTTGACTTTTCCAGGCCAAACAATCCTTAGCTTCATTCATGACTTTCATTTAAAATAATAAGCATATATATGCAATAGGATAGTGCAAAAGATCTCCATGGTATCGTGAGCCTTCTACAAGGTACTTCAAAACCCAATACTCCAGTTATCCTTTAAAAAAAAGACTCAGCCTAAACACTGAAATAATCTTTCTTGATCTTGATCTTCACGAACAGATGCACTTATTCCTTTCCTGATATATACTCGTATGGGTCCCGAAATCGTACTCTCAGGAGCTGAGGCTACTTAAAAAACTACTACAATGCCGAGCCGCTTTGAACAACGATTTCCATTGGAAAATGAACGACGGATCTCCTTGGGTTAAGTGTTCACGACTTCATGAGATTTGAGTGTTTTTTCACTAGAAACAGTGTCTGTAAAAAAGAGCTTGTGATCCAAAAGTTTCCTACTTGCTGATGGCCAATGGTCAATGCTTATGAAGCAAGGAACATTGTCTGTGTGGGAATTTGGATAGTTTTTACTTTATGGGTGGGAGCAGTCCTGCTAAACTGTTCATAAATTGTTTGAACCGATTGAATAGTTTTATAAAAACCATTTCCTAATAGAATTCTATCGATGTTTTAACTTCATTTCACTTTTAAAGGATACTCCTCACCAAACTATGGTAGATGGTGGTTGACGTCCATTCTGTACCCTAGCTACGAGCTCAACAGCTTCCTTAGGTGACCAGCCATTAGCTCTGTCATTTCGCTTCCTCTATAGTGAAATTGAGTTCATTTGGTGGTATTCAGCACAATTGTAATCAGTTTACAATCGCTTCAATCTGTATTTCCATTTCCCTTTGTACGACCCCACGTTACGGCCACATACCAGCACACCCATTATCATGGACAAGCAGGCGACTGACTATCAAGACTATGGTGTAAACTATATCTGATTGTAGAAGAGTCTGTTCAAAATCAGCTTCATCATGACAAGGCGGAGGTGTATTTCGGACGCCTCCCTTACTGAGATGGATAACGCCCCAATCAGAGTCTTTAAGGACAGAACAGCTGTTAATAGATGACAGGCGTGCGAAACTATGTCATATCTCGGCAGTTGTGGCCAGAATACTGTTAACGCAGAACACAAAATCTACTAATTAAAAACCAGTTCTGGCATTTAGTACTGGCTACTGGCCCATTGAGTTCCATGCGGCTAGAATAGGCATTCCATTTAATATTCATAGTCGCAGTTGCAATATATTAAACGAAAGATAAACCATATTACACTTGCAATGCAAATATCCAGCATGTTTTGACTGACACAACTACCTCTATCTACCTACCTACCTTGTACGGTCCCAAAGCTAAAGCTTATGTTGTGGTAACAAAACCACTAAAGCCACTTCGTGGGACAACATTTTTTGTTTCCTCACCGGACTACGCCTAATTCCTGGTTTTACATCTTTGAATTCACCGGCTCACATAATTTAATGTCCCGGTAGACAAAGATGCGACCGATTCGTAACGGATGCAATGTTTCGATCATTCCACTGCATACGAATAGACCAACTATAAATGACATTAGTTAGAGGCCTTGTCATGTCAGGGCCCGTAGAAAACCATCGAAAGTGGTGCCAGTCCTTAAGAAAGTATAAAAGAAATTATCAGTCATTCGCTGCACTTTACAATACTCTAATAGAGGAAGGGACATAATGATCATAAAAATGTGTCTATCTCTAGAAGAAAATGGTTCAAGGAATAAGCGATATGATCCACCCGAATCAATTCAATCGCAACACTATGGTCAAACCACATTCGTTGGATGGATGGTAGGTATACATGAAAGCTTCTCTCTGTGCTTTAACCTAACCTCGCAACTATCGTGCTTAATAAAAAGTACCACTCTTGTCTAAATTGTCAAAATGGCTTCACGATGTTCTACTGTCTCTATTGCGTTGTTCGGAGCATCCCTTAGAATTGCGCCTTTTCTTTGAACTTTAGTGCCTGATTATTATCCAATTCGATTGTAATATCAGTTAATAATAGATTCAATCATGAAAGAGATCCTTTAATAGAAGGACATCATCGATTGTAAGTGGCAGAGAGCATATGTTTGTGTAATTCCAACGATGTGTACCCACCATAACATGCATTATTGGAATTCCGTGTCCGTGCAACATTATCCTGATAACTGGTGGTCGCGTGGTCCCTTATGACCAAAAAGAATTTAACACGGAACCAAAATTCGGCACTAAAAATTTATAGAAATGTGTGTAGTATAAAAAATGTTTAGTGGACCACTACCTTACATAGTAACTACCAGACCTACTTGTGTCTTAGTTTTCTAAATCAGTTTCTCCACTTTTGTTAATTTAACTGGCCCACGACTGCGACTATCGTACTAAACGTTTGCGCACTCCTGAAATATATCTAAACTACATATGCATGACCTGGTTCTAAGATGAATTTTGCTTTTGTGCTAAAAACACTACTTACTCCTTCGGATACGTCCCTTGGAATAAAATGCAATTACTTAATAAACAACGGACCACATTTCAAAAGCACAGGACCAGAAAAACTATTTCTAAGAAACAAAGACCTCGTCTGTCAACAAAAATTCATAACCAGCAAACGATGGTTATTTTTTTTTTTTTCTCTCTCTACTCTCCTTAAACGGAAAACTTTTTCACTTATCACAAGAAAATTGATAAAAAGAGCGGAATCTAATTTCCCCACCCATTCTAAGGATGTTCCACAACGAACAGAGTAACACCGACCGACGACGACGCCAAAACGACACAAATACTATGCAAATACTTTAACCACAAAGTTTGCCGTCGCGTCCTCAAAGGAAACAAAAAAAAATCGCAAAAAAAAAGGACAAACAGTCCTTTTCGAAGCACAGACGAAAAAAAAAAAATAAAATATTTTAATTCACCAGAAAATCTTTACAGATTAGCGAGGATGGTGTTTTGCCGCCTCTCTAAGATTTGTATCATTTTTTTTTTTTTTGTTTCTTCCTGTGTCTCCTTAATTCGCTTGAAGCACAATTGCTGTTCCTTTAAATTAAATTCTCTCGCGTAACAACTTGATGTTGCACCAAATTAAAACTTTGTCTTTTGATTTTAATTTCATTCTCTCTTTTGGTAATTAAATTTTATTACAGATTGATAAAGATGATTTCGGCAAATTAAAGCGAAAACTTTATCGTTTATTTGTGAAAAGGAGATCTCAGAGCGTTTCGCCTTTTGGGAGGCTCGGCCGCCCTCCATTGTTTCCTTATCCAATGAATAGAACTTTAATTAGGGAATTTGTTACATAATTACCGCATAGCGAAGCACATTTCGCGCTAGCGCTGGCACTGGTTTTGCCTGTGATGGTCGGTCGTTCTATTTGCGAAGGCAATCAGGAAGTGAACAAAAAAAGATTCAATCCTAACCGAGTGACACAGGACGAGGGTGCAAGAGTGTGATACTGTCCCTCATAACAAAACGTCTTTGAGATAAGCGGGGGAACACAAAGCTTAATGGCAGGACCTAGGTTGGTTGTAGTGCTCTGTTGTTGCTCTGTTGCAGTGGGTTGCAGTTTTTTTTTTTTTTTTTTCATTCTTTGTTTAATTGCACTTTATTTACTTGCAGAAGCAAACACGATTTCCCTGGGGCTGTAATTGTGTTATGCACTTCGTTCTGGAGCAGGATTCCTGTGCGCCGCATACAGCCACAGCAATGAATGGAGCAATACACTTCGGCTGAACAGACTGAATTCCCTATTGTTGCTAATTACATTGCAATTAGTTTTATTGTTGAGTTTCTTGACATTGTTGGTGAGTGGGGAGATGATGATTGTGGTCTGTTCGTTGGGGGTTTGAGTCAGACTCGGATGTATGAGTCAACAAAATTTTCATATTTTGTTTGCTGGCGCTACAACAAGGGGGGCTTTGCCAAGAAAGTTAGAGAAACCCCGCAAAATAATTTAAGTTTGAAAAGTGTAGGTGATATTCAGTCGGTTGTGCGTCAGTGTACATAGATGGCGGGTTCGGGTCGATGTGGTGAAGGACTTTTGATTGGACTTTAATGAAGTATAATTTGGTTAGACTAGTGTTACGAAAACGTTAACTTTTGGACGATGGCAGTCGGAAAGTTAGTTTTGGCTAAAGTTTTGGTCTAGTGTTAAGTGGACGACGAAGACTTATCTGCAACGAGATTAAACATATATAGATGTGGTGGAGTTTGAAGTTATGAGTCTTTAGCATTGTTAAGGAGTAAATGAATTACCAAGCGGATGGTATGGACTGAAATTCCGTAAAGATTCGCCTTGAGATGAGATGAACAGACCAAATAGTGTAGCCACTATGGCTATTTGACCCTTCTTTTGCTGTATTAACGTCAAAGACAGTTTTTTTTTTTAAAGCCTGGTGGTTGTATGGGTACATATTCGAAAAGAACTTTTAATCAAATCTGTTAACAGCTCATTTGATGAGTCTATATCTATCTCTGCAGCAAGATTAGTAAGCAGAATTGCCATTGGATGTAAAGTTATGCCATCAACTTTGTTGGAGGAATCAAGGTGGAGTGAAACCTTGCGTAATCACGCCAGTCTTTCGGTTGCGTATACGTAACTTTTTTTTTTTGAACATTTTCTGGTTAAATTTTTTTGCTGTTCCTCTGCTCTTCCTCCACAAAGGGAAGCAGTAGCTAAGCCAGTTTGTGGTGTAGAGCTACAGAATAGCTGATTTGAATTGCATCCCCAGAAGGTAAAGGAGTGCTCCTAGTTCGAGGGCGTATACGTAACAACGCTTCTCACCTTGCACAAGTGAAAGACGACCTCAACCAACTTTGAGTATGCAACTTGAGGCTATTAGCCAAAGACCGCGCTAAACTGGAGAGGCTAGTTGGTTGAGACTCAAGTACACCTCGGACTGTAGGGCCACCTAAGTAAGTAAGTAACCATTGATCTTGATGCCTCTGAGGATATCTAACATCTACTCGATGAACCTATAACCAGGAGCAGACCTAAGCACATTACTTACTAAGGTTCCTCTACAGTTCGTGGTGAACTTGGGCTTCAACCACAAGCGTCTCCAATAATCGTCAGCACTCTAAGTCGGTTGAGATTCCCTTTTACTTATGCGAGTTTTTTGTCTTTTACGTTGTACCTCTACTTTCGCTAAAAATACTCTGCGGTCCGGAACGCTGGTGCCTTTGGCTTTACATGCTCTAACCATCACAGATGACTAAGGACAATTTTTGACAAAGTCGACGTAGATTTTTTTTCTCGAATCGAGGATATCTTGATCTGTTCTCAAGTCACCATAACGTTGGACTGAAACGATCAAGCTGTTATATAGGTTCTCCCTAATTCATGTAAGGTCTCATTGATTTTGCTACCAACCTTGCTACCATTCTCCATCGTAAATCTGGGCAGATAAGCGAGTTTGTCATAGACATAGCTCTGTACAGCTCGAGTCTACTTAGGACTCTACTCTACTTAGGACTTCTTGAGTTTTCCCTAGGATCTGCCGAAGTGTGAAAATTAAAATAGAAATAGTTCCGCCTGGGAACTACCTTGCGTATGTCCATCAAAATAGGTGATTTTTTTATTTTACCTGAATATAAAGCTCGTATACTAATTTTATTGTGTCAAATTTGTATGGAAATTTTCAATTCGAATGAACAGAATACTACTTAAGTTAATGCTCCCAAACCCCAAAGCAATTTTCCGAAATGCCACCACTTCTACATCAAATTATGTTTGATAATTGTATCCGCCCCTCTTTGAAAACCCTTACAAACCCCTGGGGGAATATTTTTCCACTGTTGGGAACCCCTGGCCGGAATAATTTGAATAACTTTTCTTTTCTTGTAGTAATGTAAACCAGCCAAAATTAAATTTATAGTTTGCTTTTAAATTATTTAGTGTTGACCAGTGTTGTCGTTTTTCAAATTCCATTTCAGCTTATTAATTTTGAAGTAATGACGTGGAAATGTCATACCGTGTCTTCAAAAATTTTGTAGAAAGGGGTAGCAACAGTTACCTCAAGAAAGGAGTCGAATAAGTCTAAACTACTAGAGAATGACTCATATTGGTTTTATAGACAGTAGATGTTTTCAAATACCACTATACAAACCAGTCGTATTGAGATATAAGCCTGTTTAAGTTCTATTCCCAACAACTTCTTCCTGTTGCTCGTCAATTATACCCCGCCAAGGCAATTGTGTCCGTCGGTCGATCTAAGCCAGCTGTGTAAACTAGGTCACCAACATCAATCTTAAACACTCCGCTGAAGCACTAAGTTTGCATTTTCATCCTTCGGTGTCCTTCTGCGAGTGGAGAGAATCCCTCAAAGAACATAAATCATTATTTCGTCATCATCATTTTCATACAATTATTTTAATTGCATCCGGCAAGCAATTTCCGACGCATATCCTTCCCCCTCTCGCGGTTATCCTAACACATCGTAAAGCTGTCGCTGTTTTTACTGCTCCTTCGCGCGGAACCTAAGCCATTGCAAACAACCGCATGCCAGACGGTACGTCTTGCTCCTTCTTTGGGCTTTAAAAATAAATACATATCTCATTTACCACTTAAACGAGACCCAATTGCTCGGTCGAAGCCGAAGTTACTACCACTATTTCGAGGACGAGCATAAACCTCAAATAGTTTTACGTACATAATTAAATTAATAACACGTTACGCAGTAATTATGGAGCGAAGCAATTTCCTTCTTTATGGTTCTTCTCTAAAGAAAGATCTTCCTAAAGCGTCTATTAAAGTTAGCCATATCCTTGGATGGGCAAAGTTGTTTGCCATAAAGCATTGCTCTCCTTTTGCCGGCCTTTCTTCCTTCGAGTTTATGTTTCAGTGTTGGGTAGTCGTGCATTTTAAATGCTTTTTCTCGCCGGTAGCCAAGAATAAAGTAAATCCTTTTAGCATTGATCCAGGATAAGTTGCATTGTGCGCCTTGAGCCGTTCCACTGAGAGTAGTGAGACTCTGTCGTGTTCTTAAATGACTTTGTTATTATCCTAGAGCCGTATCCATTTTTTATTAATCACGCTTGTACGTGTGCGTTCACAAAGATTCCACTTTACGACTGTGTAAATAATAAAACATGGACAAAAGTGAGGAATAAGCTCCCTCTGACTACCGACTGGCGCGGGATAATCTACCGATTTCAATGTTTGTTCCTCTGCCGTCTGTTTGTGCTTTTTAAACAAAGAAATATGGTAGAAGAGAGCTGCTTTTGCCAACAGATGTAGTCCGCAACAGCGCGAACCTACCCAGCATTTAGTAGAAGAGCACTCCAGCACGTTGCTGCCTCACTTGAAGCCACAGCAAGCGAAACAGAATGAATAACATTATGGAGACTATTAGTTGCCTTAAAGGATTATTCAACAGTGAACAGGAGGTTATACTGGTGTACCAGCGCGAAAATGGACCAACGGATGGGAGGGTAAGCGCACGCAAAAAGGAAGAAAACAAATAAACACATTTCTACAACAAGGATCATATTATGGAAGTTTATGAACTGATTTCATACTTCGTTAAGTTCCTTATTGCAGTCAATGACGACGGCGACGGAAATGGTGGCAGCGTTAAAACAACGAAACCCACTATGACTGTGTTTCCTTATCCTGGCGTTCAACAAGGGAACAACAAGGATTCGCCTCCGTACAAAATGGGACTTTCATAGTGTACGCAATGGTAAACAAGGCGTTCGCCCTCCTAACTCCTTCGTATTATGCGCGAAATTATTTTCAATGTTTTATGTGTCATGTGATAGACAGGACTCCCTCCTTGGATGCACCCCCCACTAAGAGGAGGCCGCGAGGTGGTTAGAAAGATATAGAAAGCGTTTCGCATGGAGGAATACTTTTATATGGATTTTATGTCTGTATTTCAGTTGTGTGTTATTTTTTCTTTGTTAGCTTTGGTGACATCAGATCCTGGCGGGTGGTACTACGTTGCTGGATGTATCGTTAGCATGCGTTTCTTTATTTGATTTATCTCTGACAATTGAGTTCTTTCCTACACTCAGTTTCAGTTTCTCCTTTTTTTATTTATTTTAAGTAAGAAGCTGTGAAAGGATTATGGATAAGTAAGGAGGATGATGGTACACGGTTTGCGTATGGCAACGGGTTAAATGACAAGGAAAAATCCAAAGATGAAAATGCGGATTACAAGAGGGGTTATGCAAAAGTAAATCTTTATCCTTTTTCCGGCTCTATATTTACGCACCATAACGCGTTGAATATGTTTCCAAAGGCAGGGATATGCAAAGGAGCATTTCTTGAAGCACTTGATCAATACGCATTGACTTAAAGGGTTTTTTGCATATCAGTTGTTGTATGTTGGTATATTTCAGCGAATCGATGTGGTTAGACTTTTTGATTGGTTGCGTTAAGGAGGCTTATTGGGTTAAGCCTTTATTCATGCGAGCGAAGATCCGATGACTTCGTGTAATCTTTAGTGATGGCACTTTATTGATGAGGCTATTCAGATGTTAATGGATATACTTATGTACTCTTTTTTAAAAGAGTCCTTTTCCAATACATTACGGACCTCAGACACCGTGACATAAGCGCAAGTTCAAGCTGGCAAGCATTAAACATATATCTACTTATGTATAACGTTTCGCAGCTGCTGGCTAGACTGGTCCAAGAAATTGTGTGGCCTTAATTTATACCTGTTGGTTGGTTGGCTTAGGTTCGTTCAAAGAAAGTATCCTCAATCCGTTTCCATTTGAATCAGTTTTTAAGAGATCCTCAACTCGTTTGAAGTTTTAATCTACGAAAGAATGGTGAATTTAAATAGAAACTTACATCTGTACATGTAAATTATAAGTTTACAGGAAAGGGCTCAAAATTTGCACTTACTTACGTATACTTAAGTGGCGCTATAGTACGACATGGACCTGGGCCTCAACCTACAACCTAACTGAGTTCCCCACTACAAGTTAGTTGGGGTTCTTTACGACTTAAGGTGAGGATTTCCTCGACTTCGTTATCCCTCTAGGTTAGAACCGAGGGCTTTTGGGGCCGGAACATTAGTATGCATTCGTTCTGGATATACTAGCCATCTTAAACGACCGATACGCACCTTTCTAACCAGGTTGATGTCACTGCAGAGCTAGTAGCGTTCCTTGTTAAATCTCCTCTTCGCAAAAGGTACAGACATTTTTCGAAGAATTTTGAGCTCAAACCAATGAATAATATCCTCATCATGCTTCTTTATGACGATAAAGTGGGACTGGGATCATGAAGTTGTTTCCTCGGGGTTTCTCGACAAAACCCTTGGAACTCCATTGCCTTCTTAGGCCAAACAAATCGCTGTCTGTAGTAAGGAACATATCCTAGAGTTCTATAAAAATTTCTTCAAAGAAGTATTGTCAATTATGATCAACCTGCCTAAGGCCAAGGACCGAGTCTGTACAAAAGTTTTCTCGCATAACATGAGATCGAACAAAAATGGTTAAATATCAGTGAAACTATAGGTGCCATGAATTTACACTGCATCTTCCAAAGAGGACACCAACTATACATGTATCTTTGGAAATGATTTCTGTAGAAACTCGCAAAAGAAGGTCTTTACCTTCAGCTACTTGGGTGGATAGTACTAGGCAATACAAAGACCTTTGTAGTATTAGGTATGTTTGTCCTTCAACCAGACTCATTGTATGAGTCCAAGCATAAGTAGTCTACTCCTAAATAGTGATCCTTAATTGATCTCATGTGGCATACCTTTTCCCTCTTCTTAACTGAAATTCTGTTAAGTTTTTGACTACCTTAACCTTTAGATATGATGACGTCCGTTCAAGTCCCTAACAAAGGTAAATCAATAAATTTAAAACAATTCTCGAATCGATAAGAAACATTTCGTTTTATTTTGACTGTGATGTAAAGTAACAAAATAAAATCATCTACAATCTAATTTTATCATTTATTCAATGGTATTCACAAACAACGTGTGAACTTTTAGGGGAGACAACACACCATCCATACAAACGTACATAACTCTCAACAAAGTTTAGGGAATCACTTTTATCGGTAAAGTTGGACCTCAAAAAAATGTTTATATGCTGGTACATGAGACCATTAGAGAACAAAGTTGGTTTTAGGGTTAACATTTTTACATATTTTTTCTATTTTTTTTTTTTTATTTAGTGCACCATTATGGGGGTATTGAGAAAGTTTTGTGTGTTTTTAAGGAGCTATATCTAAAAATAATGCTAGATAGCTTTAATTTTTGGGTGATAATGTTGAGTCAATAGGTGAATATTTATGAGTATAAGTTTGGATTCCAAAAAGTCCCTGAACTAAGCTATAGTTACTCTATTGAACATTATGCCCTACAACTCATCGCTGCCATAGAAGTAGTCGGTTAGATGGCAGTCCACTGATGTAGTACACTTTACCTTTTTAAATATTGAATCCTGTATAACTACAAATGAATCCTTAACTAATTCAAAAGCAGTGAGTTAATAAATAGCTAAATAGTTACTTGAAAACTAAAGTATTACTTTGATTTGGAAGTCTCATCCATTTTCTAGAATGGCATGAGTCTCTTCTGTCTTTGACTTGCCTGCGAACTTGCAATTTTTTTGTTTCTTTTCGAAGATGAAATTAGCTTGAAAAAATACAATTAATTTTGGGAATCTTGAATGCAAAAATTTTTAAATGTTAATGGAAGTCTAACAATTATTAAAATCTCGAGAAAAAAATTTATAACAAATTTTCTTTTGAGATTGTTCAAACATCTCCATTTTGCTGCGACAATTATGAAAGTGGCTTTGAAATGTAAACTCTTTTGCGATTTGGACAGCTTGAGACTGTTAACAGTGACGTTGCCTGCTTTGTAGTTATCCTGGATGCTGCTATTCAACATAAGGAAAATGTCAGATATGGCTGTTGTTATATCAGTTTGTTTACGTTGCTGGTACCTATGTATTTTCATTATCAAATCTGATAAAACGACTGATATCCTGTATGCTTACTTCTTGAAATATTTTTTCTCAAATGCGTTGCATCAAAACCAACTCAACTTCAACCGACTCCTTCCAACTACTTTCGACCCCCGTGGGCATACAAAAACGTATGACACACCCGGGTGTGTTGGGTGTATGTTGTTGATGTATAATTTTTTGGGTGTTGACACAATGGTTAAATGACTGTGTGATGACGATACGCTTAGTCCAGATGTTCCTTTGACTACATGTACATATTCATTCTTATCGCAATTGTTTTGCCTTACGTCGGTCGTACTATCCAAATTGTTACGAAGATCTTCAAGGAGGAGCAGTAACGAGGTGAACGATGAATGGAATCTCAGCATTACTTACCCAATCCTCCATCAATTTCAGTCACAAAAACTCGTCCGTCCTAACTTAGAAAGTAAGTTAACAATAGTATTAGCGAAAATCCATAAGTTATTGTAGACTCCTTGCTGCTTAGTCAAGATCGAGAATCACCTCACCGAGACCTTTGATGTCAAAAATGTTTTAGATAAAGCTAAGCGCTTTAACGTTTTTTTCAACATCGTTCTTAAAAGAAGTATACGGAACTCAAACCTCACTTCAGATGGACAGTGTTTCCAAAGTCCTTGCAACTGTTGGAAAAGCAAAATGTGATGTCTATAGTGTCCATTGACAGGGAAGCAGCGATATATACAACACCGAGGTATTGATATTAAAAACTGTATCTACCCAGAATTGCAAAAAAGGCAATAAAACAACTTACACCTGGTCCTAAATACTTGGAGTGATATTTCGCTACGTCCGCATAGACGGATAGTGGAGAAGAGGATACAACCATGAGCTGTGTAAGTTAAGATCCAGCCCGGAATTTCTTTAATGATTGAGGACCCAGGTCCACACCTGGCTGTAGCGTCGCAATCACAATAAATGTCCCAAAATATGTCACAGCTTTTCATCGTTCTCTTGCTCGGCCCATTCCAGCGCACTTCCTGGATGCTAGTTATTCTAGCGTTCTGTTCATGGTCTGAACATTCCATGTGCAGATTCATAGAACAAACTCATAACCAGAATTCTAGACGCCACCGTTGTTTGTATATAGAGAATCCGTCCTATTCTACGTGGCAAGAGGCAGCGCCTTAATGAGGAGACACTTTTTAGCCTCTCTCCAATCTTCAATCGGGGTACTAATCACCCAGTATTAGGGGTGTAGAATAACTCTTTATAATAAGAGACTTGTGTTCTCATATGTATACGTACTTTCGCCTCACTATCCTTTGGACATCATGTTTTATATTATCCTTTAATAATGCAATACACAATAGTACTGATCCCAATTTTCACCAGAATAACTCAACCAACAACCCCCCTTTCCAAAAATTGCTCCCACAAAATATTGCTCAAGGATATTCCGCAACCTAGATTAGGTAAAAAAAAAATTCAAGAACAACCATATTTAGGTCATAGCCCACATCAACGGTACTCCCACTGTAACCTCAATTAGTCCTGTTAAAGCCAAATAGTAGAAAAAAAAACCTCTTCCTTCAGCAAAACAAAAAATCCATAAGAATAAGGTATGCCACGGGAAACTGCTTTAAAAGTAAATCGTGCCTTCAATGTTCAATTTAAATTGTGAAATATAGACATCTACCATGTAACCCTGATTTATACCAATGAAATGCAAATCATTTCTCTTCCATCCATAAGGATTCGCCTGCCTGCAAAAGTAAAATGCAAGTAAAACTTTCATGATCCTTATTTGGATTCGTTTTTCATGTTCTACCTTTTTTTTTTTGTACTTTTACCTTACAACGCAAAACGATATCCTTGCACAAGCATTTGGCAATTTGTTTTTTTCAGTTCCTTTACCTGCTCGCTCTCTCTTAAATTTCCTAGATTCGTAGATTCCGATTTTTAATTTCCTACACAATACCACCGTAGACGAAACGAAAAATGGAAGGGACACGAAAGCACACAGTACTCGTGCTTAAGGTTCTGCTCCTGCAGTTGTACTTAATATCATATCGAGAAGAGAGAACACAACATTCCTCGAAATCCTTTTTGCCAATGCATTCGCAAGGAAGAAGAGGATGAGGAGTACTCGTACAGAGCCTTCCTTTCTCCGATACGAAGTTTCAGCTGTTCAGCTGCTCAACGTTTTCCTTACAAAGAATACCGATCCAAGCCAGAACGTTGAATCATCAGTGATTTATGTTCCTTGGATTTTTCGCTTATGGCTAAATGCAATCATGCCCATCTGGGGCCCACACTGCAAACGAACGAATCCCAATGCCAAAGGAGGAAAGAAAAATTCGAACAGGACGTGCAATACAAAAACAAAAAGTGCCTCCCCATATCCCCGATGGGTACGAAATACGATATCATCTTTCTTTTCTTCGTAACAGTTTGTGTTTGCTCACTCACCTCGGGTAACCCTCGGTAAAACTCTCAGAGCTAGCTTGTCCCTAATGGTTTCGTTTGTTGTTTTGATTGCACATACTACGTATCTGTATCATGGTGTTTGCAGCTGCAACGAAATATCGACCTCAACTTTTGGGCAAAACAACGCTGTAATTCATTCGAATGGAAGAAAAATAGAAATTCCTCAAAGATATCCTCTTCCGTATCGCTCTGACCCGCCGAGTGTATCCTTGAAATGCCATCTTTCTCTGTTTGTTGTTTTCTTTCTGAATCACACATCCTATCGCTGAACAAACAACTTTCGTTCTCCCAAGACTGCTGCCACTGACTGTGGACTGGAAGTTGAAACGTCTTCAGGGGTTAGGGCATTTTCAAATTCCGCCCTTCAGTTGTGGTCACGTTAAGGGATGACATCTATCCGCTATGTCGGTTCTGACAGGATATTGCAGACTAGTGAAACAAATATAAAAAGGATAAAAGAAAACTTACTCACTTAAGAAAAACGAAAAAGAAAATATGTAAGAACAACGGTCAAGCGACGACGTCGGTGATGACAAAAACTGTAGATACATGTTCCTGTTTCCTAAGGATTATCAAACCAATAACTTTTTTTCCTCTGCGACATACGAGAATAAGTCCATGCACACACACGAAAGAGTGTATCCTGTGACAATTTATGTATTATACTGTTTATTGTTCTCTGTAATGTTGATGTTGATAGTAAATATAAAATGAAAGTCATGTGTCAAATGTTAATGCGAATGGAAGACCAAGTGTGACTTATAGTCCTTTAAATTTTGTATGCATATTAACTTTCATGTATTATTTGTTTAAGGAGTCTAGGGAATAATAATAGCTCTGACTACATTGTCAATGTAAAGGTTCAAAAAGCTAAAATTTTGCTCGTAATTCTTTGGAATTTAGAGGAGGAACCAGTGACATACTTATTTATATGAATCCGGACGAAGTAGAACACATATGCTCATATTTTTACAGAGGATTACCGTATATGGATTTTTTTTTATTGAGTTAAGAGATTCATCGTCTCCCTGACAAACCCGGAGTTCAGAAAGAATTTTGGAAAGAACTTTTTCGAAGTCGAATGACCTGAATTTTAAAAGTGCTGAGTACCCGAAGCTTGATTAATTAAGCTATGCTTAGTTTCTATCTAGCTTCTGGGCTTTTTTTGGTTGATTTTCGTCCAAATAAGTCGAATCTGCTCATCTCTCCATTTGGCCTAACAAAATAGACGTGACATTCCAGATAAATTATTTGAGAATGTGACCTCACAGACTTTAGATATGGAGTTTGAATCATAGGGCTTATGTCGCCAAGTTTGATTCAAATTTAGATTTTACAGATAACCAGGCCAGCGCCTTTAGACAAATAATAGGCCCACCTGAATGATTACTCCTCCTAGGCATATCTCTTCTGTCGTTAGATACTTTCAGTCACTTATCCACCACAGATTTGACGTCTTGACAGAATTCAGATTTTATGTTTGCATATAATACTTGTGACTTGTGTACTACTACTTAAGGTAGCTTTACCTGGTAAGAAAGGTACATTCGTGTCATGTCTGGGGAGATCACGACCTCACGCTTTCCTGGAATATCCCTACATATATCTGAACTCTAAGAGAAATGAACGGCAGTCTAGAGCGAATTATTAGAGAAGGAATCTAAGAATTTGATAGCAGTTTACTTATCTGAAAAGATCCGACTTTCTCTAGTTGATATCATGTTTTTCTTGAGCCAAGATATTATTTCCGCCTAAAATACACTTCAATCGTTTATGCAACGAAAGACCAGGGGGAGATTAAATCTATCATAGGAAACACTTTCAAATAGCCCCGTTGTTAGTCTTTGAACTCTCAGTATAAAAATGCATCGACTTGTAGCCCGGAAAGACCTCTGTTCCCTAAATTTCGTTGGAGGAATGGTGGTTATCCGGGAGATTTTTCAAAACTTAACTTTGGAATCGTGTAGTTGAGGTATTCAGAAATTGTATCGAAAATAGATTAGATTGGATCTTGCTTAAATAATTATAGTTTATGGCTCTCTCTAAAGTAGAGTACACATTATTACTATCACGTTATAAGCTGAAAGCCAATTAACTCAAGCGATCCCAAAAGTCAAGAATTTTTCGTGGATTTCCCAGTTTCGATACCCAAATTACCTGTTTTGATACTTAAACTGGTTGCGAAACTGTCAAATCCATGAAAAATTATATAGGTTTTTGACTCTTCTTGACTTGTGAGATCTGTCCAATTAATTGGTATGTAATTGCCATTCAGTTCACAACTCTCTACTCTACTTTATGACCGAGATGTACAACCAGTGTTGCAGGCTCCATTTGTTTTTGGCAGAGTAAAATGCAACAGTAATGTTTTTGGCTTTAGCTTAACTTCCTAACCAAGATCCAACCCAAATATCTTGCTTCACGTATTGCCTATATGTATTACCCTAAGATTATTCATTATTCTTTGCTAGGAGTAATGACATGAAAAAGTCCTTCGCTTGCTCGTCCTTACGGTCGAAGTGATTTCGACTTAAGGGCTTAACTGGCGCTCCAGTGTGAGTACAGGAAACAGAACATTTTTCAGTCGAAAAGTGTATGAAAAAAAATGTTACGCATACGCCATCGAACCAGATTCGCACATCTACCATTTTCTGTCCCAATTCAAGCCGAATATTCTGATTCTGTGCGTCCTTCGCACTCTTAATAATATTTCAGTTTTCCCAACATGTTAGCACACTAAGTAAGTCATAGCAAACGTTTTCTTTTATGATGAAGCCAGGAACTGTAGTGAATGAAACCCACATCCATGCACAACATCAAAGTCATTCTGTACAACTCTTCCGTATATAAATTAATTTCATTGTTCAAATAAATTAACAAAGCCAACAGTCCTCAAAACTTATGGCGAACCTTTTATAACTCAAGCACTTCTTTCATACCACACCGCTTTACGGAAACAAACCCCAAAGAATAAATAAACAAATGTGCTTTCGTTCATCTTCTTTAAACTTTGAGTACAAAAAGGTACTGCAAAGAGTTAAACAAAAAAACAAAGCAAAAAGAAACGAAGAGAATACCCACAGGAAGAAAAGTGTCAGGCAGTACAGAAAAAAAATAAAAAAAAAAAAAAAAGAAGAACCACCCAAAGACCATAAAGTGGAATTTAACGATGCTGAACACAAGATAATCTGTGTGGTTGCTCGAGGTGAGGCTGGGGTGGGCACAATTTTAGTGCAATATTGTGGTTGAGTTTGTTTTTCCACCATCATCGTCGTCATCATCATCATCATCATCATCATCATGAAGATGATGAGTTCCTCCTGAGACGGAGATGAGAACATTCATAGGAAGTGGCAACGGCAACGGCAACGGCAACGGCAACGGCAATGACGCACCTACCTCAACATAAAGTAAAAACTCTGTAAAATGAAATAACTGCAGTGAGAACGAGGTAGGGGGAGGTTTTAAATGATTTCAAATTCATCTCTTTCCTTTCTTTCTTTCATCCTTCCTCCTGACAAATATTTACTTAACATTCATTTAAATCCGACATAGAAAATTATAATTTTAGGGCAATCTCTTCCGTATAGAAGCGGCTGCTAGAAACGATGACCTTGCCACTTCTTACTGCTCCTCCGATGTGAAAGGTACTGCAAAATCTTGAGAATATTTAGTCAAAAGTGTTTTACTTCTCTTCGTTTTTTTATGTCCCCTCCAACGAACGGCGGCGGGTAATGGATGCAATCATATTTAATGCGACCTTGAAGTTTTTGGCTTTTAAAATTCAAGTAGCATCAATCGTTTTAATTAAGAATTAAATGAGTGCTAGCTTAATTTTTGGTCCGACGAACGAGGGGTAATATTTAATTAGGGTGTTCTTTCAGCGAAACGATCCTTGGGCATTAGAAAGTAAAGGGAAATTATTCGGGGAGTTTTATGTTTTATCAATATTTTCTTTTATGCAGAAAGGGGGCGAAGGTCGAGTGCGCTTTAAAATTTAAAATTAGCATTCGTATTCTGTCTCTGGCTTGGATGTGGGCTTTGGGTAGGTTGTGTAACTTTTTTTTTTGTTTTGGGAAGCCTGAAATAATAAAAAGTCAAATTTGAAGGAAGGAATTCGAGCGATGATAATGATATTCCTTATTCTCTTTGAGGACATATTTTATGTGTACTCAAATCCTTTGCACACTTCTGCCTGACAAGGAGAAGACAGAAAAAGTTAGGACTTAGACTTTGGTTCTTGAGACGTCAGTAGGAATTTGCCTCAAGTTCTGAAGTGTTAACATAAATACTTCTGATTTTTTTTCTTCCTGTATATTCATACCTATCATTGTCTGACTTCCTCTTACTTACCTACTTAGCACGCTCCCAGACTGTGAAAAGACTGTGCATGAGACACAACACCCGTCCCATCATCTTCCTTGTCATCTCCAACCAAGGGGCTATGATTCAAAGATCCTCTTTGCTTAGACACCGTTCTACATTTGGCCAACGTAGCCAAGTAGGGGCAGGGGCAGCTGAGTAGGTAGAAAGAATGGTCACCACTCGGATCACCAATTGATCTATTTCAAGCCCCTGTCGTAGATCACCTAAAAACGAAGCAAACATTAGTTTGTAACTTTGGGATAGCTAAGCGGACTTTGATATTCTTATGAATTTCAGAATGGTTTATAGTGGCTTTCCTTACAGGTCGCTTAAGTCTTCGAAGTGGTCTGCACATACTTGAACATTGGCATAGGAAGTGAGATGTGGTCTCTTCTGCAGTCGTGTCATCAAAGGCTTGGTAGAGGTCATCATGTTTTGTCAGAGTTTTCTGAAAACACATGCTCTATAGGAGTGGTAGAACAGTGGTAATGTCAAATCCTATTCGGATTCCTTGCTAAATCGTCAGACCTTTTGAAGTGTATCGCTGCGTTTGTAGTAAGTACAGGTAGTACTCCACGGTATTGTTTCACAAGTTTGGATTTGACGACTGTGGATGAACTGGCCTTCAGTCAAGATTGTCGATGCTTTGCTTTTGCCACCTTTCTTGAATACAGTCTGGATAGTTCTTGGTCTCTTCTCCGATTGCTGGTATCTTCACTTAGAGCACACTGTCATAGTTTGTAAGTCTAAGTGTGCAGGAACATCCACATTTTTGTAAGCGGTTGTAATGGAAGAGAAGCCATCGCCCTTCATACACATGGGGCCACAATTTCGAGGAAGAGTATTACCCTTGAAAATCTTAAAAAATCCAGTGCTCTGCTGAACTGGTAGAACTCTACAATGTGTTTCAGAGTTAGTACTTCGCCAAACCGAAGTAGCATTGGTTTTCTACAATAAATCTTCACTCGACTGTTCCACTTATTTACTCCGAGGTAGATGCACCCCTTAACCAGAGTGGACAGATTTCGAAAGAGAAAGGACGCATTTAAATTTAAAAGCTGAACTCTCTGATTTAAGCTTAGCTGAGGGACCCCTTAACCACATCAAAGTTACCGTTGCCAATACACCTCAAAGGACAATTTTGTACTAATGATACTCGCAATTAAAAGATGGAAATTTAGCTACTGGATAGGATACCAATAGGAATACCTCGTTAGCATTTAACTTCCCTTGGCGGCTTGATGAATTCAGTTCTTAAACATTTACTATTGAGTTGAATAACCGGACGCCTTCGTAATTGGCTTACAGCCTTCTCATCCAAAGCACCAGTAGAAATTAACAAAAAAAAAAAGATAACCGCTTCCATTTCGGCTTCCTTCCTTTTAAATATGAAACTTTTTTCCAAGTCCCTCAGAACTTTTAAATAATTTATTTTTTCCTTCTTTTACGAGACATTACAAAAGCACTAAAACTTGAGCTCATAAATTCAACTCATTTTTTCTTTTTTTTTTTTTTAAGCGAAAAAGAAAAATCCTTTCGACTCTCTCGCAATTCATTAAAAACCCAAAACTTCTACCACAACTACAGCTTCCAACGAGACAAATTAAAACGTTTTACTGGACTGGCTTTATGCCCCACTCATTCCAAAAGTGAGACCAACAAACCATGAAGAAGATCACCCCCATCCTGACAATGAATTCACTTTGCCTCAAGTTACCCGCCCAGTTCCTGGCGAAAGGCGAAAGGACTTACTAAACTGCGATTGCATTTTTAATCAGGCTGCGACTTTATGCCCCAAGGTATCCATAGAAAATAGTAACCTCTTTCAAGTTATTCCTCCACAATTTTCCCCGCTCTTCTGGTCTATTTTTTTTTTTTTTTTTTTGTATTTCATCTATTGCAGGATGCAGCCACACCACATATAATGGTGAGAGCTGCCGGAGATAGGACGCTTACTGCTGCTTCCCTGCTGCAGGAGATAATATGAAGCACTAAACAAGAATTGAACTCTCTGTGTAAACAATGCACAACAATGAGTGCACTTAAAACAATTGGAGAATAGGTTAAAGGCCAGAAGCTTAGACGGAGAGTTAAAGCACATCCGAGGGATATTCCCAAGGACCTATAGCAGCAGGCTGCCATCTGAGAGTGTGTTTGTGTTTGTATGGATGCTTGAAGCCGTTTTCACAGAGATGAAATGGAAATATGAATAAGGTGTGTGCTCCTCTATGTGTGTATGTGTGTGTGCTCAATTTGAGCTTACATCGTGGAAAATTTCCCAAACGACACTCATGGCTATTCAAATAAACACCCATTCACTCCGCTGTGCACCCACAAAAACAAACACAGATACACTTACAAAGAAATGCAAATTCGGCCGGACACAATCGCTTATATTGGAGGAGCTCCTTTTGGGTTCATAGATATGGGCTCCATCCCGCCAGAGGACAGCCCAGTAAAACTGTACACATGGGTAACATTCTTCAGGATAAAGCATCCTTTGCAGTCTTGGCGCTACTGACTTTAGCGTTAACATTCATTTGACCTATTAAATTGAATGGATATTCTCAGTTGGATTCCGTCCTTAGCAGTGCACTTAAAGTCGCCTCGCTGCAAAGAAATGGATTACCATTGTACATACGTATACTCCTAGTACTTGTTGAGGACGACGACGACTACTACGACAACGACAAGGACCGTCGACACGGGCGCGTGAGATACACTGCGAAACTTTTCGCATTTATACTCATCCCGCTTGAAAGAGTCCTGTGAATGAGAAGCGAAAGGCGAAACGACAACAAACAAACAGTAACAGCAGCAGCACCAGCTATGGGTTGTATTTAAAAAAAAAAAAACTGCTCAGAGCCAGGGGTGGTTGGATATATTTTAATTGCTCGCTTAAGTGGATGAAAATGAAGGCGAACACTGGCGCTAGTGGGCGGGCTAAAGGGTTTGAAGAATATATTAAAAACCCTATGTTGCCTTAATTTGAACACAGGTTAAGGATTACCGGCGTTTCGTCTCGTAACCGTTTTCCATTTAGAGTTCTTCTTCTGAATTTATGCAATTGTGTACAGTGACTGCAGCAGGGGTGAGTTTGAGTTCAAGTGAAAACGAATGAACAAGTATGCAGATGTAGACAACATGCCAGTGAGCAGGTGCTAATTGTGTTTTACTATGAAATTAAATTAACTTTGCATGACTCCCAGCGACACGAATAGTCTAATGCAAATGACTCCACAGAGTCACGAGGTGAAGCGTATTTAATTATTATACTTCTTTGTGTCAGTGGATTATGATTTAAGGACACGCTTCGAATTTGTTCGTTAATTGGATTTGACACTGGTTTTTCAAAGACAAACCTTTCTACTTTTTTACAGGGGTCAAGTCGTGGTAACTTTTGGGAAAAAGGCAGCGCATAATGGGCGGTGTATAAAGTTTTCGTTTAATATCCTTGGAAAAGTTCACAAAGCTTGTTAGTGTTCTGAGTGAGTTTATTAAAGTTTTCGGTGAAGTACTAGATTGCAAGCAATATAGGGTGAGGCCATGTGCATTAGATCCTTTAAAAAATAAGTACTTCACGGCGGACACTCGTAGACTCGTAAACCACCAACAGTATGCTTTTATGAACGGGTTATGCAAGGCTACTCATGGTGAGAAGATAGTGTGGTTCATAAACGTTAACAACTTCATTTTATTTTTCCTCGAAGATTTACCATCACAAAACCGAAAGGGTTCCTACCAATAATACAAAATTAGAATTAACAATGATATCTATGTTTTTTCTTTACAAGTTTTTTGAGTATCCCCTGCATGTGTTCTAGTTTTACTTTACATCCCATCTACACTTCAGAAATTGAAAGTGAAACCAGGCAAGGAGTTACTTACTCCTGAAGTCATTTACTTACGAAATCTAGGTATTAGCTGTCTGTGGAGAAAGCCGACAATCAACCGACACCAGAGTTAATGACGACGTATGTACATTTTCACTTCTCTCGACACCTTTACGTTCTCCGAATTGCTTACATTGTTTGGTTTGGCATTTATGTTGGAAAGGTGATTGTCGGCAAAGCAATTACTGTTAGAAGTGAGTGCTATGAAGCCTTGTGTGGTGACATTTTGATACCAGAGTTCAGAGTAGAGATGTGCCTCCATCAGGTTGGAGGCGTCATAGCACACAGAGCTCGCGAAACAATTAACTTTTTGATGGATATACGAGTAGGTATACCCAAGGCGACATTTCCTTCAGTTTCTTCAAATACGATTGTTTTAGTGCTCTCTCTCTCTCTCTCTCTCTTTTGAACTATTTATTTGAAGCCATATGTGTCCGTGATGTCAACTTTATTTTGAAGGAAAATCTTTGAAGGGGCGATACCGATATTGGAGTAGGATTGCATTCACCTATAGATTGACAAGTGGGCCGAGTTCGAAAGTAAATTTTTTGTTTTTCAGAAATTTTTGTCATGACAGTGTTACCCTAGCAAAATCTTTGGGATCCTTGAATCACAAGACTGCAGTCTCAATTAGATCTCGGATCTTTGTGTTCTCTAAATTTGTCATTTAATCAGCTTATGACGACCCTCCTAAGCCAATCCGTTTTCATGATAAATTTTAGAGTGGTCTTAGGTGGCTGATGTTTGCTAGTTCGCTGGGATCGTTGAAGGATACTATTCCGGTAAATTGAGTGGGTTGGCCATTCAAAAATAGCAACGTGTTAAGCTTTTCTCTACATTTATATCGCCACAACCTCTGCATAGGTCAGTGGTGCTGTTTTTTGCTATTCTACGATAGACCGCCAGCTTTCGTATCAAATAGGGATTGTTCTATCCCGGCTTAACCGTAAGAGATGCATGCTAAGACATGATTTCAACTCCAATCTATACATAGATTTCGATAGATTCCGATGACATCGAAGCTTGTAAGAGTGTAGGCCAAGATCTTTTTGCAAAATTCACCACAATGTGAACTGAGGGCTTCCCGATTACAAATTTTCTATATTTCATATTCTTTCAAGTATCCCACCTTCATACCAATCTACCAAACCTAACCTTAACCAATCAAAACCGTTCCAGCACAGCTTCAATTGATCGTCGCTTATTTAAACTTCATTGGTTCTAAATTTCGGCAAAGAATCCTATAGATACTAGGTTATAAGTTGAGAGTGTGCCATCTTACATTAGCCAGGTTGTGAAAGTCCAATGTAATTTTGGACACTAGGAGACTAATGATCATTAGAGTCTGCTTGTGCCTGGAGTTTAATTCTGCGCTTGATTCTGACCATTTCATTATCGGATAAGGCCATGTGTTCCATATGTGCCTCGACTTTAGAGGTTTGAGTTCCTTTTCGCGTCCCGGCAGGATTTGGTGATACCGTAGATTTTCGCTTGAAGCATACTTGCTTGATTGGGAAGTTGTATGGACGAGGGAATGCATGGTTACTTCCTTCCTTAAAAGACGATACAGATTTGGGGTCTGCGACCTCATCGCTTTTCAAAATATCTTAGTACCTAACACATTTATTTTTATAGAAAAAACAACAACGCTGAGGTGCGAATTTCTTACCAACAAATCGAGTCAACTACCTCAAAACAAATTAGTCTGGATCCCTTAACTAATCAGAAACTTTTGACTACCAAGACCTCTGTAAATATGGAACGTGCCCTACTATACACTGTTTCTTTATCTTTACATTTGTAGAATATCCGACGCTTTCACATGATTCATATTAAAGATAATTTTATTACAATTTCCACGTGTGAAGCTCCTATCAACAAACTGAGTTTCCTCTCACTTACTTCTCCGAAATAAAATCCCTCAAGGCATTAATTACAAAAAACACAAACAACTTCTCGCATCGACTGAACTCAAATCTGTCAATTCAAGGTGATAGAAACTTTGCAAAATTCCACAACAAAACACATCTCACATTGACACATTCACAGAACTTTCTCTTCTTCTAAATAATTAGGTATCTCAAATGGTATGTCGTTATTCCGAAAATAGAATAGAATCATTAAATTAAGTAGATTGATTATTCCCGCCTCCCTGCAGAAAGCCCCGATTGAACTATCATCATAGGAGGATTAATTCTACCATTTGTCCCAATTCTATAGTCGACCCAAAAAAACAGAACAGAAAAAAACAAAATCCCAAGCACCATACCATTATCGACTTACAGAGAAAATAGGAAAATCCCAAAAAACGTAATCAAAGCCCAAGACCGCCCTCCTTGTAAATTCCCATCATCAAAGCCCAACCCATTCCCTCCCAATCGCAAGTAATAAAACGAAAGCCAATTCCAAACGCCTATGTTCTCTGGTAGTACTCGTACATCTTAATCTATGGCCATTTGGCAAATTCAAGGAAAACTTTTCGATTGCACATCAATGAATAATTTCATGGGTCATCAACTCGGATAGAGGAGGACAAATCTGATGCTGCTGCTGCGGCATCATCGACTGCCATCAGCCGAAGCCCTAATATCAATATCAAACAATGATGGTAGGTACCTACTATAGAGCATCAAACTCCACGACAACAGGGCATGGACAAAGGAATTGATTAGGTCTCTCTTTGAAATGATGAAAGTTTCGATGGATGAGGCACTTCTTGTCGGCGGCACTGCCGTTGTTCTCGTCGACGACAACGACGACGTGTCTATTTCGGATGCTAGTCTCTTTCTTATCTCCGGATCTCTACGCTCCTGGGTAGAGAGATATCATAATCAATAGCGGCAACATAGATACAATTACGAAATGCGTCAGTTTGATTTGTTATATAGCTCAAAGGTTGAGTTATATTGAATCCGCTGGAGTGGAATGAGACTCACCTCTGATCTTTGTATTTACAAGTTGAAGCGGAGGAACCGCTGCCGCCGCAACCATTGAAATCCATCTTAATCAGCAATCAAGATGATATATCTTTGTGTGCGGCTGGGTTTGCTAATTTTAAAGCCTCAATTTTAATAATGCGCCCCAGATAGATGAAAAGCATTCTGCACTTCATCATCAAGTTTACCACATTTCCTCGGAGTTATAAATCATCTGGAATACCCAGACTCACATGAGATATATGACTGCAAGAGCTGGGGGATACACTGTGTGTGTGTGTTTGTTCAGATTCAAGTGAGGTTGCAAAGGTTGGAGCACCTGCTGATTCATAAGTTGATTTTAGTCATAATTTAAAAACGGAACATAAATTCATGCATATGCTGGGGGGGAAACCTCACCCAAAAGTCCGTCGTCCTTACCCTTACTGAACTGTCGGCATTCGAAGTGCCTGTGCAGAAAGGACTCTCTTTTTTTTGGTATTTTTGTAATGAATCTATTACTCACCCCTGGGAGAGCTGGCGTCGACAATTTATTGGTATCAAGTGTGAAGGTTATTTATTGGAGATTTTTCGTATCCTATGTTGTCCCAAAATGGATCATATTTGTTTGTGATTTTCTGGCCTTATGGTTTAATGACATTATTACGAGTGTCATAAATCAGACGCAGTTGGAAAGGTCCGAGAATGATGTAAGACTTTAATTGTATCATTAAATTATTTTCCAAGCATTAGGGAATCATTATTGAGGACAGAATGGAGAAATAAACTTTAAGAGGTCAAACTAACTAAGCAGAACCTTTTAGATGGTGGGTCCTGGTCTCCAACTCTCCATATGCATTTCTTAAGCTATGTTCAGAGAATTTTCTGACAATATTGTCTCAAAAGTCTGACTATAGTGTGAGTTACTAATTATGGCCAGGCAATTGCCAGACCGCCGTCTGACAGGTCAGGTATCTATCAAGCTTCAGATGTCAAATGTGCTTCTGACAATTAATTTATTGTAAATAAATAATAATTATCTACTGATCGTGTAGACTGACAATTTTGTAAGAAAAAACACTGTTATCAGCCATTTGACAATAAATTGTCATACATTGGAACAAATTCAAACAAGAGTGTGAACTGTTACAGAAAGATATTCCCTCATCAACTCGTGTCTCCAGAAAACTCTGGGCTCTAGACCATAACGCCCTTCACGAGGATTAATTCCAATCACAGTCTCTTAGCGTCTCGCGAAATAGGAATACAACTAGACTGTAAAGACTCCACGAAGACAGTAAGGAAAGAGTTCTGGACAAAACCAAACCCCAATTTCTATACAAATGCGCAAGGCTGTGCAGATCTAGGAGAATGAACATGGCAGAATATCACTTGCGAGGCGCTTTTTTTTATTAAAGTCACAACCTAACTTTGGTATTTATTGCAAATACAGCCTCCCCTTCTACTTAAGAGTTACACATGGACTTAACATACCCACTTCTCGGTAGTTTAGGCGTAAGTAGATCACTGCAGATGATATCAAAAACAATAAACCTGATATGAGATGAAAATAGATACCGGCTCCACCAATCCAAACAATAAAACTTCGCATGTTGACAAAAGCACATCGATGACAGATGGAATAAATGAACTACGTGCATATCGACCAGGAAGATCTGGCTCATACCTGACGTAAAGAAAACCAAAAAACTCCTATCTCTAGACAGAAGGAATCTTAGCTTCAAAGAGACGAAGTAGAAGAAAAAAACCTCCACCTCCTCGTAACTTGCTCATCACTAGATCTTCTAAGAAAGAGATTACTAGCTTCGTACTCCTTCGAAGATGTAAGTGACCTGTCTATCATAAACATCTTAACCCTATCTGACACAACACATTGAACTATACTCCTTGTACTTTGTATCTTGCCAAGCCAATCCACCCGACAGTTAGGGTTGATTGAGTCGTCACCCTATTCAGCCACTTCAGCCACAACAGATCTTATAACCTTTGAGTTAGGTGATCCTTTTGTCCTACCAAATATGTCTTAAAAATGTATCCATTACCTTCACCGGCATCGGAATATTGTTGTGTCCTTTGCATGGTTATTTCTGACTTTTCTTTCCTTAGATGGATTAGTCCTATAAGATCGAAACCTTTACTAAACTGACGAAAGAAAAATATGCTTCGAATAATCCAGAATGATTCGAAATTGAATTATCATTTTCCGTAGAATTATCAATCCTACACATCCTCTGTACGATAAACAGCATTAATAGGACTTTCCATAAGTAATCAACTTTATACGAAAGTTTCAAGATTTACCAGATGAACTCTTTTCGCCAGAATATTCCAATTTCACCTACCTATGCATAAGTAAATAAGATACTGTATCAGTCTGAGATGGTAATCCGCTTAGCAAAGATTGCCTGTCTCGTACGCACCTTGAAGGGAAAAAACTTCCATTCACGGTGGGTGAATAAAGATCCCTTCAGAAGTGTTTATATGGAAAAAGAAGCATCTTCACCGACATAAACTTTCGTAATTAGTTGCTTGGGGTAAGTTTCAAAATTAGTTTTCGTAGAAAAGTCAACTCATGCGTACGAATAATCGATTAATTCGTATTTAGTTCAAACCCGGGTTACCACGAAGTCAACCCTTAAGCATTGTGATAAAATGGTTGACACTCTATTTTGTTGTTTTACCTGAAATTCAATAAAACAGGTACAGGTAGGTTATTTAAAAAAGTTCATACGAATTTTAAATCAACCTTTCCACCGGACAGTTTAATTAGATACGAGATGGGATGCCCCAAGCTCAATGCCTCTTAACTCCTTTTCCCCAAATGCATCGCGCCATCCATCAAATCCACTATGTGAACAACGCATATTTAATATTTCCTTCATATCGCAGTTGCAGGATGGCCATAGGTGTGGCAATGTCATGGCATACATAACAAAAAAAAAACAGGAGGACGTGTGGTCAACCGGCATCCCTTCCGGACTTGTCGTACACCATTCACTGCTGATGCCGCGAAATGGTATTTCTGCGAAAAGGATCTCTTGGTTGGCAATTTTCGATATTTCACAGAGCACATTCAACATCACGGATGAAGACAACGACAGCGATGACGATGGCGATGGCGATGGCGATGAACAAAAGACAATAAAATGAGCGTCAGAAAATATTTTTATCTCGATGCTTTCAGACACTTTTGTCATACAGCTGAATTGAGTTTCAGTTTTTTCTTTGGTCCTTTTGACTTCTCCGGGATACTTTGCTCTATGTTGGCTGGTAAAAAGGCAGCAGGGTAGACCAACCATCAGTTTTACCTTTTTTTATTTTAGCTTTTGTGTTTGCCTTTGGCACAGAGACATGGTCAGTCGCTCCCTCTCTCCACATGGGGAGATCGAAAAACTTTTGTTAAAGTGTTTTTTTTCTGTTCTTACCCATGGCTTTTGCAACTTGGCATATAACATTAATATGCGTCTGTGTCTAGCACTATCTGTTCCATTGATGTGGTTCTTGTTACTTGCAATGAAAAGGATGTATTTTGTTTGGTTATTGTGTTTTTAGTTTTGAATGAGCGAAATGTTATTGCTTTTAACATTATATTCTGTGGTCTTGAAATGCTCTATTAAGGTTTTTCAGGTTTTTAAACCCAACCACATGTAGATGTGGTCTATGTATTTATATGCCGAAGGAATTTATTATTATACTTTGTTTATGAGTAGTGTCGAATTATTTTAGAGAAGAAAGAGCGGAAAGAAGCAACTTTTTATGGTTTTTATGGCATTCACTATGGGTGGACTAAAGCACGGTTATCAGGTGGCTTATAGGTGTGATTAGAGAAACTCTAAACGTTTTCGAGTTTTGGTCTGTCTCTCTGGTGTCCTATCTCCCTTTAGTGCTTGGTTGCCGAATCAATATTAAAGAAGTCCAGAGGTAGAAAGTAAGATGTTCTCTGCAATAGAATACCGATCCGTTGTGATGGGACACCACACCACACTCGAAGTAACACCAATTTTGGGATAATTTTCTTGATCACTCCCAAAGAACCTCTATTGAATGGGTTGATCTAAACCAGATAAAATGTTCATATAAATGTAGGTATACATGCAATAAGATGACATTCTTGTTTTGGAGTTAACTCTATGGTACCTTAAGGTACTACTGTCTTTCAGACTTACTCTTTGGACTACAGACACTTACTCTTAGGAAAGAGTAAAGAATTAAAATTATACTGTTCTGACCTGATAGCCAACGTTATTACCAGCAAAGTCATTGCAAAAAAAAGAAAATGCTTGGCGCAACAGGTTGATGGGACCCAGGGCCTAGCTTCTCACAATTATTTTCGTTGTGCGTGTTATATTCTTTACACGAATGGAAGGGGCCTTCTGTTTAGTACCGTGTCCGAGGGGCAGTTTGTTATTTGAGAAGCTTTCACAGGACAGTTGTACTTTCGGATGTTTGTCAATGTGTTTGTCATTTGTTATTCGAGACATTAACAATAGATTTAACTCATCCAAACCCAAAGGAATCACAATTGAATAAATCCCAGTATCTGTTTGGACTGATTTAATACTTTTATTATACCTTGCAACTAGTTTTAGCAACTTCATACCGATAGTACGAGAAGCTTTGACCTATGATGACTACAATACAATAAGTGGTGTTAGGTAGTTTCATATTTAGCAGCAACGACCTTCAACCATAGGCTAAACTAAACGTTTAGGAGTCTAAGGAAAAATGTTCCCAAATTACAATAAAAACCAGAACTAGAAATAAATAAATAAAAAAATACACTGCACAGGTCCTTAGCCTAACATGCATATTCGTGAGATTTGTTGTTTTCCAGTTTTTGACATCATAACATCCATCGTCGCTATGTGGTGTCTGGTGTAGCGAAATTTGGTTGTAGTTTAAAACTGTCATACGATAGGCAGTTAGTGAAGGATGTTTATTGAACAGAAATCTTCAAAATGAGATCATTACACACGCCGTCCGTTGAAGATGCAATGAATTACTGATCGTCCAAAAGGACATTTTTTTTAGTGGATATTTAAACAAATTTTAGAAAAAAATTTAGAATAATTCTTTAATGACTGAATTGAGGATGGATGGAAAAACCATCCCACTATGTCGGATCTGAGTTACACATAATATGCATCCAAGCATTTTCATTAGAACAATTCAAAACAAAAATCGTGACACTTTAACTTTAACTTATTTATTATTAAAGTATTAATATAACTCAATAAAACGAAATTTCTGAATTCACTTTTTTATTTGCAGAACTAATGATGGCATCATTTGACTGTGAGGAACCGAATAACGCAGAAAAACTAATGTATGACTTAAATTAAAAAAAAACCGCAGATAAATCCGATGGATAATTTAAACAGAATTTAGCTAAAATTCACAATTACCAAAGCGAAACAAAAATACCATAAAACAATAAACAAAATGACACTCAATCAGCAATTGTCTCATACTCATATCAGTTCCAAATTTATTTTCAGTTCAATCAACCTTTTGACTAATAATAACGAATTATAATAATCACACCCTAGGAATATTGTAAATAGAATAATTTGTACAAAATTAACGAAAACGGAACTAAGAAATAGAATAAAAATTAATAGGGTGCATAGCAAAATCAGACACAACAGTTGCATTGGAGGACAACCTGTCTGGTGTTGAGCCAGACTGTATTTCGTTCTTCTAAATTAATCAAATTAACCACAATTGAAATTAAATGCACCCCTTAAATTGTTTGAAAGCATATTTTTCTTTGGTACAATAGAATTTAAATATTTTTTTTTTGTTTTCCTATTTTCTTAGGAAATTCAGAAGACAATATAGTCATAAACTTGAAAGAAAACTTATTTTATTCTGTTACTTAATACATATTTGAATATTTGAATTTGATTTAAACAATATGTGTATAAGGATGTACATTTTGAAGTAGTTAATAAATTCGTTCCTGTAGAAATGAAAGAATAAATGTAACATACCTAAATAAGTTTAGATAAATTAATTGAATAAGCGAAAATGAATCGATTTTTGTTAATAAACCTTTTGTATATAGTGTAAATAGCAATAAGATTAATAATTTTTGTGTATAATGAAATAAAGAAATGACATTTTATATAAATTAAATAAAGTTATAAGCGTTTTTCTATTTTTTTCTTTTGTTTTAATTCGAAGAAGTTGTTGATCATTTTACATACAGTGGTTCTCACAGTAAGTAGCGCGTCTGCAAGGTACAATTTAATGGAACTGTTGAAATACCATCATCCATGTCAACAAAATTGAGAAAAATCTTTTTATTTAAATCGACAATGGTAGGTAAATAAGAAAATGAACATCAACACGAATCAGGATGTTTAACTTCAGTCAAGGCTTCTGAAGGATTGTTACAAGTGTACTGAAGAAGAAGAGAATTAAAATTGTCATAGGTACGAAGGAAACTCAATCCTTTCTGACTCAAGAAAATTATTTCAAAATTGGCACATGAACATTACAAAATGAAACATTATTAGGGCACGGAAATCGTAGAAGTATTAACCTGCTGATGGTACTTCTGCTCACCTATCAAAGTATCATCGAGAGTCGTTGAAAAGCTCAAGGAGAAGAGTTTCTTGGTGGATAAATCTTGTTTGGAACAGGGACAGAGTAATACAAAGATATTCCGGATTCTTTCCCTTTTCATGTTCTCCCCTACAGTTTCTACAGAAAAAGATAACTTTAAAAAGATACCTTTAAAAAGTAACCTTTCGAATTGTGTCCAATGGATATTACTCACAAGGAGGGTATCTACTCATAAGGAGATGAAAGATTCGGAGAAGACATTGTCTTTCACCTTGTTCCTAATTGTAGCATAAATATGTACATAAATAATCTAGCCAATGCAGGACATCTTTGACATTGTAAGGAGGAAAAGTTGTCAGAAGGAATCAAAATGGTGTACTCAATGTTTCATGTGGGACTTGATCTAGAATAGAAGAGTGCCCGAACTGTTGCAAAGAGACTTCTAATCAAATGACTGCATAGTATCTTATGAAATAGTATATCTAATGCTGAGGAACATTGATAAAAATATTAATAAAGGTTACGATGATGATATATGATTTAGAGTACTCTTTTAATAGATTATATAACTCCAACATAAATAAAGAACGTTTTAAAGCAAATAAATTCAGTGGTACAAGCAGTAAAGTCAACTAACATACTTGAATAGTTTACTATGTTTGAAGTCTTAAATCTATATTAACCTATCCCTTAACATCTCCCATCCAATTGACGCTACAAATTACCTCTAAAAGGTGCTTTGCGAAACCACAAATTACACATATTTCTAACTTAGTTTAATTCTTTTTTACACAACTGTAAAATTGAGCAAAGTGTGCCTTATTCCTAAAGGTTCGGGTACACGGTAAAATGTTACGGCTACCATAATCATACACACTACCTTACCGACACAAATATATTAAACAACAAACCAAGACACACATATTAGCAAAGGACATCACCAAAACTGAGCAACTAGGTTGAATTGCAGGAGCATTACCAGCATTATATCCAATTTATATCCATATCCACTTCACGAGTATAATTGTGGCAATAAACGACTTTCTATTAGGTATATCCTTTTCAAAAATCCAATTACACATTTCACCAGAATTCTAACAATGAATAGCACTTTCCTTATTTCTACCTGTAAATGTATTTCAGTAGTATCATTTTATATAAGTAAATCTAAAAGTATGTATTATCATAATTATTTACAATCACAGTATTTATGTAGAAAACTCAATCCTGAAGAAGGGAAACTAGTATATATAAGGAATATGTGACAAAAATAGACAACAGGACTTTAATCAATACGGAACTGTCGATGCATAAACAAATTCCTCCGAAATCCTAAATAGCGGGGAACTGAGTCCAAACCAAACTCTTAATCATGCGAATTTCGTTTTACGGTAAAGCTTTTGTTCAATTTCGTCCTTTTGACGAAAAACGCGAATAGAGAGGAGATATGCGACGATATTGCATTTGTGATAAGTCAAGAGACTTTTTCTGTGGTTGACCCTGATACACCCGATTTCTTCCAAAATGCTGAGTAGCGGGGAAGTGGGTGCACCAAAGTGTAGATCATCCTCTAAACGTTTTTTATTTAAGTTTTTTGTTCAATTTCGTCCGTTTGGCGAAAAAGGCCAAGGGAGAGGAAATATGCGACGATATTGCATTTGTGATGGGTCAAGAGACATTTTCATGGTAGACCCTGATACACCCCATTTCTTCCAAATTGCTGAGTAGCGGGGAAGTGGGTGCACCAAAGTGTAGATCATCCTCTAAACGTTTTTTGGTTAAGTTTTTTGTTCAATTTCGTTCGTTTGGCGAAAAAAGCCAAGGGAGGGGAGATATGCGACGATACTGCATTTGTGATGGGTCAAGAGACTTTTTTCATGGTTGACTCTGATACACCCCATTTCTTCCAAAATGCTGAGTAGCGGGGAAGTGGGTGCACCAAAGTGTAGATCATCCTCTAAACGTTTTTTGGTTAAGTTTTTTGTTCAATTTCGTCCGTTTGGCGAAAAAAGCCAAGGGAGGGGAGATATGCGACGATATTGCATATGTGATGGGTCAAAAGACTTTTTCCGTGGTTGACCCTGATACACCCGATTTCTTCCAAAATGCTGAGTAGCGGGGAAGTGGGTGCACCAAAGTGTAGATCATCCTCTAAACGTTTTTTGGTTAAGTTTTTTGTTCAATTTCGTCCGTTTGGCGCAAAAAGCCAAGGGAGAGGAGATATGCGACGATACTGCATTTGTGATGGGTCAAGAGACTTTTTTCATGGTTGACTCTGATACACCCCATTTCTTCCAAAATGCTGAGTAGCGGGGAAGTGGGTGCACCAAAGTGTAGATCATCCTCTAAACGTTTTTTGGTTAAGTTTTTTGTTCAATTTCGTCCGTTTGGCGAAAAAAGCCAAGGGAGGGGAGATATGCGACGATATTGCATATGTGATGGGTCAAAAGACTTTTTCCGTGGTTGACCCTGATACACCCGATTTCTTCCAAAATGCTGAGTAGCGGGGAAGTGGGTGCACCAAAGTGTAGATCATCCTCTAAACGTTTTTTGGTTAAGTTTTTTGTTCAATTTCGTCCGTTTGGCGCAAAAAGCCAAGGGAGAGGAGATATGCGACGATACTGCATTTGTGATGGGTCAAGAGACTTTTTTCATGGTTGACTCTGATACACCCCATTTCTTCCAAAATGCTGAGTAGCGGGGAAGTGGGTGCACCAAAGTGTAGATCATCCTCTAAACGTTTTTTGGTTAAGTTTTTTGTTCAATTTCGTCCGTTTGGCGAAAAAAGCCAAGGGAGGGGAGATATGCGACGATATTGCATATGTGATGGGTCAAAAGACTTTTTCCGTGGTTGACCCTGATACACCCGATTTCTTCCAAAATGCTGAGTAGCGGGGAAGTGGGTGCACCAAAGTGTAGATCATCCTCTAAACGTTTTTTGGTTAAGTTTTTTGTTCAATTTCGTCCGTTTGGCGCAAAAAGCCAAGGGAGAGGAGATATGCGACGATACTGCATTTGTGATGGGTCAAGAGACTTTTTTCATGGTTGACCCTGATACACCCCATTTCTTCCAATATGCTGAGTAGCGGGGAAGTGGGTGCACCAAAGTGTAGATCATCCTCTAAACGTTTTTTGGTTAAGTTTTTTGTTCAACTTCGTCAGTTTGGCGAAAAAAGCCAAGGGAGAGGAGATATGCGACGATATTGCATTTGTGATGGGTCAAGAGACTTATTCCATGGTTGACCCTGATACACCCGATTTCTCCCAAAATGCTGAGTAGCGGGGAAGTGGGTGCACCAAAGTGTAGATCATCCTCTAAACGTTTTTTGGTTAAGTTTTTTGTTCAATTTCGTCCATTTGGCGAAAAAAGCCAAGGGAGGGGAGATATGCGACGATATTGCATATGTGATGGGTCAAAAGACTTTTTCCGTGGTTGACCCTGATACACCCGATTTCTTCCAAAATGCTGAGTAGCGGGGAAGTGGGTGCACCAAAGTGTAGATCATCCTCTAAACGTTTTTTGGTTAAGTTTTTTGTTCAATTTCGTCCGTTTGGCGAAAAAAGCCAAGGGAGGGGAGATATGCGACGATATTGCATATGTGATGGGTCAAAAGACTTTTTCCGTGGTTGACCCTAATACACCCGATTTCTTCCAAAATGCTGAGTAGCGGGGAAGTGGGTGCACCAAAGTGTAAATCATCCTCTAAACGTTTTTGGGTTAAGTTTTTTGTTCAATTTCGTCCGTTTGGCGAAAAAAGCCAAGGGAGAGGAGATATGCGACGATACTGCATTTGTGATAAGTCAAGAGACTTTTTCCATGGTTGACTCTGATACACCCCCATTTCTTCCAAAATGCTGAGTAGCGGGGAAGTGGGTGCACCAAAGTGTAGATCATCCTCTAAACGTTTTTTGGTTAAGTTTTTTGTTCAATTTCGTCCGTTTGGCGAAAAAGGCCAAGGGAGAGGAAATATGCGACGATATTGCATTTGTGATGGGTCAAGAGACATTTTCATGGTAGACCCTGATACACCCCATTTCTTCCAAAATGCTGAGTAGCTTGGAAGTGGGTGCACCAAAGTGTAGACCATCCTCTAAACGTTCTTTGGTTAAGTTTTTTGCTCAATTTCGTCCGTTTGGCGAAAAAAGCCAAGGGAGGGGAGATATGCGACGATATTGCATATGTGATGGGTCAAAAGACTTTTTCCGTGGTTGACCCTGATACACCCCATTTCTTCCAAATTGCTGAGTAGCGGGGAAGTGGGTGCACCAAAGTGTAGATCATCCTCTAAACGTTTTTTGGTTAAGTTTTTTGTTCAATTTCGTTCGTTTGGCGAAAAAAGCCAAGGTAGAGGAGATATGCGACGATATTGCATTTGTTATGGGTCAAGAGACTTTTTCCATGGTTGACTCTGATACACCCCATTTCATCCAAAATGCTGAGTAGCGGGGAAGTGGGTGCACCAAAGTGTAGATCATCCTCTAAACGTTTTTTGTTTAAGTTTCTTGTTCAATTTCGTCCGTTTGGCGAAAAAGCCAAGGGAGAGGAGTTATGCGACGATATTGCATTTGTGATGGGTTAAGCGACTTTTTCCATGGTTGACCTGATACACCCCATTTCTTTCAAAATGCTGAGTAGCGGGGAAGTGGGTGCACCAAAGTGTAGATCATCCTCTAAACGTTTTTTGGTTAAGTTTTTTGTTCAATTTCGTCCGTTTGGCGAAAAAAGCCAAGGGAGAGGAGATATGCGACGATACTGCATTTGTGATGGGTCAAGAGACATTTTCATGGTTGACCCTGATACACCCCATTTCTTCCAAATTGCTGAGTAGCGGGGAAGTGGGTGCACCAAAGTGTAGATCATCCTCTAAACGTTTTTTGGTTAAGTTTTTTGTTCAATTTCGTCCGTTTGGCGAAAAAAGCCAAGGGAGAGGAGATATGCGACGATACTGCATTTGTGATGGGTCAAGAGACTTTTTCCGTGGTTGACCCTGATACACCCCATTTCTTCCAAATTGCTGAGTAGCGGGGAAGTGGGTGCACCAAAGTGTAGATCATCCTCTAAACGTTTTTTGGTTAAGTTTTTTGTTCAATTTCGTTCGTTTGGCGAAAAAAGCCAAGGTAGAGGAGATATGCGACGATATTGCATTTGTTATGGGTCAAGAGACTTTTTCCATGGTTGGCTCTGATACACCCCATTTCTTCCAAAATGCTGAGTAGCGGGGAAGTGGGTGCACCAAAGTGTAGATCATCCTCTAAACGTTTTTTGGTTAAGTTTTTTGTTCAATTTCGTCCGTTTGGCGAAAAAGGCCAAGGGAGAGGAAATATGCGACGATATTGCATTTGTGATGGGTCAAGAGACATTTTCATGGTAGACCCTGATACACCCCATTTCTTCCAAAATGCTGAGTAGCTTGGAAGTGGGTGCACCAAAGTGTAGACCATCCTCTAAACGTTTTTTGGTTAAGTTTTTTGTTCAACTTCGTCAGTTTGGCGAAAAATGCCAAGGGAGAGGAGATATGCGACGATATTGCATTTCTGATGGGTCAAGAGACTTTTTTCATGGTTGACCCTGATACACCCTATTTCTTCCAATATGCTGAGTAGCGGGGAAGTGGGTGCACCAAAGTGTAGATCATCCTGTAAACGTTTGTTGGTTAAGTTTTTTGTTCAATTTCGTTCGTTTGTCGAAAAAAGCCAAGGTAGAGGAGATATGCGACGATACTGCATTTGTTATGGGTCAAGAGACTTTTTCCATGGTTGACTCTGATACACCCCATTTCTTCCAAAATGCTGAGTAGCGGGGAAGTGGGTGCACCAAAGTGTAGATCATCCTCTAAACGTTTTTTGGTTAAGTTTTTTGTTCAATTTCGTCCGTTTGGCGAAAAAGGCCAAGGGAGAGGAAATATGCGACGATATTGCATTTGTGATGGGTCAAGAGACATTTTCATGGTAGACCCTGATACACCCCATTTCTTCCAAAATGCTGAGTAGCTTGGAAGTGGGTGCACCAAAGTGTAGACCATCCTCTAAACGTTCTTTGGTTAAGTTTTTTGCTCAATTTCGTCCGTTTGGCGAAAAAAGCCAAGGGAGGGGAGATATGCGACGATATTGCATATGTGATGGGTCAAAAGACTTTTTCCGTGGTTGACCCTGATACACCCCATTTCTTCCAAATTGCTGAGTAGCGGGGAAGTGGGTGCACCAAAGTGGAGATCATCCTCTAAACGTTTTTTGGTTAAGTTTTTTGTTCAATTTCGTTCGTTTGGCGAAAAAAGCCAAGGGAGAGGAGATATGCGACGATACTGCATTTGTGATGGGTCAAGAGACATTTTCATGGTAGACCCTGATACACCCCATTTCTTCCAAAATGCTGAGTAGCTTGGAAGTGGGTGCACCAAAGTGTAGACCATCCTCTAAACGTTCTTTGGTTAAGTTTTTTGCTCAATTTCGTCCGTTTGGCGAAAAAAGCCAAGGGAGGGGAGATATGCGACGATATTGCATATGTGATGGGTCAAAAGACTTTTTCCGTGGTTGACCCTGATACACCCCATTTCTTCCAAAATGCTGAGTAGCTTGGAAGTGGGTGCACCAAAGTGTAGACCATCCTCTAAACGTTCTTTGGTTAAGTTTTTTGCTCAATTTCGTCCGTTTGGCGAAAAAAGCCAAGGGAGGGGAGATATGCGACGATATTGCATATGTGATGGGTCAAAAGACTTTTTCCGTGGTTGACCCTGATACACCCCATTTCTTCCAAATTGCTGAGTAGCGGGGAAGTGGGTGCACCAAAGTGTAGATCATCCTCTAAACGTTTTTTGGTTAAGTTTTTTGTTCAATTTCGTTCGTTTGGCGAAAAAAGCCAAGGTAGAGGAGATATGCGACGATACTGCATTTGTGATGGGTCAAGAGACTTTTTCCGTGGTTGACCCTGAAACACCCGATTTCTTCCAAAATGCTGAGTAGCGGGGAAGTGGGTGCACCAAAGTGTAGATCATCCTCTAAACGTTTTTTGGTTAAGTTTTTTGTTCAACTTCGTCAGTTTGGCGAAAAATGCCAAGGGAGAGGAGATATGCGACGATATTGCATTTCTGATGGGTCAAGAGACTTTTTTCATGGTTGACCCTGATACACCCTATTTCTTCCAATATGCTGAGTAGCGGGGAAGTGGGTGCACCAAAGTGTAGATCATCCTGTAAACGTTTGTTGGTTAAGTTTTTTGTTCAATTTCGTTCGTTTGTCGAAAAAAGCCAAGGTAGAGGAGATATGCGACGATACTGCATTTGTTATGGGTCAAGAGACTTTTTCCATGGTTGACTCTGATACACCCCATTTCTTCCAAAATGCTGAGTAGCGGGGAAGTGGGTGCACCAAAGTGTAGATCATCCTCTAAACGTTTTTTGGTTAAGTTTTTTGTTCAATTTCGTCCGTTTGGCGAAAAAGGCCAAGGGAGAGGAAATATGCGACGATATTGCATTTGTGATGGGTCAAGAGACATTTTCATGGTAGACCCTGATACACCCCATTTCTTCCAAAATGCTGAGTAGCTTGGAAGTGGGTGCACCAAAGTGTAGACCATCCTCTAAACGTTCTTTGGTTAAGTTTTTTGCTCAATTTCGTCCGTTTGGCGAAAAAAGCCAAGGGAGGGGAGATATGCGACGATATTGCATATGTGATGGGTCAAAAGACTTTTTCCGTGGTTGACCCTGATACACCCCATTTCTTCCAAATTGCTGAGTAGCGGGGAAGTGGGTGCACCAAAGTGTAGATCATCCTCTAAACGTTTTTTGGTTAAGTTTTTTGTTCAATTTCGTTCGTTTGGCGAAAAAAGCCAAGGTAGAGGAGATATGCGACGATATTGCATTTGTTATGGGTCAAGAGACTTTTTTCATGGTTGACCCTGATACACCCCATTTCATCCAAAATGCTGAGTAGCGGGGAAGTGGGTGCACCAAAGTGTAGATCATCCTCTAAACGTTTTTTGTTTAAGTTTCTTGTTCAATTTCGTCCGTTTGGCGAAAAAGCCAAGGGAGAGGAGTTATGCGACGATATTGCATTTGTGATGGGTTAAGCGACTTTTTCCATGGTTGACCTGATACACCCCATTTCTTTCAAAATGCTGAGTAGCGGGGAAGTGGGTGCACCAAAGTGTAGATCATCCTCTAAACGTTTTTTGGTTAAGTTTTTTGTTCAATTTCGTCCGTTTGGCGAAAAAAGCCAAGGGAGAGGAGATATGCGACGATACTGCATTTGTGATGGGTCAAGAGACATTTTCATGGTTGACCCTGATACACCCCATTTCTTCCAAATTGCTGAGTAGCGGGGAAGTGGGTGCACCAAAGTGTAGATCATCCTCTAAACGTTTTTTGGTTAAGTTTTTTGTTCAATTTCGTTCGTTTGGCGAAAAAAGCCAAGGTAGAGGAGATATGCGACGATATTGCATTTGTTATGGGTCAAGAGACTTTTTCCATGGTTGGCTCTGATACACCCCATTTCTTCCAAAATGCTGAGTAGCGGGGAAGTGGGTGCACCAAAGTGTAGATCATCCTCTAAACGTTTTTTGGTTAAGTTTTTTGTTCAATTTCGTCCGTTTGGCGAAAAAAGCCAAGGGAGAGGAGATATGCGACGATACTGCATTTGTGATGGGTCAAGAGACATTTTCATGGTTGACCCTGATACACCCCATTTCTTCCAAATTGCTGAGTAGCGGGGAAGTGGGTGCACCAAAGTGTAGATCATCCTCTAAACGTTTTTTGGTTAAGTTTTTTGTTCAATTTCGTCCGTTTGGCGAAAAAAGCCAAGGGAGAGGAGATATGCGACGATACTGCATTTGTGATGGGTCAAGAGACTTTTTCCGTGGTTGACCCTGAAACACCCGATTTCTTCCAAAATGCTGAGTAGCGGGGAAGTGGGTGCACCAAAGTGTAGATCATCCTCTAAACGTTTTTTGGTTAAGTTTTCTGTTAAACTTCGTCAGTTTGGCGAAAAAAGCCAAGGGAGAGGAGATATGCGACGATATTGCATTTCTGATGGGTCAAGAGACTTTTTTCATGGTTGACCCTGATACACCCTATTTCTTCCAATATGCTGAGTAGCGGGGAAGTGGGTGCACCAAAGTGTAGATCATCCTGTAAACGTTTTTTGGTTAAGTTTTTTGTTCAATTTCGTTCGTTTGTCGAAAAAAGCCAAGGTAGAGGAGATATGCGACGATACTGCATTTGTTATGGGTCAAGAGACTTTTTCCATGGTTGACTCTGATACACCCCATTTCTTCCAAATGCTGAGTAGCGGGGAAGTGGGTGCACCAAGGTGTAGATCATCCTCTAAACGTTTTTTGGTTAAGTTTTTTGTTCAATTTCGTCCGTTTGGCGAAAAAAGCCAAGGAAGGGGAGATATGCGACGATATTGCATTTGTGATGGGTCAAGAGACTTTTTTCATGGTTGACCCTGATACACCCCATTTCTTCCAAAATGCTGAGTAGCGGGGAAGTGGGTGCACCAAAGTGTAGATCATCCTCTAAACGTTTTTTGGTTAAGTTTTTTGTTCAATTTCGTCCGTTTGGCGAAAAAAGCCAAGGGAGGGGAGATATGCGACGATATTGCATTTGTGATGGGTCAAGAGACTTTTTCCATGGTTGACCCTGATACACCCCATTTCTTCCAATATGCTGAGTAGCGGGGAAGTGGGTGCACCAAAGTGTAGATCATCCTCTAAACGTTTTTTGGTTAAGTTTTTTGTTCAATTTCGTCCGTTTGGCGAAAAAAGCCAAGGGAGAGGAGATATGCGACGATACTGCATTTGTGATGGGTCAAGAGACATTTTCATGGTTGACCCTGATACACCCCATTTCTTCCAAATTGCTGAGTAGCGGGGAAGTGGGTGCACCAAAGTGTAGATCATCCTCTAAACGTTTTTTGGTTAAGTTTTTTGTTCAATTTCGTCCGTTTGCGAAAAAAGCCAAGGGAGAGGAGATATGCGACGATACTGCATTTGTGATGGGTCAAGAGACTTTTTCCGTGGTTGACCCTGAAACACCCGATTTCTTCCAAAATGCTGAGTAGCGGGGAAGTGGGTGCACCAAAGTGTAGATCATCCTCTAAACGTTTTTTGGTTAAGTTTTTTGTTCAACTTCGTCAGTTTGGCGAAAAAAGCCAAGGGAGAGGAGATATGCGACGATATTGCATTTCTGATGGGTCAAGAGACTTTTTTCATGGTTGACCCTGATACACCCTATTTCTTCCAATATGCTGAGTAGCGGGGAAGTGGGTGCACCAAAGTGTAGATCATCCTCTAAACGTTTTTTGGTTAAGTTTTTTGTTCAATTTCGTCCGTTTGGCGAAAAAAGCCAAGGGAGAGGAGATATGCGACGATACTGCATTTGTGATGGGTCAAGAGACATTTTCATGGTTGACCCTGATACACCCCATTTCTTCCAAATTGCTGAGTAGCGGGGAAGTGGGTGCACCAAAGTGTAGATCATCCTCTAAACGTTTTTTGGTTAAGTTTTTTGTTCAATTTCGTCAGTTTGGCGAAAAAAGCCAAGGGAGAGGAGATATGCGACGATACTGCATTTGTGATGGGTCAAGAGACTTTTTCATGGTTGACCCTGATACACCCCATTTCTTCCAAATTGCTGAGTAGCGGGGAAGTGGGTGCACCAAAGTGTAGATCATCCTCTAAACGTTTTTTGGTTAAGTTTTTTGTTCAATTTCGTCCGTTTGGCGAAAAAAGCCAAGGGAGAGGAGATATGCGACGATACTGCATTTGTGATGGGTCAAGAGACTTTTTCCGTGGTTGACCCTGAAACACCCGATTTCTTCCAAAATGCTGAGTAGCGGGGAAGTGGGTGCACCAAAGTGTAGATCATCCTCTAAACGTTTTTTGGTTAAGTTTTTTGTTCAACTTCGTCAGTTTGGCGAAAAAAGCCAAGGGAGAGGAGATATGCGACGATATTGCATTTCTGATGGGTCAAGAGACTTTTTTCATGGTTGACCCTGATACACCCTATTTCTTCCAATATGCTGAGTAGCGGGGAAGTGGGTGCACCAAAGTGTAGATCATCCTGTAAACGTTTGTTGGTTAAGTTTTTTGTTCAATTTCGTTCGTTTGTCGAAAAAAGCCAAGGTAGAGGAGATATGCGACGATACTGCATTTGTTATGGGTCAAGAGACTTTTTCCATGGTTGACTATGATACACCCCATTTCTTCCAAAATGCTGAGTAGCGGGGAAGTGGGTGCACCAAAGTGTAGATCATCCTCTAAACGTTTTTTGGTTAAGTTTTTTGTTCAATTTCGCCCGTTTGGCGAAAAAAGCCAAGGAAGGGGAGATATGCGACGATATTGCATTTGTGATGGGTCAAGAGACTTTTTTCATGGTTGACCCTGATACACCCCATTTCTTCCAAAATGCTGAGTAGCGGGGAAGTGGGTGCACCAAAGTGTATATCATCCTCTAAACGTTTTTTGGTTAAGTTTTTTGTTCAATTTCGTCCGTTTGGCGAAAAAAGCCAAGGGAGAGGAGATATGCGACGATACTGCATTTGTGATGGGTCAAGAGACATTTTCATGGTTGACCCTGATACACCCCATTTCTTCCAAATTGCTGAGTAGCGGGGAAGTGGGTGCACCAAAGTGTAGATCATCCTCTAAACGTTTTTTGGTTAAGTTTTTTGTTCAATTTCGTCCGTTTGGCGAAAAAAGCCAAGGGAGAGGAGATATGCGACGATACTGCATTTGTGATGGGTCAAGAGACTTTTTCCGTGGTTGACCCTGAAACACCCGATTTCTTCCAAAATGCTGAGTATCGTCGCATATCTCCTCTCCCTTGGCTTTTTTCGCCAAACGGACGAAATTGAACAAAAAACTTAACCAAAAAACGTTTAGAGGATGATCTACACTTTGGTGCACCCACTTCCCCGCTACTCAGCAATTTGGAAGAAATGGGGTGTATCAGGGTCAACCATGAAAATGTCTCTTGACCCATCACAAATGCAGTATCGTCGCATATCTCCTCTCCCTTGGCTTTTTTCGCCAAACGGACGAAATTGAACAAAAAACTTAACCAAAAAACGTTTAGAGGATGATCTACACTTTGGTGCACCCACTTCCCCGCTACTCAGCATTTTGGAAGAAATCGGGTGTTTCAGGGTCAACCACGGAAAAAGTCTCTTGACCCATCACAAATGCAGTATCGTCGCATATCTCCTCTCCCTTGGCTTTTTTCGCCAAACGGACGAAATTGAACAAAAAACTTAACCAAAAAACGTTTAGAGGATGATCTACACTTTGGTGCACCCACTTCCCCGCTACTCAGCAATTTGGAAGAAATGGGGTGTATCAGGGTCAACCATGAAAATGTCTCTTGACCCATCACAAATGCAGTATCGTCGCATATCTCCTCTCCCTTGGCTTTTTTCGCCAAACGGACGAAATTGAACAAAAAACTTAACCAAAAAACGTTTAGAGGATGATCTACACTTTGGTGCACCCACTTCCCCGCTACTCAGCAATTTGGAAGAAATGGGGTGTATCAGGGTCAACCATGAAAATGTCTCTTGACCCATCACAAATGCAGTATCGTCGCATATCTCCTCTCCCTTGGCTTTTTTCGCCAAACGGACGAAATTGAACAAAAAACTTAACCAAAAAACGTTTAGAGGATGATATACACTTTGGTGCACCCACTTCCCCGCTACTCAGCAATTTGGAAGAAATCGTGTGTTTCAGGGTCAACCACGGAAAAAGTCTCTTGACCCATCACAAATGCAGTATCGTCGCATATCTCCTCTCCCTTGGCTTTTTTCGCCAAACGGACGAAATTGAACAAAAAACTTAACCAAAAAAACGTAGTAAAAACGAGTAGCGGGGAAGTGGGTGCACCAAAGTGTAGATCATCCTCTAAACGTTTTTTGGTTAAGTTTTTTGTTCAATTTCGTCCGTTTGGCGAAAAAAGCCAAGGGAGAGGAGATATGCGACGATACTGCATTTGTGATGGGTCAAGAGACTTTTTCCGTGGTTGACCCTGAAACACCCGATTTCTTCCAAAATGCTGAGTAGCGGGGAAGTGGGTGCACCAAAGTGTAGATCATCCTCTAAACGTTTTTTGGTTAAGTTTTCTGTTCAACTTCGTCAGTTTGGCGAAAAAAGCCAAGGGAGAGGAGATATGCGACGATATTGCATTTCTGATGGGTCAAGAGACTTTTTTCATGGTTGACCCTGATACACCCTATTTCTTCCAATATGCTGAGTAGCGGGGAAGTGGGTGCACCAAAGTGTAGATCATCCTGTAAACGTTTTTTGGTTAAGTTTTTTGTTCAATTTCGTTCGTTTGTCGAAATAAGCCAAGGTAGAGGAGATATGCGACGATACTGCATTTGTTATGGGTCAAGAGACTTTTTCCATGGTTGACTCTGATACACCCCATTTCTTCCAAATGCTGAGTAGCGGGGAAGTGGGTGCACCAAAGTGTAGATCATCCTCTAAACGTTTTTTGGTTAAGTTTTTTGTTCAATTTCGTCCGTTTGGCGAAAAAAGCCAAGGAAGGGGAGATATGCGACGATATTGCATTTGTGATGGGTCAAGAGACTTTTTTCATGGTTGACCCTGATACACCCCATTTCTTCCAAAATGCTGAGTAGCGGGGAAGTGGGTGCACCAAAGTGTAGATCATCCTCTAAACGTTTTTTGGTTAAGTTTTTTGTTCAATTTCGTCCGTTTGGCGAAAAAAGCCAAGGGAGGGGAGATATGCGACGATATTGCATTTGTGATGGGTCAAGAGACTTTTTCCATGGTTGACCCTGATACACCCCATTTCTTCCAATATGCTGAGTAGCGGGGAAGTGGGTGCACCAAAGTGTAGATCATCCTCTAAACGTTTTTTGGTTAAGTTTTTTGTTCAATTTCGTCCGTTTGGCGAAAAAAGCCAAGGAAGGGGAGATATGCGACGATATTGCATTTGTGATAGGTCAAGAGACTTTTTCTGTGGTTGACCCTGATACACCCGATTTATTCCAAAATGCTGAGTAGCGGGGAAGTGGGTGCACCAAAGTGTAGATCATCCTCTAAACGTTTTTTGGTTAAGTTTTTTGTTCAATTTCGTCCGTTTGGCGAAAAAAGCCAAGGGAGGGGAGATATGCGACGATATTGCATTTGTGATGGGTCAAGAGACTTTTTCTGTGGTTGACCCTGATACACCCCATTTCTTCCAAATGCTGAGTAGCGGGGAAGTGGGTGCACCAAAGTGTAGATCATCCTCTAAACGTTTTTTGGTTAAGTTTTTTGTTCAATTTCGTCCGTTTGGCGAAAAAAGCCAAGGGAGGGGAGATATGCGACGATATTGCATTTGTGATGGGTCAAGAGACTTTTTCCATGGTTGACCCTGATACACCCCATTTCTTACAAAATGCTGAGTAGCGGGGAAGTGGGTGCACCAAAGTGTAGATCATCCTCTAAACGTTTTTTGGTTAAGTTTTTTGTTCAATTTCGTCCGTTTGGCGAAAAAAGCCAAGGGAGGGGAGATATGCGACGATATTGCATTTGTGATGGGTCAAGAGACTTTTTCCATGGTTGACCCTGATACACCCCATTTCTTCCAATATGCTGAGTAGCGGGGAAGTGGGTGCACCAAAGTGTAGATCATCCTCTAAACGTTTTTTGGTTAAGTTTTTTGTTCAATTTCGTCCGTTTGGCGAAAAAAGCCAAGGAAGGGGAGATATGCGACGATATTGCATTTGTGATAGGTCAAGAGACTTTTTCTGTGGTTGACCCTGATACACCCGATTTCTTCCAAAATGCTGAGTAGCGGGGAAGTGGGTGCACCAAAGTGTAGATCATCCTCTAAACGTTTTTTGGTTAAGTTTTTTGTTCAATTTCGTCCGTTTGGCGAAAAAAGCCAAGGGAGAGGAGATATGCGACGATACTGCATTTGTGATGGGTCAAGAGACTTTTTCCGTGGTTGACCCTGAAACACCCGATTTCTTCCAAAATGCTGAGTAGCGGGGAAGTGGGTGCACCAAAGTGTAGATCATCCTCTAAACGTTTTTTGGTTAAGTTTTTTGTTCAACTTCGTCAGTTTGGCGAAAAATGCCAAGGGAGAGGAGATATGCGACGATATTGCATTTCTGATGGGTCAAGAGACTTTTTTCATGGTTGACCCTGATACACCCTATTTCTTCCAATATGCTGAGTAGCGGGGAAGTGGGTGCACCAAAGTGTAGATCATCCTGTAAACGTTTGTTGGTTAAGTTTTTTGTTCAATTTCGTTCGTTTGTCGAAAAAAGCCAAGGTAGAGGAGATATGCGACGATACTGCATTTGTTATGGGTCAAGAGACTTTTTCCATGGTTGACTCTGATACACCCCATTTCTTCCAAAATGCTGAGTAGCGGGGAAGTGGGTGCACCAAAGTGTAGATCATCCTCTAAACGTTTTTTGGTTAAGTTTTTTGTTCAATTTCGTCCGTTTGGCGAAAAAAGCCAAGGAAGGGGAGATATGCGACGATATTGCATTTGTGATGGGTCAAGAGACTTTTTTCATGGTTGACCCTGATACACCCCATTTCTTCCAAAATGCTGAGTAGCGGGGAAGTAGGTGCACCAAAGTGTAGATCATCCTCTAAACGTTTTTTGGTTAAGTTTTTTGTTCAATTTCGTCCGTTTGGCGAAAAAAGCCAAGGGAGAGGAGATATGCGACGATACTGCATTTGTGATGGGTCAAGAGACTTTTTCCGTGGTTGACCCTGAAACACCCGATTTCTTCCAAAATGCTGAGTAGCGGGGAAGTGCGTGCACCAAAGTGTAGATCATCCTCTAAACGTTTTTTGGTTAAGTTTTCTGTTCAACTTCGTCAGTTTGGCGAAAAAAGCCAAGGGAGAGGAGATATGCGACGATATTGCATTTCTGATGGGTCAAGAGACTTTTTTCATGGTTGACCCTGATACACCCTATTTCTTCCAATATGCTGAGTAGCGGGGAAGTGGGTGCACCAAAGTGTAGATCATCCTGTAAACGTTTTTTGGTTAAGTTTTTTGTTCAATTTCGTTCGTTTGTCGAAAAAAGCCAAGGTAGAGGAGATATGCGACGATACTGCATTTGTTATGGGTCAAGAGACTTTTTCCATGGTTGACTCTGATACACCCCATTTCTTCCAAATGCTGAGTAGCGGGGAAGTGGGTGCACCAAAGTGTAGATCATCCTCTAAACGTTTTTTGGTTAAGTTTTTTGTTCAATTTCGTCCGTTTGGCGAAAAAAGCCAAGGAAGGGGAGATATGCGACGATATTGCATTTGTGATGGGTCAAGAGACTTTTTTCATGGTTGACCCTGATACACCCCATTTCTTCCAAAATGCTGAGTAGCGGGGAAGTGGGTGCACCAAAGTGTAGATCATCCTCTAAACGTTTTTTGGTTAAGTTTTTTGTTCAATTTCGTCCGTTTGGCGAAAAAAGCCAAGGGAGGGGAGATATGCGACGATATTGCATTTGTGATGGGTCAAGAGACTTTTTCCATGGTTGACCCTGATACACCCCATTTCTTCCAATATGCTGAGTAGCGGGGAAGTGGGTGCACCAAAGTGTAGATCATCCTCTAAACGTTTTTTGGTTAAGTTTTTTGTTCAATTTCGTCCGTTTGGCGAAAAAAGCCAAGGGAGAGGAGATATGCGACGATACTGCATTTGTGATGGGTCAAGAGACTTTTTCCGTGGTTGACCCTGAAACACCCGATTTCTTCCAAAATGCTGAGTAGCGGGGAAGTGCGTGCACCAAAGTGTAGATCATCCTCTAAACGTTTTTTGGTTAAGTTTTCTGTTCAACTTCGTCAGTTTGGCGAAAAAAGCCAAGGGAGAGGAGATATGCGACGATACTGCATTTGTGATGGGTCAAGAGACATTTTCATGGTTGACCCTGATACACCCCATTTCTTCCAAATTGCTGAGTAGCGGGGAAGTGGTTGCACCAAAGTGTAGATCATCCTCTAAACGTTTTTTGGTTAAGTTTTTTGTTCAATTTCGTCCGTTTGGCGAAAAAAGCCAAGGGAGAGGAGATATGCGACGATATTGCATTTGTGATAGGTCAAGAGACTTTTTCTGTGGTTGACCCTGATACACCCGATTTCTTCCAAAATGCTGAGTAGCGGGGAAGTGGGTGCACCATAGTGTAGATCATCCTCTAAACGTTTTTTGGTTAAGTTTTTTGTTCAATTTCGTCCGTTTGGCGAAAAAAGCCAAGGGAGAGGAGATATGCGACGATACTGCATTTGTGATGGGTCAAGAGACTTTTTCCGTGGTTGACCCTGAAACACCCGATTTCTTCCAAAATGCTGAGTAGCGGGGAAGTGGGTGCACCAAAGTGTAGATCATCCTCTAAACGTTTTTTGGTTAAGTTTTTTGTTCAACTTCGTCAGTTTGGCGAAAAATGCCAAGGGAGAGGAGATATGCGACGATATTGCATTTCTGATGGGTCAAGAGACTTTTTTCATGGTTGACCCTGATACACCCTATTTCTTCCAATATGCTGAGTAGCGGGGAAGTGGGTGCACCAAAGTGTAGATCATCCTCTAAACGTTTGTTGGTTAAGTTTTTTGTTCAATTTCGTTCGTTTGTCGAAAAAAGCCAAGGTAGAGGAGATATGCGACGATACTGCATTTGTTATGGGTCAAGAGACTTTTTCCATGGTTGACTCTGATACACCCCATTTCTTCCAAAATGCTGAGTAGCGGGGAAGTGGGTGCACCAAAGTGTAGATCATCCTCTAAACGTTTTTTGGTTAAGTTTTTTGTTCAATTTCGTTCGTTTGTCGAAAAAAGCCAAGGTAGAGGAGATATGCGACGATACTGCATTTGTTATGGGTCAAGAGACTTTTTCCATGGTTGACTCTGATACACCCCATTTCTTCCAAATGCTGAGTAGCGGGGAAGTGGGTGCACCAAAGTGTAGATCATCCTCTAAACGTTTTTTGGTTAAGTTTTTTGTTCAATTTCGTCCGTTTGGCGAAAAAAGCCAAGGAAGGGGAGATATGCGACGATATTGCATTTGTGATGGGTCAAGAGACTTTTTTCATGGTTGACCCTGATACACCCCATTTCTTCCAAAATGCTGAGTAGCGGGGAAGTGGGTGCACCAAAGTGTAGATCATCCTCTAAACGTTTTTTGGTTAAGTTTTTTGTTCAATTTCGTCCGTTTGGCGAAAAAAGCCAAGGGAGGGGAGATATGCGACGATATTGCATTTGTGATGGGTCAAGAGACTTTTTCCATGGTTGACCCTGATACACCCCATTTCTTCCAATATGCTGAGTAGCGGGGAAGTGGGTGCACCAAAGTGTAGATCATCCTCTAAACGTTTTTTGGTTAAGTTTTTTGTTCAATTTCGTCCGTTTGGCGAAAAAAGCCAAGGGAGAGGAGATATGCGACGATACTGCATTTGTGATGGGTCAAGAGACATTTTCATGGTTGACCCTGATACACCCCATTTCTTCCAAATTGCTGAGTAGCGGGGAAGTGGGTGCACCAAAGTGTAGATCATCCTCTAAACGTTTTTTGGTTAAGTTTTTTGTTCAATTTCGTCCGTTTGGCGAAAAAAGCCAAGGGAGAGGAGATATGCGACGATACTGCATTTGTGATGGGTCAAGAGACTTTTTCCGTGGTTGACCCTGAAACACCCGATTTCTTCCAAAATGCTGAGTAGCGGGGAAGTGCGTGCACCAAAGTGTAGATCATCCTCTAAACGTTTTTTGGTTAAGTTTTCTGTTCAACTTCGTCAGTTTGGCGAAAAAAGCCAAGGGAGAGGAGATATGCGACGATATTGCATTTCTGATGGGTCAAGAGACTTTTTTCATGGTTGACCCTGATACACCCTATTTCTTCCAATATGCTGAGTAGCGGGGAAGTGGGTGCACCAAAGTGTAGATCATCCTGTAAACGTTTTTTGGTTAAGTTTTTTGTTCAATTTCGTTCGTTTGTCGAAAAAAGCCAAGGTAGAGGAGATATGCGACGATACTGCATTTGTTATGGGTCAAGAGACTTTTTCCATGGTTGACTCTGATACACCCCATTTCTTCCAAATGCTGAGTAGCGGGGAAGTGGGTGCACCAAAGTGTAGATCATCCTCTAAACGTTTTTTGGTTAAGTTTTTTGTTCAATTTCGTCCGTTTGGCGAAAAAAGCCAAGGAAGGGGAGATATGCGACGATATTGCATTTGTGATGGGTCAAGAGACTTTTTTCATGGTTGACCCTGATACACCCCATTTCTTCCAAAATGCTGAGTAGCGGGGAAGTGGGTGCACCAAAGTGTAGATCATCCTCTAAACGTTTTTTGGTTAAGTTTTTTGTTCAATTTCGTCCGTTTGGCGAAAAAAGCCAAGGGAGGGGAGATATGCGACGATATTGCATTTGTGATGGGTCAAGAGACTTTTTCCATGGTTGACCCTGATACACCCCATTTCTTCCAATATGCTGAGTAGCGGGGAAGTGGGTGCACCAAAGTGTAGATCATCCTCTAAACGTTTTTTGGTTAAGTTTTTTGTTCAATTTCGTCCGTTTGGCGAAAAAAGCCAAGGAAGGGGAGATATGCGACGATATTGCATTTGTGATAGGTCAAGAGACTTTTTCTGTGGTTGACCCTGATACACCCGATTTCTTCCAAAATGCTGAGTAGCGGGGAAGTGGGTGCACCAAAGTGTAAATCATCCTCTAAACGTTTTTTGGTTAACTTTTTTGTTCAATTTCGTCCGTTTGGCGAAAAAAGCCAAGGGAGAGGAGATATGCGACGATACTGCATTTGTGATGGGTCAAGAGACATTTTCATGGTTGACCCTGATACACCCCATTTCTTCCAAATTGCTGAGTAGCGGGGAAGTGGGTGCACCAAAGTGTAGATCATCCTCTAAACGTTTTTTGGTTAAGTTTTTTGTTCAATTTCGTCCGTTTGGCGAAAAAAGCCAAGGGAGAGGAGATATGCGACGATACTGCATTTGTGATGGGTCAAGAGACATTTTCATGGTTGACCCTGATACACCCCATTTCTTCCAAAATGCTGAGTAGCGGGGAAGTGGGTGCACCAAAGTGTAAATCATCCTCTAAACGTTTTTTGGTTAAGTTTTTTGTTCAATTTCGTCCGTTTGGCGAAAAAAGCCAAGGGAGAGGAGATATGCGACGATACTGCATTTGTGATGGGTCAAGAGACTTTTTTCATGGTTGACCCTGATACACCCGATTTCTTCCAAAATGCTGAGTAGCGGGGAAGTGCGTGCACCAAAGTGTAGATCATCCTCTAAACGTTTTTTGGTTAAGTTTTCTGTTCAACTTCGTCAGTTTGGCGAAAAAAGCCAAGGGAGAGGAGATATGCGACGATATTGCATTTGTGATGGGTCAAGAGACTTTTTTCATGGTTGACCCTGATACACCCCATTTCTTCCAATATGCTGAGTAGCGGGGAAGTGGGTGCACCAAAGTGTAGATCATCCTGTAAACGTTTTTTGGTTAAGTTTTTTGTTCAATTTCGTTCGTTTGTCGAAAAAAGCCAAGGTAGAGGAGATATGCGACGATACTGCATTTGTTATGGGTCAAGAGACTTTTTCCATGGTTGACTCTGATACACCCCATTTCTTCCAAAATGCTGAGTAGCGGGGAAGTGGGTGCATCAAAGTGTAGATCATCCTCTAAACGTTTTTTGGTTAAGTTTTTTGTTCAATTTCGTCCGTTTGGCGAAAAAAGCCAAGGAAGGGGAGATATGCGACGATATTGCATTTGTGATAGGTCAAGAGACTTTTTCTGTGGTTGACCCTGATACACCCGATTTCTTCCAAAATGCTGAGTAGCGGGGAAGTGGGTGCACCAAAGTGTAAATCATCCTCTAAACGTTTTTTGGTTAAGTTTTTTGTTCAATTTCGTCCGTTTGGCGAAAAAAGCCAAGGGAGAGGAGATATGCGACGATACTGCATTTGGGTCAAGAGACATTTTCATGGTTGACCCTGATACACCCCATTTCTTCCAAATTGCTGAGTAGCGGGGAAGTGGGTGCACCAAAGTGTAGATCATCCTCTAAACGTTTTTTGGTTAAGTTTTTTGTTCAATTTCGTCCGTTTGGCGAAAAAAGCCAAGGGAGAGGAGATATGCGACGATACTGCATTTGTGATGGGTCAAGAGACTTTTTCCGTGGTTGACCCTGAAACACCCGATTTCTTCCAAAATGCTGAGTAGCGGGGAAGTGGGTGCACCAAAGTGTAGATCATCCTCTAAACGTTTTTTGGTTAAGTTTTTTGTTCAACTTCGTCAGTTTGGCGAAAAAAGCCAAGGGAGAGGAGATATGCGACGATATTGCATTTCTGATGGGTCAAGAGACTTTTTTCATGGTTGACCCTGATACACCCTATTTCTTCCAATATGCTGAGTAGCGGGGAAGTGGGTGCACCAAAGTGTAGATCATCCTGTAAACGTTTTTTGGTTAAGTTTTTTGTTCAATTTCGTTCGTTTGTCGAAAAAAGCCAAGGTAGAGGAGATATGCGACGATACTGCATTTGTTATGGGTCAAGAGACTTTTTCCATGGTTGACTCTGATACACCCCATTTCTTCCAAAATGCTGAGTAGCGGGGAAGTGGGTGCACCAAAGTGTAGATCATCCTCTAAACGTTTTTTGGTTAAGTTTTTTGTTCAACTTCGTCAGTTTGGCGAAAAAAGCCAAGGGAGAGGAGATATGCGACGATATTGCATTTCTGATGGGTCAAGAGACTTTTTTCATGGTTGACCCTGATACACCCTATTTCTTCCAATATGCTGAGTAGCGGGGAAGTGGGTGCACCAAAGTGTAGATCATCCTGTAAACGTTTTTTGGTTAAGTTTTTTGTTCAATTTCGTTCGTTTGTCGAAAAAAGCCAAGGTAGAGGAGATATGCGACGATACTGCATTTGTTATGGGTCAAGAGACTTTTTCCATGGTTGACTCTGATACACCCCATTTCTTCCAAAATGCTGAGTAGCGGGGAAGTGGGTGCATCAAAGTGTAGATCATCCTCTAAACGTTTTTTGGTTAAGTTTTTTGTTCAATTTCGTCCGTTTGGCGAAAAAAGCCAAGGAAGGGGAGATATGCGACGATATTGCATTTGTGATAGGTCAAGAGACTTTTTCTGTGGTTGACCCTGATACACCCGATTTCTTCCAAAATGCTGAGTAGCGGGGAAGTGGGTGCACCAAAGTGTAAATCATCCTCTAAACGTTTTTTGGTTAAGTTTTTTGTTCAATTTCGTCCGTTTGGCGAAAAAAGCCAAGGGAGAGGAGATATGCGACGATACTGCATTTGGGTCAAGAGACATTTTCATGGTTGACCCTGATACACCCCATTTCTTCCAAATTGCTGAGTAGCGGGGAAGTGGGTGCACCAAAGTGTAGATCATCCTCTAAACGTTTTTTGGTTAAGTTTTTTGTTCAATTTCGTCCGTTTGGCGAAAAAAGCCAAGGGAGAGGAGATATGCGACGATACTGCATTTGTGATGGGTCAAGAGACTTTTTCCGTGGTTGACCCTGAAACACCCGATTTCTTCCAAAATGCTGAGTAGCGGGGAAGTGGGTGCACCAAAGTGTAGATCATCCTCTAAACGTTTTTTGGTTAAGTTTTTTGTTCAACTTCGTCAGTTTGGCGAAAAAAGCCAAGGGAGAGGAGATATGCGACGATATTGCATTTCTGATGGGTCAAGAGACTTTTTTCATGGTTGACCCTGATACACCCTATTTCTTCCAATATGCTGAGTAGCGGGGAAGTGGGTGCACCAAAGTGTAGATCATCCTGTAAACGTTTTTTGGTTAAGTTTTTTGTTCAATTTCGTTCGTTTGTCGAAAAAAGCCAAGGTAGAGGAGATATGCGACGATACTGCATTTGTTATGGGTCAAGAGACTTTTTCCATGGTTGACTCTGATACACCCCATTTCTTCCAAAATGCTGAGTAGCGGGGAAGTGGGTGCACCAAAGTGTAGATCATCCTCTAAACGTTTTTTGGTTAAGTTTTTTGTTCAACTTCGTCAGTTTGGCGAAAAAAGCCAAGGGAGAGGAGATATGCGACGATATTGCATTTCTGATGGGTCAAGAGACTTTTTTCATGGTTGACCCTGATACACCCTATTTCTTCCAATATGCTGAGTAGCGGGGAAGTGGGTGCACCAAAGTGTAGATCATCCTGTAAACGTTTTTTGGTTAAGTTTTTTGTTCAATTTCGTTCGTTTGTCGAAAAAAGCCAAGGTAGAGGAGATATGCGACGATACTGCATTTGTTATGGGTCAAGAGACTTTTTCCATGGTTGACTCTGATACACCCCATTTCTTCCAAAATGCTGAGTAGCGGGGAAGTGGGTGCATCAAAGTGTAGATCATCCTCTAAACGTTTTTTGGTTAAGTTTTTTGTTCAATTTCGTCCGTTTGGCGAAAAAAGCCAAGGAAGGGGAGATATGCGACGATATTGCATTTGTGATAGGTCAAGAGACTTTTTCTGTGGTTGACCCTGATACACCCGATTTCTTCCAAAATGCTGAGTAGCGGGGAAGTGGGTGCACCAAAGTGTAAATCATCCTCTAAACGTTTTTTGGTTAAGTTTTTTGTTCAATTTCGTCCGTTTGGCGAAAAAAGCCAAGGGAGAGGAGATATGCGACGATACTGCATTTGGGTCAAGAGACATTTTCATGGTTGACCCTGATACACCCCATTTCTTCCAAATTGCTGAGTAGCGGGGAAGTGGGTGCACCAAAGTGTAGATCATCCTCTAAACGTTTTTTGGTTAAGTTTTTTGTTCAATTTCGTCCGTTTGGCGAAAAAAGCCAAGGGAGAGGAGATATGCGACGATACTGCATTTGTGATGGGTCAAGAGACTTTTTCCGTGGTTGACCCTGAAACACCCGATTTCTTCCAAAATGCTGAGTAGCGGGGAAGTGGGTGCACCAAAGTGTAGATCATCCTCTAAACGTTTTTTGGTTAAGTTTTTTGTTCAACTTCGTCAGTTTGGCGAAAAAAGCCAAGGGAGAGGAGATATGCGACGATATTGCATTTCTGATGGGTCAAGAGACTTTTTTCATGGTTGACCCTGATACACCCTATTTCTTCCAATATGCTGAGTAGCGGGGAAGTGGGTGCACCAAAGTGTAGATCATCCTGTAAACGTTTTTTGGTTAAGTTTTTTGTTCAATTTCGTTCGTTTGTCGAAAAAAGCCAAGGTAGAGGAGATATGCGACGATACTGCATTTGTTATGGGTCAAGAGACTTTTTCCATGGTTGACTCTGATACACCCCATTTCTTCCAAAATGCTGAGTAGCGGGGAAGTGGGTGCACCAAAGTGTAGATCATCCTCTAAACGTTTTTTGGTTAAGTTTTTTGTTCAACTTCGTCAGTTTGGCGAAAAAAGCCAAGGGAGAGGAGATATGCGACGATATTGCATTTCTGATGGGTCAAGAGACTTTTTTCATGGTTGACCCTGATACACCCTATTTCTTCCAATATGCTGAGTAGCGGGGAAGTGGGTGCACCAAAGTGTAGATCATCCTGTAAACGTTTTTTGGTTAAGTTTTTTGTTCAATTTCGTTCGTTTGTCGAAAAAAGCCAAGGTAGAGGAGATATGCGACGATACTGCATTTGTTATGGGTCAAGAGACTTTTTCCATGGTTGACTCTGATACACCCCATTTCTTCCAAAATGCTGAGTAGCGGGGAAGTGGGTGCATCAAAGTGTAGATCATCCTCTAAACGTTTTTTGGTTAAGTTTTTTGTTCAATTTCGTCCGTTTGGCGAAAAAAGCCAAGGAAGGGGAGATATGCGACGATATTGCATTTGTGATAGGTCAAGAGACTTTTTCTGTGGTTGACCCTGATACACCCGATTTCTTCCAAAATGCTGAGTAGCGGGGAAGTGGGTGCACCAAAGTGTAAATCATCCTCTAAACGTTTTTTGGTTAAGTTTTTTGTTCAATTTCGTCCGTTTGGCGAAAAAAGCCAAGGGAGAGGAGATATGCGACGATACTGCATTTGGGTCAAGAGACATTTTCATGGTTGACCCTGATACACCCCATTTCTTCCAAATTGCTGAGTAGCGGGGAAGTGGGTGCACCAAAGTGTAGATCATCCTCTAAACGTTTTTTGGTTAAGTTTTTTGTTCAATTTCGTCCGTTTGGCGAAAAAAGCCAAGGGAGAGGAGATATGCGACGATACTGCATTTGTGATGGGTCAAGAGACTTTTTCCGTGGTTGACCCTGAAACACCCGATTTCTTCCAAAATGCTGAGTAGCGGGGAAGTGGGTGCACCAAAGTGTAGATCATCCTCTAAACGTTTTTTGGTTAAGTTTTTTGTTCAACTTCGTCAGTTTGGCGAAAAAAGCCAAGGGAGAGGAGATATGCGACGATATTGCATTTCTGATGGGTCAAGAGACTTTTTTCATGGTTGACCCTGATACACCCTATTTCTTCCAATATGCTGAGTAGCGGGGAAGTGGGTGCACCAAAGTGTAGATCATCCTGTAAACGTTTTTTGGTTAAGTTTTTTGTTCAATTTCGTTCGTTTGTCGAAAAAAGCCAAGGTAGAGGAGATATGCGACGATACTGCATTTGTTATGGGTCAAGAGACTTTTTCCATGGTTGACTCTGATACACCCCATTTCTTCCAAAATGCTGAGTAGCGGGGAAGTGGGTGCACCAAAGTGTAGATCATCCTCTAAACGTTTTTTGGTTAAGTTTTTTGTTCAACTTCGTCAGTTTGGCGAAAAAAGCCAAGGGAGAGGAGATATGCGACGATATTGCATTTCTGATGGGTCAAGAGACTTTTTTCATGGTTGACCCTGATACACCCTATTTCTTCCAATATGCTGAGTAGCGGGGAAGTGGGTGCACCAAAGTGTAGATCATCCTGTAAACGTTTTTTGGTTAAGTTTTTTGTTCAATTTCGTTCGTTTGTCGAAAAAAGCCAAGGTAGAGGAGATATGCGACGATACTGCATTTGTTATGGGTCAAGAGACTTTTTCCATGGTTGACTCTGATACACCCCATTTCTTCCAAAATGCTGAGTAGCGGGGAAGTGGGTGCATCAAAGTGTAGATCATCCTCTAAACGTTTTTTGGTTAAGTTTTTTGTTCAATTTCGTTCGTTTGTCGAAAAAAGCCAAGGTAGAGGAGATATGCGACGATACTGCATTTGTTATGGGTCAAGAGACTTTTTCCATGGTTGACTCTGATACACCCCATTTCTTCCAAAATGCTGAGTAGCGGGGAAGTGGGTGCACCAAAGTGTAGATCATCCTCTAAACGTTTTTTGGTTAAGTTTTTTGTTCAACTTCGTCAGTTTGGCGAAAAAAGCCAAGGGAGAGGAGATATGCGACGATATTGCATTTCTGATGGGTCAAGAGACTTTTTTCATGGTTGACCCTGATACACCCTATTTCTTCCAATATGCTGAGTAGCGGGGAAGTGGGTGCACCAAAGTGTAGATCATCCTGTAAACGTTTTTTGGTTAAGTTTTTTGTTCAATTTCGTCCGTTTGGTGAAAAAAGCCAAGGGAGGGGAGATATGCGACGATATTGCATATGTGATGGGTCAAAAGACTTTTTCCGTGGTTGACCCTGATACACCCGATTTCTTCCAAAATGCTGAGTAGCGGGGAAGTGGGTGCACCAAAGTGTAAATCATCCTCTAAACGTTTTTTGGTTAAGTTTTTTGTTCAATTTCGTCCGTTTGGCGAAAAAAGCCAAGGGAGAGGAGATATGCGACGATACTGCATTTGTGATGGGTCAAGAGACATTTTCATGGTTGACCCTGATACACCCCATTTCTTCCAAATTGCTGAGTAGCGGGGAAGTGGGTGCACCGAAGTGTAGATCATCCTCTAAACGTTTTTTGATTAAGTTTTTTGTTCAATTTCGTCCGTTTGGCGAAAAAAGCCAAGGGAGAGGAGATATGCGACGATACTGCATTTGTGATGGGTCAAGAGACTTTTTCCGTGGTTGACCGTGAAACACCCGATTTCTTCCAAAATGCTGAGTAGCGGGGAAGTGGGTGCACCAAAGTGTAGATCATCCTCTAAACGTTTTTTGGTTAAGTTTTTTGTTCAACTTCGTCAGTTTGGCGACAAAAGCCAAGGGAGAGGAGATATGCGACGATATTGCATTTGTGATGGGTCAAGAGACTTTTTTCATGGTTGACCCTGATACACCCTATTTCTTCCAATATGCTGAGTAGCGGGGAAGTGGGTGCACCAAAGTGTAGATCATCCTGTAAACGTTTTTTGGTTAAGTTTTTTGTTCAATTTCGTTCGTTTGTCGAAAAAAGCCAAGGTAGAGGAGATATGCGACGATACTGCATTTGTTATGGGTCAAGAGACTTTTTCCATGGTTGACTCTGATACACCCCATTTCTTCCAAAATGCTGTGTAGCGGGGAAGTGGGTGCACCAAAGTGTAGATCATCCTCTAAACGTTTTTTGGTTAAGTTTTTTGTTCAATTTCGTCCGTTTGGCGAAAAAAGCCAAGGAAGGGGAGATATGCGACGATATTGCATTTGTGATGGGTCAAGAGACTTTTTTCATGGTTGACCCTGATACACCCCATTTCTTCCAAAATGCTGAGTAGCGGGGAAGTGGGTGCACCAAAGTGTAGATCATCCTCTAAACGTTTTTTGGTTAAGTTTTTTGTTCAATTTCGTCCGTTTGGTGAAAAAAGCCAAATAAGGGGAGATATGCGACGATATTGCATTTGTGATGGGTCAAGAGACTTTTTCTGTGGTTGACCCTGATACACCCGATTTCTTCCAAAATGCTGAGTAGCGGGGAAGTGGGTGCACCAAAGTGTAGATCATCCTCTAAACGTTTTTTGGTTAAGTTTTTTGTTCAATTTCGTCCGTTTGGCGAAAAAAGCCAAGGGAGGGGAGATATGCGACGATATTGCATATGTGATGGGTCAAAAGACTTTTTCCGTGGTTGACCCTGATACACCCGATTTCTTCCAAAATGCTGAGTAGCGGGGAAGTGGGTGCACCAAAGTGTAGATCATCCTCTAAACGTTTTTTGGTTAAGTTTTTTGTTCAATTTCGTCCGTTTGGCGAAAAAAGCCAAGGAAGGGGAGATATGCGACGATATTGCATTTGTGATGGGTCAAGAGAGTTTTTCTGTGGTTGACCCTGATACACCCGATTTCTTCCAAAATGCTGAGTAGCGGGGAAGTGGGTGCACCAAAGTGTAGATCATCCTCTAAACGTTTTTTGGTTAAGTTTTTTGTTCAATTTCGTCCGTTTGGCGAAAAAAGCCAAGGGAGAGGAGATATGCGACGATACTGCAATTGTGATGGGTCAAGAGACATTTTCATGGTTGACCCTGATACACCCCATTTCTTCCAAATTGCTGAGTAGCGGGGAAGTGGGTGCACCAAAGTGTAGATCATCCTCTAAACGTTTTTTGGTTAAGTTTTTGTTCAATTTCGTCCGTTTGGCGAAAATAGCCAAGGGAGAGGAGATATGCGACGATACTGCATTTGTGATGGGTCAAGAGACTTTTTTCATGGTTGACCCTGATACACCCCATTTCTTCCAAAATGCTGAGTAGCGGGGAAGTGGGTGCACCAAACTGTAGATCATCCTCTAAACGTTTTTTGGTTAAGTTTTTTGTTCAATTTCGTCCGTTTGGCGAAAAAAGCCAAGGAAGGGGAGATATGCGACGATATTGCATTTGTGATGGGTCAAGAGACTTTTTCTGTGGTTGACCCTGATACACCCGATTTCTTCCAAAATGCTGAGTAGCGGGGAAGTGGGTGCACCAAAGTGTAGATCATCCTCTAAACGTTTTTTGGTTAAGTTTTTTGTTCAATTTCGTCCGTTTGGCGAAAATAGCCAAGGGAGAGGAGATATGCGACGATACTGCATTTGTGATGGGTCAAGAGACTTTTTTCATGGTTGACCCTGATACACCCCATTTCTTCCAAAATGCTGAGTAGCGGGGAAGTGGGTGCACCAAACTGTAGATCATCCTCTTAACGTTTTTTGGTTAAGTTTTTTGTTCAATTTCGTCCGTTTGGCGAAAAAAGCCAAGGAAGGGGAGATATGCGACGATATTGCATTTGTGATGGGTCAAGAGACTTTTTCTGTGGTTGACCCTGATACACCCGATTTCTTCCAAAATGCTGAGTAGCGGGGAAGTGGGTGCACCAAAGTGTAGATCATCCTCTAAACGTTTTTTGGTTAAGTTTTTTGTTCAATTTCGTCCGTTTGGCGAAAAAAGCCAAGGGAGGGGAGATATGCGACGATATTGCATTTGTGATGGGTCAAGAGACTTTTTCCATGGTTGACCCTGATACACCCCATTTCTTCCAAAATGCTGAGTAGCGGGGAAGTGGGTGCACCAAAGTGTAGATCATCCTCTAAACGTTTTTTAGTTAAGTTTTTTGTTCAATTTCGTCCGTTTGGCGAAAAAAGCCAAGGGAGAGGAGATATGCGACGATATTGCATTTGTGATGGGTCAAGAGAATTATTCCATGGTTGACCTGATTCACCCCATTTCTTCCAAAATGCTGAGTAGCGGGGAAGTGGGTGCACCAAAGTGTATATCATCCTCTAAACGTTTTTTGGTTAAGTTTTTTGTTCAATTTCGTCCGTTTGGCGAAAAAAGCCAAGGGAGAGGAGATATGAGACGATATTGCATTTGTGATGGGTCAAGAGACTTTTTCCGTGGTTGACCCTGAAACATCCGATTTCTTCCAAAATGCTGAGTAGCGGGGAAGTGGGTGCACCAAAGTGTAGATCATCCTCTAAACGTTTTTTAGTTAAGTTTTTTGTTCAATTTCGTCCGTTTGGCGAAAAAAGCCAAGGGAGAGGAGATATGCGACGATATTGCATTTGTGATGGGTCAAGAGACTTTTTCCACGGTTGACCCTGATACACCCCATTTCTTCCAAAATGCTGAGTAGCGGGGAAGTGGGTGCACCAAACTGTAGATCATCCTCTAAACGTTTTTTGGTTAAGTTTTTTGTTCAATTTCGTCCGTTTGGCGAAAAAAGCCAAGGAAGGGGAGATATGCGACGATATTGCATTTGTGATGGGTCAAGAGACTTTTTCTGTGGTTGACCCTGATACACCCGATTTCTTCCAAAATGCTGAGTAGCGGGGAAGTGGGTGCACCAAAGTGTAGATCATCCTCTAAACGTTTTTTGATTAAGTTTTTTGTTCAATTTCGTCCGTTTGGCGAAAAAGGCCAAGGGAGAGGAGATATGCGACGATATTGCATTTGTGATGGGTCAAGAGACTTTTTCTGTGGTTGACCCTGATACACCCGATTTCTTCCAAAATGCTGAGTAGCGGGGAAGTGGGTGCACCAAAGTGTAGATCATCCTCTAAACGTTTTTTGGTTAAGTTTTTTGTTCAATTTCGTCCGTTTGGCGAAAAAAGCCAAGGAAGGGGAGATATGCGACGATACTGCATTTGTGACGGGTCAAGAGACATTTTCCGTGGTTGACCCTGATACACCCGATTTCTTCCAAAATGCTGAGTAGCGGGGAAGTGGGTGCACCAAAGTGTAGATCATCCTCTAAACGTTTTTTAGTTAAGTTTTTTGTTCAATTTCGTCCGTTTGGCGAAAAAAGCCAAGGAAGGGGAGATATGCGACGATACTACATTTGTGACGGGTCAAGAGACATTTTCATGGTAGACCCTGATACACAACATTTCTTCCAAAATGCTGAGTAGCGGGGAAGTGGGTGCACCAAAGTGTAGATCATCCTCTAAACGTTTTTTAGTTAAGTTTTTTGTTCAATTTCGTCCGTTTGGCGAAAAAAGCCAAGGAAGGGGAGATATGCGACGATACTGCATTTGTGACGGGTCAAGAGACATTTTCCGTGGTTGACCCTGATACACCCGATTTCTTCCAAAATGCTGAGTAGCGGGGACGTGGGTGCACCAAAGTGTAGGTCATAATCTAAACGTTTTTTGGTTAAGTTTTTTGTTCAATTTCGTCCGTTTGGCGAAAAAAGCCAAGGAAGGGGAGATATGCGACGATACTGCATTTGTGACGGGTCAAGAGACATTTTCCGTGGTTGACCCTGATACACCCGATTTCTTCCAAAATGCTGAGTAGCGGGGACGTGGGTGCACCAAAGTGTAGGTCATAATCTAAACGTTTTTTTGTTAAGTTTTTTGTTCAATTTCGTCCGTTTGGCGAAAAAGGCCAAGGGAGAGGAGATATGCGACGATATTGCATTTGTGATGGGTCAAGAGACATTTTCATGGTTGACCCTGATACACCCCATTTCTTCCAAATTGCTGAGTAGCGGGGAAGTGGGTGCACCAAAGTGTAGATCATCCTCTAAACGTTTTTTGGTTAAGTTTTTGTTCAATTTCGTCCGTTTGGCGAAAATAGCCAAGGAAGGGGAGATATGCGACGATATTGCATTTGTGATGGGTCAAGAGACTTTTTCTGTGGTTGACCCTGATACACCCGATTTCTTCCAAAATGCTGAGTAGCGGGGAAGTGGGTGCACCAAAGTGTAGATCATCCTCTAAACGTTTTTTGGTTAAGTTTTTTGTTCAATTTCGTCCGTTTGGCGAAAATAGCCAAGGGAGAGGAGATATGCGACGATACTGCATTTGTGATGGGTCAAGAGACTTTTTTCATGGTTGACCCTGATACACCCGATTTCTTCCAAAATGCTGAGTAGCGGGGACGTGGGTGCACCAAAGTGTAGGTCATAATCTAAACGTTTTTTTGTTAAGTTTTTTGTTCAATTTCGTCCGTTTGGCGAAAAAGGCCAAGGGAGAGGAGATATGCGACGATACTGCATTTGTGATGGGTCAAGAGACTTTTTTCATGGTTGACCCTGATACACCCCATTTCTTCCAAAATGCTGAGTAGCGGGGAAGTGGGTGCACCAAACTGTAGATCATCCTCTAAACGTTTTTTGGTTAAGTTTTTTGTTCAATTTCGTCCGTTTGGCGAAAAAAGCCAAGGAAGGGGAGATATGCGACGATATTGCATTTGTGATGGGTCAAGAGACTTTTTCTGTGGTTGACCCTGATACACCCGATTTCTTCCAAAATGCTGAGTAGCGGGGAAGTGGGTGCACCAAAGTGTAGATCATCCTCTAAACGTTTTTTGGTTAAGTTTTTTGTTCAATTTCGTCCGTTTGGCGAAAATAGCCAAGGGAGAGGAGATATGCGACGATACTGCATTTGTGATGGGTCAAGAGACTTTTTTCATGGTTGACCCTGATACACCCCATTTCTTCCAAAATGCTGAGTAGCGGGGAAGTGGGTGCACCAAACTGTAGATCATCCTCTTAACGTTTTTTGGTTAAGTTTTTTGTTCAATTTCGTCCGTTTGGCGAAAAAAGCCAAGGAAGGGGAGATATGCGACGATATTGCATTTGTGATGGGTCAAGAGACTTTTTCCATGGTTGACCCTGATACACCCCATTTCTTCCAAAATGCTGAGTAGCGGGGAAGTGGGTGCACCAAAGTGTAGATCATCCTCTAAACGTTTTTTTGTTAAGTTTTTTGTTCAATTTCGTCCGTTTGGCGAAAAAGGCCAAGGGAGAGGAGATATGCGACGATACTGCATTTGTGATGGGTCAAGAGACTTTTTTCATGGTTGACCCTGATACACCCCATTTCTTCCAAAATGCTGAGTAGCGGGGAAGTGGGTGCACCAAACTGTAGATCATCCTCTAAACGTTTTTTGGTTAAGTTTTTTGTTCAATTTCGTCCGTTTGGCGAAAAAAGCCAAGGAAGGGGAGATATGCGACGATATTGCATTTGTGATGGGTCAAGAGACTTTTTCTGTGGTTGACCCTGATACACCCGATTTCTTCCAAAATGCTGAGTAGCGGGGAAGTGGGTGCACCAAAGTGTAGATCATCCTCTAAACGTTTTTTGGTTAAGTTTTTTGTTCAATTTCGTCCGTTTGGCGAAAATAGCCAAGGGAGAGGAGATATGCGACGATACTGCATTTGTGATGGGTCAAGAGACTTTTTTCATGGTTGACCCTGATACACCCCATTTCTTCCAAAATGCTGAGTAGCGGGGAAGTGGGTGCACCAAACTGTAGATCATCCTCTTAACGTTTTTTGGTTAAGTTTTTTGTTCAATTTCGTCCGTTTGGCGAAAAAAGCCAAGGAAGGGGAGATATGCGACGATATTGCATTTGTGATGGGTCAAGAGACTTTTTCTGTGGTTGACCCTGATACACCCGATTTCTTCCAAAATGCTGAGTAGCGGGGAAGTGGGTGCACCAAAGTGTAGATCATCCTCTAAACGTTTTTTGGTTAAGTTTTTTGTTCAATTTCGTCCGTTTGGCGAAAAAAGCCAAGGAAGGGGAGATATGCGATGATACTGCATTTGTGACGGGTCAAGAGACATTTTCCGTGGTTGACCCTGATACACCCGATTTCTTCCAAAATGCTGAGTAGCGGGGAAGTGGGTGCACCAAAGTGTAGATCATCCTCTAAACGTTTTTTAGTTAAGTTTTTTGTTCAATTTCGTCCGTTTGGCGAAAAAAGCCAAGGAAGGGGAGATATGCGACGATACTGCATTTGTGACGGGTCAAGAGACATTTTCATGGTAGACTCTGATACACAACATTTCTTCCAAAATGCTGAGTAGCGGGGAAGTGGGTGCACCAAAGTGTAGATCATCCTCTAAACGTTTTTTGGTTAAGTTTTTTGTTCAATTTCGTCCGTTTGGCCAAAAAAGCCAAGGAAGGGGAGATATGCGACGATACTGCATTTGTGACGGGTCAAGAGACATTTTCCGTGGTTGACCCTGATACACCCGATTTCTTCCAAAATGCTGAGTAGCGGGGACGTGGGTGCACCAAAGTGTAGATCATAATCTAAACGTTTTTTTGTTAAGTTTTTTGTTCAATTTCGTCCGTTTGGCGAAAAAGGCCAAGGGAGAGGAGATATGCGACGATATTGCATTTGTGATGGGTCAAGAGACATTTTCATGGTAGACCCTGATACACCCTATTTCTTCCAAAATGCTGAGTAGCTTGGAAGTGGGTGCACCAAAGTGTAGATCATCCTCTAAACGTTTTTTGGTTAAGTTTTTTGTTCAATTTCGTCCGTTTGGCGAAAAAAGCCAAGGGAGGGGAGATATGCGACGATACTGCATTTGTGATGGGTCAAGAGACATTTTCATGGTAGACCCTGATACACCCGATTTCTTCCAAAATGCTGAGTAGCTTGGAAGTGGGTGCACCAAAGTGTAGATCATCCTCTAAACGTTTTTTGGTTAAGTTTTTTGTTCAATTTCGTCCGTTTGGCGAAAAAATCCAAGGGAGGGGAGATATGCGACGATACTGCATTTGTGATGGGTCAAGAGACATTTTCATGGTTGACCCTGATACACCCCATTTCTTCCAAATTGCTGAGTAGCGGGGAAGTGGGTGCACCAAAGTGTAGATCATCCTCTAAACGTTTTTTGGTTAAGTTTTTTGTTCAATTTCGTCCGTTTGGCGAAAAAAGCCAAGGAAGGGGAGATATGCGACGATACTGCATTTGTGATGGGTCAAGAGACTTTTTTCATGGTTGACCCTGATACACCCCATTTCTTCCAAAATGCTGAGTAGCGGGGAAGTGGGTGCACCAAACTGTAGATCATCCTCTAAACGTTTTTTGGTTAAGTTTTTTGTTCAATTTCGTCCGTTTGGCGAAAAAAGCCAAGGAAGGGGAGATATGCGACGATATTGCATTTGTGATGGGTCAAGAGACTTTTTCCATGGTTGACCCTGATACACCCCATTTCTTCCAAAATGCTGAGTAGCGGGGAAGTGGGTGCACCAAAGTGTAGATCATCCTCTAAACGTTTTTTGGTTAAGTTTTTTGTTCAATTTCGTCCGTTTGGCGAAAATAGCCAAGGGAGAGGAGATATGCGACGATACTGCATTTGTGATGGGTCAAGAGACTTTTTTCATGGTTGACCCTGATACACCCCATTTCTTCCAAAATGCTGAGTAGCGGGGAAGTGGGTGCACCAAACTGTAGATCATCCTCTAAACGTTTTTTGGTTAAGTTTTTTGTTCAATTTCGTCCGTTTGGCGAAAAAAGCCAAGGAAGGGGAGATATGCGACGATATTGCATTTGTGATGGGTCAAGAGACTTTTTCTGTGGTTGACCCTGATACACCCGATTTCTTCCAAAATGCTGAGTAGCGGGGAAGTGGGTGCACCAAAGTGTAGATCATCCTCTAAACGTTTTTTGGTTAAGTTTTTTGTTCAATTTCGTCCGTTTGGCGAAAAAAGCCAAGGAAGGGGAGATATGCGACTATACTGCATTTGTGACGGGTCAAGAGACATTTTCCGTGGTTGACCCTGATACACCCGATTTCTTCCAAAATGCTGAGTAGCGGGGAAGTGGGTGCACCAAAGTGTAGATCATCCTCTAAACGTTTTTTAGTTAAGTTTTTTGTTCAATTTCGTCCGTTTGGCGAAAAAAGCCAAGGAAGGGGAGATATGCGACGATACTGCATTTGTGACGGGTCAAGAGACATTTTCATGGTAGACCCTGATACACAACATTTCTTCCAAAATGCTGAGTAGCGGGGAAGTGGGTCCACCAAAGTGTAGATCATCCTCTAAACGTTTTTTGGTTAAGTTTTTTGTTCAATTTCGTCCGTTTGGCGAAAAAAGCCAAGGAAGGGGAGATATGCGACGATACTGCATTTGTGACGGGTCAAGAGACATTTTCCGTGGTTGACCCTGATACACCCGATTTCTTCCAAAATGCTGAGTAGCGGGGACGTGGGTGCACCAAAGTGTAGATCATAATCTAAACGTTTTTTTGTTAAGTTTTTTGTTCAATTTCGTCCGTTTGGCGAAAAAGGCCAAGGGAGAGGAGATATGCGACGATATTGCATTTGTGATGGGTCAAGAGACATTTTCATGGTAGACCCTGATACACCCTATTTCTTCCAAAATGCTGAGTAGCTTGGAAGTGGGTGCACCAAAGTGTAGATCATCCTCTAAACGTTTTTTGGTTAAGTTTTTTGTTCAATTTCGTCCGTTTGGCGAAAAAATCCAAGGGAGGGGAGATATGCGACGATACTGCATTTGTGATGGGTCAAGAGACATTTTCATGGTAGACCCTGATACACCCCATTTCTTCCAAAATGCTGAGTAGCTTGGAAGTGGGTGCACCAAAGTGTAGATCATCCTCTAAACGTTTTTTGGTTAAGTTTTTTGTTCAATTTCGTCCGTTTGGCGAAAAAAGCCAAGGGAGGGGAGATATGCGACGATACTGCATTTGTGATGGGTCAAGAGACATTTTCATGGTAGACCCTGATACACCCGATTTCTTCCAAAATGCTGAGTAGCTTGGAAGTGGGTGCACCAAAGTGTAGATCATCCTCTAAACGTTTTTTAGTTAAGTTTTTTGTTCAATTTCGTCCGTTTGGCGAAAAAAGCCAAGGGAGGGGAGATATGCGACGATACTGCATTTGTGATGGGTCAAGAGACTTTTTCCGTGGTTGACCCTGATACACACGATTTCTTCCAAAATGCTGAGTAGCGGGGAAGTGGGTGCACCAAAGTGTAGATCATCCTCTAAACGTTTTTTGGTTAAGTTTTTTGTTCAATTTCGTCCGTTTGGCGAAAAAAGCCAAGGGAGAGCAGATATGCGACGATACTGCATTTGTGATGGGTCAAGAGACATTTTCATGGTTGATCCTGATACACCCCATTTCTTCCAAATTGCTGAGTAGCGGGGAAGTGGGTGCACCAAAGTGTAGATCATCCTCTAACCGTTTTTTATTTAAGTTTGGTGCACCCACTTCCCCCCTACTCAGCATTTTGAAAGAAATGGGGTGTATCAGGGTCAACCATGGAAAAAGCCTCTTAACCCATCACAAATGAAATATCGTCGCATATCTGCTCTCCCTTGGCTTTTTTCGCCAAACGGACGAAATTGAACAAAAAACTTAACCAAAAAACGTTTAGAGGATGATCTACACTTTGGTGCACCCACTTCCAAGCTACTCAGCATTTTGGAAGAAATGGGGTGTATCAGGGTCTACCATGAAAATGTCTCTTGACCCATCACAAATGCAGTATCGTCGCATATCTCCCCTCCCTTGGATTTTTTCGCCAAACGGACGAAATTGAACAAAAAACTTAACCAAAAAACGTTTAGAGGATGATCTACACTTTGGTGCACCCACTTCCAAGCTACTCAGCATTTTGGAAGAAATAGGGTGTATCAGGGTCTACCATGAAAATGTCTCTTGACCCATCACAAATGCAATATCGTCGCATATCTCCTCTCCCTTGGCCTTTTTCGCCAAACGGACGAAATTGAACAAAAAACTTAACAAAAAAACGTTTAGATTATGATCTACACTTTGATGCACCCACGTCCCCGCTACTCAGCATTTTGGAAGAAATCGGGTGTATCAGGGTCAACCACGGAAAATGTCTCTTGACCCGTCACAAATGCAGTATCGTCGCATATCTCCCCTTCCTTGGCTTTTTTCGCCAAACGGACGAAATTGAACAAAAAACTTAAACAAAAAACGTTTAGAGGATGATCTGCACTTTGGGGCACCCACTTCCCCGCTACTCAGCATTTTGGAAGAAATGGAGTGTATCAGGTCAATCATGAAAAAAGTCTCTTAACCCATCACAAATGCAATATCGTCGCATATCTCCTCTCCCTTGGCTTTTTTCGCCAAACGGACGAAATTGAACAAAAAACTTAAACAAAAAACGTTTAGAGGATGATCTGCACTTTGGGGCACCCACTTCCCCCTACTCAGCATTTTGAAAGAAATGGGGTGTATCAGGTCAACCATGGAAAAAGTCGCTTAACCCATCACAAATGCAATATCGTCGCATAACTCCTCTCCCTTGGCTTTTTCGCCAAACGGACGAAATTGAACAAGAAACTTAAACAAAAAACGTTTAGAGGATGATCTACACTTTGGTGCACCCACTTCCCCGCTACTCAGAATTTTGGAAGAAATGGGGTGTATCAGGGTCAACCATGAAAAAAGTCTCTTGACCCATCACTAATGCAATATCTCCTCTCCCTTGGCTTTTTTCGCCAAACGGACGAAATTGAACAAAAAACTTAACCAAAAAACGTTTAGAGGATGATCTGCAGTTTGGTGCACCCACTTCCCCGCTACTCAGCATTTTGGAAGAAATGGGGTGTATCAGGGTCAACCATGGAAAAAGTCTCTTGACCCATCACAAATGCAATATCGTCGCATATCCCCTCTACCTTGGCTTTTTCCGGTAAACGAACGAAATGGAACAAAAAAACTTAACCAAAAAACGTTTAGAGGATGAGCTACACTTTGGTGCACCCACTTCCCCGCTACTCAGTATTTTGGAAGAAATGGGGTGTATCAGGTCAACCATGGAAAAATTCTCTTGACCCATCACAAATGCAATATCGTCGCATATCTCCTCTCCCTTGGCTTTTTTCGCCAAACGGACGAAATTGAACAAAAAACTTAACCAAAAAACGTTTAGAGGATGATCTACAGTTTGGTGCACCCACTTCCCCGCTACTCAGCATTTTGGAAGAAATGGGGTGTATCAGGCTCAACCATGGAAAAAGTCTCTTGACCCATCACAAATGCAATATCGTCGCATATCCCCTCTACCTTGGCTTTTTCCGTCAAACGAACGAAATGGAACAAAAAAACTTAACCAAAAAACGTTTAGAGGATGAGCTACACTTTGGTGCACCCGCTTCCCCGCTACTCAGCATTTTGGAAGAAATGGGGTGTATCAGGGTCAACCATGGAAAAAGTATCTTGACCCATCACAAATGCAATATCGTCGCATATCTCCTCTCCCTTGTCTTTATTCGCCAAACGGACGAAATTGAACAAAAAACTTAACTAAAAAACGTTTAGAGGATGATCTACACTTTGGTGCACCCACTTCCCCGCTACTCAGCATTTTGGAAGATATCGGGTGTTTCAGGGTCAACCACGGAAAAAGTCTCTTGACCCATCACAAATGCAATATCGTCTCATATCTCCTCTCCCTTGGCTTTTTTCGCCAAACGGACGAAATTGAACAAAAAACTTAACCAAAAAACGTTTAGAGGATGATATACACTTTGGTGCACCCACTTCCCCGCTACTCAGCATTTTGGAAGAAATGGGGTGTATCAGGTCAACCATGGAATAAGTCTCTTGACCCATCACAAATGCAATATCGTCGCATATCTCCTCTCCCTTGGCTTTTTTCGCCAAACGGACGAAATTGAACAAAAAACTTAACCAAAAAACGTTTAGAGGATGATATACACTTTGGTGCACCCACTTCCCCGCTACTCAGCATTTTGGAAGAAATGGGGTGTATCAGGTCAACCATGGAATAAGTCTCTTGACCCATCACAAATGCAATATCGTCGCATATCTCCTCTCCCTTGGCTTTTTTCGCCAAACGGACGAAATTGAACAAAAAACTTAACTAAGAAACGTTTAGAGGATGATCTACACTTTGGTGCACCCACTTCCCCGCTACTCAGCATTTTGGAAGAAATGGGGTGTATCAGGGTCAACCATGGAAAAAGTCGCTTGACCCATCACAAATGCAATATCGTCGCATATCTCCTCTCCCTTATCTTTTTTCGCCAAACGGACGAAATTGAACAAAAAACTTAACTAAAAAACGTTTAGAGGATGATCTACACTTTGGTGCACCCACTTCCCCGCTACTCAGCATTTTGGAAGATATCGGGTGTTTCAGGGTCAACCACGGAAAAAGTCTCTTGACCCATCACAAATGCAATATCGTCTCATATCTCCTCTCCCTTGGCTTTTTTCGCCAAACGGACGAAATTGAACAAAAAACTTAACCAAAAAACGTTTAGAGGATGATATACACTTTGGTGCACCCACTTCCCCGCTACTCAGCATTTTGGAAGAAATGGGGTGTATCAGGTCAACCATGGAATAAGTCTCTTGACCCATCACAAATGCAATATCGTCGCATATCTCCTCTCCCTTGGCTTTTTTCGCCAAACGGACGAAATTGAACAAAAAACTTAACCAAAAAACGTTTAGAGGATGATATACACTTTGGTGCACCCACTTCCCCGCTACTCAGCATTTTGGAAGAAATGGGGTGTATCAGGTCAACCATGGAATAAGTCTCTTGACCCATCACAAATGCAATATCGTCGCATATCTCCTCTCCCTTGGCTTTTTTCGCCAAACGGACGAAATTGAACAAAAAACTTAACTAAGAAACGTTTAGAGGATGATCTACACTTTGGTGCACCCACTTCCCCGCTACTCAGCATTTTGGAAGAAATGGGGTGTATCAGGGTCAACCATGGAAAAAGTCTCTTGACCCATCACAAATGCAATATCGTCGCATATCTCCCCTCCCTTGGCTTTTTTCGCCAAACGGACGAAATTGAACAAAAACCTTAACCAAAAAACGTTTAGAGGATGATCTACACTTTGGTGCACCCACTTCCCCGCTACTCAGCATTTTGGAAGAAATGGGGTGTATCAGGGTCAACCATGGAAAAAGTCTCTTGACCCATCACAAATGCAATATCGTCGCATATTTCCCCTCCCTTGGCTTTTTTCGCCCAACGGACGAAATTGAACAAAAAACTTAACCAAAAAACGTTTAGAGGATGATCTACACTTTGGTGCACCCACTTCCCCGCTACTCAGCATTTTGGAAGAAATCGGGTGTTTCAGGGTCAACCACGGAAAAAGTCTCTTGACCCATCACAAATGCAATATCGTCTCATATCTCCTCTCCCTTGGCTTTTTTCGCCAAACAGACGAAATTGAACAAAAAACTTAACCAAAAAACGTTTAGAGGATGATCTACACTTTGGTGCACCCACTTCCCCGCTACTCAGCATTTTGGAAGAAATGGGGTGTATCAGGGTCAACCATGGAAAAAGTCGCTTGACCCATCACAAATGCAATATCGTCGCATATCTCCTCTCCCTTATCTTTTTTCGCCAAACGGACGAAATTGAACAAAAAACTTAACTAAAAAACGTTTAGAGGATGATCTACACTTTGGTGCACCCACTTCCCCGCTACTCAGCATTTTGGAAGAAATGGGGTCTATCAGGGTCAACCACGGAAAAAGGCTCTTGACCCATCACAAATGCAATATCGTCTCATATCTCCTCTCCCTTGGCTTTTTTCGCCAAACGGACGAAATTGAACAAAAAACTTAACCAAAAAACGTTTAGAGGATGATATACACTTTGGTGCACCCACTTCCCCGCTACTCAGCATTTTGGAAGAAATGGGGTGTATCAGGTCAACCATGGAATAAGTCTCTTGACCCATCACAAATGCAATATCGTCGCATATCTCCTCTCCCTTGGCTTTTTTCGCCAAACGGACGAAATTGAACAAAAAACTTAACCAAAAAACGTTTAGAGGATGATATACACTTTGGTGCACCCACTTCCCCGCTACTCAGCATTTTGGAAGAAATGGGGTGTATCAGGTCAACCATGGAATAAGTCTCTTGACCCATCACAAATGCAATATCGTCGCATATCTCCTCTCCCTTGGCTTTTTTCGCCAAACGGACGAAATTGAACAAAAAACTTAACTAAGAAACGTTTAGAGGATGATCTACACTTTGGTGCACCCACTTCCCCGCTACTCAGCATTTTGGAAGAAATGGGGTGTATCAGGGTCAACCATGGAAAAAGTCTCTTGACCCATCACAAATGCAATATCGTCGCATATCTCCCCTCCCTTGGCTTTTTTCGCCAAACGGACGAAATTGAACAAAAACCTTAACCAAAAAACGTTTAGAGGATGATCTACACTTTGGTGCACCCACTTCCCCGCTACTCAGCATTTTGGAAGAAATGGGGTGTATCAGGGTCAACCATGGAAAAAGTCGCTTGACCCATCACAAATGCAATATCGTCGCATATCTCCTCTCCCTTATCTTTTTTCGCCAAACGGACGAAATTGAACAAAAAACTTAACGAAAAAACGTTTAGAGGATGATCTACACTTTGGTGCACCCACTTCCCCGCTACTCAGCATTTTGGAAGAAATGGGGTGTATCAGGGTCAACCATGGAAAAAGTCTCTTGACCCATCACAAATGCAATATCGTCGCATATCTCCCCTCCCTTGGCTTTTTTCGCCAAACGGACGAAATTGAACAAAAAACTTAACCAAAAAACGTTTAGAGGATGATCTACACTTTGGTGCACCCACTTCCCCGCTACTCAGCATTTTGGAAGAAATGGGGTGTATCAGGGTCAACTATGGAAAAAGTCGCTTGACCCATCACAAATGCAATATCGTCGCATATCTCCTCTCACTTGGCTTTTTTCGCCAAACGGACGAAATTGAACAAAAAACTTAACTAAAAAACGTTTAGAGGATGATCTACACTTTGGTGCAACCACTTCCCCGCTACTCAGCATTTTGGAAGAAATGGGGTGTATCAGGGTCAACCATGGAAAAAGTCTCTTGACCCATCACAAATGCAATATCGTCGCATATCTCCTATCCCTTGGAGTTTTGAGTTAAACAAACGAAACTGAACAGAGAACCTAACCATAAATCGAAAAACGCATGATTTAGAGTTTGGTGCTGAGTTGTGCGCTATTTAGGATTTGGGAAGAAACCTAACAACTTTTTGCGTCAAATTTCGATGCATCAAAGATAAACCATTGTGTACATATCATATCAAACAGCATTTTATTAATATATAAATAATTATTGTTTTTTTTTTTTTTTTTGTTTTTTCCTTTTTTATGGCATTGTCTTGGACTCACTATAGCTGTGTTATCCAAGAACAATTGCAATATATTTATTACATATCAATGTATCAATAATACATACATATACATACAAAAAAAAAAAAAGTTGTTCATGTTTTGTCAATTCATAAAAACAACATGTTATATACGTTCATAAGTTCTCTGCTTTAAAATACAAAGAGATTTAATAAAATCTTCTTATAAATTGGACATTTACATTTATTTATATTTGTTTTTTCTTTTTAGTTTATTAAATACACAAGCTGATAAACATATTGTATACATTTAGTTTGAAATTTGTTTTTTTTTTTGTTAATTTTGTAATCAAATAGTTTTATTTTTAATATAAATCACAGTCAAACGACAACGTAACGAACTTATTCTCTTAATAAAAACATCATTCATTATAAATTTTGTTATGAAACATGTATTTTTTATATAAAATTAAAATTCATTCAAAGAATTGTTAACATAGTTTTACTTATAAGTCTGAAATACATGAATACATATCTACATAATTTAATTTGTTTGTTTTTAATATTTGCTTGTATTTTTTTGTTAAATGAAATAAAATTTACAACTCTCTTTATAACAGAGACTCGATATGGATTGTTTTAAGTTGTAGAAAATAATACTCAAAGGTCAACGAATTCAGATTTTATTTAAAGGTATGGCATTTCATTACTCGAAATCTAATATCAAATTTATTTGAATTTAGGAAAGACTCAGAAGTAAAATGCTATACAAACACAACGAATCAGAAAAGTTACCCATGAATTTGTCGATTCATTGGAATCCCTTCCGTCTTTAAATTACAACTAAATTATTATCAGAAACGAAACAAGATCCATTCGAGTCTTGTGGTAAGAGTGTTGGCCTTATAATTAGAATTTTACAATAAATATTAAATTCAAGAGTCGATGGTATGAGGAGAATTTCTCGGATTATAATCGACTCCTTTAAGATTTTCTTAAAGTAACAGATGTGAAAACCTTTGTTGTTGACACTGAGACCAAAATATTTCAAACAAATTCAATTATAGGAATTAAATACAATATTAACAACAAATGCTTTATTTAAAAAAAACCTTGGAATAGAACTCGAATGAAATCAAATATACGAGTATGTATGTATGATATGAGAAAATTACATTTTTTTTTATTTTAAACACATAAAGTTGCTCTAATTCAAATTGTATAGCCTCTTCCATGGCTTGGCTTACATCCACCATTTCGTGTTAGACTCCATTTCTTTGCATAAGTGTGCAGCTGCAAGCAACATACCTAATCTAACAATCAAATTAGATTCGATTGTACTAAGTACATGATTTACTAAAGAAAAATATGTAAGACCTTAACTAAGTGAAAATTGTTATTTTGATTTAATAAAGGATTGTTTTACAAACATTTCATTATAAAAATACATAAGATGTCGGCGTGAACTGTTTCTATTATATTTTTATTTTCTTTTTTTCATTTACTGGTTAACATTTATACACATTTATTATTTGTTATAAATATTTCTCGGTTTTTATTTTTCTTTTAATTCAAATACAATATTTGCGCATTTTTAATAAACGAATTTTCAAATCTATAAATAAATTTGTTAATTTATTGAGCGTAGTATTTCAGTTTTGCAAATCAGTGATTAACAACTAATAAAAAACAATCGAATGCCAACAATTGACGGCAGTCACTTGTTCATGTGAAAAAAATGCATTTTACTATATTGTTTATAACAACATGAACATATTTAAAATATTTTATTTATGTATTTATTATGTCGTTTTAGTCTATAAAACGTTTCTTTGTTTCTTCGTTTTAAATATGCCTGTATAAACTTAGTTTTTAGTCGAAATTTGTGTTTTGTTTGCTTTTAATAAAAATGTATACAAAAATTTATTCAATTTCTTGTAACAGCGCGCTATTTTTGTTATATATTCTTTCACTGATTTCTATTTATTGTATTTTTTGTTTGCGTTTTATCCTTGCACGGAAACCACAAAGTTTATATAGAGATCTTTTTGGATGAAGGATCAGCTTGTACCATCACAATCGATCCAATCATAGCGACCAATGTACGGTCCAACCATGTTACCGGATTTGGGTAGATTAACCCTCCTTCGTAGAAACCAAGATGCCCACCATGGGCTAATTCAACGTAAGCGGTTTGATTTCGAGAGACTGCAAGGTAAAGTAATAGAGATGATTAGTTGGGTTAAAGTATTTCTGTTGTTCAAGACTTATTTAAAGTTTGGTATTTGCAAACAAGAGTTAAAAAAAAATATAATTATAAAACTCTATAAGTTAGTCATGAGAAAATATTGAACCGATTCCAGAAGCAAGTGAGTACTATCCAAGGCTGAGACATCAAAGAAACTAAACGAGTATAAAAGCACCGACAAAATAAAAAAAAAGTGATTTATCGACCTCTTCGCAGTCGGTAGGATTCGAACCTACGCTCCCAGAGGGAATCTGATTTCTAGTCAGACGCCTTAACCGCTCGGCCACGACTGCTGTCTGTGTTGTCTTGGCCAAATGTCATTTTGCTTTGTTATGATTAGTTTAGTACTGGTATTTCCACGGTGACCAGATGTTGCCTCGCGAATAGATAGTATATAAATATTTACAACTAAGAGATGTGTTATATTTCGCAGACAATTCTCCACTGTATATTTAGGACTTGGTTGCTATGCTGAAGTCACCTATCATATAATAATTATTCACAAAACACCACTTGACTTTGAGTCATGATTCAATATTTGTGTTTGTAAGTTACACGATAACATTGATTGTCTATGGGTCGCTTAAAACCTTGACCAGAACTTTTTTTTTAAGTTTTTAAACCGTCTAAAGCAACTTGTTCAGATGTAATTTTTATTCCATATAAGAAGGCATTCCTAAAGTTTTCGAACCCAGAGCTAGTCGAATGGCAACCAGGATAATATTGTTTGCTTATTGCATATTTTATAAGCACACACTTTTCCATGACCTTGGACAAAAGAAACCTACAAAAGTGCAATGAATCAGTTGTTGAAGAGTGAAGAGATTTTGCTTGTTTTGTTTCTTTTCTTTTTGATCCGCCGATTTCCATCTACGAGTAGTGGGACAGGATAACAAAAATTAAAAAAAAAATAGAAGATTATGCAGTGATTTTGCTAGAATGAAAAAACAGCACTTCATAACTATAAGTGAGTGGACTGCTGGGTTAGTGAAGTATATCTTAGTGCAATTTGAGATGTACTTCCATAGAATCTTCAACACTGGACTTCTCTGATAATTGACCTTGCTGATAATTGCAGTGTTATTGTGAACTTTGGGTTTCTCTCTCATAGGACGAGTATACTTGTTTCAATATTTTGTACTAATTAAAATTGTTTTCTGTAAACATTGATGACTCTAAAAGGGAAGGATGTAAGAAAACAATTCAACAGAGAAACAAAATATAGGAAGAACTGACACGATGTGTGTAATTTATAGGTTTCACTAAAGAAGCAACAAGGCACCAACGAGGACGACAAAAAAAACACAAAAAATCGTATGCGAAAAACCACAATAACTTACGTGCATGATCTTTAATCGGCGACAACAACTCCTCCGGCACTAAGGGATCATCTTTGGCATTAATAAATATCATCGGTTTTTCAATGTCATTTAAATAGTTAAGTGAAGAGCTCCATTTGTAGAGATCTTGTGTTGATGGGAAATTGTGAACTCGTCTAGTGTATGCTTCATCAAGTTCAGGCAGTGTTGCGGCGGCAATAATTTCCCTCTCGTTTAGGCCAAAACGTGTTTTAACCTCATCCGAGAGTAGAACATGACGATGCTTAAGAATAATATTCTTAACATTCTCCGTCATCACATATAGATAGAAACGACGAAAGTTTTGCCAATTAAGTAACCATCTTGTACCCCTAAAAAAAAACAAATATTTATAGAAATATGAAGATACATAAAATATTCAAAAAGACTTACTCAACCGCATTGTATCCTTGACATATCGATATTCCACCAATGACGGTATTCGGTCTCGTTATTGTCTTCTCGCCCATGTACTTTGTTATTAAATTACCACCTAGACTAAAACCTACGGCTATAATATTCGTGGACGGATATTTTTTGTGCAGATTCTCCACCATTGCTGAAAAATCGTCGGTGTGTCCTACAAAAAACGAAATAGTTATTACAGTTTTCTCTTGAATTAATAGTCTGAGACTTACCGTATGTGAATATGCGTGATGATGTGACTTGAACACTGGGTAAAGCTCCGATATGATTTAAAACCGCACAACGGTAACCATGACATTGTGCATAATGAACAAATGTACGAATATATACACTTTCTGATGAGTTTCCAATTCCTGGGCAAATGGCCACGGTGATGTCATCTGAAAGAATTCGTCATTTAGAATTTCGTTTACGATCCAAACAAGCCTTCTCCCTTAACCAAAACTAATACAACAATCCCTTAACATTAATTACAATAAACAGAACAACCCACAACAAACATTTACAATATTCAACCACCACTCAATTACTTTGATTGGGGGAAAGTTGATTGCAATCATCCCAGTAGCCCAGTTCCGTTTGTCATATTTCAGCTCTAAGCGTGACTATTTCTCTACTAAATACGACAACGCCACACCTCATCAATGGTGTGAGCATTTTTTGTATTTGCCAACAAAACTCCGTCCGATTGTCTGTGGGCATTCTTCAGGTTGTAGGTACATATGTACATATTTATTTAAATAATACAATTTCCCACAGTGCTATTTGAACTCACCTTCGTGTTCATTCAGTGGTTGATAGAGATCATAGGTCAGCGTTGAATCATCGAAGAGCGACAAATAGACACGTTCTCCAAGGGGCCATGGACACTTTACACGACCCACAATGCTGTGCAGAACTGTCTGTACATGACCGCTAAATCCCCATATTCGAGTTGGCACATATCTGGAATAAAATAAAGAAAAAAAACCAATTAATTTTAAATTCGCAGTAGTCGTATCCTATCACCTAAGTCACAGACATATTTTGGTTGCCTTAAGAATAATACTAAAATACGAAGACGAACATGTGAAAGTATTTCAGTTTCGTCTGTTGTTAATGGGTTATCCCTATCCTAGATTCATGGTAATGAGTTTGCGTCACGCCTTAGGAGCGCCATCATTTTCGTTACCTCATTCGGTGGTGGGTATGCCTAATTTTCCAATATATTCATTTGTTAGTAGCAATCTTAGATGCCAAAGAGCACCAATAAATTGATTCAATTAGATGACAATATGTCTTCGAACACCATCATTGGCATTGTAGTCGTTCAGTTTGAGTAGATACTTAATGAGAAATTAGATAAAAATAAATACTTTTGTTTGGATATCTTATCGTGGAAGAAGTCTATCTATAAGTACAACATTAAATGTATGTCAATGTGATCACTCTATTAGCTTGTATCAGCTAATCCTACTATGCTACGTAGGCAAATATTAAACTTTGCATATTATTATTTCTTAGACGACGTAATATTCGACTGAAAACTGTGCAAAGAGTCGTGTTGCAATAAGGGATCATATGTGCGATGAGGAAATACAATACTATAATAATATTGTGTTTCTTAAATGCATTTGAACTAGACACATAGAGGTTATCGTACACTATATTGGTATTGTATTTAAGTTAACGCAATTATGGAGTAGTTTAGAATTAGCTGCCATTAAGATTAAATACTACCTTCCTTATCTAAAAACTATTATATTATACATATTTTTAATTACATTGTGGAAACTTTTTGACGAACTAAATGATGGAAACAAATCGAAGTATAAATCGTTAATTTAAGTTTAACACTTAAATTTAGGAATGAAATGTAGGTATTCTCGACAATTCATTTCATTATTGACTATTGATATGTATATAATCAACACGAAAACATTCTGTACATCTACCCGCAAGTATTCAATGAAGCTTATCAGCTAGTACAACCTTGATCCTTAACAGAAAAAAAAAATAATAAAAGGTTCTTTCATCAAAAATGATCCTTCTTTCACGGTAGTCACCTGAGTCCTACGATAGACTAGCACTGATGTTGTTTGTATTATCGAAAATTTGTATTTATTTGTCTGCTCTGGTGGCAATCGAATCATCAGTGTTTTTAAATACACCTCATGACTGTCTCATCTCTCTAAACGAAGAAGCTAGAAGTATTCACAAGCATCTTAGGCTGCTATCTTAGCTTCAGAGATTTGCCTTAAGTTCCATGTTCGCGCTTCACATCCATTCCAATAAAATTGTTGCGAAGAGATTTCAAACAAATAGAAAGAAAGTAAGGCCTGAAAATCTACGAATTTTAATCGAAGCTTGATTTGTCCAAAACGCCTAACATATCACCTTGAACGATTAACCTAATGTAATTGGGAATAATAAAAAAAATGCCTGCTCTCTTTCTTTGGTAAAAGGCATCCAAAGGCCTAAGCTCTGAGACAAATAGAGGCTAAGAACGAAACTGGGATTAATACTGGCAAAACGTACTCAAGCTAGCTAAAGACTAAAATGTAAGTAACCTTCAGAAACTTACCAGAACTTACTATCTATGCATATTTTACAAACCATTTTCCTTCACATTGAGTTAGGTCTCGATGTCAAATTTGAAACTGATTAACAAAAAAATAAATAAAGTAATAATATAACCCAGTATGTAAATGGACTTTCCCCCCAAAAGAAACCGATCTATGTAAGTAAATTCGGACGTAAATAGTTCTAAGCCAAAATACCACTCCACAGTAGATTATGTAGTTACTACTTCAATGGTTGTCAAGGTTCCAACCTTTGAAGATACACTTTAGTTTGAAGGTTCCACTTGTTTGTTGTGATACTAGATAGTATAACGTCATTAAAACGTGACCCACTTGTGAGATGATTTAGCCGGCTGAATTGGCATCGAGTGGTCTAAGCCTTCACAAGCATCGGTGGTTCAGTGGTAGAATGCTCGCCTGCCACGCGGGCGGCCCGGGTTCGATTCCCGGCCGATGCAGAATATCTTTTTTGTATCCCCATTTTTTAAAGGAAAAACGTTTAAGACATACTTTACATACTCTTTTCAATAGCAAGCAAAAACGTTACTCTACGTATTCCAATTTAGAGTGACACATTTAATATTCCATAACACACCACCAGGTGTAAATGTGTATGCACACATGAATTTTATCCAACAAAACCCATAAATAAATAAAATTAATAATGCAAACGTCAGATAAGAGATTGTACTTTGGACTTGGACACATGTTCCTCTGATTTGAATTGAAAAGTTTTATTTTTTGGCTTTACCCCATTACCCTTTGTTGATTGTCTCCAATACGATTCATCGGATTATCTCTGAATAAGAGCAAATCAATTCAATTTATTTATAGTCTCACAAGTTAATCTAATTTAAGACAATGAACTATAGTTGAGTACTGAGTTGTTGATTTTTTCTTAGCATTCCACTTCAGTTTCCGATGAAGAAATGATAAGAAAGGGGATTCAGAGTCTCAGTCGCATTTCATTAGATCATTAACGATAAAATATTTTCAACACGTGTTTCCCCCCAAAGAATGTATTTCAATAGATACATAGAGATACAGCAGAGATACACTAGACGTTCATCAGCTTCATGCATTTTTAAAATTCAAAAGATACTTGTAGATGTTGATTTTTCTTTTAATTGCAAAAAAATAGAATGAAGAATGATTGGGGCATTGACCGACGTCGACGACGACGTCTTTAGTGTTGAAAGCAAACTTCTATCGCTTAATAAACAAAAAAACGAACACAGAGTTGCAAACTTAAAAATGATAATCATTGGCGGTTGGTTTGCTTTTCCATAATTTACACAGTCGGACAGTAGGGTAAAAGAATTTCAATTTAAATTTTGGAATATTTTTGACAATGTAATTGAATATAGACTTTACAACTCGCAGATATACGTACAAATGTATATATTTGACGGCATTTAATTATGATTAAACATGGTGTTCTAACCCATCGACTGTTAAACACGTCGCGACGTTGATGTATGCTGGAACTGAACACAAGGTACTGGGTCAGATGGAATACCAGCTATCTTTAGTAGTCTACTCTCTAGACACAATAATCCCCAAATTACAAGATAGTTTTCACAGATGTCGTAGATAGAAAACTTGGGCTAACTAGGACATTTCAAAGGTCTAGATACTATGGGATCAGGTATAGGGCCGTACTTAGAAAAATAAGAGTTTGATGCTAATGTCCTCCGACACATTTGGAAGTAATGCTGTCTTATCCGAGGATTTATTCCTTCTCAAGTTTGGTTTCCAAAAAAACAGACAGCCGTGCAAATGTCCTTTCAAAACTCCTTTTGTTATAGATTATGCGGACTCTTTCATTTACTACCATGAGTCGAATTTATAAAAGATTTGAGCCTAGCAATTCAAAAGCAGACATTTGAGTCTCAAAGGTTCAGCTACCTCGAGAAATTATAAAGAAGTTGAGAAATTGGGCGATCTATTTGAAGTACAGCCACACCCGTCATTCCTAGATTTTACTGCGGCCGACTGAGAAGGCGTGGTTGGGAACGAAAAATGTTCTCATTTGGAACTATAAAGTTGCAAATCGAAGCAGCTCATAGACAAAATAAACCATACAATCTGGATGGTGATAAGTTAAGTGATAGCTCAGTTAAAGTTCCATAAAACTATTTCACTATCGAGCTGTTGAAAGCAGCAACATATCGAAAATATAATCGTAAGAATGAAATTTTAACCAGCCAGATGCTCAAGCCAAGAAAGTACACAATTCCAAAGGAACACGACTTTATTTTAAGGAGACAACGCCCTTCTATAGAGCCTTTCATCAAGTGTACCTTCTCTTTTCATTATTACGTAAGATTATGATATTTCCAAATCACATCTTCCTGCCAGCCTGAACTATGTGTTTCGTCGAGTCTTAAGGTATCAACATAAAAGAAAATAACAAACCACTACACGTCACGTTAACCTATTTTCTTCTATTTATCATCAGATCCTGAAAGATACATAAAACAGGAATACAATTTACTCACATCACACACATGTATATATGGATGTGTATATCCCTTGTCATTCACCATAATACCGAAAGTCTTCTCCCGACCTACGCATAACATAACAATAAAACGTATGCAGTGTAGTAAACATTCCCACATCCTTGTCTAGGAAATCAATATTTCATCCATTAATATCCATTCATGCATAAAAGATAATAGCTTCCTTCTTGCCATCGAACATAGATATCAAATAGTATATTCTAGAAAATGGGGAGGAGCATTTCAGCCAGCCATTAAAACACATAAATTTTGCCTTGACCTTCAAGTTTCCAGAAAGCACACATACTGGTGCGCACATTATAAGCGCAACAATTGCATGCAATCTTTTCAATGTTTTTGGATATTTTTTTTGATTCCATTCTATTTGGCCGCATTGCCAACAAATTGGGCGGCAGTATGGATATCATAGTCAAGTGGTAAAGTAATTGAGTCGGGCTAAAGACAATCCCAATTTCCCATCACCATGTTGTAATTTTTAATTTGTGTAAAAGCAAATTCGAAATATACAATGTTATAAACATTTCTTTCATTGAATCCTCCTGGAACGATGCCAGAGAGTATTGTGTATTATCAACTGTTAAAAAGTGCTTAATCATACTTAATTGTTATAGGTTGTCTGGTTCTGTAGATAGCGAAATTGTAATTTCTCTGAAATCTATTTTTGAACAATGATTTTCGATGTAAATCTCTTACCGAATGACGTATCTTTAACACAAAAACATTCTCAGAAAAATCAATTAGTTAGAACGAACAGTTTTATTACATGAATCCGAATATGAGTAAAATCTTATGCGTGTTTCATTTCATATTTTACAACACATAACACAGCCTCGTGCAGTTCTAAATAAATGAGCTTTATTGTTTTCGTATACGGAGTGTTTAGGTTTACCTTTCCTGTGGGATGCAATAATTTCTATTTTTTTTTCTTTATAACTTTTTATTGCGCCATTCGTCAAGCATTCGTCATCATTAAAAGTGATGGATACTAAAGTTGAGTTAATTCAGTAAACAAAAAAATTTACTGACCAGACTAACGCAGTCGTATGTGTAGCACAGAAAGTACTCACTTTTTTTTAATTCCACTTAAATATACGTACATACATACCTATGGGACAAGTATTGTTTTCATGAAAAAATCAACCTTGACTATCATGCAGAATTCCAAAAAAAAAGTGGATGCGACTAGTCTATCTCTCTGCTTCTTTGCTTCAAACTTCTTGTTTGGTTCAACAATTTGGCTTAAAACTAATTTCTGAGGTGTATATGACAAGTAGCAAGGAAATGACATACCAAGTTTTGGGGCTGCCACGCCCATTTTTAATAGGCCTTGAGGTTCTCTATAATGACTCTGAGCACCATATATAACCACACCCACTGTTTGAAGGTGTTTCTTGTGTAAGAAGAAAAAAATTTACAAACTTACTACACACTATCAATTCTGGTTTGAAGCACGATTAACTCGATTCACCAAAGGATTTTGGATTTTCCCAAATTGGGTGCTAAACTCAGAAAACCACCAAAAATTTTAGAGTACATGCAAATTGACTCAAGCGAAACCACAAATAGGGGTCAGAGGGAGTAAATTTGGGTTTTGCACACAGTGAACTTCGGTTTGGAAAAGGGACTTTGGGTATAGAAATTGGGAAATCCAAACATTTTATAGTTTTATGACAATTCGTGACTTTTGGAATCGTGGTACAAACCAGAACTGATAGTAAGTATGTACTCTTCTTTAGGCCAACATACAACAAAAATGTTGGTACCATTGTTGTCCGCCCAAGGGTGTTGTTCGACCAAGGGAGCGTAAAATGTATACAATCGGATACGTTTGTTTAGGAACATATGTCCGTTTAAAGGAGATCTTTAAGGTGGCCAGTACGTACGACTCATTCGTGGACTTTATTTCTTCATCCCTTGCATGGAAACAACCAACTATCAGTCACTCTTTATAACATACATAGCCTGAACTCATGAACTGTGCTTTATAATTATTTCGACTGTTATTGTTGTTTTTAGAGAGAGTATTTCGATATCTGCGTCGTTTATGTGAACCCTAACAAACAATAGAAGATACAAATCTTGTCTTTTAAGATAATTTGAAAAAAAAATTCCACATACGCAACAGTGTCTTTTTTTCTCAAACAATACCTATACAACTTAAGTAATACGTAACAAGTGGATTACATAAAATCCCATGCTCTTATTTATCCAACGTTATGACCTAATAACTGAATGTCCTGCTTAAAGAAAAAACGTCCTTCAAATGTGATTTTGTTAATTATTTCTTAAGATGAAAGGTTTCTCTCTTTAATGGCAAGAAAGCACTTTAAGTGCTCCATTCCTCTAAAGACTCAAAATCAATTATCTCCTAATGAAATGACAAGAAAAGTTTTCCATTCTGACGAATGCGGATGTATTTACTTCAGATTTATATCTGTACGAGAAAGTTGATTGGGTATTTAGTGCCTAAAGAGGGTTGTAAGCTTCCAATATTGTTGCATACTTGAAAAGTTTTATTTCGATAACAAATCGATTTTTTTATACTGAGCATACGAACTTATGTATTTGTCTAGAATTTTTAGAAGTACGTAATTTAAAAATGTCAAAATCCTCTTATTGTTCGAAGAAAAAAAGTTTCAATTGTTTTTCAATAATGCTGATGTAGGAACAAGTGTATTGCGTCAAATTAAATTGAAAAGTTTGAATAAGGATTTTTGAATTGATCTCGAATTGACTTTGATTTATGTATAGCAATGTTTTAGAAAGAAGTACCTTTTCAAAAGGGATTATTTTTAGGCTTGCAGGACGATTTGGTACCATTCTCTTATTTTTCTATACGAAGCTTAGTCTCTCAGAACCTTGGAAGCTACAATAAAATATATCAGCGTTCAAGTTTCATACCTATAGTTTGACTTGCCGTTATTTGTCAGCAGCATCGCGCTGATTGATTTGGAATCCAATCTACAATGTCCCTGGCGCCGACATCAACAAAAGAATAAATGTTCGCAATTGCAATTGGAACTACAGGGTGACCAGATAAAAACGATAGGAAAAAAAATTGACATAGAACCACAAAGGTGTGAGATATAAAATTGATTCTAGCTTGATTTTGAAGTTACATTCATGCCATTATTTGTGGAATACCACATCATTCAAATGGCCCCCCTCGACTTCGCTGGCAGTGCTTCAAGCGGTCGATTCAATTTTTGATGGCTCGGGCCAATATGGGCGGTGTTATTCCAACAATTGCAACTCGAATGTTGGTCTGAAACTTGAATGTTGGACTCGAACTCGTCCAAAGTGGTTGGCTTGTTAGTGTAGATTTGAAGTAGAAAATAATCGGGTAGTGTCAAGTCACATGATCGTGGCGGCCAATTGATGAACGCTCGCCAGGAATTCACCCAGTCGCCAAAATGTCTTCTTCTCAACTTCAACGTTGGCACCACAGCTCGAATATATCGGTGTTGTCGAACTCTGGCTATAGAAATCAGTTAACATCGCTCTATACCTAAGACCATAGACCATAAACCGCACCAAACAGTCAACCTCTATGGATGCCTTGATGCTTGGTCAAACACTTGTGGTTTATGTTCGCTCCAATAACGCCAATTATCCTTGTAGACATAGCCGCTGAGCCAAAAATAAGCCTCGCACGAGATGATTTTTTGGCCAAAATTCGGATCTCCGGCCAACATTTGCAGCCCCCAACTAGGGAACTCACGGCGTTGTCTATGGTCGAACGCCTTCAATTCTTCGGTCAGTACAATATTTTTTTTCACAGAAAAATGGTATGTTTTCTGAAAGTGGCCCTGTCAGGGGCTTACCTGTGTCAGATAAGTATTTTGTATGTGTATCGAACTATCACTCACGCTTCACGCTAATGGTTCATGTTGCGTTGGCAGTGAAGACCCTTGAGGACAGAAAATTGACTTCCATATCACAAATACATACGTTTATCCCATCAACTTAAAACGATTTCAAAAAACTTTTCCTGAATTTCTACAACCATAACAAAAGCCCACATTAATCGCAACTCAATTTTCATTCATAAAACTTGATTCCCTGCAATTACTGCAATCACAAATCGCTCAAACGTACAATGCACATCATGCAATTAAACTGCTCAAAATTGCCATAATTACCACATTTACATTGCGAGTCCACTCCACTAGAACTACAAAATCAATTCCTCAATCAATAGGCTACAAATCGAGTGCATGAATAAAACATAATTGTATTAAAACAACAATCAGCCAACTGGCAGCCATCATATTTTCAATTTCCCCCATTTCCACAAAGCCCAAGCCACCACAAGTTAATTAGAATAGAGAGAGAGAAACTCGCAAAATGTGCGGCATTGTACTATGCGACACAGTGCGGTACTGCCGCCACTATTAAAATGCACTTGACAGAAAGTGTATACTCGTCAGGCGGGCTAATCACGCAGAAAACAATTTATACATTTTGCTATGTGACAGCAAATAGCCAGCGACACGCAATATGACACAGCCGTTAGGCCACAACCACACGGAGGATTGGGGTTATTACTCGGGAAAGGCTGGCCTGAAGTGGAGCGAACTTAACAGGACGACACACAACAAGTTTCAAGTATTGCATAAGGAAAGGGAACATCTCCGTGTGCAGCAGCATCTCCATCGAGAGCACGGCAAGGCAATCCTAATTAGGGCAATTCCACTCGTTGAGAATCCGCTAGATCCATGAGAATGGATATCTCATGTTTTTCAAAACGTGACCCATCTAAAGTGGCATCACGTTGAATTTCCACTTATGAGTGATGATAGCAGTACTCTATAGGTATATACGTAGACGTACGTTTACATATGTGGATGACAGATGATGGCAGAATGACCGGAATATTTTCATTGTCAGAGACGAAACGTTTCATTAGACGAGAGGGAGAGAGAGATGAGTTTTGCTCGGTTCTACTGCGGTGAATGATCAGCGGATTCGAGATGTGGATTAATGGAAAAGAATTGAATGACAACTGGCCTCAAGAAAATTTGACTTAAGTGAGTCAAGCAAGGTAATATAGTCCCCCCTACACCCATCTATCGGATTGCTTTATGATTTTGAGCAAATTACCTGCTTAAGCTTATGTCGTAACAAAATTTATTCTATTGGTAGAGAATTAGTCTACCAGCGACAATAATTACAACACCTGTCAACCATAAGTCAATTGCATTGCAAATAACTTTCCATAATCTAATCAAGTGGCTCTGCTTGAAACTTATTCAGTCGAAGCTAATGTATGGTTTCTCAGAAGTTCATCGAAGCGTGGCAAGTATAAATGAAAATTTATTATAGTTTATGAAGCAAGAACAGCCAGTGCACATCCTGGGTTAATGTCGCTTCGTTGAAACTCGATGCAACCAGAAAGTAAGCAAGTACGATTGACAGACGTTTTCATAATAATATCATATCTGCTGGTTAAAGAAATAAGATTAATGTACAACTGAAGCGTCTCGGAAGAGCTGATAAATTGCGAATAATATTATGTCACCAAGATGATCCAACAGGGTGGAAACTGATGCATACTTTTCATCGAGACTGTATAGAATTATGGAACTTGATTTACATTTTTATGTTGTATCTTCTTAAGTTATTTGCATTCGTTTTCCAATTTTCTACCGTGAACACAATACACAAGCGCTGTAACTCCTCATAGATCATCTTGATCTCGGTAGGTGTAAGTGGAAGCTTCAATGTTCCGTGGTAAGGAAACGGAGATCTTCTACAACTATCTTGTGCGATTAAAAAAGCTGACTAGACCGTTGAATCTTTGTCAAAAAAGGATGTACTTAGCATACTATGTCTGGCCTTGCTTGGAGATAAATAAAACGTTTTCATTCTCATCATAGATATGCACATGGGCTACTAGTGTCAGTCCAAGTAAAACTGAATTGACTTACTACTATCCGTATTCTCAGGTGCAGATTATGAGTTGTTCTCGATTTAAAATTCAGCTGGACTTAAAAATACACGTACATACATATGTACCTCGTACACGGCACTACAGATGCAATGTGATCCAGGCCAGCAGATGCTCTGAATATTCTACTGCACCTTATACCACTCGATCTTAACATTAAAAGCTCGTCGGGATGTACCATGACCAGAAACAGGGTGTTGGTATGAAATGGTACATCCAAAGCTTCCCACTCAGAGTGGCCAAGGAAACAGATGAGGTAATAAATCGAGAGCTGAGTAGGTACTGGAATTTTTTCGGACACTCAATCCTGTTCTGAGATTCATCCAGAAGTGTCTTTCAGTGTGAAGTACTGCCAGTACTCGAAGCTTGCTGCGTCGTAGAAGACAATCCTGTATGTATCCAAAGCATTGACATTTTTATTGACAGCTGAGCTGTCATTAACGCGTCGCGAAATGTGGCCCAACTACACGTGGTTCAGAATACAAGATCTTCTTCTCGGTACTCTGAACAACTTTACAGAAAATAATCTAATCATAGCTTTAGCTTGATAGTATCTGAAATATATCGCAAGAACAAGAATTATCCAATCTGTTAGTGATCATAGACTGGAACTCCCTGGTCTCCATGGTAAGCATAGAGAAATCGAAACCAGCCAGGCAGCAGAACTTAAGCCAAAGGAGTTGTGGGAAAGGTGTTCTGGCCTTAGAGGCACTCATAAATAGACATAAATGAAACGAAGTCCTCAGAAATACTTTCCTGAATGCATTACCAAGTGGTTCTACACGGCACCGAGTGTGCCATTGAGCCAATTTTCAACGAACCATCTTTGGCATTCTCGATTTATGTAGAGAGGATTACTTTAGGCAGAATTAGGAGACGGCTAAGCTCAATCCACCCACATGGTAGAATATTGCAACCATTTCTCGGAGAGTAGACGAAAATGAAATTCATATCAAGCGAACTTGTAGCTCACGCACGCTTTTGTCCCTCACCTAAAGTAAAATTGAGAAGATTGCATCAGCTACAAAATGTTCATCATCCATCAATCTTTAAGCTTAGAAAACAATGTACACCACCTCAGAGTATCAATCGAAATTCAAAACGTCAGGTGTTCATAATGAAATGCAAATTTCCATGCGACGCATCCACATGTTTGTGAAGTTCTCATTCCTATCACGCACTTATATCTAATGACTGGGTGGGTGCTAGCAACAGGAGACTGATTTCTACAGTATATTCTGTTACCCATTGCATAACTAGGAGCTCCACAAACACACATTCACAGGGAACTTCCATTGTGTGTTGCTTCCTGCGGATATGTCCCCTACAGGTCATTCTGTTTCTGTAAGACAATTAACTTGTAAGACGATATTCCGTAAACACACTCGTCTGTATAGATATATCCGTAGAATCGACTTGATTAAATTTAATTGCAATTTATCACGGAACCACAGACTATCGGATCGCCCCCAATCGGCAGTATTCCATCAAAGTGACACATACCAATTTAGTTTATCTCCTTAATGACTCAATGCCGCCACATAGAGCCTCGTCGTGTGCACGGTGTAATTGCGATTATCACGGGTACATTTAATAAAACTCATGGGAGCACTTAGTTACATGGTCCGAGGATAACAAATATCCTGTGCACCTAACAATTACGCATTTCTGGCTTCGTAGTCCTTTCGATAACCTAACCCACCGAGAATCGAGAACCGAGAACCGAGAACAATGTCATTTCATTCATCAATAATGGTTCGACATTTCGATTGAATATTAATGAACCTTGTGAGAAAATTGTTTGTGTTCGAACATATGGAGCCATGCAATGGTCTGAGTCCTGCCACAACTCCTTTCTGTTATTCTGACTCAGGGACATTTGTTTTCGACTAGTGGACTATTGATTTATTTTTATTTTTTTTTTTTCTCATTTACCTGGATAAATGGAAATTTTGTAGATAATAGGATATTCAAAGCATACATAGCTGATGAGTTGGCAGGCAAACCACCTAAGGACCTATGTCACTGCAGTGGATTTGTGGTAAAATATTCAAAGAGATTGAAGGTTTTTTTCCGGTGGGCACACCCTTACGCAATTGCATGTTTAAACTGAAGGTTATCAAGGCAACACGAAATCATACAAATTGCCCTTCAAAACAATTTGACCTCCTCCAGGTGAAATATAGAAAGGAAAACATGGCAGATTTAAATTAATTTCGACATCCATTAGATGCTCAGATACACACGAAATATTTGAGGAATAGCGGCCTACCTTTCAGGTTGTCAGGCTGCCATATTTTTTCCTTTTCAGTAAGTTTTTGTCAATGCAAGTAAACAAAACAAAAACCGCTGTTTTGTCTACCACGTTTCAAAAACAAAGTACTCAAAACACCAACGCTGAACGTACTATATACGCATTAGTAAGTTTATACTTGTTTGTGTATTATTTTTCTTTGGACATATTTAGGCGGTTTAAGTACAGATTGAAAGATATTTTTCACCTACAGATTCCTTCGAAAGGGCAAAGTGAGTAAGTGCCTTCACTAATTAGCGTGCAACTAAAAATAGAAATATACGAGTACGAGTACCTCTCCAGTTAAATAGCTCATTAAAATATATATTCAGGCTGTTAGTGCGCAGATTGGAAAATAAAGCAAATATTTTTGAGTCATCAGTTATAGAAGAATTCAATCGAGTCGTAACAGAAGCTATTTCTAGGAAAAAATTGTAAAAACCCGATCTTTGAACCTCCAGATAGTGATTAGAGTCTAACTATTTTGAATAGGAAGGGCATTTCCAGATAACTCACCAGACTGTGTGGAATTAATCTGGTTGAGGAATGGATTATACAATTCAACAGTTTTTGAAGTAGGTTTGGAAAAAAATAAAAGTCAAAATTCTGACATTCTTCACCATCTTTTGAACTAAATTCGGGAGTTGACATTCAGCGAGATAAATCATCCGCGTTAAGTGATTAGGCAACACCGAAGGCCTTGAAATATCCGGCTAAGAAGAACAGTTCCCAGCTGTCTTAAGCTCAACTTAGTCAAATGAATTGCATTCTATTCGATTTAACTTGGATACGAATGGGTTTTGGTTTCTCAAAACGTGAACCTATTTCCTATCACCTTTAAAAGGTGAATCATTTCCCCAGAACACATCAGAGATGATGCAATAACTGACTTTACTCAACCTTTATTGGAAATAACGCTGTTTTCTGGTTTTAGTCAGACAAAATTATGTAAAAACTATCTACATTCTTCGCATCTGAATCTTGTTTAAAAAGCGCAACTGTTTTAATTACTTCGTTGCCACACTCTGTTTTGATATAAAATCTTTAATTTGTTAAGTGCTGAACTTTCAACCTCAACTGTTAAGTAACAAGTGCCAATAGATGAATGGGTTGAGACTTTATATGCGTAACTGGTACGTAACATGTATCTATCCTATGATTTCCAATTGATTAAATTAAATCACACTTCACGACTGTTGAAATTATTCACTCAAATAAGATTCTCGACAAGGGAAGAAAGGAAAGGATAAAGGTCGTTCAGAACCTTCTAAATTTAATCCGCGCTAAAAGATCTTAGAGAAAAGGAATATTTGTCCCCAACTGCACCAATAACAAAAGCCAGCGATGCCTCAGCATCGCACATCCTGGCAAGAATCCAAGAATTCTAAATCAATAATCACCGTCGCTTTATCGATTTATGGCCGCCTATGACGCCATTTACAGAGGCGGGTTATACAGGACATCTCTAAATTTGGCATCCCTGCCAAACTCGCCTATCTATGCATGATGACAGTAGAGAATGTTTCCTGTTTCATCATATTAGGCAACGACCCCAACAAAAGCTTTCATATCAAAAAAGGATTTGGAGAATTATGCTCACAAACCTAATTATATAGGCTTTCAGCAAAAAGAGACATCTAACTTCAACGAAGCAATGGTTTGAGGAATCAGTCAGAAAGGAACATCAAAGGAACAAGTTCTATCGGATCCTCAACAGAATCGTGCCTGGGGATAAAAAATGCGTGCTTTGACATTTAGGCTTCTGTCTCAGTCACGTGGCTTAAGTATGACGACTGACTACTGAAGGAGAATTCAAAAAACTAATTTCTCGCAAATATCTGACAAAGATGCGAAAGTATAACTGACACCCAAAATTCATGTCTTCGTAAATTCGTTAGGACTAATGATCCGAAAATTATCCGAAATAACGTAAACAAAAAGTGTTGCTTCATTTTTTGTGGTGCTAATTCGTACAAAGTACTAGTTTTTATTAAAACATTTTATAATTCTTAGAAACAACTACATACACATTCATCGAAAAGCCTACATACACCCAAATGTCGGAGTAAATGCACATTAAGCGCAATAATAATTTTAACGAATTTAGATAATGATGGTAGGTACATTACTCTGCACGCAATATTACATGGAAATAAAATGTGTCTACCTCGAAAACTACACATTAATTAAATGTAAACGAAAAGGTTATTATTTAATAAAAATAACAATGTATACCCAGCAAACTTTTAAGGTCATTTAAAAAAAAAACATTCCAACCAATAGCCTGTTGTTATTGTAACCCCAGGCATGTTACGAGTATTTGTATGATAAAAACATTTGACATTAATACTAGCAGCTAACATCATAGTTTTTTAATGCGATTTCCATCTGTTCTCCGAATTTTAATAGAGCTAGTTTGTCCATAAGTCAAACTCTCCTAATAGCCATTATAGTCGCGTCTAAATTTTTATATCTATACAGCTTGCATAAAAAAGCTTGTATTGGTTAGCGATCTCACCAAGTTTCTTATCGTTGGCCTCAATGGCATTCGGACAACCTATGTTGACTACGATAGTAATACATTCTATTGTACTAATAGAAAGGAAGCTTTCCAGATTGTCCTTTATTCCAAAGAAAACTTCTGGTATGACTTACATGGAAGGTATTTTCTTTTCTGGTAAACTGCTGTTTAAAAAACGAAAGAGAAACCTTTAGAAGCCACATAGTACGTAAGGCATAGTTTTCACAGTGATTCGCACTATCTCGTGAAACAGACATTTTTCTCTGATTTTCTTAGCTGCCAACGATTTTGAATATACTACATATACACCAAGTTAGGAAATGAATCATGTATGCCTTAATAGCAATTGAGCTGCGTCATAGTTAGATAGGTTTCTTTGAAAGTCATTGCTGTTCTCACAACCAATAATGTATTCGGAATAATTCAAATTAAAAAATCAGAAAACTTTAATATGAGGTCCAAGTTGTCTGTCCTTCACTTGCTTACAAAGTTTTACAGCAAATACAGAAAATGTGAGTGTACATAACCTATCCGATCCCCAGAGTAAAGTTCAAATAATGTGCTAAAACAAATAAAGGTTGCTACATAACAATCCGCTGATGTATACACCAACTTAATTACAAACAATATTTACTTAAACCTGTATTTATCCCCATGACCCGCCGAAATAATCGAAATCAAATAAACTTCCATGACACATTTAATCAACTTTCAATAGTCCTTATTCCATTGACCCCTGTATCAATGCTCTGCACCAAATTAAAACGCTGTTCTGTACTCGTCCACATGCTGACACACAATAAAGACATTAATAATGGACAATACGATAGCACCCATATGGTTACATCAATAAAATTCTCATATACTCATCATATTAAAACCAAAAGGTATGAATATGTATAAACATTCTGGATGACTAGACCGTTGGCAGACACATCAAAACCAGTTTTAAGTTCATGTTTTGTTCTCGGCCGAGATATAATTGCAGTCCAGAAAAATAGTCTGCTCGAAATGCGTTTGGACGAAAAGTCAACAGAAACACATTAAATGTGAGAAAAATCTGATTTATTTGACAGCAGATGACATAAACGACAGGAAACCTAAGAATCTCCGTGTGATAAATATAGCGAAGAACAACAATGACAGAATAATGACTCACAGTATTTAGATGAAAGTGGGTATAAAGTTCGCTAATAACTTACGACGCAAATAAACCGGCAAACCGGCAAACTGGCAAACCGCTGACGTAATGTTTGTAGCCTGTTGACAGAATGTTGTGGTAATAGTGTGGCGTGAAGTGTCAATTTTTTTTTTGTTTGCATTTTCTTTTATGGTATTATGTTCTTTTCGTACTTACTCTAAGCCAGTGGCTTTAAACAGCCGTTTTGGGTAATAAAACGGTAACTCAGAAGTATTTAAAGAAAGAAATTTCATTGACATGCGAAAAATAAAGCACCTTCTTAACTTCACGTACATTTTATGAACTTAACGTTATCATGCCACTTAAATACGGTTCTTAAACGGATCACTTTTTGAAGATATAGCCTACAAGGTGCCCCAAAATGTATCACCATGCCGGAAGACGCTATAGTTTTTGCAAATGGCGGCAACTGTCAGTTTTGTTCTGATATTTGCGAAGTAAACAGATTCAAAATACATGTCGCCAATGCTATGCTTCTCAACAACGGTTACTGTGAGTGGAAAACAAAATATTTCTGAAACGTTTCCAAAATATTTTCCTAAGGCTTTTTGCTGTATAAAATCAAAAATATTCTCGTAATGAATTGGATTACATTTGCATGACCAAAAGACCAAAATGTTGCCAACTCCTGCTCGAAAATTACAAAAATAAAAAAAATTAAATAAATAAAAATAGCAGACGCTTGTAAAATTGACTGAAATGAATAAAAAGAAGGTGACTTCATCATATTCGGTTCTACAAGTTAACTAGCGTTGTGTAATAATTTTCCAATTTGTTGCGACGTCTGATAAGATTTTTATTATTTAATAAAGTGGAACTTACATCAAGATAGTGAGTAATAATTGCATATGATGACATTTAGCTTGCACTTGGAAAAACTCTATTAGTAATCATTGAAAGCTACTTTGTGCAAATTAATTTGCATAATCAAATATCTTTTGCGTTGAATGAAATAATTAAAACAAATAGTGTCTACTAGTTTTCATTGCCTTACAAAAAACAAAGCACAATATGTGCATATCAACATTTTTGAGTAAATAAAAAGAAAGCTATGTACTTTGTACCGTTTAATGTGGAACTACTTCAAGTTCTTACAGTCAGTGGGAACAGCTGTTAAAATAGATAATTTGATGATAAGATAAGAGGCGAAAATAAACGAGGGAAATACCAACAAACCAATTTTCTGAAATATAACTTTAATGAGAAATCATTAGAAACATCTATTCAATGCATGCTATTTAGCTATTTTATCTTTCTAAGCTTAAAACTTAAGTGCTACTAGGGTTACGCCAGGAAAGATAGACTACAGAGGACATAGCAATCTTATCTATGTGCTCGAATAGGATATCAATACATGCACTAAATTCTTTCCCCACTTACTCACTACTTATCTACGACTCAGTTTGTGGTTATTGAATGAAATTGGTTGTTTCCAAAATGTACATTCACAATGATTTCTTTTTAATTATTCGCCGAATGTCGTGCTGGTTTTGAGAAACGATAGAAATATTCTAAAACAGCCTTTGAAACCATTTGTAGAAATTCCTCATTATCCTCATTCTATCCGTTGCTTCGAAAATATGCAAATCAATGCAGAAATCGCATGATGAACAAAACTCCAAAGAAAACCAAATGGCTCATGTGATCTAGAAAAAATACTAAATCCCATCTAGAATCTGAATCTTACGAAACTGCTTGCATTTTAATCATAATTATATTGCTTAGTGGCTACTGTCGCAAAAGGCTACTCCTTTCCTAAATTACCTTGAATCAACTTGTTTCGTTTCATCATATGCACTCAAACCCCAATCGAAAGGAGTCTTTTGAGGAAATATATGTATTTGTCTATACTGTATTCAGATAGTATTTAGAATTTCCTTCCTTTTCGTAAGTTGCAGTCGAAGATTGGGATATCCCTACGATTTTTTCCACTAACTTGTGGCTCTGATACAGAAGCGTACCTCATTCTGCTCTAGAATTATGACTTTAACATCTTATTCAGTTTTCAGACAAAGTCAAATGAACTTCAGGAGCTACCACTCAAACATGGGAGTAATAGTCAAGAATCTGAATATGGCACGTTTCTGCTACTGTTAACCTTCTCTAACTGAGAGATATTATTTGGCCTTTACAGCTTTCATCGGAGTGTAAACCTCCTCCACAATAAGGAGGTAAGGACTTCTAACAAACAAGAAGAAATGTTTTCGAATGCGCTTTGGCCCTACGATTATTAATAGAGTAACTAACTTTAGGAGGTTGAGGTCTCATCACGTTAGACAATCGTCTGACGATATCAGAAGAGGCAAAGATTTGAAGAGTTTCAGTTCGTATATCGCTGAAGAATGTTCTAATTGAGTCGTTCGCCTTAGGGATCCATAGCATAAAAGAAACCTCAACCGAAACATCTTAAAAACACTGTTCTCTTTCAGCCTTAGCATCGAGCAGTGTTTCAAACATACCTAGATTCATTTATATAAAAGCAAACAGATATAAAACTCAGAATTCAAGAACACATTTTAAAGGTAAGATCTATTACACAACTAATTGATTTTAATGCATCTGTGATGCTGATGCAGTCGTCTTTATGCACACTCTTTGTGAAAATGAGGTAATGGCTCATGGACTTGTTTTTTTTTTTTTCAAATGAATGAAATGTGCCACTTCGGCGCCACTAATGGAATTATTCTGTGTAACCCACCCACGCTACTATGTACATTTTATTGTGTAGTTTCTCTACAATCATTCCAGACCAATGATAAGTCCTATTTAGTATTAAATTTCACATCTGTCTAATCTCCTGGAACAGTTGAATAAATCTCTCCTAACCTCACTCAAGCTTTCACATTAATATATGCATCTTATTAACTTGTTTATTGTGTCTTCTGTGTAGGAGGATGTAGATAATCGTTATGGGATTTTGCGGAATTTGAATCACTTGTATCCATCTGAAAAGAATTGTATTGTGCTTTTACAATGCCATGAATTCGAAATGTGGAGATCCTTATGTACAGAGTACATCGACTTAAATTGATTTAAAGCCCACATAGAAACGTCGCTGTCAAGAGGAACGTCATTATCGCATTGAAATGGAGCTTCATTCATCCATACATTGTATGCATAGTTCTTTAGCTTAGTACATACACCATATACACTACTAGTGAGGAGCATTATCAATGAATTAGATTAGAATTCAGAAATTGTTCTCTTAAGATTTTGCATTCGAAAACATCCCCAGCTGAACATTGTTTCGCAGCTTTGCTTATTTAGATTCGTGAACGGAACTAGCAAACTATAAAAGAAAAAAACTTCGCCAATCTGTCTCTTTTTGGAACGATGTAGGTGTTAAACATGGTCATGCTTAAATTAAAAATTTAATTGGCAAACTGTGTAGAACATTTTTGTATCACTTGTTCTGTCGTTAATAGGTAATTGAATTCTATTTCAAGTTGCCTTATAAAAAACAACTGTTTATAAGGGGATGTGACTAGAATATCACATTTAAAAGGAAGTACCTAATGCGATCCTTTAGCAAACGTTATTAATAATCTATTGAAAAGGCATTCAAGCATAAAAATCTAAGGATTTGTGTCTAAACCATTAGCTTGCGTTGCGTGCCTTACACAAAAGTTCCCTACAAACTGGAATATGGTGAGTTTCACCAGAAAAGCCAAATGTTGCGATTTGCATTGCAGCAGGCTATCAAAAATTTTGAGAACATAAGCGGTGATCGATAAGTCCATTCACTATCGCTATAATTTTTCCATTGGTGATTAGAGAGGCACATACATATGTACATATGTCTGTACTATATATTGGAATGTTTCATTCCTCCTCAAGTTGAACCTTTTCCTTCGATCACGTAGAATTATTATAGATGTAATATCAATCATTTACTTATATTGTTGTTCATTTGGATTTGAAGCATTTAGTGTGGGTAGTCCCTTTTGAAAAAGTAGCCAAAGAAGAAGTAGTCCCTTTTGAAAAAGTCCTCTGGTTTCTTCAATCTGGTGTTAGGTTACATAGTCTGCTAAGCTATAAAAGTAGAGGTTTTGAGTAGAATTAATTTAAAAAGATTAAGGAAGAAACGAAAATAGTTTGAAAGAACTCAAAAGATTCCACCGCAAGCTCTAGGAGTTGTGGAAACATACAACGATATCTCAACAAAAAAAAAATAGTTTCTTTGAGAGCCGGAATATCGCAGAAGTCGGAAAGCTGGGTTCAAACCGTTTGAACATACATATTCTGGAATAGCGGGTTGATGGAATATGGATACCAATCAGGCTCCATCGATCGAGTGTCAAAAAAAGAAAGGGAAGCACCTTCTATCTCCGCATGGTATGTGTCCTACTTTCCCTGTACATGCTTTATCGCTGTATCAGCGCGGCAGACAATCGTACAATTCTCTTTTATAAACCTAATCATATACATATTATGGAATTACCGATTACAATAATTCAATATTAATCTTTATAGATCATAAACAAACGAGGGAGTTAGTGCCGGTGTCATCTCATCACAAAATTTAAAATTGCAATCTAGACTGATAGCCAGGTGGCAATCAGATCTCTAGATAGCAAAACCGTTAATTGTCGACCAGATCGGCACCTGGCCACGATTGTATCTCGAGAAACTGTGCGCTTGATGAATCAGACAGTTAAGGTTCGGTAGGGGATAAGGTTCTCAGTGAACCTATGCTGTTTGTTATGTACCTGATTCTCGGAGTTATGCTGACGTTCGAAAGGCTATGGATCTGGAATGCTAGAAGTTAAAAATGTGCATTTGCAGACAAAAAGCGATTTTATGATTCCATAACAAATAAGAAAGCTATCCGCTTGTGTTGGCCCTTCGTTTATCAATGAAATGCAGCCCAGTTTGATACCTAACTCAACATGACTTGATTGGAAGTCTTCTTAAGGTCATGGTTTAAAATTCAGCTAAGAACCAGCATTAACTCAAAAGAGTAGGTGTTTAGAAAAGGGGTCTCCTCACCGATTGTAGAAAAATAGCCTCTACAGCACATTACAGTTTTATCAAAATCGGAAGGAAAGCCCCCTTTGTTAACAATTACCCCAAACGACGAGAACATACGATAGACTTGCAAGGGGTGGTTATTTACAAAGAATGGTTAGAAACCTTACTCTGGATGGACAAAAAAAACGCACAGTCGCATATGAGACAAAATACCAGAAAATATCGTACAAAACCCCTTCTTCTGTGATTTTTTAAAATCGTTGTGACCTGAGCAGCCTGACAAAAGTACACATATTATGATAGAAACATTGTGACCTTGAATCTTATTGGATCTACAATTTTGCTTTCTTTGAAGCACTGAAGCGATAGGTACAACCGCAATAAGTTTGATTAATAGTATCAGTGGCAAACGCTTCCACATTAATGAAGTACCGCCGCATTCTAATAAATTTAACAATTATGTTCTGGGATAGCAACAGCTGTGTCTCCCCTTGATTGCGGATTGAATAAAAAAAAAAAAACAGCGGAAAAACCCCCAAAACAATTTCAACCAAATGAACATCGTGTCAGTTTCCATTAAGGTTACAACACCCGGCACTTGGCAGTACCCATATTTCTATACAAATCAACAATTTTAGTTTACCTTTTGTTATGCCCCAATTAGCACAACCTAATACCCCAGTAAGTTCAGTAAAAAAAAAACACAAAAACCCCTTCACATTGGGAACAGGAACAGCATTAGAACATGTACCCGGCTTCTTCTCGAAGCAAATGAATGCAACAGAAAAAAAAAAGGAAAAACAAAAAACTACTTACGGCTCTCGCAGCACTGGTGCAATCTTATAAATGCAGTCCAGGAACGTCTCATCCAAACACCATACACTCGGCTTCAATGGCTGGCTGTTTACATTCAATATCCTAAATAGAATGCACAGGATTACTGCAATTGCGGTCAGGAATGCCGTCGACATTGTTGTTAGAGTTCTATACAGATGCGCCCGATCGAAGAATGGAAACTGGGCGAGAAGTTGATTAAAACTTTGCTGACTCTGGATGTAATTGTCATAGAAAAAGGAGCACTGCAACAACTGCGAAATGATCATACGTGAAAGTGCCCCAATCAGAGAGCTCCGATGCGAATTCAAATAAATTTTCTTAATTCGTATTTTCTCTACTTAGCAAACGTTTAACAATGGGGTTGGGCCACTCGCGAAAACGAAAAAAAAAATAGGGGAGAGAATATCAAATCCAAATTGAACTCGAAGAAAAGTGAAGAATTTCAAGTCGAACTTTATGAAATTAACGCAAAAAACGCAGGTATTTAATTTTATTTTTAGATTTTCTCACAAGGGAAATAAGAACGAAAAAAAAATTTTGCAATTTGATAGAAGTTTTATTTCTCTTTTGGCAGTAATTCGCGTCCGATGAAGTTTTGTTTCGCTTTTTTTTTACTATGTGCTGACGCGTAGAAAGTACTCAATCGTTTGACAGCGGAAAGAACGAAATTCTGTTGGAAGGCCAAGAAATGAATGGAACAATTCATGTTTTGTTTTCGTTTATATTCGTTGGGGCGAAACTGTATTTAGAGTGACAGTTTGCCAAGTTACCAAACAAAACAAAACGTTCCAGGAGGCATTTTTCGCGACTGGAGTGGAGATTTATGGCCGCAACATTGGTTTTTGACAACTAATGCCGGTGAGGTTTGTGTATTGGGTGCTATTGTGTAAACACTATTTGCCGGTAGGGGGGATTGTTGTATTAGGGTAAATGAGCTGTGTTTTACTATTTAACTAATTTAATTTTGGATAGGCGAATAAAGAATCACAGTTTTCATAAGCTGAATTCTTCAGAATGTTGTATGCAGTATAAAGTAACTACCATTTAATTGAAACTGTTTCTAACGATGGTTTGGTGTTGCTCGGATACGACTTTAAACAGTAAGCCGCCTCCAATGGTATGACGAATATAACACGCACAACGCAAATGGTTGTGAGAAGCTAGGCTCCTGAAGCGTGTTTTATTTTTTTATTTTCTTCAACAACTTGACTGAAGAAAAACAGGCTATACCGTCATAACCAAAGCCACAGTTGTTCCGGTGCGATATGTCTTTATGTTGTGGCTGGTTTAATGTTTCTTCAATTGTGACACATTGCTTATTGGCTATAAGGCGCTTCCCGACAAACGAAATAAGTGTGATTCTGGCTTAAGTCTCTGCCCGAATCTCGACGGGAAGGTGACATGAAATGAGAAATAAAGAAGCTGGTTCACCATGGACATACTCTAAAAACAGATTATAGATTTTCCACGTTTGCAAGTGTGCACGGCCTGTGTATAATCCAGCTTTTGTTTAAGAGGAACCGATGCCTTTTGATCCCATGATCCTCCTGCTTTTTAGAATTTCGGCTTTCTCTTTCCCTACAGTAAGGCTACAGTCAAGCTTATCTTATAACTGATAGACAGAGTCTCACTCCTTAGTCTCCTACTTATAGACGTTTCCGAAAAACTTCTCTTCCATAAAAATTGAAACAAAAAGGAAATTTTTTAGCAACAAATTAAATTTATTTTTATTTCAGTGAATTTTTCTGTTCTGTTATTTTTGTCCATCAAATTACGGTTTACATAATAATAATAATTAATAATAATCATAATAATTATCAATAATTTCTTATCTTAATAATTAATTTAAATTATTATTTTTTTGTTTCTTTTTTTTTATTTTTCCTTTACACTTCCTTAATGTCAAAAAGTTCTCTTTAATCTTTCCATTATTTTCGAAATTTTAATTTCCGCAAAATATTTATTTCTTTAATTATATAATCGTAATCATACACTTAAAATTGATGATAATTATAAATAATTGAATTTTTATTTTTTGTTCTTTTTTTTTCTTTTTCATATATAAAAATGTGAATATCTTGCTTTTGAAAAAAAAAAATATAAATTCATAATTCCTGAAGTTAAATACAAAATAATCAAAAAAAAAAATTAAATCGTCAGACTTTAATTTTTAACTAAATACGATTTAAAATTTTCTTCAAGGAAAAGTTATATTGCATTGTTAGGTTTTTGTTTTCTCTTCGTAAAACATATTTATTGAAATGTTCAAAGTTTAAAAGTTGTTTTTTTTTCAAAGTATTGTGTTTGTTGCTATTTTTAAATTGTAGGTTTTTTTTCTTGATTGTGTAAAACCTAAAACAATCTATTTTTCTGCACATTTCTTTATACGTATATAATTTTTTTGTTTTTCATTTGCAATAATAAATAATGTATATTTAAAATACATTTATAATAAGGTAAAATCACAGATATAATTATATATTTTTACTATTTGTTTTTCTTTTCTTTTTTATTTTGTGTTTATTATTAGAATAAAGTAAAAAGGGATAAAATATACAATCGAAGAAGGATTTTGAGAGCTTTTTGTTTTCTTTTTCTTTTTTTTGTTTATTATTTGCATTTTGTTGGTATTTGTTTTTTTAATGGCAGGTTAAGACTCAAGAATGGTATTGGAATTTGTTTCAATTTCACAATCTTAAGGATACTAAATGCGTTTAATCGTAATTTTTTTATTGCACTTAATAGTAATTTTACCTGAGATTTGAATAATGATTGATGGTCTTTACATTGTTTTTGTTTTTTGTTTTCGTCTTGCTCTTAATTAAATCTTAAGTCTAATTTGTTACTTTATATTTTGAGTCTTAATATCCTGAGTTAATTTTACAAATGCAAATGGAAGTTGTTAGTCCTATTTATTGTTTGATTTCTTTCTCCTGATTAAGAATTCAATGAGGTTTAAAAGTTTTTAAAAGTAAAGAAGGATTTAATTAATTCCCCACTTTGATTAGTAGTGCATTTCAATCGAGAGTTCCAAAACTAGGTTTCCCATTACCAATGAATGGATACAGCTTAGCAGGATAGGGAACATCTCTCTTGACTAGATTTGTTCGACATTAACAACTGTCATATCGAACTTGCCTGGCTATCTAAACAACTAGTCAAACTGAAGAACATAATCACAACATACTTTCAAGCCTCCAACAAACACTCAAACTGAGTTCTTTTCTTTACAAAAAATAGTTTTAACGAAAAAAAGAAAAACTTAAAAATTTTAACTAGTAAAATAACATTTTGACATTTCAAATATTTGAAAATTTTTAATTTCCGTTTCATGCACATGTATTGTAATTCCCTTTTTTCTTTCAGTTCAGAACAGTTTCTTCATTTTCTCCATTCATTATACCTTCAAAATAGAACAAAATTAAAAATAATAATTTAAATTAAGAACGAAAAATTCCAACTATTATTTCTTAGCTAATACAAATCTCAACCAAAATATTGCACTAAATTAATAATTTGTTTAAAAGAGAAAACGAACAAATAATGTAGTAATAATTTTTACGTATATCCTTTTTTTCCAAAATTTCTTAAGTCTGTCAAACATTTAATTTGTATTTTTTTTTGTTTTTCTCTTATAACCTAATTATTTTAGTATTGTAAATCTTTCTGTTCGTTTTTTTTTTGTTTTGTTATCTTTATTTTTAAATATATGCAATCCCAACATTTTTCAGTATACCGAAATAAATTTGTACAGTTATGTCGATTTATATGTATGTATATAAACTTTTACTTTTAAATAAATTTTATTATTATTCCTTTTTTTGTTTTTGTTTCTTTTCTTATGAAATTCTGGTTGGCACAGCGATAAGCTGTTATTTTCTTATTTTTACTTTAGATAATTTTTTTTTTTGTTTTTTGTTTTTACTTTTTTACGAAATTTTGCTCCGAAAGTTTAAGGTATCCCTGAAAATTTTGTACTCCGAAAAATTTGCTTTCATTTTTGTTTTTAATTTAATTTGTACTTTATTTGTTTTTTTCTTTTTAATTTCATTATTTTTGAATGATGGTATTTTGCATATATTACAAACATTTATTTTTACCTTTGAATTTATGTCATTTAATTTTTTTTTGTATTTTTTTTTAATGCTTTATGCAACACCAATATACGAACAATGTCATTGTATAATAATTTTGACTTAGGATTTATTCCAATATTTAAAGAAGCATTTATCAAAAAATATATTTTAAAAAAATAAATAGAAAACTATTTTGGGAAATGATTTGAAGTCAATGTAAAATTAAATATATTTATGTATTGTTCTGAACTGTTTTTGTGTCTTAGCCTAATGTTTTCTTTTTCATTTATTAGCTTATATACATTTAATATTTTTAAAGTTTTAGTATACGTATTTCATAGTTCTTAAAATGGTTGTTTTTCTCTTAATTTAAAGTAAAACAACAAAATTGGTCAAATTAAAAGCTTAATTTTAAATATAAATCATTTGTAAATTTCTTTTTTCTTTTTGTAATTTCCCTGTGTATTAGAACATACGCTTCTTAGTTATACTATCAAAAACAATTAAATAAAATGCTACAAATAAAATAAAGCTGGCTGTATTAAAACACAAAAAAATAATGGTAAATAATAGTAACAAATACATAAAAACTGACATCTTGCAATAAGTGTGGCTAATCGTGAGTAAGTTTAAAGGAATGTGAATTTACTATTAATATGAACACTTTCCTTTCTTGAACAATGTTTTATTTGAGGACCCTAGAGTTTATAGAATATACATACACTATTTCTTTGTAGAGTTTATTTTGTCTATTTTGGTTATGTAGATAACACTCCACTTAGTTTTGAACGAAACGTAAATGATATTCCTGTTCAGTTACACTAGACATCATATGTAAATGCATGGTTGTGCATGAGCAACTGAATGCAACTCTTTGGAATTTCCTAAAAGTATCAGAACTTATCTCATAAATGAAACGTATGTTTTCGGCATAAGTGCGGGTATACGAGTTTCAAAATGTCATTTGAGGTCATTAAATCATTAGTAATCTTATGATTTTTATTTGATAGGTGCAGCATAAAACGTTGTACATAATTTTACTTTATTTTGTTGTAAAAATCAAAGTCTTCTGTGAAGATATGCAAAGGTGCAGCATCTGTCGTAAATTTCAAAGATGTTACACTAACTACTAACATCAGCATTAAGTGATAAGCCTGTAAAACCGTTTCATATTCTTGGGCAAATCTCTGCTCGTGTTAGCTTCTTGTATTAAACGTTCCTCGACACAGATCTGATAATGTTTTAAATGTAATATTCTTAATGTGCAGCATTCGCCATCATTTGGATGTTTGTAGAGGTCATTTCGCATCTCCATGTTTTTTACTTCAGGCTTAGTAAAATAAAATCTTCATAAATATTCAAAAATCCTTGTAGAAACTGGTGAATCTTCTATCCCTCCTATACACATTCTGACACTCTTACACCTCTCAGACCCGTCTTACAACGGATACCTGCTTTCTTTCTTTCTTTTAAAATTTTCTCAGATAAATATAGGTCTTGGATTTTCCCGAATCTTCGTGATGTAAGAATTTCTGTATGAAAATTGAATCATGAAAATGTCATGCGTTGCAATCGGTATTCTCCTCCGTTTTGGAACTTTTTCAGAAGGGATAGAATGAATTTTAATTTGTTCTTCAATATTTTTTTTAGTATAATTCTCACTTTAAAGCATACAATTGGAAATCCTTACATTAGTACGATAGAATTGCAATACAATCAATTACATTCAATAACAATTTTAAATGCACAGTAACAAATTGTTGAACTCGTGCTAATGGTGTTGCTATGATAACAAATGTGCACCGATGAACGAAGCAATCACACACTTATGTCAATACATTTATGAAAGGAAATAGTCTGGAACTTTGCATTTAATAGTTGTTTTAAGTAACGAAAAGCCTCTCGAAACTAATGTTGCGGTGAACGATTCAAGCGACCGTAGTTTCTTCTGCATTCAAATAAACAAAAATAAAATTATAAAAACGAAAAAATAAAACAAAACGAAATCATATGTTTCAAATTGAAAGCTTTTATTTTCCTCTCACATTTTCATATTTATTAAAAATATATATATATTAATTATAATAAAAATAAAAACAGTTTATAACTGAACAAAATATAGAATTCCTTTCAATGTAATTATTACAACAAAAAAAAACTACTAAAACTAAAATCAATTGAAAAAAAAATAAAATAAAACTCAAATTGTTTTTAACATTTTCGACTTAATTCATTTTCACAAAAAATATACATTTGTTTTTTTAATTTTTTCGTAGTGTACTTAATTTATGTACTCGATTTTCTTTCACTATACAAATTTACAAAAATATATGTAATAAAGATAATTACAAAGAAAAAAAAAAAAAAATAAAATAAGTTGAGTGAAGTTAATTAGAAGGAATTAAAACAAATTATTATACAAAACAAATTACATACATCTATGCACAGATGTATTTATATATTTTTATTTATTTTTCTTATTTAGAACAAAAGAAAACTGATTCTGTTAAATTTTATTCTTTTCGTAGTTGTTATTTGAACAAACGTTATAAACTAAAAGGTGATATTTCTGTTGCATAACAACTTAAAACTTTAAATTTAACTTAATCACAAAAAAAAATTGTATAGTAACTATTTTAATTCTTTTTTTTGTTTTGAAAATAGATATTTTCCTTTATTTGTTTTTTTTTTTATTTTACTTTACATTCTATTGTACCTGAGTGTGTTGCACATCTGACTAGTTGAGTTTTTTTTTTAGTTATATTTATATTTTCTTTACATTGTAAGAGGCAATTAAATTTTATTTCATGCTTTCTTATAGTTTTTGTGCAAACATGCGTATATATTCACTGGAAAAACAAAAACTGATCATGTTAGAAAAATAAGTACATTTTTTTTCTTCTTTTTTTTATGTTTAAAGAAATCTAACAAACATAATTAACAACATTAATTATAACAAAAAAAAAATATATCCTTTTTCGTACGTTCTAAATTTACAGGAAAATAAAAATTATGTATTCAAATGAGACCTTAAACTTATAAAAGCGTGTGCATTTGAATAAAAATAATTCTCACGATTACATCGAAAATAAATTGAGAAAATAAAAATTTAATAGGAAACAAGGATACGTATAACAAAACTAATCATTTTTTTTTTACAAAATAAATTAAATATTACTCATTATATTTATATGTAATATTTTATATTTTTCCTGATTCTTGCTTTTTATTTCTTTTACTTTTTATATATAAATGCAAAATGGCGACATCTTCATTGTAATTTTTTTTTTATTTTACAATTACTTTAATTTAGTTTTTACAAAGAAATTATTTTTATTTTGTTTCAGATTTATACTTTAGTGACTTATTTCTTAAAGATTTTTTTTGTTTGCATTAAATTTTGCCTAAATTTTTCAAATTTTCGTACATACTTTTAGTTATTTGTATTTTTTTTTTTTTGTGTTTTTTTTCTTTTTTGTTTGTTGCATATTTATAATTTTGCTTACAATTTTGTTTTCTATACATTTTATGCCTAAAATTTTTTGTTTTGTTTTAATTTGGTTAGTATATTTAATTTTTACCTTAGTTCGGTTCACTTTTGGGCTATCTCATAAAATTTTGAATACATATTTATATAAAATCCGAAATTATAAAATTTTTCTATCAAACTGATTGAAGTTTACTTTTGAATTTTTTACTTTTTTATGTTTTATGACTTTCTTAAACTTTAATTTTAGTCCAAAAAGTTGTCTAAATATGTGAATATATTATGCATGCATTATTTTTTGTTTTAGTATTACAAATGTATATATATTTTTAAGAATTTAGATTTTTATTTTTCAAATAATTTCTTTGTATTACATACAGCAATGAAATCATCTGAATAATGGGAGTAAGTCTTATAATTTAATTCTTATCCCAATTAGAAATTCGAGTGAATCATCTGCATATATTTACCAAACTACAAATTTGTTTAATTTTTAATTTACGAATAATATTTTTTTCTCACCAGAAATTTTGTATTTTCTTGTTTTTTTCTTTTTAGAATAATGTAATTTTGTGAATATTTACAAAAACCTATCTAAAAATTTTTATGAACATTTTGTTTTTACACTTTTCATCGTTAATTACCCAAAATCTGTTAATTTATTTTCACTTTTTGTTTAATTTCTTTTCATTTTAACTCTAAAATTTAATTTTTAAATGTTTACTTTACTTTAGAACAAAAAATTTGTATTTTTTACTTTTCTTTTGAAGATAATTTTATTTTTTCATTTGTTTTCCTTAAATCGTATATCCAAACATATAATTTTAAATTTTATTTCATTTTATTTTATAAGTTTTGTAAATATTTGTTTGTAGCCTAAATAGTATATAACATAAGTGATGTCTACGAAAGTTTCATGTTTTGTTTTATTAAATGTTACACATATTTTTTATATAAAAAAGAAATTGTTATTCATATTAATTTTTCCCTTAGATATTTACTTAAGAAACATGGGATAGAGTAGCCTAAATGTAAAATTTTGTTTTTTTTTTTCTCTTTTTGTTATTTTTCTTGTTCACTTTCTGTGTTTCTTTATTTACAAATTCTCATTTTCTGGAAATATTTTAAATTTGTTTCCCCCTTTTTGTCACCATTTTACTTAGATTATTTTTTGTTTTCATTCAATTTTGCTGAATTTCATATTTTCTTCACTGTTTGAATTTTGAGTTTATTTTTTGTTTATTCTTTTATAGTTGAATATTAAAAAGATAAACACTGTAAATTATTTATGTATACAAAGAACAAAAAAAACCTAAACTCTGAAAAGTAAAAATAACAAAATATATGTATGTATGTATGTATCAAAAAACAAAACAAAGTTCCTATTGGCTATTGAGGTAGTTCAGTTACTATTGCAGTTCTGTCTTTTATCAGTAAAATGTAATTGGTTTAGTTTCTATATTTGATTTTAAAAAATAAATTAAAATTTGTATAAAAACATAAAGAAAATATTATAAATCTGAGGTATATGAGTTCCTATTGTAGTTTGTTTTCTTTTTAGTTTTCATATTAGTAATTAGAAGTAGTTTAAAAAAAAAAAACAACAGGGAAGCAAAAAATATTTATTTTTTTCCTCTTTCACATTCACAAAACACAAATTAAAAAAAAAATGTAATTCAGACTCCATGATGAGAAATGTGAATGTGAAAGAAAAAGGAAAAAAATCGAATACAAAACTTAATCAGGCACAAAAACGGACTTAAGCCCCCTCTCTAATATATATTTTTGTATAGTTATAGCTTAAATAAAATTTAAATAAAAAAAAAAATTATTTTGTTTTTAAGTGCAAATTTAAAATTTTGTTTTACTTTTAATTTTTGCTTTCCTCCCTTTTTTTGTTTTCACAAATTATAATTAAATGCTTTAGTTTAATTAAAAATTGTATTGATTTAAAAATTACATTGGAAATCAATTTAATTTTTAATTAGTTTAATAACTCTTTATTATTATTTTTTTTTTAATATACATATATATTTTTTAAGTTAATACATATTTAATTATGGTATTGGTTTGCTCGCAAGGAAGTAGTTTCATAGAATATTCCTTACAGAGCTGATCACAGAAATAAACTGGGGTTGGTTGTGTTTGTTTTTTAAACTTGATTCAACTGCATTTTAACATTATATTATTTGTTTTCTGATTCGTTTTAAACTTTTTGCGAATGACATTTATAAATTAAGGTAATATTTTGGCTAAAAAACAAAAAACACTGTATCTATTGTTATCTATAGTTGTTTGTATCACCCTGTATATTTATTAGTTGAGAAACACCCATTTTCGTCAACTTCTATTGTATTCGGTTGTTTCAGTAGTTTTCTTTTTTTTTACATTTTTCTTCTTTGTTTAAAGGCTTATGGTTTCAGAAACTTAAAACAATATCAACTATTTGCGTATATTTTTAACTATTTCTTAATTAAATTATTTAATAATAATTTTTTTCTTTTTACAACATTAACTATTGTGTGAAACTTTTTTAGTTTTTTTTTTTTTTAAATTGTATTGTTTCAATGTTTAATTTTTGCAACCTTTTTGGGAAAAACCTTTCAATTTTAGAAAAAAATAGTAACCCAATTTTAAATTTTGAATTTTTATGTTTTTTTATTTTTTGATTGTCCTGGAAAATCGTTTCAAAGGTGTAATTTTGATATTTGGAAATATGCAAAAAAAAATTATTAGTAATTTGGCTGATATAAGTATTTTTCCGGAACGTTTTTGAAAGGTTGGACTATTGCTTGTTGTCGTTTTATCGAAGGCTGTGTGTGGTATGGATTGATTTGTTTTTCTTTTTCTTTTTGTTTGTAAACAATATTTTTTGTATTCTATTTTTATCCTGTGTAAATATTTGTTTTTTTTTTTACTTTATTTTTTTGTTTAATAAATATATAATAAATTGAGGCACCCCGTTTCTTTTTTTAATTAAGTTTTTAGTTTTATATTTATTCGAAACGAATATATTATAAAAGGTAACTAAATAAACTTGTGCCTATGGACTTTGCTTTTGTTGTGTTGCTTCCTACTTTTAATAAGGAAACTTAAACAAAACTATTTAAACGAGATTTGGTAGGAGACAAAAGAAAATGGATTCATGAGAGAGTGGGGAGGGAAAAAGGATAAAGAATATGCAATATGTATTTATTTTTTTTCTTTTTATATAGTAATAAGCACTTTTATATTTGTACGTAGTTATAAAGTTAAAAACTGTTTCTATTTTTATTAGCAAAAAATATACATATATTTATTTTTATATTGTTTTTTTTTTAGTTTTCTTATATAGTTTAAAAAAAGATTCATATATTAATATATAAATGTGTATGTTTAAGATATTTACTTTTAAAATTAGATTGCAGGTACTTTGTTCACTATTTTTTTAATTTTTTTTCTTTTTATGACATGTTATATGGTTATCTTTTTATTTAATTTAAAAATGTGTCTATTTGCAATGGGGATAGTGGTGAATAAATGAATACGCTAATGTGACTCTAGTTTTGTACTTGAGCTGGAGAACATTTACGTTAATTTTATAGCTGCAGCACAAAATATGCACTTTTGCTTTCTTGTCGTTCATGTCTATGAACTACATGGTTCTGCAGATCATTTTCAACGTGTTTTTATTTAGAAACAAGTATTGCTTCAAATTTTCTAATACAATTCTGCAAACCAATAAATGGTAGGGGGTTTGTAATTAAACGAGATGGTTCTGTTTCAAGACAGCAATTTGTTTAACGGATATGAACATCCAGTAAAAAAATAAAGCCGTTTAAGTAGGTTCAGAGATGCTAAGAGAAAATTTAGCATTTTCAATATATTTTATTTCCATACATAGTGTGTTGAGTAGCGTAAAATGATGCTCTTACTGATTGTTTAAGTTCGCCAATTATTGGCTAAGGGGTTCTCAAATTGCGGATTCTAAACTAAGCTATCAACTTCATTGCTTGTTTCTTTTACTCTTGGGTTGATGGTCGTAGAGAAACCCTTATTATTGAAAGTATATGAATTCAACCTTCTACGATTTTGCTTTTGATTTGTACGCACAGTGAAATAGCTTTTCTCTCACCATGGGTAGAGTAACCAAGGGTCACATAATAACGAATAAATTTCCCACATAATATTAGAACATTTTTAAAAGCGTTAATTTATTCATGGTTTTGTTTTACTATTATATGAAATTATTATTTATATAAATATTTATTTATTTTTTTTTCTTAATGACACTTGTGGTGGTAAGGTATATGTATATATATATATATATATAGATATATCTGTGTTAAAACTTTTTGTTTTAAAAATTGAAGTAAAGGAATACTATTTCTTATTATTTATTTTAATGTGTGTGTGGTTTGTATGTAAACTGTGGCTAGTTTTGAAGGATGATGATAAGGATGAGAACTTGATGGTTAGGAAACAATAATAAATAATTAAAAGCTTAGTTCTGTTTTGATTTTTTTTTAGTTAGTTCTTTTTTTGTTTAAGAAAAATCTATGCAACAGCTATTTTATACTATTGTAAATAAGAAAAAATAATATTTTTCTTATATAAATTAAAAAAAAATATCAACAGGAGAAAAATATATATAAATATGTATATTTCATGTAAATATGTGTAAATATTATTGTATATTCTATTTCATTTATATGTTTACTTGTAAAGAGAGACAGAGAAAAAAAAAGAGTTAAGAGGTACTATCTGTTTGTTTGTTTGTTAGTTTCACTATTGCATTGTTAACTAAACTATTTTATTTTTAACTATTTTGTTTGTATATATTGAGACCAGTCAAAAACGTTCAGACTTGTAGTTGTATTTTATTGTTTCGTGTTACTGATTGCAACTATTTTTGTTAAGTTTCTTTTGCTATATATCTTCTTGTAATGTAGATTTCACGTTTGTTTGTTTGTTTTGTTTACTTTTTTGTTTTTTCTTTCTTTTAATATTTCTATTCAAACATAAAGTAAAAACAGTCATTAATATTCCATTTCATTTTTCATTAATTTCCATTTTTTTTTTCATATATAAAAAACTATTTTTTTTATATATATTTGTCTTTGCTTTTTTTTATTATTTTGTTTATCATATAGCACCCTGAAAACTATTTTCAGTTGGATTTTAAATTGAATTAATTCTTTAAGTAATTATTTATTTATATAACAGGAAACAAATCAATAGAGGTTGCATTGCATATCATAACAAAAAAAATTAATATTGTTTAACTATTATCATATTTTTTTTTTCAATTTTTCTATTGCAGTTGGATTGTTGTTTTATTTAAAACTTCTTTGTTGTAATGATTTTTTTTTTGTTTGCTCTTCTCATTCATTTTCCAGTCAACTGATACAATTATTAAAATAAATATTTTACTAGGCATTAGTTGTCTTAAAACGATGAAACTCCACAATAAGATGTATTATAAGTAGTAGTAGTAGGCTTGCTTGAAGAAAAATGGTAACAAACTTTTTCTTTTCTTTTTCTAATTTTACAGTGTTGCTTTTGTTTGTACAGCTCTCTAAAGGTCCTTTTTGATGAAGATCTCCTTGTTTTCTATGTTGTTATTATATTCTTTTTGATAGAAAATAATGGTTGTCGCAGAATTTAATTGCGGCCCTTAAGGATCTTACGGTGTTGTTGTTTGTACCCCACAGGTGGAACCGATGCCTATTGCGTATGATTCGGTTGGGGCAACTGATCAATACCGATTTCTTGTTTATGTTCACGTGCAATATGCCGCCTTACTGTATTGTTGCGGGTGAATGTTCTCGAACAGAATGGACACGGTACACGGATACCTTGATGACGTTGTCGGATGTGGGCGCGTAAATTTGTCTCATATCCATATAACCGATCACAGTACAGGCACTTTAGTTTCTTTCCTGTAGGTGGATGGAGGGGGGATTTTGTTGTTTTAGAAATAATAACTTATTAATGCCAATTTGAGGTGAGGTTGAAAAAAACATCAGGTTATTAAATGAAAATATAAATTGGTAAAAATATTACATATAATATATTTGTATTTAGTCATACAATACAAACACAATCTACTAATATGTTTAGTATTAGAAAGGAGTTTGCGTTTGAAATTAAGCGTTATCCTTAATGCTAAGGTTTCTCTTTCCTCTACACTAAGTAGTACAGGAAAAGTTTGTATAAGAATCTCCTAAGGTACAGATAATTGTTTATTCTCAGTATGAATACGCTTGACAATGTACAATCAGTACTTTCACAAAACTTTTTCCTATAAAAAGTAAATAAAGGCGTTTTCCACTAGATTCAACCGTCACGGGGATAATCCAGCTCCTATAGCTTTCATAGCCACAGGAATAATGCTATTTTGACAGATTTCATCGAATTTTGTGTAGAAAAACTAGCTGGAATCGTACCTCCTCCTGTCCGAAGATACTCACGTCTTTATAAAATAATTTCATCCAACTGCGAATAAGTTCCTTCCTTAGCAAGGAAAAGCAAGACTGACATTCATTTTCAGATTCCTAGTCCTTCGTCAACGATGAATGAATTTACAATCAGAGAGACAGAGGCCACAGAAAATGTGGAACTAGTTGCACTTAACAACATGCTGTCAAAGGTCAATGCAAGGTGAGTACCTTACTTTACTCCATGGAGCAATAAATCTTTGTTATTTGTAGAGCTGGCTACTGACGTAAAGTTGTGAGAAGTAAACAAAATGTGTAACCCTGTTAACGCAGCAATTTCTGGTTTTTGTATCTCAAACTTTCAAACACATGAAATTTTCTGTAAAATTCTTTCATTAAATCTTAAAACTCACCATCAGCTGTGTTCACCATTCCACTATTCTTATTATTCAATTTCGTAGCATTCCAAACGTTCAACATATCAGCAGGTGCAATTGACGCAGCTAGTCCACCGGCCAGTGCACTATCTGTCGCACTCTTCAAGTCCAGTATAGAAGTTGGCGTAGTTGGCGTTGTATTCGATGTTGGCGGAGGTGGAGGTGAATAGCTTGTGTTTTCCATTTTCACTCGTAAATCCTCAGCTCCATTCTAGTATAAGGTGTTTTGTTTATTAAAAAAATTCTCATCAAACAAAAAAAGTTATACATTTATAAATGTAAATAGATTTTGATAAGTTTTGCGTTAAAGGTGTCTCGACAAGAAGCATTTTTTTCTTTTTTCTTTTGATCTTTTCAAAATGAACAACTCATTCACAAAAACACAAAACTTTATAATGCCAAAAAAAAGGATATTTTGTTGTAGAAAATAATAAAGACAGTAAGAACCAAAAACAAGATACCTTAAACGCAAAACTACTCGTATTTATGGTCTTTTCGCTAGCTATCCTTACATCATTTGATTCGCGATCATCCTTTTCGTCTTCGTTAGCCTCATTTGTACTACCATTATTGCGTTCTGTTTTCACCGGTCGATCTAAACAACCGACAGCACCACCGGCACTGGTGGCCGCATTACCATTACCGGCTGTTGTACTCGGACTATGGTTTTCATATCGACTAGAAGAATAACAGTATAACTATTTGTTAACATTTTGTTAGATACATATGACAAAGGAACATTTACCTTGACTGAGGCGAAGCTCTCTCTGATTGCATTGTGTCCGCTTCCGTCGGTGCCGTTGACGATGCACTGCTTGACGGTCTGTACGGCTTATTTATGGGGCTTGCACTGTCCGAACTATTCTTTGAACCATCTCGTAGTACACTACCGCGAACTTCTTGTTCGGCATACGGACTTCGGAGGGCACGTTTTCGCGGTGGCTCAAACGACAATGGTCTGTACATTTGTGGCAGGTAGGGTGAAATTCCGCCCAATGTTGAGCTACTCGGATGCATTAGGGAATCGCATTCCTGTTTTAAGCTTCCTAAACCCAATGGACCACCTGATGGATTATTATTACCACCTGAATTCCCTCCGCCGCCACCTCCGCCGCCTCCGCCACCACCTCCAACAGCACCACTATTATTACCACTTAAACTGTTGCGAATATTTCGCCTACCCGATGGAGATTCAGGGGGTGCTGTTTCGTGTTGTTGTGCCTGTGCCGCTGCTAATCTACCGTGTTCTGTTGAAAGACCTTTTACCTAAAAAAAAAACAACAAAAAATTAAATTCAATTCTTTACGAACAAAGGAAAAATATAAAAACCAAACTTACTTGTAAATTTTCCGCTGATTTCAGAAAACTATTGAGAGCCTCTTGTGATACATGCACTTCACCTTTGTACATAAATTCTAATAATGCCGCCATATTATCCGGTGATGTAGCTTCCAGTATAACAACGCACTGACCATTTGTAGGTGTTGTTTCGAATAGTTCTGCGAATTTTTTCGAACATGCTGCCAATATCAGTTTGTGTGCCTTAAATACTGTTCCTATAAATTAAAAAAAAAATGTGTTAGTTAAGCCATGTAGTAGAAGAGTGTTCAACTAATAGAAAGTTTTTGAATACAAAAATAAAAAAAAAAAAAAATAAAAAAGGACCCCACTGATCTTGATTTTGAAATATAAATGGCTCTAGCTAGTATTAAGAAGTAGTATGACGGTCTAAGCGATATGTCTCAATTCTTTTCATGTAATTCAGATTGATGTGTTCTCTTAACTGAGTCCTTATGTCTTTGATGAGCATTACAGACCAGTAAAAGCCTAAGTAAATGTGTTGTTCAAAGTTTGTCAAGCTTGTTTAACGATTTTGGAAAAAAATAACAAGTATACGCCTAGGTACTGTTCATACTTTACTTGAACCTTCTTTCGAAAGTTTGATAGTTTCGATCACAAGCAAGATAATGCTTAAAAATTATGCACTTTAAAGACTATCCTTAAATATTTCCCAAATGAAAATTAGTATTCCCAAAAACTCAAAAGACAAAGGTCAGTAACTGGTTGAGTAAAAAAAAAATAACATTAATGACACCACTTTTTTCCGCCAAATTTAATTCAACATTCTATCACTCCATGAACCTCCTTCAAAATTAAATAATTACATTCAAATCAAACATATCACTCATGTTGACACAGGATAAGTGATACGTGTGTATAAATCCGATTAAGGATTAACACATTATTTTTCCTTAGTCGCTTCAGTAAACTGGAAAAACTCTTCTTCATCAAAGCAAAAAAAAAAAAAAAAAGAGAGGAATACCCAAAATTAACTCAAGGCGACCTGTGACTTAACTTTCAACCCCATTAAACGTACTATCACACGATTTTCTTCCTTTTTTTCTCTCGAAAAAAAAATAATCCTCAGAGCCTTCTTCTACCCTCTGTGCTTTAATCATTCCACCAAAGGAAAAGTGTAATAACAATAATAATAAAATTGACGAAAGCGAGTTATGTGGGGAAAGTGGCAGCTTTCAAGTGATATGGGTGGTATGGGGGTAAAGAAGTAAAAAGAAGTGTTTTCCGTTTTCCGCTTTTCCTAGTGAAAGGCCTTGAACTCAACCGAACAACCGAAAAAGAAAAAAAAAAAATAAAAACAGAAAAGGAAACTTGTCTAAAATACTTACATATGGATGTAAGTATGTATGTACATATATATTCAGGTAAGTATATATAATTTTGAATGGAAATATTATATGGTATACGCGCACAAAAATTTCTTCAAGGAATATTTCCTTTACCTCTATTATTTCCATACACACACACACACAGCATTACTGTTGCATGTATATTTATATCTGTATATGGTTAAAGTATGGAAAAAGTTAAGGATACATACATACAGACATATATTTGTACCTGTGAAGCCAAGAAAAAATAAAAAAAAAAATCTCTTTTAAGGAATCAAGAGAAAGAAGATTGATTTTTTACGTTCCTCCTTTTTCTGTAGGTAAAACAATTTGAAGCACTTGTTGTGCTTTCTATCATGGCCAAAAAAAGAAAAAAAAGATACACTGAAATGACAGGTTGACAGTGAGTCGAACAGCTGACAGGTGTTCATTTTTTTTAGAATGTGTGGGGGTAGAGTTTTATTTCGATGTTGTGCAAGAGAAATTTGAACAGTTTCAAAAGGACTTAACAAATATTAAGAAAAGCAATCGAAAAAGAAGGAGCATTTAAAGGGGAAAAAGCCAAAAAGGATGTTCAATAAAAATCGTTGTTAAATGATGCAATATTTGTGCAATAGTTCGGAGTCAGATGGTATGCCAGAAGTGTACTTATTATGGTCAAACCATGTCTTACTTTGAACAATCCACGATAAAGAGATCAATGGATGTCTCAACTGCTTAAAATTACTTACAACATATTTTTTGGAATTTTGAAGAAACACCTAAAGTAGCCTGGAAAAGCCACCACAAAATCTCAAATTGAATACTCCTCCCTATGTTTATTCTTAAAAATCATTTTCCGAAATCAAGTTCATGAATGAAGCTTAGAAACGTTTGAGCTAAGAAGGAGGTGACACCAGAAGGTATAGTGAAGTCTTTGTGAAAGTGTTTGAGTCTAATCCCAGTAATGGTGCGACAGTCACCTAAAATATATTCGGCAGTTTTAGTGTCAAGTCACAGTCGGCACTTGTTGGATTGGTTACTAGTTTACTAATTATGATGTGATATTTGATTTGATAGAACAATGACCAAATCAGGGCCAATATATGGAGTTCGGGCACCAGATCTGGCATGAACCTATTTACCGTGAACTAGGTATATCATAATGGCATCGCCCGATCGAACAGAAAACTAGAAGAATGATGAAAATATAAATATATTTAACTAACGAGATACTAAATGGGAGACAAACGAGCTAAAAGGAATAGGTTTACAACACACTGTGGGAATATAGTTGTGTGGAAAGCCACATGGTCTACGAACCATTTTTATTTGTGTATGGATCTCACAAAGACTTTCGATGTAAAAATGAATTTTGGTGGGTGAGTTTAGCTTTTAATACCATGCTGCATCTGATTGTGTGATATGTCTTTGGGGACGGAATTCAGTTAAGTAGTGAAGCTTGACCAGCTAGAGAGAACCTATATATTTAACCCGATGGTAGAGCGCAACTAGGAGTCAGTAGGCTTGGTTAACTAGGGGGATTTGAAAAAATTACAATTGAAAGAGGGTTCTGCCTAAAATAATTTTGGTGTCAACATTCATAATGCTTCGCTCAAATACTATTTTATTCGCTGCTTATCTAGTCACATCTTCTAATCTAATCTATCCAAAAACTACTACCAAAGTAAATATATGTAATCTATTCCCTTGCTATAAGTTTTCGAACTCAAATAACTCACTATCCCTTCGAAACAACTGCAATCAAAGAATGTATTTTTTTTTTCTCGTTTTAGAAAAACACCGAACAGAGAAATTCGTAATAACGAAAAAAAAAAAACGATACTCCGCTGTATTTTTTCGCGCATTCTTTTTCACTCTATTTGTGACCTACTTTTGTTGTCTAATATTCATTTCTTCTTTATAAAAATAGGACAAACAACAACAACGAAAGTACACTCTTTGAACAGCATTAACCCCACACATAGATAGTCCTAATAATATTATGCACATGTGTATATAAAAAAAAAAGTGAAAAATCAAAAACTTAACTGTATGTATATATAACCAAAACTTAGCAAAGCAAAAAACAAAAAAAAAATGTGTACATATAGTTCCATAGCAAAAAAGAAAAGATGAAAACCTAATGAAGCGCGTCATTTATTTAAACAAATGCCAGCGTTTGGGACAGCGCGTGTATGCGCTATTTCCGCATATAATCTGCGCGCACGGTAATTAGCCAAAAACGAAAAAAAAAAAACAAAAAACAAAAAACAATTTTTTAGGGTAAGATGCTGCTTACGTCTGATGTCTGATGTCTGTATGTCTGATGCCGTTGTATTTCGGGGGCGCATTTGATTTTCTAATCGAACGCATACAGCGACGCAAAATTTGTTTGCCCATTTTGACGAATGGTATGTGTATGCTGTTACGACTCTAATTGACTTATTTGGTGTTCAATTCATTTCTTTTTTTTTATTTCAGTAGATGGGGTAACAAATGAGATAAGGTGCATGTGTGAGGTATACTCGTACAATGGATTCGCTTTGAGTGTTCTTTTTGGACACTGCTTGCACGTCCCAAAAAATTAAGTGGATCTGCGTTAGATTTTGTTCAGTCATTGTGTTTATGCATAGTGACGCAAATTCAGGGAGCTGCATTTAACACAATTGCTTAAATCAATTGTATAATCAGATTGGCTGTATAATTTGTTTAAATAAGAATATAAACAATGCTGGTTTATTTAATATCATACTGCATTGTAATTCTTATATAAGTCGATCGATTATATCATACCCCACAAGGCAAATCGTTTTAGTTTGACTCGATCTGATCGAAAAATTCTACCTATGCACTTTTGAAGGACAAGTTGGAATGATACAACAGCTAGAATAATAGTCTGTAAGGCATCCTTGAGTTATTTTTTAATAAACCCTTATCCAAACCAGAAAAGGCATACGAAACCGCACAGCGCTTCGATGCCTATAAGCAAATTGAACTCAGAATCCTTTGAGTAGTCCAATCTGCCAAAACTATTTCATTCATAGTAAAAAAACAAAGAGCAAAAAGGACACTCTCTACTTCAATACCTTTTTCTCGTTGCAACTAAAAAATGTGAAGAAAATAGTCAGAAGCATATAGCCACGGTCCCACTAGACCTTTTTCTTTTTTTTTCTACACCCTAGCCCATATGACTAATACTCCGACCTAAAAGATCTATTGTATTGCACGTCCTTAGTTGCAGAGGTTCTAAGCCTTGCGGACCTCAACCAACGCAGAGCCGGGCATTCACAGAGAATGTGCTCAGATGATTTGTCATCGCTCTGAGAGCTGCCTGACTATCTGAGAAGATTTTAGCGCCCTTGAATTTCTTCCTAAGGGTTAACCTGGCGCAGATTTCAATGGCCTGGAAAACCGTGGGACACATTCCCATAGGTATTGAGACTTTGGTGTAATATAATAATAAAACATGTCTCAAATTAGAATTGAATAAAAGGACACGTTACATCACAAGCATTTCGAAATGGAGGCTACTCGGTTTTCTTTTGTACGAGGACCTAGGAGCTCCATGACTGAGATCAAGGCTTGGCTTTTTTTCCCCTCTTAACTGGCTGACAAGCATCCGAGCACAGCGTAGTATACACCCAAGGTCTGTAGGTAAGTGTACATTTTCAGCCCTTTGCTTCGTGAAACCATAAAGCAATAATAATTAAACTTTGTCAACACAACGTCAGTTTGTTCCGTTTCTAGACAAGCAAATGTCCATAAAAACATGAAAAAAGGTTACAAATTTGGCCAATTTGGTGTTTACCTTTCAGTTTTAACAGCAATGGAGCTCTGACTTTAAAAGATAATTAATAAGAAATATTGTGTCATTTCCACAGAGAACTATGCAGAAGCAGCTGGGACATATGTACCTCCAGCGGATAGGATCTACCTCCAATTTGAATGCATACGACTTACCAGAACCAAACAGTCAGTTGTCAAAGTCATAGTAAACAGAACTTTCCACCCCTGATGATTCCAGACACCATTGACCAAATTGAATTCTCTAAGGGGTCCAAAACCGATAACGCTAATTTCTCTAAACAATCTATTCATTTCACCACAACTAATTTATAAAACCTAGTTCGTTATAGTTCAATCAAAATACGCAAATGGAAACACGTCAGGGAACTTTCGCTGACATTGAACTCGAATCTACTTCCTGTATACGCACTCCATATGTACATACATGCACCCTGGTTATTTTTGCAGGCCTTTTGCAAAAGCCTTTTGTTGATGCGATAACAAGCATCATCTTTGCTAACTCAAAAACTAACGTCAATAACATTTTTTTTTCAGTCTAGTATACTATGTTCTCAAAACAAAAAAATATAGCAGTCCCAGTAACAGCCAAAAAAAATAAAAAAACAAATACGATACCACATTCACAGTGAATCAATCATCAATAAAAACATGAAATCCACACATGCACACGTGCTGTATTTATAGAGTTATAAAAAAATTGTGCATTTCCCAAAACAAAATGCGTCATACTTTATTTTTTATATTCGCTTTTTTTTAAATAACAATTCGAACCGACCGCGACATTTTTCTGATTTCCATTTCTTTGAAGAACTAGCTTAGAGGCGCTTTAAACATTATCTCGAATAAGTTGATAAAAAAAAAACAAGCTTATTTGATAACTTCTGAAATACACATGTTACATATAAATAGTATATGAAAAGAATAAATAAAACTTATTTTGTTATAATTCAAAAAGATTATTCAACACCAAACTACAAATTGTCTTTGGATTGGCGCCAAATAGTTGTCGTTGGTACAGATGAATTAGTTGCAATGTTTGGGGACCACGCAAGTAATTGAATAAAAGAATAATATTTCTTTCAATATCTTTTGTTTTGTATTTTTTTTTGTTTTTTAATTAAAATGACCTTCAAGATTGTGTATGTAATGGGTATGTAGATATTTTTGTTTACCATGCAGCAAAGTCTTTCTATCTACTGCTTGAGTTGAGATAAGATAGTAATTCTTTTTTACTATACGTTTAGTTTTGAATTCTCAACAAAAAAAAAAATGTTATATAAAGTAGAGTATTAAGATATAGAAAGAGCTGAATTTATACAATTTTGAGTTATAAGTTTTCATTGCCATTGTAACCAGGATTAATTTACAACTAACATAACCTAGTAACTTTTATTTTTTTCTACCACTTTGGGATTTAAAAATTACAATTAAGAGACAGGATATCATCCATAGTTCTTGGATCAATCCTGATTGATTTTTGGAGGCCCAACATTTTGAGCCCCCAAGCCCCAATTTTGTGGCAACTTCCGACAAGTTGATCTGCCGACAGTGATTCTATAGTTTTGTGTCCAGCAACAGGAACGATATAGTGAGCGATATTCTCGTTTCAATGAAGCCCCTGTTACATAACAGAGTCGACTTTGTCAGGAGGAAAGAAATATTTTTTAAGCAAGTTATGTTGCTTAGTAGGAAAATACCAGCGCCTTAGATGCCCGTTCCTACAGCTGAAGCATAGTTGTACAAATACTCTTAAGGACATCCCACAAGCTACTGGTTAACACATTTTCAGATGGACGATCTTTTGTTTTTAACGAGCGAAAATTGCCACATTAGAGTTTCTTGTTTGAAAAACGTTGTATGTATTTGACATCGTTTTACGAGTCAAAACAATATTGGTTCAAAAAATCTTCTACTTTAAATCTGTTGAGGGGAAAAGAATGCGATGTAGAACGTACTACTACTTCGTTTGAAAAAGTTCACCTTAGACACCATACCGATTCGACTGTAAACATCAAAATATCTTGGCTTCGTTTCTTTTGTGATTGGCAGAAGTTTCGAAATTGTTTGCACATCTGCATTGTATTACATAGTGGCAGTGCTTTAGCTGCGAATTTTATTTTCAAATTGTTTTGATTAAACTTTGGGTGTTTTGTTTATTTTTAACAAATTAAAAATAAGTTAGAAGAAGAAACTTGAATTTCCCACTAGATATGGTGAATCTGAGAATTAAACTATAAACAAAATTCAAAAACAGTTCAGCTCTCCCTTGCAGGACTAAACAAATCATTCATTTGCAATGATTACGTCCTAGAACTGCATTTTAATAAATTTTTCCTAACACAATAAAATCATTAAAATTTCCTGTTTCACCATTCCTTACGACAATTTTCGAGTGCTGACATCTATTGATTGGAGGTTAGACAACCCCAAAAGGATTTTGTCAATGCTGATACGCCTTCACAGACAAGAAGCAAAGGACAACAAAAAACCATCTAACCAAATTTAATATCTCCTTACTCAATGGTTCATAAACGTGGGGGTACCATTTCTTATTAAACAAAAAGAATACCTTAAGAGCTTCGTGTATACAAAAACGGAAAACAAAACAATAAGGAACCCATATAGTTAAATGTTACTATAGTAACAAATTCTAAAGGAACATCTTTGCAAAAAAAAAAAACAAAAATTCCGAGTAAATAAAGAAAAGTTTTGATTCCATTGAAATGATTTTACGGATAACTTTGTATCCTGATCTATGAAATTTTTAAATTTTCTTTTTTTTTTTATTTGTGGTAGAGAGACGAGGATTTTTTGTCTTTCATTTTTCCTACTTGAATTTTTTTTTGCTTTTTTTGCATGGTTTGGTGTGCAAATGATTTATTTGGAAAGTTTGCGCTTTTTTCTTTTATTTATATTTTTCACTTTTTGATTTCAAAGAATCTCTCTTTTTCTGATTTATGCTCCTATAGTTATGTAACCTGGCACACTATGGGGCAGAATAGGGAAGGGAAAAAATGACATCTAATATAAACATTTTGTAAGTTTAATTTATATTTAAGGACATAGCCACTTGAAGGAAATTTATTCCATGAATTAGGTTGACATTTTTAGAAATCCTTACGACTATTTTATTTGTGTTTGTATGAACTTTAAAAACTGAGTTTTACTCGAGGTATAGGTAGCTAGAAAGCGGGTATTCAATATTTACATGACAAGTAAGTAGTATGGAGAGAGCACATTGAAAGTGGGGCTGGAGAATTGTACTACTGAACATCACTAGATATCACATCAACATCTTAACAGAATTATTTTTAAAATGCTATACATCGCCTCGCAAAGGACAACAAAAAAGCTACGACTGCTTCGCTAAGATGGTCTCAGATCCGTCTGAGAGTGATGCCATCTGAGGTTTCCAAATTGCTAATGCGATTGTCAGGCAATTTTGACAACTCAGATGATATCACTCAGGGAAGTCATTGTGAGAATTTCAAAGTTCAAGCAAGTCTCGATACTATTCCTAGTACTGTCCCAGTTAAAACGACTTCATTTATCCAAATCACTGATCCATTCGTACATCATAGTTCGTAATCTTGTTTTATTCGACACATTTGCTAAATGAAAATCTATTGGAAAAAAACCGGTAAAATTTTGAAAAACTCATCACTATCCTTTGCTATTACGAAAACTTTTTCTACCCACTAGTGACGGCAAATAAACAAAGTCTCATGAGAATAATTTCCAAATATGACTACCGGAGTTCGCTGCCGTGTCTCTCGTTTATACAGATACCTCTCCAGAAGTGTGTACACATTATACGTACACACATTTCGTTTTAATCCGTCAAAGTAAAAGGGTTTGTCTGGCTAACATCATAACATTCACTTCTCGACAAAAAAAAAAACCAAATTATTTCATTTTTCCACTGCCTGTTATGGCTTTCGTCCTGTACCACTGTTACCGTAGCGTATACCAACTTTTATATGAATACAGGAGCTAGGTCTGAGCAACAGCAGTATCTGTATGAGTATACATATGCATATGCATACATCAATAGTAGGCCCGCGTTTCACATATCGCATATTTTCCAATATAGAAATTTTTCACAAAAAAAAAGAAAGCGGTAGGTTTGTCCTACAATGAAAATGTTGATCCTTTGCGAAAGGATGAATTTTCATTTCTGTCAATATGATGTAGCCGAGTGTAGTGAGGAAATTCATATCACAAAAAAAATGAAAAAGAAGAGCAGTAGATACTTTATTATTTGTTTACAAATACATATGCAGGAGGGGGTGAGATGCGTCGTATTTCGTAGTGTGTTGATTGTATAGCAGGCTGGCTATGCATTATGCGGGAAAGGAAGTTAACACTTTTTAATTAAGTTTGGGTATAAAGGTAAATAGTATGATTTTGTTGAGTTGGAACGAGTGTTTATATCAGATTTGGATATGTTTGCAATGTGATCCTCTAGGAAATCTCAGCTCCTGTAGCATACGCCCACTTTTTACCTTTTTTTTGGAAAAGGAGAGCTTTTACAAAACATCTTAATCTTAAATGAAATTGGACCTAGAAAAATAAAAGCTACAGGTTTCTTAGGAACATTAACCTTTCTTAGGAGTAAAAGACTTAATTGAGAAAACCCTCAACTCTGATAGACAAAAGGTATCATTTCTTGCAGGCCAAGCATTCTAAATATTTGGAGATCGTGAGTGTTCAAGTTCGATTCCGAAAGCTACGAAACCAACAATAACGAAATGGCTAACTGATCAGACATGTTCAATAAAAAATGGACTTAGGCTATGTCCTGAGGTTCAAATTCTGATCAAATTTCGATCATGTTCAAGAAAAATGACTACAAAACTCACACGTTGACGCCTACTTGAACAAAATACCTCAGAAACTTCGAATCGTACGGAGGTTACAAATTCCTGGCAAATTTAAGATCTGAAACAATGACAATGTTTAATGTAATTCCTTCCTAAAAAAACGTACAACGAATAATACCAAGAAAAAACTAAAAGGCTTACTAAAGCTTTTTTTTTTACTAATATACATACATACATATGTACTCTTGTAGTTATAATGTACATGCAATTATGAAACTGAAATAAGTTTAACAAAAATCTTAACAGAAACACCCAAACAAGAGAGCTCCTTAAATTTCCTACAAATTAAGGATTTCGTTACCGTTAGCAACTACCAAAGTTTGTTTATGAAAGGCTTTGATACAAGGAACATGACGATGAGTGCTCATTACGTTACATCTCAAAGATATGATGACCAGATTTATATCCCTCTTGACTTGTTTTCTTTTTTTCTATATTGCCTGCGTCCATATTCTGGATGCTATGGATACTGTGGGATCCAAAGAAGGATAACAAACTCCTAGGATTAACATGGGGGCAGGAAATTACATTAATTTAAGAAAAACATCACAAAGGGGTTTTCTTTTATATATTATGTGATGTCATAGTGCATTCGGACTTATTTTTTTGCAAACAGTTGACTCAAGTTACATCCGAAACTTTGGTAACCAAGTGTGGTGGTATTGTAAATATCAATCATTCAGGTGGAAAGGTAAAGTGGATGAAATATTTACAGAGGCATTAAATGAGACGGAAGACAGACTGCAGAATTCATGTATGAACTTTAATTGCTACTTTCCTTGTAAACCCTTTCTAAAGGCAGAACAACCAGATCTACAGGCCTACTGCCTTTCCTTAAAGTCCTGGTGAGCTATATATCAGTTTAATTGTATTTAAGCTTTAAAATGAGTGAACATTTGTTTAAAATGCAGTCGCAGTTGGACAAGAAACTTTGGTCAAATTTTTACTTAGTATAACCAAATTGAAACAAGTCTTCCCCATGAAGGCAATCACCAACTCACGAGCCTTGGCTGGAAGAATGAAATTCGTTTCAACTCATGTAAAACACAATATTCGAGTCCCCATTAGCCAAACGTACATATAAATATGCGTACGCCAACCTTTTTGTTGCTATTTTTGGAATTCCCTTTTTTTTTTTTTGGTAAGACAAATTAATCTTTCCTTTTCGATTGATCATACATTGGAGATGGAAGAAGAACCATACTCCGTAACCGCATAACACTAATGCCCAGACATCCAGCCATTTTCATTACGCGCTTGATAGGCTTCGCCGCCGCCGTCCCTTAACCATTGATTTCATCTCTACATAACCACCTTCAAGTTCACCCGCTGTCGACTAGATTCTTTGGAAAAGAAATTCAAAAACAATCGGTTAGGTTATGGACATGTATACCTTCACAAAATGCCTGCAAGGACCCAACGCGAGAGATTCAGTTTCCCTCCGAAAAAAAAAAATTCACAAAAAATTGGAAAAGGATATATCAAAGGGTTGAGTGTAAAGTGTCCTGTCTGCTTGCTGGGTGGTTGTATATCTACCATTTTGTTAGGATTTTTATCTTCTCGTTCCTTTTTTTGTTTTTTGCATTGCTCGGTGGTGAGTGAGTGATGCGTGTACAACGACACTAGAAGCATTTCGCATTTCATACTTGTTTCCGTAGAGTTGTCGTCCAATCGCACAAAACCAGAAACGTATGAGTTGACATAACAAAAGCCAGTATCAGCCCTTTTTGACGGAAGCAGACTTGGACGGTTCAACATAACTCCAGTAGCAAAAAACAAAAAAATACAAAAAAAAACCATTCAAAGGACGACTGGTAGTCGGAATGTATTCGCCTGTTATTTTTTTTTTTTACCTTTCTCCTGTATGCTACATTATGCGATATATTTATCCGAAGAGGACTATTCAAGTCCTTTGGCGATTTCTGGTAAAATCAATCAAAAAATGTTTCTTGATTAAAATCGGTACAAGTAAGCGCTTCTACAAGAGATTTGTTTATAATATTTTTGCCTTTGGTTAGTGGTGTAGGATTTGTTTCTTTTATTTGTTGGTACACCGACCGTCTTTAACAACCAACGCGAACCGCCTTACTTCTGTGGGCAACATATTGTTTTGTCCCAACAAAACAATGAATATTAACGATTGTTTATGCTTTTTTTATTCTTTAAAACTCTTATGAAACGGGGGAGTTGTACCAAAAAAAAAAAGTGTTAATATCCTCTTTAATTTTGATTCTTGGGGACATTTGCACATGTTAGCGAGGCGGCGCTGTGGGTTTGAGGCGGAATTTAATATTCATATGTCCTGGGGGTGATGTTTCGTAATCTTTTTCATTTTTTTTTTTGCTGTAATTATAACTTTTTGTACGTAAACACGGTCTAGGTATTTCATTTTGAACTTCTAAGCTATGAGGTCTGGATGGTTTCATTAAAGAAACTCGGTAGACTTGGTTTTTCATTCATGAAAATTAACACAGAAAAACAGATGGCAAATCCCAATTGATTTAAAAAAGTATTAGACAGATAATAAGTAGAGGTTTTACTGCTCTTTTTGATGTTTCTGATCAATCACGTGGTGTACTATAGACACCGAAAAATCAGTTCCAAACCATACTGCCAACGACTGTTTTCCTCGTTTTTGTTGCCTGTGTCCTACTTTGTTTAAGAGTGAGATTATTTAGGCATTGGCTTAAGAACTATGCGGACTATGCTACAATTGCTATTCCGCCCTGAAGAAGCTTTGAACGAATACCAATGGCATAGCAGCCTTTAATAATAACAGAGGCACCTTAATAGGCAGTTTTACCATAGATTAGGTTAAGGGGGTGACTGCAAAGCCATGAGGGAGCAGTCTTACTTGGATCTTGACGGATCCATTGTGTTCCATGAAATGAATGTGAATGTGAATATGAACCATGAACCCTGAACCACGTCGTTTTCATTATGAATTTTAAGGTGGTTTTAGGGGGTGTGTTAGCTAGTTCGTAGATTTGGTCGAAAAACGTTTTCCCAAAAGTATGGTGTCTGATTCAGCTGAGACATGGGCATTAGCAGCGGAAGTGTGTCGTGTCATAATCTACCTCAATGTCCCCTAAGTCTCTGCATAGGTCTCAGTCGCTAGATACCATTCTACTGAGGTGGCTTGTGGTCTGTAAGAACTCCGATGAGAAGGACTAGCTGTGTTCTTTGGAAAGACAGAAGCTCTCTGGTCCTTATCTAGTAATATTCATTCCAGCTATTGCGATTTACGGAACCTTGAAAAGGTTTTAGTATGTAAAGAGAACTATTGTAGTCCTTGAGAAATTTAATTCCAGAAATTAATGTACTGAAATCAAAGCTTACTATGGATGGAGACTTGGTGCTATTTGGCCATCTGACTATCTACCTGGATTTCAATGATTTATGTATCTCCACAACTATTTCAGTGCACATAGCTCAAAAGCATGAAACTCGTGTTGAAAGATTGTTGGTGCGCTCGTACATTGGAAACTGGGATCTTATACCGTAGCGTCAGAGTTCCAATCTGTACATCAAAGTTGAAAATTTAACACTCAATACTCAAATATCTTTATTTCTATATAATGGATTACAGAACATAGCACACATTATGAAACCACGACTAGTTGAGTAGTTTTTATAAAGTGGTGACTGCTTTTGACGTCTATGGCTGCTAGGCCATTGAATTCATTGACGAAAAGTTTCTAGATAATGCATTTTTTTCCTGTTAGGTGAGAAGAAAATAAAAGATCCTTTTTTATCTTTTATGTCCTTATCCAGTCTTAAACCAGTCTCTTCCAGGCTGATATCCTTATTTTCGTGCTATAATTGGAGAAAGTCAGTTTGTCCCATGCAGTTCGATAGCCCTCACTGTGGGTAATAGTAATTATCCAAATAGAAACTAGTATCTACATCTGTGTAAGCCAATAGATAGATACATAATGAATTCAGAGTCGAACCACAAAAACTTCTCAATGAAAGCTAAATCTTTCCAAGACTTCTTCCGCATGAAAATTTCCACAATATACCTGACCTAAGACAATCATAATCAACAAACACAATGCTCCAAAGCATGGCCCACCAAATAAGATTTAGTAGACTAAGCATAAGAAAAAAAAATCAATACACACAAACTGCCACCTACAAACGCGCAAAATATTGATTCAAGAAAACCGCATATAAAACCATACATTCCCTTAGAATACATAATATAGTAAACACAGTATCATGTTCCTGTTCCTTTCCCTGGTGGAACACGCTTCCCAGTCGCAAAACCAAGAAAAAGGTCTCATAATGTTGGCAATAAAAACAAATCCACCTTGTTTGAATAAATTCAATGAATGAAAGCATAACAGATAAACTCTCTGCGGCTGAGAGTCATCAGACATATCAAATATATGCATGTATACCTATACTGTATATGTATGTATAATAAAATAAAACAACACTCGTAAAACCACCCCCAATCAGCAAAACCCTCCGACGGTTCTGCCAGTCGAAAGAAATCAAAACTTCTCTCCTTTGAGTGAGAAGTGATAAGCCAACACAACAGACACCGCCAAAGAAAAAAAAATTCCAAGACATGTGTATGGGAGAGAAGGGTGCCAGAGAAAAGCGCAAAAGACAGGAAAACAAAACATAAACATACATAAATTATCTAGCAAGGACATTGAACTTCCACCAGACCCATTGCGTACACCACCCACCCACTGCCGCCGCCGCCGCCGCCGCCGTCGTCACCACCACCACCTCTGCCGAAAAGAGTAAAGACTATCAGGAGGGACTCCCCAGCCGAAAGAAAAAAACCAACCAACAACCAACAATTCCCTGCTTCAAAAGTGCGCCCAATAACCCAACAACCCAAAGAACCAAAAACATTATCATCGTCATCAACATCATCATCATTTTTTTAATGATATAATAAATGGTACTGCGTATACGTAACGTAGTGGTAGTACACACGGGTATGCGAAAGGCCCTACTATAACTTTTTTTTTTTTTTTGTTCCTTCTGTGCCGCCTTTATTTTTATTTTTATATATATTTGGAGATTTTTTTTTCTTGTTTTATTCTTTTGCCGTCTTCGTCGCCTTTTTTCTTACCGCGCGCCGCACCACCTTCATACTGCTGCCTGCCACCGTCCTTTTGTCGATTTGTGCTTCTTCATTCTGATTATGAAATCGGGGCAAAAGAAAGAAGTGAGTAAGGTCGTCGAACGGAACACAGAAGCACATCACACAACACACACCGGTTGTAATCTAAGAAAATGAATAAACTTGAATGGGAAAGGAATCCCGAAAACAGGAAAAAAAAAACAAAAAAAAAAAGGAAGGAGAACCAGTGTTGGTGAACAAGAAGAAATAATATATCGTCCGTACCCCTAAAGTTAAGCCGCCACATTATGCGTAGCGATCGTAGACACACATAAATGAGGACACGTCGTCGTCGTCCTATACGGGTTGTTTGACACACGCTTTTCGGTCATGGGACGCAAGGCGTTCTTTCGAGTAAGTGGTGGCAAATTAGATGCATGGTAATGATGGCCAGAGGTGTGTGGTCCATTTAGCCCACATACTCCTCGTATGGCCCAACATGGAGAGGATAAACTTATGTTGCTCATCCAATAAGCTCTCTTTCACTAAAACATAATCCCATTTCCAGCAGTTTCCGATAAGGACAATGAGTCTTTTCTTTTCCTTTTTTTTTTTCGTTGGAATGAGGGGTGCTTCATTAGGCGGTCAGTGGCATTTGAATTCGCACACGCGAGGGAAATGTGAAATGACGGAAGTGTAAGAAAACACGTCAGGGTAATTGATTGAGTGCAAATAAGTTATTAACATAACAGTTGCATGTAGGCTATTTTTACGGAAGCCAAATCGAGAACTGCAACAACATGCTTTTCAGCTGCGCGTCATGGAAATCCGGACAAATTTTGTAGAGAAACTCAAGTTGTTAGAGTGAAAGCTAAGCAATCTTTGCCCTTTACAAGCAACGGGGTGCTCAGATATCCAAATACCCGTAGGGTTGTGTACCGAATCCGAAATTTTCGCGGATCCTTGCACATTCCTTTGCAATGTAGACATATCAAATGAAGGATAAGAGAGCTCGAAGACTTTAAACTCTTAAGAGCTATAACGAATTAGAGTATTCACATCTCAAAAGGAAAAAGAACGAGCAAGAGATGGTGCTGATACTGAGTATATAAAAAGACAATTTCTGCAGACGATATAATGGCTACGATGACCGTCATAAGAATTGTAGATCATAGGGAAGATTTCAGTTCATTGGAACTAGATTAAGTTAGGTAATATAACGATATCTAAGCTGAAGTCGAATGAAACTGAAGTAAAGGACTACCTTATTGAACAGCATAAACCAACGATTTTCAATGATATTAACAGCCTGGTCAAAAAGGTTATTGGCGGCCGAGTCCAAATTTGAAGTTTTTTGGGCAGAGAAGGAGAGTTTACGTTCGCCGGTCTACTGAAGAGAAGACAGTCAAGCATGGCGTGGTTCAATAAAGGTCTGCGGATGTTTTTCTTCTAACGATGTTGGAGACCTCGTCCGTATCGAAGGAACCATGAATAAGGAGAAGTACCGACAAAATTTTAGAAGAACACACCTTACCATCGCGATTGCGGATAATAGGCCCTGGATTCATACTAATGCAAGATAATGATCCGAAACATTTTTTAAGCTTTACCGAGGATACGTGGACGTGGAGAAAAAAAGAGTTAAAATAATTTCTTTGACAGAATGTATTGTCCAGAGAATTTTGGACGGCAGTGTACATATATCCTCAAAAATGAATTGTTTCATGCAGGTTTTATGCTGAAGAGAGGTCCTTGGGTCATAGGCACAGCCAATCGAAATAGCTACTAGTGACCGTGCAATCTCCAGGTACACACTTGGACTTGTTTTTGAGGATTACGCCAAGTCCATGATTCATCCAAATAAGTCTACGACTTTAGACTACCTCAGCATCAGGATTTATGCGAAAAAACTCGTGAAACATTATGTTCAGCGGATTCACTCATGCAGGTGTTTCAGTGTTCCACAATTCATCGCATCAATGGTATTTACTACTACAAGTATTTTTATTTGAAATACTAAATTTAACGAACTACCTTTTATATATGCCTGGTTGAAGGAGCGTTTTCTGTTAAACCACTAACACGATACGAACTAAGTGGTGAGTAGGAAACTAGTTGTCAAGGACGTACGAGGGCCATATCAGAAGACCAAGGAATGACATACATACTTGCATATGTGTTACTCAGGCCATTTGCGGAATCGTCGAAAAAAGTCATCTTCTTTCACAAATGACACAAATTTTGTGCAGCGGACTTATGTCAGATCAACATTTTTTTTTGCATGGTAAATCTGACTCAAAGTAAACTACGTTATCGAACAGAAACAAACTGTGGTAGTTTCTAGCACGTTGGCAACTTGCGTTTTTGAAAAAGCTGTAAAAGCAATTTGATGCAGCTGACGTTTCCGAAAATGTCCTCGATAACCTTGCCATGCACATCGTATTGAAGTCATCTACGAATTAAAAAAAAAAAAAAACTTGCCAGACAAAACGATTTTGTCTGCTCCAAGTTTGAAATATGTACTCGTTTATTCCATTCCAAATTTGTCATCCTCTTCTTACTCTTAGCGCTTAGGGCAGAGTGGCTACATATGCTTTGGGCACAAGCTGACTAACACCGGTAAAGGTTCATTAAGATCTTAGGACTATCCTCCCACAGAACCACCTTTAACTGAAGCTTTGTGTTTCCAGGAATATTTTCATTCATTTTCTTGGATGTAAGGTTTACCACATCATATCCCTTGCACACTCCAAAACAAAACTTGATGACAATAAGATACATTTTACTACACACAAACATATGTACCTCCTAGGCGAAGAATTATGATTATTTCCATTTCTATTCCTGCCAAACTTACAAAGAAAAAAGTATTCATGATGTGTGTGTGGGTGGAAAAGCTGGATGTTGCAGGAAAAAAAGAGCCAAAAAAAAAAAATAAAGCACGGCACGTTCCATTTTCTTAAGTGGATGGTGAGACACACCCCCCTCCCAGTACAGATGTGTAAATCCATGTCTGGTTTGGTACGCGCGCGACCATGAATTGAATGGAACGACCGCCAAAGTACGAAAACGACGACAGCGACAACGATGATGATGGTAAAAATGCCATAAAATAAAACGGGACGAAGATTACTTAACACCAATGACTGACTCGGTTCGGTGTCTTTCATACAAACATACATACATATGTATGTATATGCGAAAAGCACCTTCTAACCTTGTGTCTTAATTTTATTGTATTTTTGTCTCCTTTTGTTGTTGTTATTGTTGTTATTGTGGGTGCGAGCGCGCGAATTTCTCCGGTGGGAAAAGAAGAAAACATTTTATTTTTTTTTTTTCGTACACATTTCTTTCTTTTTCTTTTTATTGACATTCCTTTTTCTTTAAGGGCAAGGCCACAAAAAAGGGAAGATTTTTATACTTCCGCTTGTTTCCTTTTTTTTCTGATACATACATATATAATTGGGATGAGGTAAAGAAAAGGGTGTGATACAGAGGAAGGAAGCTATTTACCAAATTGGGTCATTATGTAATTAGAGATGGGGAGACTCTGGAATTTAGGTCAGTTAGATATGTATTATCCAAAGCTGTGTTTTTTTTATTTTGTCCAAGAGTTTGTTTAAGGGTTCAACGAAGGATGTAGATAGAGAAAGTAGAAGGATTTCTCACATCCATGTGTTGAATGGATGTTAAATTGGAACTAGGAAGTCGGCAAAAGGTCGTAATGAGGATTATCCACATGCTCTACATTTGAACTAGCAGCCGAAGGATTCACCGAGGCACTCAGTAGAATGACTACTTTAAGAAAATTTGACGCAAAAGCAATTCAAAAATATTAATATTTGGGGTATGGAACCCACGTGACAAGGAAATACCCTTCGAATACGGTATACATACATATGTGAAGAATATAACACCTATGTATAACACGAATGGTTCTCGCTCTATTCTTAGCTTGGTACAGAAATCTAATCTGATGAGAACACCTCCATAAAAGTTCACTTTCAGAGAATTATAAAAGCCACAAATCACTCCTCGAGATTACCAAACTAGAAGCAATATTTTAAGCTTAAAGCCAAGGTCACGACTATTCCTTTCCACCAACTACCCTTGCGTTCAGGACAGACTTCCTCCAAAATCTGAGCTTGATCGGGTCTTTTGTTGTATTTTCACTGAGAACTACAAATCCAATAAAAGGTTCGGTGATGCTATGTTTAGGGCGGTTTTAGCCAAGTATGCCTCTGTTCCAAAGTAGTGACCTACGATATCTTACTTCCTGTCGACTATGTGGTAGAGTTGGGGTCCTAGGTTCTACAAGTATCTTTGGATTTCCAATTAAAGATGATTTCGGAGGACCTCGACCTGAACCTAGCTCAAGCCGTTGTTTTAGATTCAATACGAATAGAATTGGGCATCTCCTAGATGCATGGTACTAGAATACACAAAAGCTCCCCTACTTTTGTTGCAAATAGGGAGGATTCTTGCTAATCCTTAGCGGAAAAGACTTACTGGCATTCTTACGGCGAAAAAAATGAGCATTTCGAAGCGTTGGCTTCTGTTACTAACAATGATGAGGAAGGTGCCGATCAATAACTACATGTTTCCCGAGTTCTGAAACGTCTTGCAGACTTTCGAATATAATAGAACCCAGTCGTTGTAAATATCCCTTGAGACAAGAGGAATTAAAGATCATGAACAAAGTTTCGACATGTAGGGAGGGGTAGCTTTTAAAATATTAATTCTAAGGTCAGTCAAACTACTTGGTTATATTAACAAAATGTTGTTTTGCATCACAGCACGCAAAGAACAAGTGAAAGGAACTGAGATGGCTTTTAGAAGTCATTGGCAGAACAATAAAAAAAATATTGATGATTCGAAATTAGGGTCCTCCATTGCTAAAGTAATACATATGTATGTACATCACATCAGTGTGTCACGGATTATTGGTATAATTCCTGCATTATGAACGAGATTAAGATGATAATCTATGTGTATGTAAACCACTACTTTAAACAAGCAGTGTACTACTTATAATCTGAGTACTCAGGAGTACTCCTCACTGTCGTTTTTCTTCAATACCGCCCACCCTATGCTTTCATGAAAAATACCATCAATCAAGTAGTCCCCTACTATTTGAAAACTTCATTATCCTGTCAAAACCAGTTCCTCATTGCGTGACAGTAAAAAAAAAAACAATCTCTTAAAATACTTATAAATAAGATTTTCTTAAACATAAAACAAATATTGAAATTCTTTCAACTTACCATTACAAGATAACGTCACATCGGCCAATAGATCAGATTTGAACAAATTTGAAAATGTCATTGCCAAATTCGACGAGTAACTGTTCCATTTTAAACAAAACTGCTGTTGAGGATCCATCTTGTGTTTTTTTTTTTTTGTTTGCTGTGTTCCTTAGTGTTATCCAATAGAAATTAAAATTAAAATTTATTCCGAATTCACGCCAAAATCTCCGGAGTTAATAGTAGTTGTAGTTTTATAAACAAAGTAAAAATAACTCTATTTGGTGGGTCTAAATTGTTGAGGGGGTTTTGTATTGTTTGTATTTAAACAATCCTTCTTCTCAGAGTGTTTTATTTTTTATATAGTTTTCAGGTGTCCTTTCCTCGATTTCTTCAAGTATTTATCCTCAGAATCCTTTCCAATCTAGAATTTTTTATATCCAAATATATTTTTTCAGAAATTGTTGCAATTTTCGTATATGCCAAACGGAATTTTCCTTTTTTCCTTCCTCTTTTCGATTCGAGCTTTGTTCGCATTTAAAATGTTTTTTGTGTTTTTCTTTTAGTTTCCTCCTATTTGATTCAGTTTTTCTCGATAACAATTTTCAGCTAATAAACCGCAAGGAAATTCCTGCAACGATACAAAGAAAAACTAAAGTGAATAAAAATTCAAAGCTAAACAAAAAAAAAAAAATTATGAAATTAAATGAAAGACTACTAAGTGCATTTTATATCTGTGTGAAAAAGTGAAGTAGCATTGAAAGGGACATTCATAAATTGTATGCTTTCGAATTGTGCCAGTTAAGGAGTCGCGGTAATATGAGACACAACTGTGATCTAATTTCATAAAGGCATTTCCGAAAGTTTTTCGTTTCGTTTCGTTTTTTTTTTATCTTTTTTTGTTTATACAAAAATCGCTGAAGATCTCCAAAAGAAGTAACATCATCAGTTCAATTCCTGGAATACTGGGCCACAAATAGCCGCTGATAGATGCATTATGGTCGAGGACATACATACCTACATACATACGTATACAAACAAAAATGAGAAGGAAGTGGATGTAGGATCGTGGAATCAATGGATAAATGGTAAAGTAAAAAAACAAAAAAAACTTAAAGTGTATCAACTTGCGCGGTATAAGGAGATAGAGAGAGAAATTATAGGATCAGACTTTTAACTCGTCAAGTTTCATAACGAACACCGCTGTTGACTAGTTGTTGTCCTTTTGTGTTAAATGTCCGATCCTGTTAGAATTGCTTTGCTGTTTTTGGCAGTGGCCAACACTATCCTTCAGCTGGTATGTGCATTCAGTAGGGGGTTTGGTTTTATAAACTGGTAGTCATGTTAAAAGGTGAGGAATGAATTGGTCGCAACGAGTTGCCATGGGGGATTTATTTTAGTACTTTGGGAGTAATGAAATTTTAAAGCCAACTCTTTGACTAGTCAACTCCTTTGAGATTTTTGAATCATTATAACTGGCAGAGTGGGGAGAAAGGGCTACAAATTGATAGCTTTTGCAAGAATCTATACTGACACCTAGGACAGTTTTTTTCGATAGTTTTAGCAAGCTCTAATCACTCTAGCTCTCGGTACAATGAGTTCGATTACCTTTTCTAAAAACACCTAAATTAAGTCAAACAGAATTCAAATGATCCGCACTCTACATTAGATTTTGTAGTTGTTGCTAACGCCACAAACTGTTCAACTACTATTTTGATTTTTCAATAACTGGTTGACGGCCTTGAAAGAATCGTTCAACTCATCGACAAACTTGCTTACCGGCTGTTATTCGCAAATAGTCTCTTAACCAGTTCATCGATTGTCTGCTCGTCTGTAGCGCGCTTAAGAATTATGTATAAACAAGGATAGCTAGGTCTGCCTGCATTCTGTCCAATCCCGCAGGTCTTACGAGTAATTATAGAACACTAAAAACCTTTAGACTGATAAAAAATAGACTAAATAGACTAACTTCTGCACAGCTTCCCTAAACTGATCGAGACATTCTCCCTTATTTCAATGTATCAACACATACCCTTTTGAAATCCCCATTTTGGGTAGATTCTGTACTTAGTTCCGACCTTTGGCTGAACTTAAGTTAAAGCTAATGCGCCTTCTAATGACCCTCACCTTGTAAAAATTTCTCACATCCATCGATGGTAATGGTAATTTAAGGTACTTGGTGGAACAATAATCATCAAATTACAAATCTTTACACCAAATGTTCCCACGGCACAGTCTTACATATTGCACGCTATTTTCAACTAATGATCGGTCCAAAACTTTCGGCTACCTTGCTACTAAAAAAAAAACCGAGGTAGGTAATTACAAAATCCAATTCACAATAATCGCTGCACACAGCGCTCAAAGCCATATCTCAAGTGATTTGTGTGTTGAATTAAATGCACACGTTTTGGAGATTTCTTTTATGTCATTTAAATATCACCTTGCATTTCATTGAATGCCGTCGCACAAGCGTCTGGCATTAATTTGTTTATGCATCATTCATCCGCAAACTACGCATCGTCAATTATGACATCTACTCGAACAAAAACCACTTACTATCGTCAACCGAAATATTTAATTTATCACATTCAAATCGAAACTAGTATCTGTTTACGATATGGAATTGAATAAATACTACAAATGATGATGACCTTGACAATAAAATGTTGATTCATCTTATACGATGCATTTAATGCGTTGCTGTCGCACCACTACTTACTGCTGGTTGTTGTTACCTTTTTCTTTGGCGCGATCAAAATAAAACAACATTAGTCTGTGGTCGGTGTTTCTGTCATATGGTAGTGGTTGTCCGTTTTTGCCGCCGAATAGTTTGTCAGGGTCAAACGGAGAAGACCAAAATGAACACAAACACGAGATACATTTTGTCATCGTTTAGCCCCAAAACGAGTCATTTAACGGAATTGAAGGTACCACCACCAACCATATCACAAGAGAAACAATACAAGAAATGTGAAAACAAAGCAAACGGAATAATAAAAATGTGGGCTCAACACAATATGATGATGATGATGATGACCAAACGATGAAGAAGACAGACCTCACCATTTTGACCATTTGTTTGCCTTTGAATGCATCCGACGGAAAAAAGCCGAAACAAACGGGAACAAATGCGAATTAAAAAAATAAAAAGAAACAGAAATGATCACAACTGGATCGAACGGGCCGATTCGCGCCAGAAGGACAAATATTAACCGTGCAGATCGTTCTACGCGTGCGTATAACCCATCATACGGCATACGGTGGTTAGGATAGGTAAAACAAAAAGAAGAAATGCACAAAAAATAGAAGAAAGCAAAAACCGAAACAAAAAACGTAACAAATCGATAAATAATTTCCAGGAAATCCCTCACTAATGTGAAACTTGATCGTTCTTTGTGCATAGTTTCACATTTTGTTGGGTTTATCTAATTCTGTTTTGTTATCCTGTTCCTTCTTCGGGTTGCTTTTTTTTGTTTTTTTTTTATATGCACACATAGATACAAATTCATTGGGGGTTTTAATTGTTTGTTATTTGGCAATGTCAACTGCTTGGGACTTGTGATTGCAAGCTTTTTAAAAAAAAACTCAGTAGGATTAGACTTATAAATGCATGAATGCAACCCTTACTACAAAATAAGGTAACATTAAAATAACTATTTCGAAGCTCTTTACCTATGAACTACGTTTCGAATACCAAGAATTTCGATAATATTTTGACATTGTCGTGCTAGAGTTCCAATTAGATCAAAACTGATTGATGCAAAACTAGATCTATAGGGTACTTTTATTCTGAATTACCAGGAATGGTAATGAACAAGTTGATCTGTAAAATGGTAAAAAAGGTTTTAGCATCCAGCGGAGCACGATAACTATGAACCTGATTATCCATTCGAATCTAATTACTTTTGCAAATTTAGTTTTACCAACATATGGATGTATGTACATATGTACGTATCCTTTCAGTCAAATTTAAAGAGGGAATTTTAAGACGTACATATATTATGTACCAAAACCTGTACTTCACTAGAACCATTTTCCTAGAGATTCACTTGAAGAATATACCCCTTCACACCTCTGTTGGTATAAGTTGCATTCCTAAGGACTTCTCGCTTACCTTCGGAAATTCATCTATGCTGTGTAACCCACCAAAATGTCCCTTATGTCTTTCCTCTACAAATACACTAAACCCCTGGCGTGTTTTTTTTTTATTGCAATTCACAGGATGGTTGTTGATCGAAAATTTCAATGTCAATCCCTAAAAGTTCTGTTCTGCACCACCTTCCAAAAAGTTTGTGTAGATAATCAAGTTCGACCTTCCGGTTGAAAAAATATTTAACTACTCCCTATCCCTTTACCTATAGCCAGAGGAACACAACTATGGCGCTAATACAATTTGACAGGTCGCGCGCATCAAAGCGCATGATGATGATGCGATCTTTTTCCGGGAATTTTGTCCAGAACCTGCAAGCTGAACATATCCTTTATGTTTTTTTTTTTTTTGGTTGCTTAGGAGACTAGGGTGTATCCTATGACTAAAAATTCACATGAATTAAATACTAGAAGCAGAATATCGGCAAAATGTCTAAAGCATGAACCCAGTCACAAATTTGAGAGAGCAAAAAAAAAAAAAACAAATATATCGCAGAGATACAAAAATGCACAAGTCCGAAAATAAAAATTCTATTCTCCTCTCGATTAGACAAATTCGCGGAAAACGCATCCGCATGATGATGGAATCTTTCATTACATACATACATACATATGTATGTATGAAGGTATATCTGGTCTTCTGTTTCTTCACCTCACTGCGCGTCAACGGTCATCATGTTTTTAGCTAATATTTCGTTACTCTTTTTGGTCTATATTCTTATGTCAGGACTGCAATAACATATTGGTTGGACATTTTCTGTTATAGTATTGGACCGAATGAGATAAATGTGAATGTGAACTGAGAAAGTATTGCTGAGTTGTTATAACAAAAAAAACGTACTAAACGTTTAGAGGATGACTAAGACTTTGGTGCACTCAGTTGCCAGCTATCTAGAAATTCGTAAGAAGTTGGGTGTACCAGGGTCAGGAATGAAAAAAATCTCACGATGCACTTCATATGCAATATCGTCTCATATCTCCTCTTCCTCAGCGTTTTGGGTCAAATGGACGAAATTGAACAAAAAACTTAACCAAAAAACGTTTAGAGGATGACTTAGACGTTGGTGCACTCAGTTGCCAGCTATCTAGAATTTCGTAAGAAATTGGGTGTACCAGGGTCAGGAATGAAAAAAATCTCGCGATGCACTTCATATGCAATATCGTCTCATATCTCCTCTTCCTCAGCGTTTTGGGTCAAATGGACGAAATTGAACAAAAAACTTAACCAAAAAACGTTTAGAGGATGACTTAGACTTAGACTTAGACTTAGACTCAGTTGCCAGCTATCTAGAATTTCGTAAGAAATTGGGTGTACCAGGGTCAGGAATGAAAAAAATCTCGTGATGCACTTCATATGCAATATCGTCTCATATCTCCTCTTCCTCAGCGTTTTGGGTCAAATGGACGAAATTGAACAAAAAACTTAACCAAAAAACGTTTAGAGGATGACTTAGACTTTGGTGCACTCAGTTGCCAGCGATCTAGAATTTCGTTAGAAGTTGGGTGTACCAGGGTCAGGAATGAAAAAAATCTCGTGATGCACTTCATATGCTATATCGTCTCATATCTCCTCTTCCTCAGCGTTTTGGGTCAAATGGACGAAATTGAACAAAAAACTTAACCAAAAAACGTTTAGAGGATGACTTAGACTTTGGTGCACTCAGTTGCCAGCGATCTAGAATTTCGTTAGAAGTTGGGTGTACCAGGGTCAGGAATGAAAAAAATCTCGTGATGCACTTCATATGCTATATCGTCTCATATCTCCTCTTTCTCAGCGTTTTGGGTCAAATGGACGAAATTGAACAAAAAACTTAACCAAAAAACGTTTAGAGGATGATCAGTTGCCAGCGATCTAGAATTTCGAAAGAAATTGGGTGTACCAGGGTCAGGAATGAACAAAATCTCGTGATGCACTTCATATGTAATATCGTCTCATATCTCCTCTTCCTCAGCGTTTTGCGTCAAATGGACGAAATTGAACAAAAAACTTAACCAAAAAACGTTTAGAGGATGATCAGTTGCCAGCGATCTAGAATTTCGAAAGAAGTTGGGTGTACCAGGGTCAGGAATGAAAAAAATCTCGTGATGCACTTCATATGCAATATCGTCTCATATCTCCTCTTCCTCAGCGTTTTGCGTCAAATGGACGAAATTGAACAAAAAACTTAACCAAAAAACGTTTAGAGGATGATCAGTTGCCAGCGATCTAGAATTTCGAAAGAAATTGGGTGTACCAGGGTCAGGAATGAACAAAATCTCGTGATGCACTTCATATGTAATATCGTCTCATATCTCCTCTTCCTCAGCGTTTTGCGTCAAATGGACGAAATTGAACAAAAAACTTAACCAAAAAACGTTTAGAGGATGATCAGTTGCCAGCGATCTAGAATTTCGAAAGAAGTTGGGTGTACCAGGGTCAGGAATGAAAAAAATCTCGTGATGCACTTCATATGCAATATCGTCTCATATCTCCTCTTCCTCAGCGTTTTGGGTCAAATGAACGAAATTGAACAAAAAAATTACCAAAAAAACGTTTAGAGGATGACTTAGACTTTGGTGCACTCAGTTGCCAGCGATCTAGAATTTCGAAAGAAGTTGGGTGTACCAGGGTCAGGAATGAAAAAAATCTCGTGATGCACTTCATATGCAATATCGTCTCATATCTCCTCTTCGTCAGCGTTTTGGGTCAAATGGACGAAATTGAACAAAAAACTTAACCAAAAAACGTTTAGAGGATGACTTAGACGTTGGTGCACTCAGTTGCCAGCTATCTAGAATTTCGTAAGAAATTGGGTGTACCAGGGTCAGGAATGAAAAAAATCTCGTGATGCACTTCATATGCAATATCGTCTCATATCTCCTCTTCCTCAGCGTTTTGGGTCAAATGGACGAAATTGAACAAAAAACTTAACCAAAAAACGTTTAGAGGATGACTTAGACTTTGGTGCACTCAGTTGCCAGCGATCTAGAATTTCGAAAGAAGTTGGGTGTACCAGGGTCAGGAATGAAAAAAATCTCGTGATGCACTTCATATGCAATATCGTCTCATATCTCCTCTTCGTCAGCGTTTTGGGTCAAATGGACGAAATTGAACAAAAAACTTAACCAAAAAACGTTTAGAGGATGACTTAGACGTTGGTGCACTCAGTTGCCAGCTATCTAGAATTTCGTAAGAAATTGGGTGTACCAGGGTCAGGAATGAAAAAAATCTCGTGATGCACTTCATATGCAATATCGTCTCATATCTCCTCTTCCTCAGCGTTTTGGGTCAAATGGACGAAATTGAACAAAAAACTTAACCAAAAAACGTTTAGAGGATGACTTAGACTTTGGTGCACTCAGTTGCCAGCGATCTAGAATTTCGTTAGAAGTTGGGTGTACCAGGGTCAGGAATGAAAAAAATCTCGTGATGCACTTCATATGCTATATCGTCTCATATCTCCTCTTCCTCAGCGTTTTGGGTCAAATGGACGAAATTGAACAAAAAACTTAACCAAAAAACGTTTAGAGGATGACTTAGACTTTGGTGCACTCAGTTGTCAGCGATATAGAAATTCGTAAGAAGTTGGGTATACCAGGCTCAAGAATGAAAAAAATCTCGTGATGCACTTCATATGCAATATCGTCTCATATCTCCTCTTCCTCAGCGTTTTGCGTCAAATGGACGAAATTGAACAAAAAACTTAACCAAAAAACGTTTAGAGGATGATCAGTTGCCAGCGATCTAGAATTTCGAAAGAAATTGGGTGTACCAGGGTCAGGAATGAACAAAATCTCGTGATGCACTTCATATGTAATATCGTCTCATATCTCCTCTTCCTCAGCGTTTTGGGTCAAATGGACGAAATTGAACAAAAAACTTAACCAAAAAACGTTTAGAGGATGACTTAGACTTTGGTGCACTCAGTTGCCAGCGATCTAGAATTTCGTTAGAAGTTGGGTGTACCAGGGTCAGGAATGAAAAAAATCTCGTGATGCACTTCATATGCTATATCGTCTCATATCTCCTCTTCCTCAGCGTTTTGGGTCAAATGGACGAAATTGAACAAAAAACTTAACCAAAAAACGTTTAGAGGATGACTTAGACTTTGGTGCACTCAGTTGTCAGCGATATAGAAATTCGTAAGAAGTTGGGTATACCAGGCTCAAGAATGAAAAAAATCTCGTGATGCACTTCATATGCAATATCGTCTCATATCTCCTCTTCCTCAGCGTTTTGCGTCAAATGGACGAAATTGAACAAAAAACTTAACCAAAAAACGTTTAGAGGATGATCAGTTGCCAGCGATCTAGAATTTCGAAAGAAATTGGGTGTACCAGGGTCAGGAATGAACAAAATCTCGTGATGCACTTCATATGTAATATCGTCTCATATCTCCTCTTCCTCAGCGTTTTGCGTCAAATGGACGAAATTGAACAAAAAACTTAACCAAAAAACGTTTAGAGGATGATCAGTTGCCAGCGATCTAGAATTTCGAAAGAAGTTGGGTGTACCAGGGTCAGGAATGAAAAAAATCTCGTGATGCACTTCATATGCAATATCGTCTCATATCTCCTCTTCCTCAGCGTTTTGGGTCAAATGAACGAAATTGAACAAAAAAATTACCAAAAAAACGTTTAGAGGATGACTTAGACTTTGGTGCACTCAGTTGCCAGCGATCTAGAATTTCGAAAGAAGTTGGGTGTACCAGGGTCAGGAATGAAAAAAATCTCGTGATGCACTTCATATGCAATATCGTCTCATATCTCCTCTTCGTCAGCGTTTTGGGTCAAATGGACGAAATTGAACAAAAAACTTAACCAAAAAACGTTTAGAGGATGACTTAGACGTTGGTGCACTCAGTTGCCAGCTATCTAGAATTTCGTAAGAAATTGGGTGTACCAGGGTCAGGAATGAAAAAAATCTCGTGATGCACTTCATATGCAATATCGTCTCATATCTCCTCTTCCTCAGCGTTTTGGGTCAAATGGACGAAATTGAACAAAAAACTTAACCAAAAAACGTTTAGAGGATGACTTAGACTTTGGTGCACTCAGTTGCCAGCGATCTAGAATTTCGAAAGAAGTTGGGTGTACCAGGGTCAGGAATGAAAAAAATCTCGTGATGCACTTCATATGCAATATCGTCTCATATCTCCTCTTCGTCAGCGTTTTGGGTCAAATGGACGAAATTGAACAAAAAACTTAACCAAAAAACGTTTAGAGGATGACTTAGACGTTGGTGCACTCAGTTGCCAGCTATCTAGAATTTCGTAAGAAATTGGGTGTACCAGGGTCAGGAATGAAAAAAATCTCGTGATGCACTTCATATGCAATATCGTCTCATATCTCCTCTTCCTCAGCGTTTTGGGTCAAATGGACGAAATTGAACAAAAAACTTAACCAAAAAACGTTTAGAGGATGACTTAGACTTTGGTGCACTCAGTTGCCAGCGATCTAGAATTTCGTTAGAAGTTGGGTGTACCAGGGTCAGGAATGAAAAAAATCTCGTGATGCACTTCATATGCTATATCGTCTCATATCTCCTCTTCCTCAGCGTTTTGGGTCAAATGGACGAAATTGAACAAAAAACTTAACCAAAAAACGTTTAGAGGATGACTTAGACTTTGGTGCACTCAGTTGCCAGCGATCTAGAATTTCGTTAGAAGTTGGGTGTACCAGGGTCAGGAATGAAAAAAATCTCGTGATGCACTTCATATGCTATATCGTCTCATATCTCCTCTTCCTCAGCGTTTTGGGTCAAATGGACGAAATTGAACAAAAAACTTAACCAAAAAACGTTTAGAGGATGACTTAGACTTTGGTGCACTCAGTTGTCAGCGATATAGAAATTCGTAAGAAGTTGGGTATACCAGGCTCAAGAATGAAAAAAATCTCGTGATGCACTTCATATGCAATATCGTCTCATATCTCCTCTTCCTCAGCGTTTTGCGTCAAATGGACGAAATTGAACAAAAAACTTAACCAAAAAACGTTTAGAGGATGATCAGTTGCCAGCGATCTAGAATTTCGAAAGAAATTGGGTGTACCAGGGTCAGGAATGAACAAAATCTCGTGATGCACTTCATATGTAATATCGTCTCATATCTCGTCTTCCTCAGCGTTTTGCGTCAAATGGACGAAATTGAACAAAAAACTTAACCAAAAAACGTTTAGAGGATGATCAGTTGCCAGCGATCTAGAATTTCGAAAGAAGTTGGGTGTACCAGGGTCAGGAATGAAAAAAATCTCGTGATGCACTTCATATGCAATATCGTCTCATATCTCCTCTTCGTCAGCGTTTTGGGTCAAATGGACGAAATTGAACAAAAAACTTAACCAAAAAACGTTTAGAGGATGACTTAGACGTTGGTGCACTCAGTTGCCAGCTATCTAGAATTTCGTTAGAAGTTGGGTGTACCAGGGTCAGGAATGAAAAAAATCTCGTGATGCACTTCATATGCTATATCGTCTCATATCTCCTCTTCCTCAGCGTTTTGGGTCAAATGGACGAAATTGAACAAAAAACTTAACCAAAAAACGTTTAGAGGATGATCAGTTGCCAGCGATCTAGAATTTCGAAAGAAATTGGGTGTACCAGGGTCAGGAATGAAAAAAATCTCGTGATGCACTTCATATGCAATATCGTCTCATATCTCCTCTTCCTCAGCGTTTTGGGTCAAATGAACGAAATTGAACAAAAAAATTACCAAAAAAACGTTTAGAGGATGACTTAGACTTTGGTGCACTCAGTTGCCAGCGATCTAGAATTTCGAAAGAAGTTGGGTGTACCAGGGTCAGGAATGAAAAAAATCTCGTGATGCACTTCATATGCAATATCGTCTCATATCTCCTCTGCGTCAGCGTTTTGGGTCAAATGGACGAAATTGAACAAAAAACTTAACCAAAAAACGTTTAGAGGATGACTTAGACTTTGGTGCACTCAGTTGCCAGCAATCTAGAATTTCGAAAGAAGTTGGGTGTACCAGGGTCAGGAATGAAAAAAATCTCGTGATGCACTTCATATGTAATATCGTCTCATATCCCCTCTTCCTCAGCGTTTTGCGTCAAATGGACGAAATTGAACAAAAAACTTAACAAAAAAACGTTTAGAGGATGACTTAGACTTTGGTGCACTCAGTTGCCAGCGATCTAGAATTTCGTAAGAAGTTGGGTGTGCCAGGCTCAAGAATGAAAAAAATCTCGTGATGCACTTCATATGCAATATCGTCTCATATCTCCTCTGCGTCAGCGTTTTGGGTCAAATGGACGAAATTGAACAAAAAACTTAACCAAAAAACGTTTAGAGGATAACTTAGACTTTGGTGGACTCAGTTGCCAGCGATCTAGAATTTCGAAAGAAGTTGGGTGTACCAGGGTCAGGAATGAAAAAAATCTCGTGATGCACTTCATATGTAATATCGTCTCATGTTTCCTCTTCCTCAGCGTTTTGGGTCAAATGGAAGAAATTAAACAAAAAACTTAACCAAAAAACGTTTAGGGGATGACTTAGACGTTGGTGCACTCAGTTGCCAGCGATCTAGAATTTCGTAAGAAGTTGGGTGTACCAGGGTCAAGAATGAAAAAAATCTGGTGATGCACTTCATATGCAATATCGTCTCATATCTCCGCTACCTCAGCGTTTTGGGTCAAATGGACGAAATTGAACAAAAAACTTAACCAAAAAACGTTTAGAGGATGACTTAGACTTGGGTTCCTATTTGTCCACTTTTTTAGTGTGTACTGATTTTGTATTGCATGTAACAATTAGTAGTAGATGTAGTCACTATCTAGAGGTGGCGGTCCAAGGTTTAGACTTCAACCCCTCAAGGTACCAGTGCTCTCCAATAAGAATTCTCCAGCATATACCCAAGAATTGAACAGATGTTCCAAGGCCTTTTCTTTTTAACTCAGTACGGCTATTGAAAATTCCGTTCAGATACAATAAACAGTATTTGTTTCGAAAGCAAATCCAATTCCTCTGATAAAGTCATTTTTATTCAAAAGTTTCAAGCGTTACATTGCATTACACAATGTCGGATGGGATATTGCAAAAATGTGCTCAATAGAATTTCGCAAAGAGTACTACTGGAGGCTAGCTAAACTTTGCATGTAACAACTAAAGTTGGGTATTGTGCTGCAGAAAAGACTATGGATTTCATTACGCTTTGAGGAATCGAAAATTCTCTTGTACCCTCCTCTTTCCATTTAAAGAAAATACTTCAAACTTCTTACAAAACTCCAAACATTTTACAACTTACTTCCTATTCCGATTCCTCTATCCCTCTCCTTTTTTTAATAGAAAATAGAATAGAAAATTAAATTTCCTCTCTTAAAATCCACACCACTCAATGCACAATTAAATTCAAAGTAAAGCTCCTTAAACAAAAAAAAATCAGAAAAGGGAAAAAGAAAACAAATAAAATATCTTAAGCTTCCCAAAGTGTCCCAATCAACATGTTGAAGAATCATAAAACAACCCTTTTCGTGCGATTAAAAGATATTTAAGGACATTAAAGCGTAATAAAAATCACTTCTTTTTTTTTTCATTGTCCTTCCTTCGTCTCCTGTGTGTATTTCCTTGAAATCTGTGCGTTAAAAAAGAAATCCATACACAATCTCCTCCCACTCAACATTGGGAATGTCCTACATTCAATATCCTCCCTTACACAACCAAACAGAGAGGAAGAAAAAAAATAAAATAAAAGGAATAGCAAAAGGAGGCCTCGACAATTTTTACGAGTTTAATTCCCATTTAAATTAACTTAACGAAAGGAACCAACACACAAAAAAAAGGAAAATAAATAAAACATCCGTTCCCACCAGTTCTTATTTTCTTTTTTTATGATAGTCTCCTGTCGAAATAAATAGATCTCTAATTATCCTCAAATTGTTCACCACTGTGCATACGCATCGTGAGTAGATCAAGTTGTAAAGATTATAGCACTTTGGGGGGGTAACAATAAGTGTATTGGTGTGGAGTGGTGGTGGTAGTCAATCCTTTTCATGCAGATTGTCGGTGACATCCTTACGTGTACACAGAGATGAGTAGGATAGTAGACAGCAAAAATGATGAGGGGCAACACAACAACTGTCTTGGTTTTCATTGTTGATTTCTATTTGGGTCGAGACCGAAATCTAAAGGATATTCTCAAGTTATACTCATACATATGAATAAAAAAAAACGCAAACGCATAAAGATCATCACTTTTTGTTCTTTGAATATTTTATGTCCTTTTGTGAGAGGCTTTTTTTTCTCTTCTTCTTTTTTTATGTGAAACGCACCTTTTTACTTTTACATACACGCGTAATGCGCATTGCAATATGCGAGCTTCCTATTATTAGAATTCAATCGAACAGAAGCTAAAGTCGCTCGCCTCACCCTATGTCTGAAGCAGGATTTTTTAGTTTTTGATTCTTGCAGAACGCCTGCAGTGATTTCAGTTGTGTACACATATCCTTCATAGCAACAAGTTCTTCTGCTAAGTCGTGTGCATGATTTTTTTTTTGTGGAAAAAACATGTGCAAACGATACAAACATTTGCATTGCGTAATTGCGTTCAATCCTGTTTTCATGCATCAGGACCCCTTTTTTATTTGTGCTTACCTTGGCCCTGTACCGGAGATACGAGGTCTTTCATTTTCTTATTATTATTTTTTGTCTTGTTATCCTTGGAAATTACGAATAAAACGTGTTCTACATGATGCGTCGTCATTTTCTCGCATCGTGCGTACTTTATAGAAACGCACACACTGCAAACTCAAAGGATTTGTGCGTACATATGTATGTACTTATTTGATTGCTCAAAGACACATTTTTATTACGCTTATTCGAAAACAATTAAAAATACGAATTCAATAGATGATAACTTGTGGTGCATTGTTCGTGAGGATTATTTACACGCAGTTTGATCTTAAAGTGTTTAGTGAACTTAACTGCGTTGCATGAATTTGAAGAGTATGAACTATGTATGTAGGTGACGTCATTGTGGCACAGTTTTCTTGTATGACTTCTTTAGGATTGCGATCGTAATGGATATTTGCACGTGAATGAACCGGCCGGCCGTTCGTTTTGAAATAGATACATGGAAATGGTGACATTTGAAAATGTCAAACCGTTGACAGAAACCTAACTCAATTCTTTAGTAAAATTATTCGGGTTACAATTAGTAGGTAATTCTTGTCTGCAAAACAGTAATCGTTGTTAAGCGAATTTTTTGTCCCGAAATTTAGAAATTTAAGAACAATTACATACATATTGTATGTATATGCGTTTTCGATGAATGAATTAAGTCTCTACCAATTGCTGACATTTCGAAATGTCAAATCCTGTTGACAGAATCATGGACATAAACCCAACTCAGTTCAAATTATCAGTGCTTGGTACAACTTGTTCAAAGCGATGGCAACTGTTCAGTGTATCTTGACGTAGATATTTAAAAAATATATATTTTGTAACTAAGATGGCAAAGAAATTGGGAATAAGTTGTAGAACAGTGAAGTATAAATCACGGCAACTGGGGACTTTTAGAAAGAATAACAAAATGTTTAATAAAACAATCAGCCGAGACCAAATTTTGCCTGCAGACCCACACTAGGCGAAAGCAATAACGTAAGATTTTTCAATCAGAAGACCATTGGCAAACAAACAGTTTTCTGTTTAAATGTAAACTATTTACACAAAAAAGCTCTACTTTCTCATTTGGGAAAAAAAAGAAAAAAAAAACTTCAAAATTGATATATACAAAAATTTGTTTCCAACCTAAAATCAAAAAGATAAACAGAAACTATGTGTACATTTGAAAAGTCAACTCACAAGCAAATACGAAATATACCATTTCATCCTCAATTGCTATCTCTGAGCACACCCAAGCGGAAATGCTGCACACTAATCATAACGTCACATTGACGTACATATACGTGTACAATAGACGTGGGGAGGTTAACAAAAATTCAAAATACCACCGCCAAACCAACCAACAAAAAAGCTCCAAAACTCAATTAGCACATAACACATAGTGTACAAAGTAAATGATAACACGCAGCAACTGCACCAGCAGCAGTGTTCCAAATTTAGTTTCAGTCTTTTTTACGTGACACAATCCGCGGCTGTCAAAATTTAGGTCAAGTCTACACAAAACAAAAACCGCGTTAGGAACTCATTTGAATTTTGTTTCGGTTTCCAACAATGCAATGACGGAAGCGTAATGCAAACCGGCAGCAGCGGGCGCTGGGCTCCAAAACACACATCACCAACCACCAGCCGCCATGTCACTTGTGTAACCGCAACGAACCGCACCACGCTAGCGGGGGGGAAACAAAGTACCTATCAATTTAAATGATCCAAACGTTTTTTTTCTACTTTTTCCACGCACTGCCGACAACGAAATGCGGTAGTGCGTATAGGTTGTAAGCTCGGCGCGTAATCATTTTGCCCTTCAGCAGGCTTAATTCGTTCGAAACGAAATAGAGGCTGAGACTAGCCGAGAGTAAGTAAGACGACTTGCAAGGGAAAAATACGAGCCCTCAATTGACATTGTTCGACGATTTGTCGTTGTGTCGCTTTTTTGACACAGAAGTGGGTATGTGTGTGCTTCAAACTTGAAGCATATACCGATACTCACTACACTCTCCATCAAATGCGATTTTTCAACCATTTTGGCTGAAGAGTGACAAGAAAGGCGATATGTAGTAAATTATCTCACTATTGTCGGGTGAATTTATATGCGTAGAGAATGCGTAGAGCAGATTGCCTTGGAATTCACCTTGAAATTAAGTGTAGTTTTGACTTTTTTTTTTTTAAACATTTACTGTGGACACCACTTGAGTAGTATTCCTCACAGAGACAGTGGCAAATTTTGCATTTTGATTATCCCCTGGCAACTAATTAAAACCAAAAACTGAGTGAGTTTACGCAATCGATGCGTTGTCGATGTGTTACCGTCTGTCATTTTTTGGGAGGAGCCGCACACATATTCCGGGCCCCTAAAACTTTGTCTGAATAGCAAGCAGAGACTTAGATTCATATATGCACGCACTTACTATTTTAATAGTCTGGCTTGAATGTCTATGTTAATTTAGAACGTTATGTGACGGACACACGTTCTTAAACAAAAAAAAAAACAAGTAAAAACTGATAACTTAGACGATGTTGGTTTTGAATAAATATTATTGCTAAGAAGTTGTTTTTTAGGCCTTGTATTAAACCACTTTTTTTTATTAAAAAGGGTGTAGTGTCAAAGAACTCGTTATTCAAGTGACATCTTAAAGTTCTTCTGGTGATTGAATTCATTAACATTTGACATTGCCATTATTATGTGGCTGGGTTGTCATCAGGGTTTTAGGAAAAAAACAAATTAATTTATTACCAAACGCATTTCGTTGATGGCTAATATTGAATGCTTCGAGACAAATTTTTTGAATTGTTGTACACGCGTTTGGGCACAATTTCAAAGTTTTTTATTAGTCCTCCCTCTTACAAGCGTTTGACAAACATACGAGAGTTTCATCAAGAAAAAAATTCGTACACAGTAAGAAATAAACAAAACTTACGAAAATAAACGAACAAAAAGCTAAATCCAATTTCTTTTTCTTAAAAATCACTTTCAGTAGCACTGTACTCCATCGGTGATCATACCTAATCTTCCTTCAATAAATATGATCAACAGAACGAAGTTAGATTCTCTATAACTGATATGAAGAGCTTATATATCACCAATGGGTTTCCAGAATTTGAGGCGAAACTAATTTATATTTCAGCCGTGAATTTCAAAATACCTACTGTCGAATAACCGGCCTAGACTGTCAGCATTCGACGGAGTTGACAATATCGACAAATGTCTCCAAAAAAAAGAGTTAAAAATATAATTTTAGGAGAAAATAAATTATGCTTGAGTGTTGGCCAAATGAATCTCGTATCCGCAAAATGACTTAAAAAAATATTCAATTTGTTTGAAGTTTGGGAGCCTCAAGGACGATGGATTTCTTCCGATGCAAGTCTTATTTGCAATGTTTTCATTAGGACTTTCATATTTCAGTAACAACGTCAATCGTTCATTTCTACCTGATCTTAAAGTGATCATAAACGTTTTATTTTTTAAAGGCTGAACTATAATAGAAAAATAGTTTGGTAAGACCACTTCCGAACCTGTGCGAATGCAAAAGATTTGTATTGTAATATGACCATAATAGCTTTTTGCTTCGGTTCGTTAAGTTTTCGTTCACTTTTACCCACTTATGAAAATGTGACAGTTAAACAGCTGTGAATGGTTATGGACCACGGAATTGCCCATTTATTTGTGAGGAAATGACAATTAGAATTAAAATGATTAACACAATGTATTTCATTGCAAAAGTGAGCAAATAATTAAAAAAACAACACAACAGCTCAAGCGACAGACAAAGCAATTTGACAGTTGCTTCCGAACACATACGCCTATTATGGGCTACTTGACTAATTGACAGTACCTACTGCAAGAAACTTAACGCGAAAGTATGGCATTAGGTTGCGATTACTTTCGACTATTATTGTTCAGCATTTTTGTAATTACAGACATAGCCATTGTCTTATATTTGTTTGAAGCGTCGAAGATCGACGAAAATCCTTTTCAGCTCTGTTGCCCCGTACTGATGATTCCAAGTTCAAAATTAGTCTGCTCCGTAAATAGAATAAAAAAACAGCATTAACTCTTAGAGTAAATGTCAACACGATCCTAAAAAAAGTTTAGGTCCTGTCATCGGTTATAAAATCGAATTTAAAGTGCCAGTCATGTCATACACACATGTGTATGTATTAACTCCAAGCCATATAAGCATGACAAATTCATTTATTTTGCATAATTCTGCAATAAATTATACTTAACATTTGAAACAAATAGATTTGGTATTAGAAATTTGACATTTGTAAATATGAATTTTTCCGATACTTATTTTTAGAGTACTCTTATGCATAGTTAAGTCTATAGCATTTTTTGTATATCCTTGGAAACTTAATTCCACTAAAACTAGCTACAGTAGTTAAAAATCTGTTTGGTTTTGAAAATACGTATGTTTCAAAAAATAATAACCAAATCCAATAGCAGCATAGCCAGCAATTATTCGAATGAAAAAATTAGAAATTTTAAATACGTCAGCGGTCATTAAAAATCAATATCATCATTAACATTTTCCTTTTTGTTTTTATGGCGAGAATCCTGTGAACTTTAACATAGAATTACGGTTCAGGCAAATAAACAATCGGTTTGGATAATTAGTTATTTGAAGAATTTCCTAAATCTTAGTAATTAAATGGAAGTTTTAAGAAAAAACAAACAATGTGAGTGGGATTTTGAAACAATTAAAATGTCTTTTAGTTTTTGTTTTATTTACTAATTAAATTGTTGGATTAATTTGTTTTAACAGAACATGTACTGTAGGTGTTCACAGTTTAAAGTGAAAGAATTAGTTATTTGTAGATATGGATGTATGAAACTTTTCTCAAACTTTTTTCAAAAATTCGGGCTGCCTTTACTATCAAACAAAAGAACCCATCTTTGCATTTATCTTTTAAAAACTATTCCTTTCAAATGTTGGCTGTAACTGGGTCTAGCAGGGTCCATTCTGAAGTTCTAATTTTCTATGACCCGTCCGAGCATTTCAAATGGAATAACACGGGAAGTGTTGGCTTCAAATTCCTCATGGTACCCGGCATATCCATGTAGACTTTGGTCTTAAGATAGCCCCAAAGGAAAAAGTCCTGAGGTGTGATACAAATCACCGAACTTTATTCTCGCAATAAAGTCATGATTTAACGGGCTGTATTGTAAGTCTTGTTAGTACCAAATGTCCTGGAGATCAAGTAGTCCATTTTCATAGACAGTTACGTTCTGCTCGCCCATAAAAAATTATCGACAACAATGGATTTTCTTCAAGCTTTTCAAGATCCCAATAATGATGACGATTCGGTTGGTTAGCCTGCTGATTTTCGTAATACAGCTGAACAGTTTGTAGACACTGTGTCGGGTTAAGTCTTTCCATGATGAACTGTCAAACAGGTTAACATAACTCTCGTATCATCTATTAAAAAATCCATAAACAAAAACGTAGTCCTAAATCAATACCCCTTTACGTAAGTTGACTAGCTAAAGACTACAAAACCAGCTGACTTAAGTCGCAGAACTCCCACCTAACTCACTTCCCAAGATTCCTTACCCTTCTTAATAATTTTGATCATGGAAAACAAGTTTAGGTTCCTTTTATAGCTAACATGTCCACCCAAGGGAAATTTTCAGTTCTTTACATTCTATTTCATCTAAGGCTTAAGGATATTCTATATACCTACAACGCCTTATGGTTCTCAAATTTCCGTTCCTTACAGCACGTGGAAGTCCTCTTCCTGAATGGTTACACAATCCACTGTACTCTAATCAATTAACTCCTTTTAACCTTGCGTCTTCACAATTACTACACCCATTCAATTGGAAGGAAATCGCAACAACACGAAAAAAAAAAATTAACTCCTAACAAAAATGAAAGAAAAACACACCCACTCAAGTAAATTACTAACAACCTACGAAGTTTCCTGTATACGCTTTGCTGTAAAATTTTCTAAAATATAGCTCGACGTATAGAAAAGTTTTTTTTTCTTATTTTCTCTTCGTCCATCAGCACCATCGCCAGCAGGAAATTATAAAATTTCAAAGGAACTTTTCAGCACCAGAAGTAAAACTAAGAAATTTAAACCGTCAAAAACTTTCTTCAAGTGCCAAGTGCTACATTTTCAATTCCGCCATCACCGCCCCCCTAGTGATGGGCGCCCTTTGAAGTTCTCACTGTCAACTACCCGAAAAATCCCAATTTCTAGCCAAACCAACCACCCAAACACCCAATCCCACCCATCATCCATCAGTTGTCCATTCTAAAATTCTAAACTTCCAACCCTCTAAACATCAATTTTCCCTACGAGAATTCCTTCCCTCGGTGTGCTTAAGGACTAAAGTTTTCATAAGTTTTTCCTTCTACTACGTAGCCCATATACTACTACGTACACACACATTTATATGCAACTGTCCTGTGTGTTATCAAGAAAATTCACTTTCCCAAAACGAAAACGACGATGATGACGACAAAAAAAAATTGTATTTGTCCCAATTTCTTAACAACTCCCGCCTCTAATGCTTGCACCATGTGGAAACCATCCCTTGCTTTCTCTTTCTATTTCCCATTCCTCTTGGGAAAATTCTCTTCTTCTTCTTCTTGTACTTTAATTCTTCTTGGAAAATTAATTCAGATAGGAAAAGCAAGAGAAGGACTGATGGCAAAAACGCACCATACCCACCGCTGGCTGTCATGTTACAGCTGAACAAGAACAACACACCACCATCGTTGTTGGCGCCCCCTTCCATCCACTTTCACTTGAATTCACTTTCACTTTCACAAAAAGAAAAACGAAGAAAACTCAAAAGGAAAACGCTTCCTTTGCTCGTTTCTTATTACATAAGACGAACGAGGGAAAACTTTCGCTTTCCGTTCTGTTGTATGTTGTTTTTCGTTTTACGTCGTCTTCGTCCTCTCTGCTGAATAATACAGTTGCCAAAGAAAAAAAAAAATAAAAAACACAATCAACCACCCGAACCCCACCAACCCCTAGCATAATTCTGTTGCAACACACTGGTGCGCACAACAAAAGCAATTTCTCTCATCGTGTCACTTTTTCTCTACACTGACACATAGAGAGTTCCCAAAAGGAGAACCAATGCTGCCGCCACCGCCGAGTCCACCCAAAAATGCGAACACCACCATCCCTTTAGCCCACTGCTACCACCATCCTACAGCAACAACAACTGTTTGGTGTATTATCGAATTTAAAGACGACGACGACGACGTCGAGGACGAAGATATACAGATGCGGTGGAAATGCGTAAAGGAAAACAACTTGAAAGTTTTCCTTCGTTACGTTTGCAATTCTACGAATTTTTCACGCAATCCGAGTATCTGTATGGGTGTGTATGCGTCTGTATTCCCAGTGTGTCAAAAGTTGTACACCTCCCTACAGAATTTCGTTTGCTTATTAAAGTTTCAACAGGACTCTCACTTTCTATAACATCTTCAAGGATGAAAATAGTAGGAAAGCAGCAGCACACCACGCGAATTTCAACCACCATCCGCCACCCACCGTCTACCATAGCCTCCTCTCAATGTGTATAACATTCTCTCATCCCTTATAGAGAACCTGCTGACGAATTGCTATTGCTTGTGCATTGAAAGGCACACGCACATTTTACCAAAAAAGAGAATCCTCACTCCAGCTCGTGGTGCTGCTGTGCTATAAGAAGATGGAATACGCTACTTCCTTCTGCTTGTGTAGGTAAATGCGATGGGGATGCCTTCGTTTTCTTCTTCCTTCGTCGGTTTATTTTTAGTTGAATCATCGAAGCAACAAAGAATAAAGCAACAAAAAAAAAGGATGAAAGTGAACAACTAAAGTGCTTCTTATCCTTTTGAATGATGAAGAAGCACTACGACGACGACGACGACGACGACACACGGGGTGATAGCAACAACGTTGACATTTTCCCTTTAAAATGGTACACACAGGATACACAAATTGATAAGACAAAAACCAACCAACCTACCACCCCACACTCACCGTGTCGTACGGTTGTAGATGTAGTACCAAAAGGATATCGTTTAAGTATATTTCCAAGAAACTTTTAGAGCAAAAATTTCATTCGTTCTCCTCATCGTAGTTTAGATGGCGGTGGCTGTGGCTGTTGGCAGTGGCAGTGGTAGCGAAAGCAACGCATTCACAACCGCCAATATGGTTAAAGGATATAGTAGTATACGACAAATTCATCAAGGAGACCAAATTTTCGGTGCGCTCTTCTGTGTGCCCTTTCATGTTTTTGGGATATTTATATAAAAATAACTTTTACTAGGTTACACGGTTACCTAAATGCTTACGGTAATGTTCATCCTTTATCTATTGCCCCATTAGAAATGCCGAAGCGAAATATAAGCCACAAAATACCAACAGTTTTGAAGTTTTGGAACAGTTTTTGGGACTTTGCAATGCGAAAGCAACATGAGTGAAGGGGAGGGGATAAGTTGGGTTAATCGACTTAATGAATCCTTTTTTTGTTTTTTTTTGTGTTTTTTGGTTTTTGAAAATAGTTCAGGATGGTAGTGAGGAATTTTTAGATTTTTCTCTGAAAGTTATTTTAATTATTGGACATCGAGTAGGTGTGAGGTGTTGTTACTGAACCGGACCAGGAGTTTCGACTTTGATATGGTGTCCCGGATAAGAAATTCTTTAATGATGGGCATCGCTTATAGATGTTCCAAATATGTACTTTTGCAAATGTCAATTGATTTGGGTTTGATCAAAGTGAGGTAAGGTAGGCACAAGGAATTGTGCGTATTTAGGAGCTGTACACGTTCAAATGTAAGGCAACAAATTAAGCTAGCCATGGACATACAGTTTTCGAGGCTTGTGATTGCAGGGTTCAGGATGGAAGACGTGCATGTGTACATGTATTGCCGCAGCAAAGGTCCAGAAACATGCGATTCCAATTGGATTGGGGTCTTGATTTGGATATTTCATAGTTCTTTGTTACATCCATGACTATCATGTCAGAATATCCATGCGTATACACATGATTCGCAATTGGTCATTTTTTCAGGTCTGTTCAATGTGAAAAAACTTCGAGATTTGTGATTATTAAAAAATGTTGTTACATGTCTGATCATTAATTCCTTGACTTCTAACTTTCCTACGGCTTTGAGAGAAGCATTACAAATTTAGAGACTAGTTAGAGAACAATTTTAATATATTACATTGCATCATCACTTCTAAGTGAGCAAAGACTACATAAAGGACCAAATTCCAAATTCTTGAAGAGTTTTACAGGGACTCAATTCCTGCTATAGAATAGAACACTCAAATAGAGCTGCTATTTGATTATGGCTTATTCCATTATGGACTACTTGACAATTTTTCCTGGCAAGGAAATATTAATATTTGTAAGGAATTCCTTACAAATCCTTTTTCCTATCTAAGTTTTTATTAGAGTACAACTGTCATGAAAAAGCTTCTCAAAGAACAAACTGCCTTTCGGACATGGGATTAAACATTAGGGCACTTCCATTCGTGTAAAGAAAATAACACGCACAACACGAATAGTAGTGAGAAGCTTGGCCCTAGATCCAATGAACCTGTTGCACCAAAAAAATGGTGTTTGTAGTTTTTATAAGAGCGCCTCCAAACCGGAGTCTGCAAAAACAAAAACGACTATTTCTTCAAACTGGAAACATTATTCAATTAATCACTAGAAGCCCCAAACTTAGATGCCCTAGCTGCTGTTCAAATCTGGAAAAGATGATTTTGTTGACCTATTTGTACGATGTTGATCGACAAAATAGTTCCATAAGAAAGAAATCATCTAATGCTATTAAAGGTATCTCTTGAACACTGTATGTAAAATTATATCTGATGTAATGCTAACCAAGGTCTGTCAAGGTCTAAGAGAATATCACCGAGGCCATCAACACAACTAAAGATACTAGATTGAGAGGCGCGCTGTCATGCAGCTTCTTAAATCTAGTAATGTCACGTTGTTGTCTTGGACAGAATAGACTACAAGTTTCAGAAATGTGAAGAAGATCGTCCCACCTATACTCTAGTCTTACTTCTGTCAATGACATTAGAGCATACAGCAGAATAACACTCGCCAATCCTTATGACTTAGCCGGTATAGGAGTACAAGAGCCGCATCATTCACAGCCTATGGACTTTCTCAAAATCGAATGCAAAGATGAAAGAAGGAAAGTGACAGTGACAGAAGATTGAAACTCTCTTTGGCTAGGGAGGGTTTGTGTACATTTTTTTGTATATATCTGCATAATTGTTCCAAATTGTAAAATGGATTGTGGACAGGCTTGTGACTTTGCAGTATTTCAGTACCTGATCCATTGCATATTGCAAATTCAGTAAAACTATTTCACTATAAACAAAAAAATGGATCAACGCTATAATTCCCAACCGATTTGCAAGCCATTTGAACAGAGCTTTTAGCCAAACCTAGGAAGTTTTTAAAAAACTTAAGCCTTGAGAATTTTGAGGAATCTGTGACGCTCGGCAATATAGTTCTTAATAGTTAAAGTTTGGCGTGAAGTACCTTCAAGTCATTTACCCGTACATACTCTATGTTATTCCAACTACTAGCACGGCCTAAACCGATGTCCACAAATAAAATAAACTCGCATCAAGTGTCTTGTATTCTTATTGCGCAATCACTGTTACAACATTCACCGTTATCAACATAAATAAAACAAACAGAATGCAAGAGTACCCCCCCTCTTTGTACATGGAAGCAACATGATTGCGATAATGATCGCACAATTACTGTGAACATTCCCCACACATCATGAACACACCTTTTCCCATACCACTGTGATCGTCCCTTACCAGAATGATTTCAGTGTTCTTCTTTGGACTTTCTCGGTCTTCTTTCGCTCCTCCTTCTATACCAATTTTCAGTTAATCAGAACAAGTAATGACAAAACAAAAAAAAAACCAAAAAACACCGCCACCACATGAGAAATGATTCGGCACATTTTCGCCTCTCTCTTGACGGTTGTTAGATAATTTAACATGCAAGATGCGATCAGTCTACATGGTAGCCACCACCAAAGAGATACTTAGGACGCATGCAACATGCGTTAATTTGTGTTCTTTGTTACCTGTGACAGTTTATTTTTTTTATTTTTTTACTTTCTTTTCTCTTTTTGTGGAGACTGGACTGGAAAGGTAAGTAGAACTTGATGGATAGGGTGAAGCAATAACTAGGTTCTTGTGATCGTCGTCATGCGTCTCGCGTTTTCTAAGTCTTAGTATGTACTCGTTACATTCATGTATTTTACCTTTTTTTTTAGTAAGTACATAAGATTTGTAATTATTTAGAGGGGAATTAGGGCTTTGTTTTTGAATGTATTAACCGTTTCACATAAATTTGGAGAGCACTCTAAATCTGCATCTGAAAATCTGCAGTGAAACGCCCCAGCAGCGCTATAGTGGATGGGAGCACCGATGCGATACTGAACGCAAGATAGAGAAGAGGGGTCCTTCTTAGGTCAAACTTAGAACGAGTGAAGCAGCCGGATTACAAATATTACATTTTCAATTTTCATCAATTCTTAGCCAAAAAGGTGCACCAAAACATAACCTATTTGATATAAACTTCCCTCCTATCTATGCATCGCCTACTATCCGTTTGGGAGAAAACAAACTTCTCATCTTCCACAGATACATTTCTTAAAACTTAAATGTTTACATATCATGATCCTTGAACCCCCTCAGAGGCCTCTACCAACAACCAGAAATAACAACGAAAACTGCCCACACACTAGGTCCTCCGGCATAGACGACGGTATCCCTGCTAGCCTATTGATGTCTCGATAACAAATCTCAATCAAATGTCAAAAACGTAGACAAGTAATGCTACAGTTTCCAACACGAAAGCGCCACTCACATGTACATGTATGCATAATATATTTCCATCATAAATGAAGAGTTACAACATGCCACCACATCAGCGCGGTCGTTAAGGGGATGTAAACTTAAATGTCACGGGTAGTTGAAGTTCGCAAAGGATACCAAACGTCAGAACAAAAATTATCGAAAGACCTCCGCCCCACCATCAAACCCACAAGGAGAGAGAATATAAAGGACCTATTGATGGCTATCGAATATGAAATCCTCGAACTGCCATCAATGGACGTTTGCCAAAAACAAAAAGAAACAGAAAACACAGAAAAAAAAACAGACAGGTTGTGTGTATGGTAATAAACGATTGCCTACTAAAAATTAAAAACAAAACGAAGGACAAACAAAAAAAGAAGGTAGGTATCTGCAAACTACCCCTACGTATTATTTTGATGGAATGAAAAAATATTTATGCGCCAAGTCATAACACAGACCTTCTCCAACCCAAAATGATATGAAAGAGAAATGAAGGAAAAAAAAACAGTAGTATGGCCACCCCCCAAGAAGAAGGGTTGAACGTGTAGATCTGTCAAAATCCGTCCAAGCGGACATCATTGGATTTCCCCAAAAAAAAAGAATCATATTGTATACGTTTTTTTTTTTTTTTTTTTTTGAGGATGAAAACAGCCAAAAGCGGCGTATATCGGCAAATGTCGCATGGGGATGCTGATTGTATACCCTACTACCAGTTGGTGGAAGAGATAGGGCAACAGAGGCAGAGTGGTTTTTGGTGTTCGATTAAGCCAGCGGAATCGATTCCAGGATCAGGATAGGCATTCATTTTTTTTTTTTTTTGTTTTGTCTTATTTGCTTGCCACCAACTGGCGGAACAGAGCCTCATACGAAGCAAAGGATGAATCATTTACCCCCAAGGGTACCCCGCGCTCTCCAGTCATGAAGGAATGAAACAAATGAATTTAACCCTATTCGTCGAGTCGTACACACGAATCCCAGCTCATGCCGTACATGCACAGCACTTGATTAGTAAATCAAGTTTGAATTTTTATTGAATTTTCAAATTTTCCCATTTGCTGTATCGTTATGATCGTTATCTCGAACTGTTGGGGGTTTTGTCGACTGTCTCCAGGTTTGCGATATGTGTACACGTACATATATGGATTCTCCATTTTTTTTTTTTTTGAGTCGCTGCTGAGGGATGAATAAAATTTAAATGCATGAACGGATGGATGGACACCAGCCTGGAATTTAATGCAACACTGCACAACTCACTATGGGGATATATTTGTGGATTGACATAAAGAACGACCAACCGGCTTTGTACTATTTGAATGGGTAATGGAGAATGGAGCTCCTCACCCTATAATGTCTTTTTTCGTTTTGATTTATTGCACAGCATGCCACAATTTTTTGATTCAATCTTAACCTATGCCTAACATATTAATGTGGCTAAATTATCTACGCAAACACGTGGCTCTTTCTGGTCAATCGCTGTTCCTTTTACCCAAATTATAAAAAGCCCGTTTGAATCACATGCTGATTCCCAAATGAAAGAAGTCCATCTGAACTTTCTTTGTTTAGGCTCCTACCAAATTTTATTACATCAAATTTAACCAATGGGCACAGCTAGTCGCGTAATATGGGACACGTTAGCAGAACGAGGGGAATCTACCAATATCGTAGAAACGCTTCAAACGCATTTCGTTACTATTATCCTTGAGACATTCCTCGCTTTGAGTGACTCCTAAACACCCGGTACACTCCAAATTGATTTACTGAGGGGTACGCCCTACATGCTGATACCAAAATGAAAGAAATTCATCAGAAGCTTTTGGTAGTAAAACGGCTTCAAACTTCTACCAAATTTCGTTACATCAACTTTTCATGAAATTGTCGCATATGTCGAGAATTTACGATGCATACGACAGAACCATATCACATCCAACATAGAACCTTCTATAAACGTGTGAAAAGCAGATCCAAACTACAAAAGGACATCGATTCAGTCTATTTAATCCCGAGAACCCCAAAAACACTAGACTTAGAGAAACTTAATAAAAGAAATTGAAAAGACCTTGCAAATGGTTGTCGCATCTGAAAGAAATTGTTATGGCATGGCAATGTACAAGGATACATAAGGATAAAACTCGCTATTGTTTCTTGTCTGCTCTGCACAAGTTGGATTTCAACAGTTCAATGGCAATGGCCAAGGAAATCGTTATATAGCAGAATTGCATTAAAAGAGCCTACACAATAAGAAGTATTTGGCTTAATACCGGACGTAGTTCCTTTCTAGTTTCAAGCTTATTTGGCATTTATTTTCATTTTTGTTTTTTTCTACCAGTAGCTGGCTAACCTGTCCCATCAGGATATGAATGTTAATAACGACTCCAAGGTGGTCGCACAAATATACAAAGCTACAGCACTCACTGTGCTTTCCAATACATCCGTATACATATATTTTTTTTTCTCTTCCTTGTCCTTCCCATTTTATTGTTTGAAAGGAAGAGCAAAAACAAAAAAAGAAAATACACGCAAAACCATTCAGTGGGAGGGGTAAAAAGGATTCTATTGCTTCTGCTGGTAGAGTATTTGGTTTTTTTTTTTTGTTTTACTCTCCTACCGTTGTACGATAAATGGATAGCGTCCACCATGCATGCAGACTGGCGATATGGGCCGGACCCGCGAATGGATGTGGAAAAAAAATGAAATCCTTGCTCTGGACAGGATAGGAAAAACAGTTGTGGGGGCAGCCAATAGAGTGCCAACAAAAAGGGATTGAAGGAGCAAAAAACTGAAAGCTACCCAGGATGCAGGATGCGAGTAAGTAATAAACGATTTTTTTTTGCGATTCTCACATCCTAACAAATACCCAGCAGCGTATGAGTATAGCGTTCTGCGGGAGAGGCTAGTTCTAGGATGAGTCTGGCAGTGTTTGTGTTAAAATTATGAATTTTTTTTTTTCATCCTTTTGCTGATAGAGATAGGGAATATGGTTTCTTTTTTTGCGCAATTTTTAACGTTGGGGTAGTCGTCATCATTTCATTGCGTTGTCGGGCAACAGTGATAGCGTTCAGCCAAGTATTTGATGAGTTTTTCGCGTGCTAGACAGCAAGGAAGTGCCTTCAAGACTTGACCAGGGTATGGAAATTCAATTTGAGTGCTTCTTCTTGTGAAAATAAGAAATATAAATACATATATGTATACATAATTTCAAACGTCAAGTTTAATTAGAATGATTTTAAATATTTTAACATTTTTTGCTCAGCAAATTTAACCCTTAAAAGCTGAGATACACTGAAGGTCCCTTTTTGATAATGTCCTTAACAGAATCAAATACGTATGCATTGTTTTTGTGCGCCTAATATACGCACATTTTTATGAGATTTTTATATTCAATGAGTCCTTGTTGCGGATGGGGGGCGCTTGGCGTCCATGGAGGATGGAAACGAACGATGTTTTGTTTTCCCTTTGTTATTCACGATCACAGCTCATAACAGGTCTAAGCGAACAGAAAAAAAAAACCAAAAATGTAATGTCAAGAGAGAAATTATTATTATTTTGCACCCCCTATAGACTGGACACAAAAGATGTGAAGCAAAAGGAAGGAGTAGAGGACCAATTGTTGGTAGGACGCGTTTTCAATTTAACTGTCGATATTATTCTTTCGTTTTGAGATGATTTTTTTTTTGGAATGGTTACTGGTTGGACCTTATGGGTGTGAAAATGGTGGTGGTGGCCAGTTTCATACGCAGGAAAATATAGAAAAAAAAAATTTGATAGCTTTTGAATAATTTTGTGGGCGGCACAGTTCTGATTTCCAATAACCCATGCTGCCTTCATATATATGTATATAAATATATTTTTTCGGTGAAGGAAGGCATCCCCCAAACCATCTTATTCATTTCTCGTATATATATGTATGTACACGTCGGGACTTTTGTGTGACCATTTATCGTTGAGTGACAGCCGTCGCTATCGTCGCAGTACCGCCATCCAGTAGAACAACATCAATGGCCAAAGGATGTTGATGGACGTCGTCCTTTTATTGATGTTCTTGATTGGTTTTTACCTGGCACAAATGTAGACGTCATTTCCATACATATGCCTATTGATACGAACAGGAAGAGGAGAACATAGGAGAATGAAAAAAAAAATTTTTAGCAAACAAATCACAAAACAGCAAATATCAACCAGCCGTCCTCTCGCTAAGGGTTGAAGGGTGTTTGGTTTTTTTTTTCCTTAATTTTGCGATATTTCACTTTTACTTTCGTTGGACAGTCTGTCCCTCCCCAGTAATGTAATCGATGAAGAAAATCTCAGGCGCAACACTTAACGATTGAATTGCATGCTAACGAGGTATTTAATCAACGGCAAGAAATGTGGCATGCCATGCTACAAGGGTGGGTCAGGGTTTGTTTTTTGTTTTTTTTTTTTTTTTATTATTTTTGTGTCTTTCTGAAAAAAGTTGGTAATGAAATTTTTAGCAAAGAATTTTATTTTTATTTTTTCTAATTGCCAGACAATATGATGCAAGCGGGCGCTAATGAAGTTCTCTTTGGGCTTTTTTTTTGCTTTTTTATTTTCTGCTACTATTTTTAAACAAAGCTCATCATCGGCTCGTGGAGGGGGTACACTAAATCCAATTAAAATGTTTTTCTTTTGCCGGGGGGAGGTGGTAGAAGGTGGCGATGGCGCATGTTTGTTTTTCTTGGAAAATGTGCAATTAAAAAGGAGCTAGGTTGTGCATGTTCACAAGTAGAGAGGAGTTTTCAGGAATTTCAGCGTCAAAGATCTGGCTGGCTGATAGGTAATGTGAAAATGAAAGTTTAACAGGAAATTTGTAGGACTATGCGGAAAGAATTTTGCAGACATTTTTATTGCTTTATTGGGTGATGGGGTCGGTGTAATCAGATCGTCGCATTGACGTGTTGGTTTTGAGATAAGATGAGCAAGTTAGTTGGCGAACTTGCGTTTTCAATTACGGGAGACATGTTTAACAAAAATGCTGTCAGTGTTATATCACTGTTGTGATAGCGTGCTCTCACAGCGAAGGATTATACTGGAAAAATAGTAGTAATGACCTTAAATCTTACATAGACTTACTAATTTGCCAAGAAATTGATGAAAGGTGTTTACCTGAAATGAAGAAAAAAAGAACAAGTTAGCATTATAATGTCAGATATAGTAGATATGTACATATATTCTAAGTTTTGCTGAGATTAAGAAATATCTGCAAATATAACTTCGACATGCTACTAAGAAACCTATTGTAGAAGAATATTCATTTAGCAGTCTTTCAATACGACCTCTAGAGGATCAACTTATTACTCAACCCCATATATAGAGAACCCACAACGTAACCTTGCTTCACTTAATTGACATCAATTAGGTTGAACAGTCCCAAAAAATGGAAGAAGCAACTCACTGGACTGCCACAGATTACCGACCACCTGGCCACCGAACACAACTTCAATAGAGGATACAAATTTTTGATATAAAACAGAACTAAATGGACTCAACGTGAGTTCCTGCACCGCCAATCGCTGCCAAATTTTATGGACGCGTCCAAAAACGACCTAAACATCCACCTCTCCTTTAACCTCCCGCAGGATTGTACCGTTTTTCAACCTCAAGTCGATGCACTCAGGTAGTCATCAAAGCTCTCGCATCCAGCACTATGAGAAAGGAACCTCGTCGAAGATAGTAAACACCCTTACCAGCCACTGTGCTATAGGAAGACAGGCTCAGAGACTGAGCCATTGTTTGGCTTGCAAATTCTATGTATAAACTGTAGAACTCTGTCGGTTGGATCAAGCCATATTTTTGAAGAAATAAAAACTAGGAGGTTACTAAATATGAATCGATACACACTCGCACAACATGTCGTAGACCTCGAACTGCTGCTGATGAGTAGCAAGTGTAGTCTCGCATAGCTGTAGCGAATTTAATTGATCTGAACCTCTCGGACAAGTTGGTGATGTGAAGACTCCAGTAAGGTCAGCTGAATATATGGCTGCCGGAGCTGAGACTGAGACAATAAAGATTTAGTGCCAATCACAGGAATTGGACCTATTTGCAACCATCTTCCCACCAGACCATGCACAATGCCGTACTCTTGCTGATTGGGTGCTCGAAACTTGCAAACTTTACAAGAAAACGCAGATCTAATTGAAAACTTAAAAGGCGACTCAAGCAAACACAATTCTAGAATCCCAAAGAATAACAAAACATTTACTTGAAGTTGCGTGCATAGGTTGGTTTATAAAAAATTCCTACAAAAAGTCTGGAAGCTCCATCAAATCAGAAGTTAGTCACCCAAATCTCGACATGCACATGTGCTTATCAGAAACATGTTCATAGAAAAACACTACCGTCATACCAACGCCGTCGACCCCACCAAACATTTAACGCACCCAATTGTAATAGCAAACCCAGAGAGATTACATTCAAACAAGGTGAAAATGCAAAAAACCGCTCACTTCTGCCAACGCGATTCGCACTTTCACTTATCCCTACAACCCTACCCCCTACAACCACCCTTCCAGAGAAAAAAACCACTCAACGCGCGTCCCAAATTGAACTCCTTTTTTCGTTTCTCAAACACTCTGTTATTGTTATGATGTTATCCAGGCTTTTGTGTGTTCATTCGCATTCTTTCTTTGTTTTGTGCTTTCCCTCCATGACCCCTCTCATGCAATTTGCGTGAGTGGAGCTAATAAAGATAACAGTGTATTTATATTTTCTTCGTCTTCTTTACATTTTCTATGTATGCCGTGTCCTGGCTCTGTGGTTACCCACGTGGTGTCAATATGAATCCTTCTTAAAACAAAAACAACATAAGAAAGTGTGAAAAAAAATCGACGAAAACGAAAAGAAAAGAAAAAAAAACACCAACGAAACACAGAGCTTCTTATAAAAGAAAAATAATATGAAAACAAGGACGCAGACACAGAGTGAAAGTGAAAATCCTAGTAACCGATGTAACTGTATATCTGCATGTATAACTGTGTGTGTGTGGGGTAAGCATGGGGCTTGTGCATGGTTTCCAAGTAAACAGTGGTAAAAAGGAAGACTTCAGCTTGCTTTTGTGTTCTCCTTTCACTTTCTTCTTTCTTGTTGCAAGGTTACGCAAAGAAATTATTAAAAGTTTCTTTCTTTTGTTTGGCACTTTACCTCGAATGAGGAATGAGGAGAGAAAGGAGAGAGAAAGAGAACCAGAAAGGGGGTGGCTTAAGGATCAGGTGCTGGTATACGATTGATGTGAAAGTAAAAGTTGAACATTTGGGATTTTCTCTTCAACTTAAGAGATTGTCAATGGCGTATGGCGTTACAAAAAAAAAGAGAAATAAGGGTTGTCATGTTGTCTTACGTGCAACTGAAATTCTGATTGCATCTTCCTTCCTTTATTCCTTCATATATCTACTTTTTATTTTGATATTCGAACAAAACATTTATTTGATTTTTTATTAAATTTAGTACAACCCAGTCTAGAAAAATTTCTTGTGAATGCAAAATAGCTACGAAAAAAGAAAACAAAAAGAGGTGCTATGTCCAACGGTATGTTCAAGTCGTTACAAACCAAAATCATTTCACATTAACTCCTTGATTTTTCATCTCCGGACAGCTGCTGCTGTTTAAGTGTATAAAAGGGGGGTCACAACCCATCGAGACTAACATAAACCACCACCCTTGCTCCCTCTCAAATTCTCATGTCAGTTGCGCGCAAATGAAACTTGTCCAACCGCCACCAACTACCACAGAATTTTCAAATGATGTTCCAGCACAGCGAACAGAGCAAAAAAAAAAACAACAAAAATTCTGAGTGGCGATGTTATCGTTGTTTTAACGGGCTATGGGCCACAACGACAGTCTCTCCAACAAACCCCAGGGTCGCTTCAAGAAATGCCCTGCAGAAACCATATAAAAAAAAAAAACGCAACCCTCCCACTGGCGGCGGTTCCAATGAATTATTTCCCCGAATGACTATGCCCAGGCCAAGAGCTTCAAGCTTCAACGTAGAACAGGATACACAAAAGGAAACTGGAGAACGGCTCTTTGCTTTGTGTGCGTGTAGAATGGGGTTGCATGCAATGGCAACTACCATTTCATGATATTTTCCTGCTGTAGGCCATTTTTGCTTACGTCATTGTATAGCATTTTCAACTGAACCACCCCCCTCAAACAGTTGCTGGTATCGCAATTTTCGTGCAACGCGAACGTTTGAATGCCAACATACTATACATACACATGTATACATATGTAAGTAGAGGCAGACTTTATGCTGTATCCTTTTCCGGGGATTATGTGCCTTCTATTTATTCTGGGACATTTTTCTTGTCACAGTGTCACAGGGGAATTTCGTCTTCTCCTTGGTCTTGTGCAATTTAAGAATGACGGCTGATTTCATACAAACATATATGTACATATGTATACTATACAGCCTAAGGGGATCGAAACAAGGATAAAATAAATCCACCGACGTTGCATAATCCACATACATATGTATGTACAAAGCTTTACAACATATAATTAATACAACATACACATATCAACATCAAAATTCCTTATTGCTATAGTTTTACCTATTTTTTCTAAAAGATTTAAGCTGTTTGATGGGATCTACCCGTTTCGCATAGTGGGGATACCAAATGTTACCCGTCTGTCTTCCCCGCTAAATTTATCACCAGGAAATTATTTTCAATTAATCAACACTTGTCCTTAGAGTTTTTAAGGACTCCCTTTGCCATTGTAGACCCCTTTGAGTTTTGATGTTTGATGTCAGACATTCTCTGCAGGGGCCCAAGGCGTTCGCATTAGTGGAAATGTTCTCTTTTCAAATTAATTTCAAAATAAAATGGAAAAGAAATTAAAGAAAACCAAAAAAAAAACAGAGAAATAAATTTGTTTTAATAGTTATGAGCTAGAAATTCAAATATCGATAACTATTTGTACCAAATATGTCTGGAAAAGTAGAAACTGATTTTTGACTAAGTATCTCTTATATTATTAGGGATAGAATCATCTGAAACGGAGAGATCTAGTATAAACGAGGAACGAGGGAGCACCAGAACATCTCTGTTCAGTTTTAATAGTCTAGAGTTATGGCTGCCTAAAAGTCTGTTCAGATAGGACTGGCATACAGGATTTTCTTTGACATTAACGCGTTCACTGATAGCTCTTTCTGAACACTTCCGCGGGTTCGTTTATTGACGTATTAGTATCTGGCGCCAATGAAGTTGGTTAGCTTTTAAATTAGTTTACTTTCGTATTCCTATTAATTACTTCAAGAATTTCTCAGTTTTTAGATTTTGTTTACCCTTCTGTCGAGTGACAGCGGTTGGCATTTCCGAAAGTCAAACAAAAAAAAACCAATCCGACAGTCCTTAGTGAATAGGCTTTATTCCGCCAAATGTCAAAATTGAATGCGAAGTTGGGTGTGATTTAGCATGTTACCAGTATGACATCATTGTAAATGAAATCGTTAAATTGACAGAGAATATAAAAACCTCTGGAATGCAGGGATGTATTAAGTTCACTAAATTATTTATCAGAGGTTCTTAAAAGCACAGATCAATACCAATAATTAAGACATAACAATATTCAAGAATAAATTGAAGAAGTAATCGATTTTTTATGAGATTTTATTGGAATAGAATTCGTTTATTAATATTTTCATTGCAATTGGAATTGGTTGTAAAAAAATTACACTATCTAGAGGTTTGACTAGTCCTTTGGGTTTAGGATTTTCCTTGCTGCCTTGCATATGATTTTAAGTCTTCTGAGATTTATTAAACTCATTTAATAGTTTCATTGTAAGTCATATTTGTTATGGATGTTGAAGGCGTACTAGCGCTTATATTGCGTCACAACTACATTTAACAATCAAGAATCTGCTAAACGAATTCAAGGTAATTTATAGCTAGTAAGCAATAAATTTTTTTGCCAAAAATAAAGCTTAAATCAATTCTTCACCAGTACAACCAATAAAAAGCTCATTCATGTGAAGTAATAAAATTCCATTCACCTACACGCCATACGTGGCCCATTTCAGCCCCCCCGTTGAATGCTGTGCTCTCTGCCAACACTTTCATTTTAAGGAAGAGGTAGGTAAATCCTTACATAAAGGAAACATTTTTAGGCAATTTATCATTTCAATAACTGTCCGTGCTGACAGTAACGCACCAAAATAACCCCCACCCACCGCTATCAAACAAAATACGTAGTGCACACACTTGACACACATACTCGCATGCGTATCCTTATATTCGATGAGTGTGCTTTCATCTTATGGGAATTTACTTGGGTAGTAGAGTGCGTTTTACGGCTTCCTTTCCTTGAAGTAAAAAAAAATAAAACAAATTGCTTTTACTTTTGCTTTTGGTTTTGGTTTTCCTTTTAGCGAGTAGGAATTAAGTAAACCCACCCTTAGTGTACGCTCGCCACCGTCGTCATCGTCCTTATCACCTCACCATTGCGTTTTGTTTTCTTTACATTTTATTACAGATCGAATCCAAAAAACAATCTGTCCCCTTCGTGTTTTGTATGCATGTCCTGGCATTAATCCGCAATTTTAATGGGCGACTGAACGCATGTCAATGCAATGCGTCTGCTCCTAAAAAAGTAAAAAAAAAAAAACAAAAATCCTGCGTAAGGGTTGAAGAAAGATGTGTATGCCTTGAGTGAGTAATGCGTATATTTGCATACGGCGACTGCGTATGCTAAGGGGCCATTGAATGCACGCACAATGGGGGTGTGCTTAATGGTGTATTGGTGTTGCACACACAGATGCTGGGTGTGTATAGAAAACTAGTTTTTTGTGTAGCTTCCAGGGGAGCACTACAATACACACATTTTTATTGATTTTTCTCTCTGTCCATCTCTCGCACAAGTTGCTTATGCAATGAACTAAGAAATAAAAACGATGCACCCTTTTCCAAAATAAAAAAAAACAATTGCACGTCGCAGCGCAAGGAATAAATGACGGACTACCCTTTTATAAAGCGCAATGGTGCATGGTTCATTCGACGGATTGTGCATTGCGCATTCCATATGCGTCATGGGGTGAGAGGTTCTGTTTCTTTTTTCCTTTTGGTACAGGGGTTGCATTTCATAGAAATAAGGAGAAACATGTTATTTATGCAACGAAATGCAAGGGATGTTGGGTCGTCACAGCAACTGCGCTTCAAATGAATTCTAATAATCAGCCTCGTCGCAGCACGTGCGGTTCCTTTTATTTTTTTTTTTTTTTTGATAGCATCATCATCCCTTCTATGTTACTTTCTCCTTGTGTGAATATGTGTGTGAGTGGGTATGGATGTGTACATATCTGACAGATACCGGATTGAATTGCATCCGCGAGCAGGAAAAATGCTTCTGCTGTTAGCTGTCAAATAATCTGAAGTGGTGTACAATGAAGGTATGGCATGGTGAGAGCACACAGCGTAAGGAGGGCGTAAATGGAAGGGGTGTTCGTCATACTACACTAGCGTTGCTAAGGCGCACTAAGGATTAGGATTAATAAAACGAAACTAGAAAAAGAGAAAGAGAGAGAGAAAGGTTGAATTTCAATTTTGATGACTGCCAAGGCTGTAGCTGAAGCAAAACTTTCACAGGCTTCACAAGCTAATTAGCCTGATTTCTGGCCGTTCGTTGTCGTTTTGTTTTTTTTTTTTCTTTCTGCGCTTTCCTATGGAATGAAATGACAGAAGGACAACAGCCGGGTGGTTCCGCGAAATGATAAAAAAAAGGCTAAAGCCGATCCTGGAAAGGGGGATGAAAATTTCATTTTGAAGTAAATGAAGTGGTTTAGGATAAACGTGGATGGATAGATGGATGAATGGATTCCCTGTGATAAGGATAATGGGCAAAAATGGGTTGCTTTGAGATTTCCTTTTTCCGAGTTTTCCTTTTGACAAATGGAATAGACATGTACCTCGAATTAGCACAATTATCAATGGATTTATTAAAGTCTTCTTCTTGGAGTTTAATAATTATAATGAGGTAGGAAAGCAAACTTATTTCTACTAGGGTTATAGTGTTTGTAAGAAGCCACAATGTGCAAATTATTGTATTGAAGAGTGAATGCACCTTTCCCATGATAAAGTCAGAATTTTAGGATACAATTTCGACAAACTTCAAGACATCATCGAGTTGGACAATCGATCTACTGATTTCAGTGTTCGATTTCAGGTAATGTTTGCGACATTGCAATCCTTATAGTCACTGGGATCAGTAAGGAGTCTTTTACAGAAGATACAAAGACTTGTAGTAGAGGTTTCCAGAATCGACCATTTGTAACTTAAATATTAATTATTTTGCGGTTTGGTGTTCCGTGTAGAAACTTTGGCCAAATCATGACACAACAGAACCTGAAGAGCCACAGCTTAATGTAGACAATCCGAAGCAGCTAAAAGAAATGTAAATTTTTGAAATCTTGAATCAGACCCATTCAATCTTTCAGACTTGACGCCCTTCGATATCACAGAGAACTCGAAAGTTGGCAGCCCTCCATAGAACCGAGTGCTTTTATGAGAACAAAAACAAAGCTTCAGCAGATCAAGCGCAATTGAAAATCAAGAAAAAGGTGTTAGCTACATACAAACGTCATTTAAAGCGAGTCCCTTAACCGAACCTATACATACAACTAGCCCCATACCTTGAGTAGTTTGTAACAAGTCTAACATTCGGTTAAATGCTAGATTTTGACATCTCGTGTAGCTGACTAATTTGGATGACTAAAGTCAAAAACCTTAAGAGAAGTAACAAATTCATTCAGAAATATCAGATGAGACCCTGTCCTGTGCTAAAAATCCGAACAAATGCACCCTGGATACTGATTTGAATGCGCAAGCTACCAATTAGTTCCGTGACATAAATTACTGCTCTACGACATTTGAATCTATGCTATAGACTCTTCCTTCAAAACTGAGAACCTTTCCACCAAAATTTAAATCCTCAAACGGTTTTCAAGAGAACTCCATTTTTAAATGCAGCGTACTCCAACACCATCAACAACAAAACCATTACACTTTTACACTTGCAAAAAGCAAAGTAAAAGAAAATCAGCGTTGCAATTTTATTGGCTACTTACACAAATGCAATACGTTCTGTTTATATGCAATTTCTAAAAATAACTAAAAAACGAACACACTGCAGTTAATTCCAATTCGCCGCAGCGAATCAAATTCAACTTGCGTGTTTAACTGTGTTTGTACGTATTTGCACTAACATTCATGTGAATCGCAAAAAAAAACAAAATCCCAAGCAAACAAGCTCCAATCCAAGCCCCATTTTACAAATCGCTGCACAAACTGCAAGTGTATGGGATGAATGCCTTCCCCACCAAAAGAGTGTTTCTTACCACAGTAATATGAGAACTTTGAAAAGAACTGCAAAAGCAAGACGATCTTTTTTTTTTTGGTTTGCCTCATACATGTTTTTTTTTTTTCTTAGTCCATTTGCAAGTGGCTTTGTGAGAAGTTTATACCACTCCCCCGTTTGCACTTCGGTACACGATCGTTTTTTTTTTTTTTGTTTTTTGGATTTGTTCGAAAAACACTTCAGTCTTATCTTTGCGGTTTTGAATTCGCCATAATCAATGAGGGTGTAGGGAGAAAGATTCTCGTTCGACCAGTTTTAGTTGTTGAAGCACGATCCGAGCGATCAGTGCAGGTGATCTGTGCGGTGAGGTGGTTTTGTCTCATTTTTTTTGCGGTATTTTGGGTAATTTCATTCACGCAAAGAGAAATTGAGGGCGACTTGTGCATACATAGTTTCTTTTGAGGTTAAAAATTGTAAATGGCGATCTTCGGCCATTTTAAAAGCCTTCATTATGTGACATACAAAGACATCTTTAATTTTGTCAAGGATATTATGTGCATTTCTAGGTCCGCAGTTAAATAGCAATTCAAAGTGCTTACAGTTTTGTGCTTGTGTTGTTTTTTGAAAGAATTTAAAGGATGCACCTAAAATGGCAGATCCACATACCATGATTCTAACTTACAGACATGTTCAACAAATTTACTCTGGATTCATACGTTCAGGTTAAACCTGGAACCGTAGGCTTCAATCATGGTTTATTGTGAAAGTTCCTTTGGACAACATTGACTTAGTAGTTGTGCATCTGTTTTTTGAGTGAGGTGTGTACGCGATCATCTAACGAACAACCAAAGTATCGAGAAAGCTTTAACAAAAAAGTTATTCGTATCCAGTCTTTCAAATTGAAAAGCTAACCTTTGGGTTGTGTAGAGACCTGTTTCGTACCTATGCAGACTTAGCCCCATTCTTTTCGATTACGGACCGAAGGGTTCATGGCCTAAATTTTCTTTCTCGGCCGCACCTGACATGAACGTCTGACAAACATACGAAAGTATAATTGGAAAGCTTCCAATTTTTTAATTTGTTTAATGTCATGATGATGTTTGTCAGATGCTCGAGACCACCTCTCTCCGTGAAAAAACTTTTAGTTGTTTTGGGTAGGATTTAAACCTCACACCCCTCGTTCCATAGTCCAATGCACTAACCACTGTACAATTAATGTTTCACCTATGATATTTATAGTACATACATATGTAATTCGAAAGATATGTAAGTTGTGAAAACTTTTTGGGTGTTGCGTTTGCTGAGTAGTTGGAACTACGAGGTGGTTTCCAGGAATCGAGCTCCTACATCCCATAGGGTCCCACTTGCAAAACAAGTGGATGCTCGATCAATAGGTTGCGTACTTAGCTTTTAAATTTAATCAACCTTCTAATCTTTTTACAAAACAATCATTCGAATGTCCAAAAAGATCGATCTATTCTTTCCAGTACCACAAGATCCAACTGCGTAAAACTTGGGTGAACCTGTTTCTAAAATATGTTTATTTACACAAGCTCACACCGGCTCCATACATAGAAAACATAAATTATGCATTAAAGGTTGCATTTCAAAAAAATACCTACTACGTAGCTGCCAAATGCGAATGAAATAACGAATCCCCAACAAACGGATATTCTCGTAAACGATTATCCGTTTTGAAGTAAACAAATTCTTCCGCTGCCCCAACTAAAACTGTCCCCGCCAAACCAGAAATCTCTCTTCAAAGAAAAAGCCCAAGAAAAAAGTTCCAACTCTCAAAATAACAACTCAAGGATTTTTCTTTTCTTCTCTTTTATCCGAATTCTCCAAACCAAACTCACACATAGCGAAATTCTGAGAATTTTGTTTATTCCAAAAGAAAACGTCAAAAAAAACCAAAAAACACAAAGAAAAGGAAAAGAAAGAAATAAACCCATGGAAAAAAAAGGCAACAACGAAAAATTTCCGCACTCAAAATGTGTACGCGTACACAAATTAGAAAAATCCTTAGAAGAGACCCCAACATCCATACAAACACATGCCATTGATTCAGTTTTCAACGATCCCACTATCCCCCCGAAGCAAAGAGAGATATGTCCAAGATCCCGAGAAACAAGAGCAGGAGCGAAACGCCAAAAAAGAATACCGGCAATGAGAAAAACACAAAATTGCATTTGACCTTGTTTTTGGCGCATATATACACACATCCACATGCTAGATGTGAGTGAGTGAGGAACACACAAGTGAGCGCGTCGAGTTTGACTGCGCTACCGACAGAATAATTTATTTCATAAATTCCATGAAGTATTTATTTTTATTTCGACAGCAACGCAGATAGAGAGAAACGCGCAACAAAAGCCAGATATCATGCACACACAAATGCAGAAAGTGGGAGGAAGGAATGGTGAAGGAGACAATATCAATAAAGAGGGAGATAATTCCGGGGCTTGAAAGAGTACAGCACACAGATGCAATTATTATTATGCAATGTCGTGAGAACGCGATCGGTTATGGGCTACTTATCGTACAAAAGATATCCGTGTTGCTGTGTGCTTGGAACAACTATTTGTTTCTTTTTTTTATTCTTTTCTGCTCAGCTGTTGACGGTTGCTGTGGAATTGTCGGTTCAGTACTTTGTGATCATTCTATTGGAAGTTTTATGTAAATTTATTATTATTTACAAATAGTTCAATTCATATTCAATAATTCAAGAACGTGGAATAGGTATTGAAACTTGGGAGTAATAGTGTTTTTCTTAAATTCGCAGAACTGCTCAAGTTTTTCTGCAGAAAATGCATCATTTATGTGGTTTCTTCTGTGCTTATGATATGATCATGAATCACTTGTGTTGCATGCAGAGTTGATATTGAGAGTGAACAACTCATCCCAATATGGTTTTCCCTACATTGATAAGCCTTGCAGTTATGCTCACATTTACGAAAAGTCCAGATCTTTTGCCGGCACATCAGGAATTAAAATCCAAGAAGAATTGAGTATGATTCCTCCAATTCGTTCCTAATATGAATGCTTTCAGAATTTCCTTTTACATTTTTTTTTTTCAAAAAAAAAAAGCAGCAAGCCTTGAAATAAGACGTAGCCTGTTGCAATAGGATACAAAGATGTGAAAGCTCGACTTATTACCCTATTTGTGGATATGTACTGACGAGACGAAATTTACAATATCGCTTTGCTCTAATAACAGTATTCATCTTCACTTTTCAGTTGAAAAAATGTATGAAATCAAATTTGATCATGGCCTATTCTATGTTAGCATTGGGGCCCTCCTAGCCCTCCTTTTACGAAAACTAACACAGAAGTAGTAATGAATTGAGAATGATTTAGATTTCATGGCCATAGGCATATGATACAGTATTTGGGACTGAGATCCAAGACCTAGCTCTGTGAGACAATCACGAAAAGTAGTATGATAAAACAAAACGTTGGTTTTGTCAGTAGCCCGACGGACAGTCCATTTGAACCATGGCCGGCGTCCACCTTTATTATACTCGCCGACGGAGAATAGTTCCACAACGAAGATAGCGTTCTTAAAAAATGTTTAGGGTGATGTCTCATTGAATTTTACTACCTATTGCTTTTTAGTTCTCATATTATTCATCCTACTATCAGTATTGAGGAATCGGATTAAACCACTTACCTTAACATATTTACATAGTACTGTTTCTTGCATAACAACCATGTCAATGGCAACACTGCACAATCTACCAATCATAATTTATTTTTAAACCAACCTGGACTAGCGAGGATATTGAAAAGATTTCTCCTTGTTCTCATTCATAAAACAAAAAACCTTAAGTTCAAAAAAAAACTGTTCCTAACGATCTTTTTTAAAACACAGTTTAGCACTTTTTTTTATTAGTATTTTTGAAAATAAAAAAAAAAACAATCTGAGAGAACCTACGTAATCCGGAAATGATCTCTCTTATCATCTATAAACACACCAACATTTTTATGAAGTCGTCTCGGAAAATAATTTATTGCCGCGACAGTGTTAATTACTACATAACACAAAGTCCTACATTGAGTACACAGGGGCTGACATAAAGTGTTTTCAATTATTCGCATGGTGTTTTCGAATTCGGGTTTTTAGAAAACATTGTTTTAATGCGAATGTACTATACTCGTAACTCGCAAAGTAGTATGGTAACAAAAAACTAAAAAACTACAACACCAGGCGTAAAACTAAAAATGAACTAAAATACCGCTGTACCGTAAGCGGCAAAAGATTGAGAATCACTGATTCAGGAATCTGGCAAAAATTTGTCTTCTAGTGATTAACAGGAACTGAAAACCGACATTTCTCAGAAACAACCACTCCTAGAGTTGCATGCCCGATGAGTAGGCAAACACTCTTATTGTGGACACAAATATAGAAATAGCAGGATGCCAAGCACTTCTGTGCAATAACACTCATCAACCACAGCGCACACACAGTGGAAGCATTTGATTCGATTAGCTGTTAGTGCAATTATATTTATTAGACACTATACATGATCACCGTACTGCAGCATTCATTGGTCGCTATCAGATAGATATACATGTATCTCTGCTTATAAGCAATCGCAATTTTAAATCAATAAAACAGTAGGCAACCGCTAGAGAGATCCACTAGTAGCACCACACAAGCATAGAACCGACGATGACTTTGACAGCGCGCACCTATTGACTCACACACAGAAGTGCACCACACAATAGTGTTTTGCAAAAATATTTACTCCTTCAATTGGCTTTTATTTCCATTTCCTTTTTCGCCGAGATCGCGAATCAGAAAAATGAAATTTCACTAGCACTCCCATACACCGCGCACCGGCTGTGGAATTGCGCCGCGCGCCGACGCTGCCACTGCGCCAATATACGAGTATCAGACCACTGCTATTGGCGGAGCGCACCATCGAAATGACCTTGAGTGCAATCTATCTCTTACGATACGGCGCGCGGCATGCAATTCCAAATAAATTTATTGCGCCTTCTGTTGCCCACTCTACCCTCGGCGCGATGGTGTTGATTTCTATGCTAGTAAAGCAACACTAGCGATCGTGTTGTCGTGTGGGCTTTTTAGTTTGGTTTTTCTTTTAGAATTTTGCTTTTTTGCAATTCCCTTTTGAGGTTTCGTTCGTTGCCAATTATTGGCGAGTGTGTGCGAAATTTGGCAAATTCGCATACACAGGAAGTTTTGCGCGCATTGCTACTCTCCCCCGTAACTTCTGTGCAAAAATTTTTGCCAAACTATGCGAGAAATTTCGCGCTTCGTACGACTGGGAGACGGTTTGCTGTTCATTTTTGGCCAGCGACTGTGGGACTAACACACCGATTTAAGCTCTCTAGTTCGACTCTTTGGTGTGGCGTTATGTGTTGTATTATACTGTGTGTGCATACATGACATTGAAGTGGTGACATTTTTTCCTACTACCCGCAGAGGATCGCGTGTGTGCCGTTGCGATTTTTGAACGATTGCGGCGGATTCGCCTAATCAAGAAATCGCTTGCACACAAGTGTCCTACTTCCAAGCTTTTCGTCGCGTCGCGCTCTCACCCCATTCGGAATATGCAATCATGGAGTATATTTAGCGTTTAGCCATTTGCCGTGTTTTAGTTGTTTTTCTTTTTCTGTCTGCTTCCATGTTGTCTTTCTCTTTCTCGTATTATTTGTTTTGTTTTGTTAATATTTTTCAGCAGTTCCATGTACATTTTGTTTTTTATTTATTTTTTCGCACTGCGAACAATTGTACACATTGTGCTGTTGTTTTGGTTTTTTGTTTGCTTTACGTATTTTTCGGTCGAATTTGGTGACATTGGAAAATTTGCTGTTCGAAGTTAGGGTAAACATTTTGAATTCGAAGGAAAAATTATGCAGTTTTTCAAATACGTTTTAAACTAAATGCGATTGGTCAGCAGAATTTGTATTTTATGTTTTTTATTCTTTCCAAACGATCATGGCGTCTAAAAATAACAAAACAAAACAATCAATATGCACAATGGACAGAGTCTATAAAATGTCGATAAAAATTAAGTCATTACTACAGACATTACGGTCTAAATGGGTATTATCCAATTATTTTTTCAGTTCCTAATGACTAATACCTACTATATGTGAACCTATGTACCTGTTAGTCATATTCATACATACGTATGTATACATACATATTTCTACATTTAAATTTGAAACTATGATCGATATCTTTTGACACACGATTTCTTGAATGATAATTAAGTTCTCATCTCTAGAGATCTAGTGAAAATCCAGGGATGTCATCTGCACATATTTTTTACATATAAATACACGACTTTATTTCATCGCACAATGAAACTTTCACCTCAAACCTAAACGATAACTATCAATACTTAATACGTTTCTTCTCGCCAGCGTTTGACAAACATCCGAGAGTATATGTTCTCAAATAACATATTGCCCTTAGTACACGGCCCCTTCTATTCGTGAAAAGAATATAACAAATATAATACGAATAGTTGTGAGAATCCAGGCCCTATTGCGTCAAAAAGTTATTCCTCTAATACGTTACTGAAAATATTGTTTAAATGTTGGGTTTTATCACTTTTTGTGACCATTCTTGTCCTTTATAAATTAAACACATAATTTAGTGTAGCCGACCTACAAAACTTGGACGAAATATAAAAAAAAATGCTTCTCTATAAAAACCATGAAAACAAATTTCCAAAACCTGCACAAAACCTGCGCACTTTCATTAATTCAAAACTAAAAAAATTTATTATTTTTGACATTGCTTATGCTTATGCATAAGTACGTCATTTGTAGATATTTTTCAGCTACTCAAAATCTAAATATAATATGTCTTATTTAACAGAAAAAAAAACATTCGTATAACTATGCATTATTTCACTCTTTCTATGCATATGTGCATACATTTGTGCAAATCCGAATAAAGCATGACCTAACCGCTAAAAAAAGTGAGTGTACACTAAATGCGCGGAACTTATGGCAAAACAAAAAATATGAGAAAAAAAAATGTATATAAGAACAAACGAAACTGCAACAAAACCGCAAGCATTTCAATGTCACGATATTTATTTGTTTTTTATTTATATTTTGTGCTTCCTAAAATGTATTGCTTATACAATGGGTCAGAACACTTTCTCAACTAATGTTGGTTTTTATTTTTTTTTTGTTAAAAATGAAGACATGGGAACAACTAAGTTTGTATTTATGAAAATAGGAACAATTATGCATTTCTTGTTTTGTTTTCTAATTCTTATTCTATTTAAGCACATTTCTGATAGAAGTCTGCTCTTCTAGGTTAAGTTTTATCAATTTTTTTATGGACGAGTAGAATACCTTTGCTCATTGGCACACAATTAGCAAATGGAGCAACAGTAGGTTTTGTACACTGATACTGATACTTATTACTTTAGAGTTTTAATTTTTTTTTTAACGAGAAAATTTCTGATGCACTGTCTACACAAACAAAAATGAAAAAAAAAGCTGTGTACATTTTGAATCATTTTTTGAATCTTTCCTCACCCAATACAGAAATGACATGCACGTGTAAACATTTACTTCGAATTATGTCAATTAATGAGAATTTATTTATAAAAATTGCATTTTTACTCAGGCGATGTTATTTTTAATTTCTTTAATTTCAATGACGATCAGTTGAGACAAAAAAATATCAACTGCCTGATGTAAATATAACATTATGAACTTGTTCGAATGGACAGACATGAACGTTGTTTATTTTTATGGTCATAGGTGTTCCCCGAATGGTTGTAAACAAGATTTAATTTGTTAATAATTTTTATGTGATTATTTACATCTCAATATGTGTATGTGACTTGTTTGCATTTGAAAAAAGTCACGTAACATTACCGTCTTGACGTCAGGTAATTGTGACGGAGATCTTTTAAGATAAAATAAGTCTGTGCATAGACAGACGTACCTAGAAATATTGAATAAAAATATATGACTTTGTAAGATGAGGATCTTTTCGAAACACTCAAAGCTCTTATTAGACTTTTTGACTGACACCTGAAATGTTTTTAGTTTGTCTTGAGGCGCACATTTGAGTTTTTGAAAAATAAGTTAGATTGTATACTTCTACAAAATGTATTTAATTTTTTTTTAATGTATTCAAACAATTCGAGATTATTTAGAAACTATCTTGACATGGAGGTAAGGTAATATCAAAGCTGGGAATATGAATACCATCGAGCCTTACTGGCTACCTTGAGTAACTCCGTTTGTGACTTCGATCAGATACAGAGGATCTTATATTATTGTAATTCGAGACCAAAATCTTTTGTTTTGAGAAGAACTGTGGAGCTGATGGTTTCATACAAGATTTACTTAAATCTTCACTATTCTTCAATGCATAGTTGTAGGTGACCCCTACATTTTGCTTTGCTATGGTAAAAATTGTATGCTTTGAAAGAGGTATACAGGAGAGTTTAACGATCGGTCGGGAGCTTGACATGAACAAAAAAAAAGATCAGTGAGTTTAGAGAAGTTACTTAAGTTATGCGTGTACTAGTTAACTGATAAAATCCGAAGTCGGAGAGCTGCTCAATGAAAACGATCTTCTTGTCTGATCCTGAGTTTCGTGTCTCAATAGAGCCCTTTGTAGGATCAGTTAATTCAATTCTTCGAGGCCTATAAAATGGTATTGGACAGGCAGGCTTCTGATAGAGGTAAGAAGAGAAGAAGAGAAATACTCTTATTTTAGATTCTATGGAACTTGGTGAAAATTTTATGTAAGACTTGGTCATCAATTGGGAAACCTTTACCGAGAAATCTATACGAAATACTTGTGTTCCTTCCTTCAAAAAATAATGAAATAAGTGCGGTCAACTTGCATTCACCCTGGTAGACCATACAAATCAGATACACGTTTCTTTGGCATTGCAATAATTATACCACTAATTAAGCCATCAAACAAATTCTTTGTCTAAATTACATTTCCAAAATTCATCGACTCATTGCGAAAGTATTTCGAAACAACAAGTTCTTGAAATTAATGGTATTTCCCTCATCGTCAATTGAAATTTCGTTGCATTCTTTTATTAATTTATTTTTTTTTTAATCACACAAAAGAATCTCGGACAATCCAAATGCCCGAACCAACAAGGGAAAATAAATATCTCTTTGAAAAGAAACAAAAAAAAAAAAAAAAGAAATCATCATCAGAAGTGTGAGCAACAGTAATGTTTTGCATTTACTCCCAAGTTCAAGTTCAAGAGAATTTCATCTGTTTTTCAACGTCTTATCCGCGCACCGCTTTCGATAAAATATTGAAATGCTGTTTTCTTTTTTATTTTATTTCTTTTACTAAATGTTTGGTTATGGAAATTTCAAGGTTATTTGTGCAAAGTAAGATAAAAAGAAAACAAAAAAATATTATATACGTAGAGCCGAGAGAATGGGGAAGAGAGCGCTAAAAAGATATAATGCAAGCCACCGAGAAATAAGTTTGCAAGAAATTCAATTTTAAAAAAAAGAGGTTGTTTTTTTTTTCATACATTGTATATATGTACATACACTGCAACAATAGAGACGTCCTATAAATAATTGATTACATATGTATATGTACATGTACAATCAGAAGAGAGTAAGCAAGTAGTATGAAAGGTTCTTCTGGAAATTGTTTATTAATAAGAGTTATTGAAAAATTTGACTAGCTTTGACTTAGAAACATAGTCAGGTAGTACTTCGCAGTAAAACCACGCCTACTTTTCTAGTCGACGAAAGTTTAAGAGTTTTTCTATTAAACGAAAAGAATTAAAGAAAAATATTAAAACACGCGACAGACCCGCCCACTTTGTAGATATGTCTATTTTAAAGGTTTTTTTACAAAAGCAAAAAAAAAATACTTTTGATTGTTAAGAGCTGCATTAGGGATATCGAATCACACAGGTGAACAGACGAAACGAAGTGTATGAGAAGAAAGCCAAAGAGAGTGAAAGACTGCTGTGTGTCAGGCACATACTCTGCACGGGTCCGTAAGTAAGTAAGTAATCATATTTTTTTAAATTCAACTATAAACCGTAGTTGTACAACGATGTTATCCAAAATAATTGGCATTTGATTGCAATCCGTGCCAGACCTATACGTGATCATTGGATTTAAAGTTGCGAGTCTTTAAAAAAGCACCAAAGTAATGGTGAAAGAACTCCACCTTGCGTGCAACCTCTTTCAAGAATTCCGTCTTTCAGCAGTAGGCAGCCTGACATGACAGCATGAAATACATATTTACATAGATAACAGTTTCAAAATTCCCAAAAAAATTGGAAATTAGTTTTGAAATGTACATTTTTACAATTGCATACGTATGTTCATAGGTAGCCACAAAGGGACGAAAGGTTCTAAAACAATATTAGATGCAAGTTCATCATTCTACCAGTATACGACTCAAACGGTGTAGTTTCTCACGAAATTCCTACCCCCCTCTCGAAAAAAAGGATAACCCTCAAACGGCTCTCAATAAAAACAAGTCGACTGCATTATTTGCATACATAAAAAGAGAAATGATCAATCAAATATGTATACAAGTTGTATTCAAAATAATCAATTGCATGACGCACAGCAATAAGCAATAAACGAATTTCGAATTTCCCATCGCTTCCAATCACTTAACAGGAAGAAGAAAAACTAAGGAGCCGCGAAAAGGCAAACAAAAATAAGGAAATTACAAAATAAAGAGCAAAAGGAACCAAAAAAAAAGCTCCAAATATCTGCATTGGTCGAAAAAACACGTCTCCGTTTTCCTTCCAAATTCAATTCGAACCTCTTAAATTTGCTTTTTTCTAAAAGGAGTATGTACTCGTACTTATGTATGTAAGTGCATGCACATACCCACGCAAAAGTTGGAAGGAATTTTCATATTATTCGTTTTGCGTTTTTGTCCTTTCAGCGCCAACTTTCGCTTTCGTTTTCTTTTGCATGCAAAGCATGTCTGCTGTGTCTGGTGGTCATATCAAGGATTTATAGATAAAAAGGTTGAAAAAACATTTTCTCTCTCTTTCTGATTCTATGTATACCATCAACCCACCTTATGGCAAAGCAGTTGAATTATTTTCCCGACTGCACAACTTCCTCTTTATCTCTCTATTTTCGTTTTTGACTCCCGTTTTCAAGGGATTTTCCAACCCCCTTGCACGGGTGGTGAGTGCATTTCTCTGTGTGTGGGTAAAAAATCAATGCTCGCCAGGCGGCGCCATGCAACAACTACATACAGATAAGCGTTCTCCTTAGGGTAAAAGAGGTAAACTTTCACTTTTCAACGTATACTCGTTTGGCGTGTCGTCGTCGTCGTCGTCGTAGCCATTGCCGTCGCCGTCGTTGCAAGCTAAATTTAGAAAACATACAAAAAGGGTAACGTCATCGTATCTACATGCGCCGCAGAGTCACTTGTATCCTCATACCCCCGCCGCAGGGTGTTGCAAAACTTCCAATGCTCTAAGCATGGCAATGAATCGGGTGTTACCTCTAGACCCATAGTGCTACGTCGCCATTGACGTAGCTGGGTTGGATAAGGACATCGTTGTCGTCCTTTGCAAAATGCACATAGAATGAGGAAAAGGGAAAGCAAAAAAAAAAAAAACTTTAGCCAGGGTTGGAAAATTCTGCTGCAGTGACTAACCCGTGTAGATGGTTCACCATCAACCACCTAACCCCACCCAAGTGAGTAGTAGCTTGCAGGCAAAAGTTTTTGGGGCCCACTTATTTGGAGATGTGCAGTTAGCAGAGAGGCAATGCAGAAGCTTTCGATGGTTATGGTGGCAATAATCGCGGGAGAGTCTTCTTCTCTGGCTGCAACACTCTAGACACTCCTGCCGTCGTGTCTGGGGCTTTGAATGTGTGCCGGTCGTCGGATCTGCATTGCCTCCTCACAGTCTGGCGTAATGTTGTATGCTAGAGACTACGCTATGTGTTGCTGATGATGACTTTTAGCGTCATTTATTGCTTTGAGAACCACCCTACGAGTATTTCCATGGTCGTGGTATGTTTGTTCAAATTGTGATTCACCCTCTTACAGCTAGTATCTACAGAGTTACCTCGTTATTTTTGTTTCCTGCTAAAAGTCGACTTCCGGCTTTTTCTCAGCCAGAGGGTTTGGTATACCTAGCTATACGATTAAATGGTTCGTTGGATAGATACCATTATGCACTCACTATTGACTCATCAACGGAATCTCACTTCAGAGCCGATGCAAGCGTAAGTTTGAAATTTCTTCCTGCCAGACACTAGGCAGAGTCAAGTGTAGGTACGATGTCTATCCCTTGAATGCAGTGAGTAGTATGTTTGTATATGAACATGTCCTGTGCTTTGTTGAATGTAATTAAATTTTCTAAATGTACATGTATGTATTTTCAATTAACAAAATTGTTGTTACCTCTTGCAGTGGAATTAAGTTACCAAAATTGCCTTACCTGAAACGGAAAGAGAATGATAGTTAGTGCCATGTTGGTAAAACTTTCCACAAATGAATAAACATCATAACAATTTTAACAAACACCCCCACAATGACTAATACAAACGTGATAACTAATAAAACTGCAGCTAAATATTATATTACTTACCAGCCCGCCTATCAATCACATGATAACGGTTTGCCAAAAAAAAAAAGACACATCGCTAAGTATCTCGCACTTAATGCAACTAATCGTAATCGTATGGGCAAAGGGGGTGCAGAGACGAAATAAATTTCAAAATTAGGTTAATGTTGGTATAGATGTTACGTCAGTTGTGTTTTCCTGAGTTATTCCGTCGCCTTTATGACATGTTTTCCTTTATTTTGGAGTTTTTTTTTTTTTTGTTAACAAAAAGCACAGCTCGTGTGCATGGATGTATGTACACATAGGTACATATTTATTGAGTTTATTATATCATTGTCATTATATTTCTTTTGGGTGTTATTGGTGTTTTTTTTTTGTTCGTTCTTTTCTCGCCTAATACGTTCAGACGCAAATATTTAGGACACTTTTCTGCAGCGCGGCATGTGAGTAAACAAAATATATGTTTGTATGTGTTATTTTTTATCGATAAAATTAGACGTTTTAGTGTGAAAAACAAAATGCAAGGTCACTGACGAATGTTGTGTGATTTTTTTTTTAAGAAGGTAGGTATGATAGGGGAAGTAAGGTGCGCAGTATTTGTTGCTGTTTTGTTATCTATGGTAAGATTCTTCAATTTAGTTTTTTTTTTGTTTTGCAAGTCACAGAAGATGTGAAAAGGCAGAAAAAGCTTTTCAGGTAAAGGTGTATGATTTTATTTGAAGTTAGTGATAATTTTATTTCCTCATTCATAAGACAACCATGAGCTTAGAGATGGATTAAGCGAACCTTGTTTTATGTGCAAATTCAAAAGGGGTTTATACTATACGATATATTTGTACATGTGTACATACCTATGTACAAAGGTTGGTATGTAGATTTGCCAAGGTTTACTATTGCTTTTTGTTTTGGTTTGTTTCGTGTTCAACTGCGAGATACTTTTAATGCGATTATGTCCTTAGAATTTCCGATTTACATATATTTACGTACATATGATAATAGAGTCAAAAAATTGACATTTGAACGTCGCCAAAAAAGTAAGGAGCGCACCTCAATTAACGTCACATTTACCTCGACATACATTATACTTTGAATAGACAGCCCTACCATGGCTTCCTATCGATACGAAATGTTTCTCCAATTTCTATGAGATCAGAGAGGTCTTCCTTCTGGTGTTCGACGCGTCTGCTAAATTTCATGAAATTTTCATCATTCTTTGAGAGAATTACCAATCAATCGGCAATCGTCTGACGATATCGTTTTGAGATAGTTTTGCTTCACGTAACATTGTAAATCTCTAACGTTTGGACAATATCGACTTGAGGAATTAGCACAAACCGTCAAACACTGTCGATGGAACAAACTACAGAAGACAGAGATCGCTACTATCGTTTCCAAAGTTACATTGTGAGGGCTCAGGCAATCTTAGAAATTTGTGATTTTACGATATTTAGTGCAGAAAGTAAAGGAACAGGCATTCTATTTCAGTTTACGTCATTTTCTATTTACGCCAGGACTGATGGAACTACTAAGCGACGTAAATCCAGGTATTACTGTGTATGTACATAAGTTCTGCTTACGTATTTGTCTTTTAAACTAGCACTAGCAACACCAACACCAAGTAGAAAGCTCGATAATGACTGACCAATGCACAACGCCATTTATGCAAATATTATCTACCAATCTATGCAAAGCACATTCTAATCGACAATTGTGTTACTTAGGTGCTATTTTACTAATACAATACAGGAACTAAAAGAATTAGGCCACGCCCATTTGTGGTTGCAACCATTTGATTTCTAGGTGGGGTATACAGAATTTCTAGAAATACTCTTTTATTCTACTAACATACATATGAATGTATGTACATATGTATTTGTAATCGATTAATCGCCATTTTGAAAAATTAAAGAGTTGCATTACAATAAAGAGTTGAAAAAATAGCTTTTGTACTTATGCTCCCACGCTATGCAATTACCTGGATACAAAATGGGTTTAAATATCCGAATATTTCCGAAAACTTAAAAAATGCATGTTTCACATCTATGATTCAATCCGCCCCGGCACGAGGTACCGAAACTAGGACTTTGGTGTCATTCGATCCGTTCGAATGAAATTTAGATGATCATTCAAAGCAAGCATATTGAAACTTCTCAAACATTTGACATTCGCAGGTTTTACATTCAAAGAATTTTTCTTGAACTAGATTCCCTTATTTCTTGTTTCTGTAAAATTTTATCGATACCCAATGTGTGCGTACCCGTATTCCATCGTAAACCATTTTTTGTTACAATTCAGCTGTGATTTTTTGAGAAAAATGGAATATGTGCAACGATTTGGATTCAAAATCGTTTTTTTTTTTCATTTTTGATGCCAGAAATCACAAAAAAAAAGCTTTATGGAAACATTTTTTTATTTCAATAAGGCAACGCAAACTTTTTGAAGGGCGTGTCTTCTATTTGTGAAGTCTTGAAAAAAAACTTACATACAAATGAAATGGAAGTTATAGAGCAGATTCTAGAAAACCGGTAAACTTTCAGTTTACAGTAGAAATCGCTTATAACGATCTTAGATCTTGAATCATTGCAGAAACCAATTTTATGGTTATAAATGGCGAATTGTGCGTGTTATATTCTTTACACCAATGAAAGGGGCCTCCTTGTTTAATGCCGTGTCCGAAAGGCAATTTTGTTATTTGAGAAAGCTTTTTCAGGGCAGTTGTACTCTCGGATGTTTGTCAGACGCTCACGAGATGTGGGGCTGTAAAAAACTTTTAGGTGTTCCGACTGGGATTCGAACTTCGAACCCCTTGCTCCATAGTCCAACGCACTAACCAATGAGCCACGGCGCCCACTCCGATTAGGAACTACTTAAAGTTAAAAGAACTTTTGCCCCAACTTTGAAAATATGTCATGATATCCAGTTCATCGCTAAATCAGGTTGTTGTCAAGTAAGTCTAATGCTGGCTTCTTTGCATTTCTACAAGCAATAAACTAGTCAATTTGAATCTCCACCTATGCATACAATATGCACTTAACTCCGCTAGTAACAAAACTCTACCTCTACTTTCGTTTTGCCTATTTTTAAACAATTATTTTATTATGTACACAAACTAGCCCTCCTTCGACAAATATAAATTTTTTAAGAAAAAAAATTCAAATGCAAACTTGCATGTGACTAGAAAAAAAAACCCACTTCCAACGAAGCGCTAAAACAAACAAGCAATTTAAATTCAATTCGCACTATTTCCCTCAATGAATGAATTAACTTTTGTATCTCACCCATCTGCAATGTATGTATGTAGGTATTTCACAACAATTAAAAAGAAATAAAAGAGATACAAACGACACCCAAGCGGAAGACGTTTTTTTTTTCGTCTTCTCCTCTTCATAGACCTCAGGCAACAAATTGCATAGTGTGATTTTTAACCAATTGATTCGAAAAGAAATCTAAATGAGATTCATTAGCCGCCTTGGGCTACACAACGCAGTCCCTTTTTTCGGCTTCGGTGTATGTGACCGCATCTATCTACGCAAACGTTGTCGTTTCCCAGTGCAATCACAATTTCAAAAAAAAAGAAAAAAAACTTTCGAAAACTTTCCCATCATGCAAACAAAAATACACGCATTTTTCGACCGGAAAACTACACCATTGTTTGTCGTACTGATTGTATGTTTTGTATATTATGTACACAATTGCATTAGTTAAACTGAACCCTTCTTCGTCTAGGCCCTAATACATTGTGGTACTAAACTTGTGCATGCATGCAATAGGAGAGAGAAAAAAAGACTAACATTGAATTAAAATTCAGCCAACAGATCCACTGTCCACCGGCACAAAGCACGAAGAAAAAGCATCTTTTTCCCGAAAAGCCTTTGTATCTAGGTATGCTTGTACACTTTGTGCGCTTAGTAAATTTTGGAGGTTTTTTTCTTTCTTTCGTTTTTGCCTTGAAACACTGAGGGTATTTGGAGATTGAGCAATGCGCTGTCAGCTTTGCTACGAATTCATATGCAAAAGATGCACAAACTGCCGCTCACTGAATTGCTGCATGCACTTCAGGTGAAACGTATGGATTTCACCTCGAAAGGTACTTTCAATTGGATTTTCAGTGATGACCCCCAAAAATGATACTTTGTTTTGGTAATTAACGGTGTTTGTGGATACGATAATGTATGTACACGCACGTATCTTAGTTCTGTCACGCATTAGTGCACTTGCGAATGAAATTATAATAATTGACGGAGGAAGATAAGGTGAACATGCAAGATGAAGTGACTCAAATAAGTACACTTATTTACATACACAGGAGGGTTTTGGTATTTTTGTTTATTTTGCTGAGAAGTTCAAATTTGATTCAAGTTGTTATGACTGTTCAACTGCAGATGGTTGAACAAGTCTTTCTTGCAATTGGGGCACAGAACTGCAAGCTGAAGAGAACATGTCCCAACATTGCAGGACAAAGAATTACAAAGTGGAATGTTACAGGGTTCCATACTCGGACCATTATTGTTCCAAGTGCTCATAAGCGTTGCAGCTCAATCAATCTTGACTGAATGAAATCATGGAGCAACCGGTTTGATAGTCTGCTGATACACTAAAGAATTAACTCATCTCAAATGGCCAAGTTGGGCTAATGATGTTGAAAAGAAGGCCCTGAGTGTGTCTAATTTGTATCCATGCGCTAAAGATACACCATTCAACTTCATGCTAAAAACTGAAATAAGCTACGCTTTTTTATGAAAGAAAGTTAAGTATACCTATGCTCCTGGACAATTGTGTCATTTCCTCACAATCACATTTATTTTATAACTGCTATGAACAATAGTCACGATATTTACCACACTTACATCACTTGAGATATTTTAATTAGCACTTCTCTAAACGTAGACCACATCTGTCCTCATCGTCCCCCTTAGCCAGGTTTTATTTATGCGAAATCCATCATGGCAAAAAACGGAAGACCAGAAGTTGTTAATTATGAAGATAATTGCCAGAAAGTTGAGTCATTAGACTACGTACTTACTTGTATGTATTGCCTTAAATTTAGACTAGTTTAGACTAAAAACCTAGACGTTAGATCCAGATCTGAGGCACACAGGATGTATGATTGGTCCTGTCGTCTAAGTTAACCAGTGGTAATGAATTTAAGTCCAAATTGAGGAAATTCGCTTAAACCCGTAGAGCGAGTAGAGAAACAGAAACTGCCGGGATAACAAGAGGCCGATTGCACATTGTTTCCTCAACTGGATACCAGCGCTGCCGGCTTTTCTATTGCACATATGATCAACAGAAAAAAGAACTTGTAATGAAACCAAAAGTATGAAACTGGCTAATACTGTCAGAGGGATCTAGTGATCTGAATTCGTAGATGCGGTGGTTTTTGCTGAGCAAGCTGGTAGATCCAGGTCAAACATAATGCCCCCTTTCTTCATGTCCAAGCGTTGCTATTATGTGTTCTTTATTTGACCCAAATCCTGACTATTTTGGTAGAATCAACTGTTAAATAATATGTGAAAATTCTTCGAGTATACTATGAATAGTAAATGACTTAGATGTCTCCCCTGAGGTACAGCAAATTTCACACTACTATCCCAAATGCAATTAAAAAATATTTACTTGATAACCTGATACAAAGTATCTCAAGAAATTTACACGTTCTGCTGGAATGAAGGGACAGACTGTTACTCAAGAAAACAAAAATGTTCAAAAGAAATTATTTATGAAGTTTATGTTTATGAGTTCATCCATCCCATATTTACATTATCAAAAAAACATATTTTTTCACTTGAAAACCCCCCCATATCCATTGTTGTCCTATTCATCTGTGCAACATAATTGAAGTGCACTTCAAAGTAAATTCAACAAAGAAGACCAAAAAGAGCTTGTATTACTCCTAATTAAAGCGCAGTATACGTCTCACGTTTCTTCTTCAAACAAAACTCTGCATGTTCCTCGGTTCACAAATAATTCATGGGGACATCACGTAGTCCGCAACTTTGCTATACGTTCTAGCCACGATTCCATTTAAACATGAAAAAAAGCCCAAAAAAAAAAAACAGTTCAAAGTAACAATTTTAACCCAGAGAAGAAAAAACGTCAAAAACAAAAAGCCCATCCGAAAAAAACAACAAAACAAAAAACGAAATACCCACAAAAGTAATTGCATCGCATATAATTTCATGCAACAGCGACTACAATGCTAATTCGTTAGATTGAAATAGCAACAACTCCTCCACTCTTAGCCAGTGCGCTGGGTGGAAACATGTCGAGAGGAGAACAAACGCACTATACCTACCAAAAATTTAAAACAAAAAAAAAAGAACCTAACCACCCACTCAATTTTTCGGCACAGTGCTTTATTCTTTGGCTGTCTTTTGGCTTTTTGCATGAAACAAAAGAAGGGAAACAAAAAAAAAAGGTTAAAGTACTCTTACTCTAGCGAAACATGTTAATTAGCAACGTGCTGCACTTTTACGAGGGAGGACGGTCTACCCAAACGCCTGCACTTGTGTGCATCAAAGAGGACCGAGAATGGGAATGAGACCGGGATTACATTAATGAAGACCCCCGCATCTTATCTAGAGAGGCCTTTTCAAAACCCAGTCGATTGTAACAAATTCAAGAGCAATTCCACCAACAGCCGTAAAGGCAGCCCAAAAATTATTTAAAACACAGAAAAAAAAACAAAAATCACATTCAGATGAACGTCAATGCAGAAGAAGGGTCGACCGTCGTGAATGCGCTCATTGTACTTCCAACCTATGCATCAGATACTGCAGTGGCAATACTTGGGTTCTTTTTTTTTCTTAGTCAGTTCACCTGTATGAATTTAATTAGAATAAGCACATAGGGGCACACTTGTTCGGTGGAAAAAAAAAACAGAAGACGGATTAAAAACAAGTGCAGTACAGGGAATAAGAGCCTGGAATGAATCGTACGAGATTGAAGTGAATATCGCATGGGGAGGCCACACACACGGCGAGTATTGTAAATGTTGCCTCATTGAAGTTGCCTGAAATAATTGTTTTATTTTCAAGGATAATTCAATGTAGAATCAGTGAATTGATAACGAAAAGGCTAATCACTGTTGGAGTGATTATGCTAACAAGTGTACTTTATTTGGTGTTTGATGTGTGATTGGTGAAAGGGTGCGCGGCTAATTTAATGGGATGTACATATGAATGGCTTTAAGATTATGAGGCTGTTACAACAACCAGTACGACACAAGGTTCTGTGTCATGGAAATAAAGTTTATCATTTGCTTCTGCCTTTCAGATGTATTCAACGAGAACACTTATCGAGTCCACATAGTTTTTGCAGAAAACGGAATCAAATTACAGTGGAAGTCGGTAATAAGGACTTCGCTTCTTACGATCAACCGCTTATAACGTCCACTTTCCTTTCATTTGGTTGGTTTCAGTATATTTTTCGCCATTCCTTCGTTGATGGATATAACGACAGTCGGTTATAACGACCTTATTTCCCCGGACCCATCACCGTCGTTATAAGCGACATCCACTATAGTTTATCTATTGTGCATCATACAAAATTGTAGTAAAACATAAGTTTCATTCTATTTTGCGTTTTAAGGACGAAATGATGAGAAGCATATCCCACGACTTAGGAGGTAGTTCTTCGAGCCATAAAGACTATTTTTTACTTATACCTACCTATAGCAGTATGTTCGACGCTATACGGAAACAAATAGGTGAACTGAACAAGCAAGAAAAATAGATCGAACTGATCGGAATTACTCGTCGGATCGTTGCACCCAGAGTAGGACTTAAGGAAATGATGTCCACGGTAACTTAGTATAATAAGCACTTTCTTGTAATATTGTGAACAGCCATTTTTGGCAAACACATACATACATTGTACATCTTTTCGTTGACAACAGTTCATATGAAGATATTCATAAAATCCAGTCCTAGATTTTCTTTAATTATAAACTTCTAACTACTGGTTGTCGTTTGTCTTTTAGTTTTTTTTTTTTGAGTAAATTTCTATCTTCTTAATCTCACTTCCTCTACCCGAATCTTCCCATGCAATTATACACACATATGTGTTTATATCTAACTAACGACGAAATTACTTGACAATCAAATAAGTACTATGTACAACGCTGCATGCAACAAACCTTTCCACCGACTGGCCACAAAAAAAAAAATACATCTAGTGACCTACATTCGAGGCTACGCATAATTAAATGTTTTTATATACAACCAACCAGTAGCCATACGCACATGTTTGTCTTCCCCACAAATGGACAAAAAAACAAGCAATCCATCTACTTATACATATATACATCACGAGGTAATTTTCTTTCCCGAGAAAAGCAAAAAAAAAAAAAACTCAGCCCAAAACGCATTTAATGCAACTTACACCATCACTGTAAGTCAGGCCATCACAAGAACCAACTATGTACATACCAGTGCATAGAGCCACTCATAATAAAGACAAAAAAGAATTACAATTCTCTATCATGCCACTCTGTTGGACACGTTAATTAATTAAAACGCATTACCATGGCACAGAGGGGAAGCCTATGGGTAAAAATATGTCACGCATAGCATTTCATTTAAGAGGACCGGCAACATCGCCCCAAAAACAAGGCCCCCCCAAATGCATACTCTTTGTATCTATGGGCTAACACAGATTTCCCCCCTACGGATATGTGTGTGCAGCATATTAGCAACATAGACAAAGCGCAAGCTTTGCACACATAAGGATTGGGTGTAACACCCAAAAGTAAAGTTGGCCAAAAAGTATCTACTGCACGGGTCATTTACATACTTATATACATATGTAGATACATATGTATGAACGCGGCTGAAGAACCAAGAGACCTGTGTGCCATTTTCGTAACTTTAATAACTCATTTGTCTGGTGTGTGCGGACTGCGGACACGTGCAAAAATAAAATCCCACAGAAACAGAAACGGAATAAATATGTACGAGATAGAAACCTGATTATCGCTTCCAAAATATCAAAAAAAAAAAATTATATTATTTATACGAAAACTTTGCACAATAATTTTTTTTTCGCCTAATCGAAAAATGCGTGTATGCGGAGGTCTCCGCCTCGCACACATGCCGAATAAAACAAAAAAAACACAAAGCTTTTTAAGAAGCTTACACTAGTGGGCATAGATGCGTGTATGACACGCACTCACAATACCTACAACAGTTCATCGCCTGAGACAATTTATGCGCGCATGCAGAGCAACACTTGCCCGGATGCGTAAAGCGGTTCAGCGTATAACGCAAGTCTGACATTTAGACCCCATAACTTGGAGATGTGTTAGTGCCAATCAAAAGACACCATTCATACATGCTTGTTAAGCTGTCAAACTTTGTCTAATTATGAAATGTGCGTATACGCACTTTTACAAATGTGTGTGCGCTGCTGCTGCGCATAGGCCTCGTTTTGCAATATTCCTTGGTTTTGTTTGTATCTCTCTAGACTTTAAGTTGTGCCGCTGCTGCTGCTATGAATGTAGTATCTACGCTAGACTATTCAAGGTTTTTATGTTAGCACTATGTATTCGATGCGTGCCTGCGTGCCCAAAGCTTTTCCGCATGCACTTGTATATGTGCGTGCGCGATCATTATTGTACATGTATAAATATATAAATTTTTTTTTTTTTGGAAAAAAAATGCGTATGATGTAATGCTGTGCAAACTAAAATTATTTTTTTATTGCATTTTTTATATTCTTTTTTATTTTTAATTCTTCAATATTTTTGCAGTTGTTGGCGAATGTGCTTAAACAATTTTCTTTGTCAAATTAGTTTTTATTTATTTTTATGTATGTTAAGAGGAACAGCGAACACATGTGTTATCCGGGCATAGGAGTACATGTACATATGTATGTATGTTTGTACAAAAAGAAAAAAAAAACACTCATCGCAGATACAGACAAAATGATAGATACGTTTTGTCAACATAAAAAATTATATGCAAATATTTAATATGTATAAAAATAGTTTGTGCTTTGAACAACTCGTCTGTCACGAATGACAATTTTGACTTTATTTTTTTTTTTTTTTTGAAAATTATTAGATTTACTATTTTTGTGTTTTTTTTTTTTTTTTTGATTTATAAAATATTGCCAGTAGTAAAATCTTATTTTAGAGAAGCATTTTGTTTTTCTTTTGAAGTCTATTTTGAGGGAGTAGGTAAGTTTCTTTTTTTTTCAGGAACATTATGATTTAAGATGAGTACCTATAGGATTTGGTAAAAAATTACATACTATGGTAAAATTTACTAACAATAGTTGAAACGCTTGCAAAATAAGATAGTACTTGCATTCAGATGCTGGATCCTTACAAACTTATTAAATTGAGCAAAATCATTTAAAATCTATGCCTACTTGCTTGCATCTATCCTAGTAAAGAGAGCGTGGATACATGCGTTTCCCATGTTTGGAAGAAATCCCGAAGATCACTGTTTTGTGATTCTGTTTAATGATTGGGTAAATCATTGTTAAGACTTTCTCTTAGCAACAGCGGCAATAGCTGTTGAATTAATTTAAACTATTCTAAGTACTTGTTTCAAAGCAAATCCTAGCAATTGATGACTCTGAGTACATGAGGTCGAAAACACGGACCTCTATGTCGAGATAAGTAAAAATTCAAAAAAAAGGACATTCTTCTACCTATGATCAGTGATCAGAAATATGTTCCTTTCTGCACAGTTTGACAGATTTCGTTTTCAGATTATCCTACTTCGTACGTAATATTACGTTCTATGACTTTTGGTGTTAGCCACGCCTTCTTTTAAGCCATCGTTCTTCGGAATATAAATGACTGAGTTAGAAGAGACTGGGTTTTTCTTTTTAAACAAAATTTCATAATTCCTGCCCATGGTAAGGAGTGTAGAACAACCCATAGTCAGCGACATTTTTTAAAAAAATATTTGTTACCATTTATAAAAACTGCAAATATTAACCTTACAAAGTAATTAAAGAGTTTCATATTCAAAACTAAACTCACCTTAGTTTTAAAATTGTTTCTCGATAAAGCCAAATCCTTGATCCATACGTTGTTAATAGAAATTTTGAATTTTTTTTCTTTTTCAATTTTGAATTTTCAAACAAAAATAAAAAAATATATCTCCACTCAGTCACAATTTTTAAACTCTAAAGTTTTCACTTTTTTTTGTATTATTGATTATATAACTTTATAATTTTTATATACTCGGATACATACATATATTTATTTATTTATTTCCTTTTTTTTATAAATGGGTTTCGATACACGTATTTACTTTGCGAATAAATAAACCGAAACGAAATTTTTGATATATATTCACACACACTTATTAACACTGTATTAATATTTTTTTCGTGTGGTGTTATAGATTCCAAACCATTAATTTTGAAAATTTATTAATTACTTAAGGGATTAAATTTTTTCTACTTTTATAATTTCTCCGTTCACTTGTTTTAATAAATTTTTTTTGGGTTAGGATAGAAAGTCTTAAATTTTGTTTGATTTTTTTTTTCTTTGTGATTTTTAGTTAATTTTGTTTAATTAACCTTACATGGAAAAAAGAGAGTAGATTTGTTTTTTCAAAAGTGTTTTTTTTTTTTGTTTCTTGATTAATTTTTAATTTACATTTATTAGAAATTTAATTTGTCGTTTATTTTCACTTGAAACAATTTTTTCGTTACTTAATTTTGTTCATACTTTTGGGAAGAGTTTTTAATTATAATTTATTTATGATTTTAAGTTTTGTTTTATACATTTATACAACCTTAATAGATAAGTTTTTTTGTTTTGAAAGCATACATATGTTTCAAGAAAGGTTCACTTCACTTTGAGTATCATTTTTAGGAAGTGTTTCGCGTAGAAAAAAAATATATTTTAATACCATGGATTTTTTATATGAGTTCTTTTCGAAGTGGACATTTTTCTAAAATCTAAAGAAGAAAAATACTATTAGTAGGGAACATTGTTTTTTGCGAGCGATTTTTGTGGAAGTATTTGGTATAAGTGGCATGGAAATAATTAAATTTCGACGAGTTTGTCTTTTTCTTATACAAGTTTGCTGTTTTGAGGGAAAAGGAAGTTCCGGTATTTTGATAATTTGCACTAATTTACTGGTTTTTGATTGATTGATTTTATATATTTGTTACGTATTTGATTTGACGAATGTAGAAGAAAGATGGTACTGGGTGATACTGCACAGATTGTTGCTTGAAAGATAAAGAACTTCCTTGTTGGGCTATCCACAAATGTCGGACATTCATGCAAGAAATGAAAGCTATGCAAGTCATAATATCCTAGGCTATCAGGTCTTTGTATTATACTAAACTTGTCGACGAAAATGGTTGTAAAAACTAAGGAAATCAAATCGCTCTATATTTTACAGCAGACGTTTCAACGTCTAGATATTGCTTTCGCTTCAGTGATAGATACATATTACTTCATCAAGGTCTACCGTTGAAAACCTTAACCATTTAAGTTATTGAAACAGTGAAGTTTACATATGTTCATCAATTGAAGGATTTGGTAAAAGTAGTACCCAGCACTATATATCTGCATTTTTGTTCATCTCAAGTATTTTGAAAGGATTTCGCTGAAAGGTTTACTGAAAAATGATACATTTATTTTAGACTGTTAGATGTTCCAAGGAAATAAGCCCAGTTTTCTACGTCAAGTGTGTAGTTTTAGGGCTGACAAAACCTCCAATATCCAATACGTGGAACTTAACAAAAATGAAGAGACATACCTCTATCGAGATGATAAGACAGGCTACAATAGAGACTACAAAGTCAAAAACTAATAAATTTGCTTGGGAGCCATTAAATATGCAAACTATTTACGTAGTGAACTATATATGTATGTATAAAAGAGAATCCTTATCATATCATTTAGTATTTTTGATTTTTCTTTACATTTGTATTAATCTTGTATTTACTATACCCAAGCGGGTCTATAGATAACATCAATATTCATGACGTCATTGTCCAATGGTTCTAAAAACATAAACAAAAAAATACATACTTATGTAGATTATTTATTATACATAAATAGGATTGTAATTTTTTCGGAAGTAAAGATTTCTTTAATTTCATTTCCGTGAGCTTTTTAAGTGCGAATAAGGCAAATGCCTAGACTGCATACCCTTTACAAATCTGTGAGTAAACTTTATTGCCATATGAAAGACAAAAAGGATACTCTGAACACCTTTTATCAGTATCATTTTTTTCGAAACAATTCAACCTTACAAATGATGTGTAAATTACAAACTTCTAACCAATATTGTATACCTTATCTTAGGATCGTAACTATTTGATTACACGATGTGTAACCTTCAAAATAACCTTCTATTGTATCATAATGACAAACATACTATTCCGTCAATAAGAACTTTTTTATAATCGAAAATACCTAAAACAATCAGTACGCATTATGATCACCACTATGGTGTTGCAAAATATTATTGCCCATTCAGATAATCGCACTATCTCGCTACTGATAGTGCATGGTTGAATAATACAAAGAAGGAATGTTACACTGACCAAGAAGCAACAACAAAAAGCAAAAATCTATTAAAATTTTTAATTTTCGTATTTTTTTTTTTTGCCACCTACACTTCAGACGGCTCTTGTAAATGACCAAAAGCCCGGTTGTGTTTGGTCCGAAAATCTAATTGCAGATAAAGCCAACATAATTACTACTTTAGCTACGAAAATGAAATAATAAAAGTGACACGTTTGTAAAAAGCAATATGAAGGACTGATAAGAAATTGTGTGAGTGTATTCGGAAAGAAAAAACTAATTTATGCTGTTCTATGCTGGTTATCTTATGGAGGGAGCATGGCGAACTCAAAGCTTATTGAGAAAGGGGTGTGATTAAGAGAGCCGCTTATGCTGCCATACTTATGAAAAATTTATTAATATTATTATATACACAGACGGGGATAGTGTGAAAATATGAATATGATACAGATTGGTCGGTTGTCGCTCTTTATCAGACGTCGTAGTAACCTACATTTTTTGGAAGTTTTTAATTAGTTTTTTTTTTTTTGCTTTTTATTTATGTGCCTAATCAAGTGATTACGTACAGTACATGCGTATCTCTGCGGGTACAGATTGTGTACCTACTTATGAACGTATGAATTGTATAGAAAATGTTCAAAAATATGTACGTACGTATGTACATAGGTCCGTTTTTCGTCCTAAAATGCTGTCATGTTTCCATCCCACGAGGTTGTAAGTAAGATTTTTTTGTTATTTTCAATTGCAAGTGCAATTAAAACTGACGACTGTGCTTTATGTTCCTGGGTTATCTCTTAAATTTTTAGCACTAACCTTACCAAATAAAAATTTTGATAAGATAAAGTTAAAAAAAAAATTAAAAAAAAATATTGTGTGCAGCATTATGTGACGAATAGAATATTCTGAAGGAGTTTTTTTAGTTTCGTCGACGTGGGAACTATACAAAATAAAATGAGTTACGAGATGATGTTCCGGAAGTATGCGTTCTTAGTCCTGTATTTCTTAGGCGGAACTTGTATAAGTGCTTAAAATGCGGAACTACAAATAATAAACAAACGAAGTTATGGACGGAAGTCTGAAAGGGTATCCGAGAAGGATTACAGTGCTAACTATGCACTTACTTCAAAATGTCGAAACCGGCAAATTCGTATTGTAAAAAAAGAACATGTAATGCCAGAACTTCATTTTTAGGCTGGCTACACGCAGTCTCCCAAGGACCTATTTACAGTACGTCAGACTTTATTTCAAAAATTCTTATTTAATTTAGCACTAGCCTGGCTACACGACTTTATTTCGAATTATGTCCAGAAATGCACTGATTCTAGCCGTAAAAGCTTGAAATGAGGTCGAAAAATTAAGGTAATCAGAATAAGTTGAGACCAAGGGTTACTCCTAAGGCATGGTTCATAAAAAGGTATGAAGATAGTAATGGAAAAGAGATCAGTATCCTTATAAATTGTGTTATATTCATAACCAACAAATTTAGTATCGGAATCTTTTAAAACTGAAATGATCTGCACATGTGGGCATCTAGACTATAGATATCTAGACTAAGATGAGTCAAACAATTTTGAATAAATACCAAATTTAGTTCTGACTCGATTATACTATAGATATTTCTTAATTGAAACATACCCAGTACTAAGTACTGTCCAAGTTTAAAGTATACATTAACTGGTACAATAGGTACATACATACGTATACCTTGCGAAGAGTAACCATTTATCATGTTCAAGTTCAAGGCAAACGAGTGGATATACAAATGTAGGCAAAAGGTTTTGACTGAAACATTGAAAGCAGTTTATTATTAAAAAAGAGCCCATTAATTTCTCAGCCATGTCTAGATATTCAGAACTGATGACCATTTAAGGGCGCACCATTGAGTGGATTCTCTTCACTTTCATCGAAATCACCATCATATGTCGGATTTCCTATCCCATGTAACATTATCAGATTTTGGACTTATTGTGTGATGTTTGTAAGCTAATATTCCATAATGATATTGGAGTATTCAGTCCAATCTCTAAAATTTTAGAATGGTTGTATAATATATGTAAGCCCTTTGAATCTTAACCAGTGGTGGTAGTCAGTACCATGAGCACATGTACTTAGCTCATAAAGTAGTTCCTATATTAGAACTTTTTACGAATACTTAGAGTGATCAAAAAATCAATTAGATCATCACATCTTTCCAACATTTTGCCGACGGGCAGTGCAATTCGAAAGAATTTCTATAATTTCGGGGTACACTTAGTTAGTTTTCAACCAAATATCACCCAGATAATAAGGACCGGATCTTGTTCAAACAATGGTATGTAAGAAAACATGGTTTAAAATTTGACTTGGATTTAATTCCGGGTAGGAAATTGTGAATTCGATCATTTGAATATGACAGGAATTAGTTAGTATTGAGTTTAGATTCGAATTGAGTATCAGTTATGTTTAAACTATAGGTAATACAACTTAGTTTATAAATGAAAATACATGATCACGTACATATAAGGAACTAAGTACTAAATTCAGTTATATCTGTTACAAAATTTGTATTTATACAGAACAGAAGCATAATCCCAACTGTATGCGAAGTAGGTAAACACGTAGATCTATGATTGTGCATACTTCGGATCTATCATACCATTTGACTATTGCAGCAAGTGACTTAAACGAAACACCCGGCCGTTCTAATAGTTTTATGAAAAAGAATACAAAGTATGAACGATGAAGTATACAAAGCCTTTCGTTGATAAAAACTCACCAAATTTTTAGCAGTCAAAATGAGATATGACATTTTTTGTTAAATAAAGATTAGATATGTGTTTTCTAGTTGCTTCCTTTCGCATATACCAAACAATCTTTAACTGAAATCTCCACCAGGTTTTTAACTATACATATGAGTTGGAAAAAATGTCCTTAATTCAAAACAAAACTAAATTGTACCTAGCTCTAGCTAGCCACACCGTTTATAAATTTTGTTCTAATAGAATGTTTGCATTCCTGTAAGCATAAGTTTAAAGAAGATTTTATTTTTATCAAAAGCTTTTTTTGTTTTTACAAATTCTACTACATACACGAGAAGTATGCCTACATACATATTTCTATGGTACAAATGTGTCTTTTAACTAAAACTTTGCATTCATCTTCGCTTAGTAAATACAGTCGACAGAATAAAAAAAAGTAAAAACTATCCAGGTGTGCATTTTAAGGGGATTTGGGGACCCTACAATCGAAAAATTGATCAAAAGCCATATTTTCTAACAAATCTTTGAAATTCATCTTCAGATCGTAAGAAGTCGACTTTTTTTTTAAGGACTAAGCAATATGCCGCCAAATTTCTTGAGGGTGATTCTAATAAGAATCTCTGGTGAAAATTTCTTCCTTCTTTCTAGTTTTATTCACATCATTCATATTCGCTTCCAACAAAAAGAAAAAAAACCGAATAAGGAGTGTGTAGAGATGCGAAATATAAAATTTATGTACCTGCTAATTGCGCTGCACATGACGAGTGTGCCAAACACATAACTGAGTACCGTATCGGGAGAAGAGGTGAGAAAGCTTTTTTGTCCGACAAAAAAGAAAAAAAAAAAAAAAACTTAATTTAATTACACAACTATGTAATGAGAGAGAGACAGTGTATGTGTGTATGCTGGATGGATAGAGTAGAGTACCTTTCCTTGTTCCTTTTCATTGCAGATGAACATACTTTATACCAATGGCACAGCAGCTCAACTAGGTGTGTGTATCTGCAAGATACGAATTTATTTTTAGTGTAATCCTTATGGTATCCTGGGTGTTTTCTTTTTTAATTATTTTTTGCTTTCGATGTATAATCCAAGAAAAGATCGTAATCCAATTATATCTCGAGATGCCAAATATTTCCACAAAAATCACTTAAAACTTATTTTTTTTTTTATTTTTTTGCAATTCACAATATCATCATTTTGCCACTATTAAGCGGTACACAACCCCCGAATGACCGAACCAAATGCCACCCCTTTGAACCTTTTTTATCACATTTCTCTCGTTCTCACCATTTTCGAATGCAGTGCAGTTATTATTAATTCATCAACATTTCACTAAAAAGATTTATTGATTTTTGCTTCTCCCTTTTGTGCGTTATTATTCACACGCACTTGCACGACGGTAACAAAGCATAAAGAACAAAAAAAATACAAGAACGAACTCCAAACAGAAATGATAATGATAATAATTTCGAAAATTAAGGGTGAAAATGCATCCACCTAACAACAATCCACTTTAGTTTCACTCATATCACGGGCACAAGAATCTTCTATTTACTTCATTTGTGCGATACAAAACCAAAAACAAAAAAACAAAAAACAACGAAGGAAAAAATTATAAGATATCTGTATCTTCACTCAATTTTGTTGTTTATTTAGAAACATTTTCGCGGTAATTGCCAATTTGTTGTTTTAGATTTTTCGAATTTTTTTTTTTGTGTATAATTAATTTTTTTTATTTTTTGTTTTATTTGGAGAAAGAAGTAAAACGTTACAATGACGACGACAACGACGAGTGCACAATACTGCGCTGCGAGCACCTCCGAAACCTAGGGCCGAATAATAGATAAACATGAATTTGGTGAATTGCGTTTTTTGGGGCTCACAAACCAGAGTTACCACTGTGAGTGCCTACTGCCAGCCTTCCTGCCTGCCTGCGTTGTGTGGTTGCTGTGTTGAGTGCTCTTCAGTGCTGCCGCTGCTGCTTGGAATGCTGTTGTATTGCTGGGATGGTGAGTTGTATGCTTTAACTTTGCTATTCGCAGATGTGTGTGTGAACTCACCGACACGTCTATGGACGTTATTCAACCCTCTAGCAATTTTTGTGTGGTTTTTTTTTGTTTTTTTTTTTTTCTTTAATTCAGTTTGGAATATTGCCGAAAAATGCGATAGACCAAGATGGGGCGATGGCGCGAAATGCGTGCGAACGAATGAATGAACGAATACTGTGATGAATAGAAATGAATGAGGAATTGCACGTGTGGATACATTCTACGCACACAGAAAGAGTGCAGTTTTTGTTAAGCGCGATAGAAATAAGGGGAGAGTAGAATTGTATAGATGGAGGAGGCGAAGAATATGGTAGAGAACAGATCTGGTGTGTTAGGTAATTTGCCGAATTTTGTTTTTTGCTTTTCTGTCCGTAGAACTGAGTTTGAGTGCTGTTGGACGGTGTAGTTTATTTTATTTTTTTTTTGTTTGAAGGGGTGTTGTGCGGAGAGGGTGGTTAGGTAGGATGAAGAATTAGAGAATAGAAAACTTTTGATAGTGTTGCAGAGGAATTTTTTTTTTTTTTTTTTTGTAAACTGGTACTTTTATGAGAACAATTAGCACTGTCAATCGTATTTCACCTGTAATACCAGAAACTCCAATATTATACCAGTTCTCTAGAAGGAACTAGCATCTGTAACGGATTTTGATTGATCTTGGAGAAGCTCAGGCCTTAGAATTCCTTCGATTATGTGAATTAACCGAGAGGAGGGCAGATCCTATTTTCAAAAAAACTCCGCAAAGCCTCTGCAGTTAGCCCGGTCCTTAGCTAACTGCCTCCAGTTGCGTACTCCAAATCGGTTGAGGTCCCCTTTTACGTCTGCGCACCACCTAAGGCGAGGTTTTCCTCTACTGCGTTGTCTATTCGGGTTTGATTCGAAGACTCTACGGGCCGGAGCATTGGCCACATCTCCTAGTCATCTCAAACGACTGATACGAATAACAACAACCTGCAGAACTACTGCCGTACTGAGTTAATGAACTAAAATCAAATATCCTTGGGAACTAGTTTATGTAGTTGACTTGTTGGAGACTAGTTCGTTTGTCTATTACACAAGAGTACTTAGTATAGATGGGCCTACTGTTAAAATGCTATTTAAGCATAATGCTGTCAACATGATGTCAGTACGTATTGCATCATCAGATCATTCTGACCTAACGTGGATAAATATCGCTCCAGGCTCACCGCCTCGGAAATGACTTTTGTAGACTCTGAATGAACGTTAACGTATAATGGTCTATACCATATCTGGTTCCTAGCTGACCATATCCACTTGCTGACCAAATCTAATCAAATCAGAAACCGGTCGGTTCCCATTCGTACTCCCAAGATCTAGTACTATTTAAGTACTACAAACCGTACTTAAACCTACAACGCAACTCTCATTAGATGCTCGTAGCAAAGTGTAAAGAATGGAAGTAAAAATGTTCACAAAAAAAAAAAAAAAACATGTTCAAGAGAAAAAAAAAGCAAACTGGCAAACAAACTGCCGATCAAAGTAGAATTGACGCTGCACGTGTAGTTGCTTGCAGCGACTCTGTAGTAGTGTGAAGCTCCAAAATTCTAAGAATTGCCCACTCACACATGCAAAAGTACATTTCTTCCTCTCCTCTCTCTCTTCATTTCTAATTTCTAAGCATCATGGCTTATTTGGGAAGTGCAGATCTTTCAATGTGTTGGAACTTGCTGGCTGAATTTTTGGCAACATGAATTGGTATTGGTTTGTAAGTTGGATTTTTCGATTTTGTTTTGTGTTTCTCTTTCTTTAGTTGAAATGGTTTTATCTCCGACAATTTTGCATAGCCATACCAACACATCGTTAACCAGATGAATGTGTGAAATGCAGTTGTGTGAAGGAGCATACAGAAAAGGGGTAGATTTTTGTTTCTTTTGGGCGAACTTTGAAGGGAGATGAATTTTATGATGAAACACGAACGAACACATTAAACAGAGTATTTGAGCGAGGTGTTTATTCGATTTTACTTGTGTTTTTTTTTTCGTAGGCCATGGTTGGTCGCATTGCGCTGGGATACTCGCGTTGCGATGACATAAGAAATATTTGAAAGAGAGAAGTTTTGCTTTATGCGTAAAGCATAAAGTGCGAACAGAGAGGAAGAGAGAGAGAGAGAACAGAAATGCGTGTGGTTGATCCTTGATTTTGAAAGTTTCTCTTGGAATTTGGGTGTTTTTTTTTTGTTCTGGTTCTTTTGATGGGGTGGGGTGTGCAAGGGTGGGGTGTGCAAGGGTGGGCATATTTCTGTGAAGTTGTATGTTATGTTTGGAAATACATACATATTTTAATATTTCATAAAATTATTATGTAAAAATTGGGTAATGCAAATAAAGTTGAGATTTATTTGAGATGAGGCTAGGTCTGTGGCCATTCTTTTGCCCCACATGTTAAATTAAGACACCTGTACAGGTACCCTCCTGCATAAGGAAATATATCTTTCCAATTTATTTTGTAAAATTCAAAGACGTTTCTTGACCAAACTTCTAATTCAGATACATATGTATATGCTCACGCGACTGCCGTCCGTTGCAAGCGTATTTTATCGAGACAGTACTGCGATACCTTAGTGAAGGATGATGCATATGTATGTATGTTCGACCAAGAAAGTGTTAACACTTGTCTGATAACATTTCTCTACAAATATAAAAGATTAAAGCCTAATGGCTGTAGAAATATGTAAGACGGAAACTAATGTCAAAATTGAGTGAGAGTCAATTCGTTGTTGTGTTCCTACTCTAGTAGGAAAACTCTAGTTTTTTGACACATGTCAGAGTTTTGTTATTCTAAAACCAATATGGAAACAGTTTACCAATCATCTGCAGGCAGTTTTAACCCTCATAACAGTTTGAGCAAAATAGGTGCATCCCGTGAAGAATTATTTACTGTCAAAATCTGGGCATTTATACCAAAGGCCAATAGAACTACTAAATTGGAATTAAAAAATTACATATTCACGTATTCCAGCGAACTCTCCACCTTTCAAAACTCCATAAACTACCACAGGCAGAGCTAATGCCGACCACGGTGCCTCTGTCCTTTAGTGATTGAGTGGTCAAATGTCAATAAGATTCTCGTACGTCTGAACAGATGACTGAACAATTTTTGTCTGCATAACCGTGGCCCGATGATCAGAACTGGTCAGAAACTATTTTGACAGCCTAGTTCAAAGGCTGGGCATCTAATCAAATCATTCCGTAGAACGTAAAAATTGCAATTGTTTAGGATTGTTCGTTTTCGATGGATATTAAAGATGTTGAATTGGATGTATGTTTTTAGTTTTAAAACTATAAAATTATAGATTCCTGATTGGACTCTCCATTGTCTGTCTCGAATATTTATGGACATACATATGTATGTAAAGACGGCCGTCTGTAGGTAGACATCTATTAAAAACAAGGACAACTTTGCGGTAAAATAGCCTATACGTAGGCAGTAAAAAAGTCATAATTATACACGAAAAAAAAAAGAAGAAAACATCGCACCTAACCCAATTTTCTGCATTTTTCTCCCACCCTGCCCGGGTGGGTAGTAAACCAACCCTCTGTGTATAATAAAGGAAACACCTAGAATACTCTTCAAAAAACACACTGTTTCCAAACAGCCACAAAGTTTCTCTTAACACAAAATCCCAACCAAGAGAAGCCTTACTCAAAACCTATCGAAGAGAACCAAAACACATAAAATAACGTCGACCTTGTGTACATCGCGAGAGCGTGGGAAAATAAGTTCTCTCATTTCTTTATTTTTATTCCCATCAAAAATTATAGTCAACCGGCGAGCCGGTCAGAACCCACACACTCGTGCACCACATTTTATAGCTCTATCTTTCTCTTGCAACCGCTGAAAAAAACAAAAAAGTTTAAACCCAAGAGGGGCAAAAACGAATTCAATCTCACCCATACTGTTGCAGCCAGCTCCGCCATGCATGCACACACATTTCATTTGCAATTTTTCTTCTCCTCTCATGCTATTCGGTGAGCGAAGCTTTTGCGTTACTTCAGCAACGGCTAGTTCTTCTCCAGCGCTAGCGCATGGGGTGCGTGAGAGCTTGTGATTTTGTGGTTTGTTGGCGATGGCTATGGCTCTCCCAACTGTATGGCTGTGTGGAGAATAATGCCCACGCACATACATATGTATTTATTCTGCTTTAAAGCACGCACTATTTTTGGGGCTCACTATCTGGTTATGTGCCAGCTCGCTCACTCCTCAGTGATTGGCATTGTATGCTTGCGTGCTGCGTGTATTGCGTAGCTTCCTATTGGAAAAGCCCGAGCGCCATTGCAGAATTCGTTTGCTGCCTGCTGCCAATTTGAATTAAAAAAAAAAAGAAAAAAAAGTTGAACGCACTTATGTGTAAAAGGGGGAAAATGTGTTAGTGTGTGACTGTGTGGTTGTAGGGGAGTAGCTGTGTGTACTCTGCTTGTTCTTAAGTGCTTAGAAAAAGAAAAGAAACGAAAAATAACGAAAAAAAAACCAAGTAGCAGCAAAGAAATAGAACAAAACTTGTTTAGATGGTAGATCTGGATGTTTTTATTTTAGAGCCTACAGCGCATATAGGGTGTGTTAGGTCGGTTTTTCACTAGGATTAGCGATGCAAAATTAGACCATAATACAGATATGTATGTACGCACAGCCATACATACTCATGGATGTTTGTGTGTATCGATGCATGTACAATAGTAGGTAGGTGCCTACATTCTTTGGTTGGAGGCAAGAATTTAGCGTGGAACTATTCAAAGAAGCGGTAGGTTGGAGGAGCGGCACACTGTGAAGACTATCAACTACGGGTGGAGTTTATGAAAAAAGCAAAGCTTCTACTTGACAGCCATTTGCAAATTCCTGATCGGATCTAAAACTTGTCACTGTTATCTGATTTGATGATCACTTTTGGATTCAGGGAATAATATTGAGCGTGTTTGCGCCGGAGAATCCGGATTTCTCTTGGTTGCCCCAAGCAATATTGTTAGAACTGCTATACGTAAGGTTGACTCTAGAGAGAATTGTCCCTAAAGGATTCAAATACAAATAAAAATTAGAATTACATGATCGGAAGTAAAGGACAGTACTACAGCAACAGTGTACTGTACGCATCTGCATATGTATGTATGTATTTATCTGTTGTATTTGTGTAACAACTGCTGCTATACCGCATGAAAAAAAAATCTTCGCATCCATGAGAATACGCGTCTGTCCCTAAGCTCCTGTCTTAGAAACGACCACGTTTGATGTTATACCTAAGGATGTGGTTACTCCTAGAACAACAAGCAATCAATTTGGAACATAATTTCCTCTTCCTGGTTTAATTCTTAGCAGAGTAGCTTCAATGGGAAAAATTGTAAAAATATGTTTTTGTACCCTTTAAGACCCTAAGATCCCATTTTTCATTTAGAAGCGAAAATGTATGTAATCCTCCAGGCCACCAGCACCTACTTACTCTGAACAGAAATAAACATATAGACATCTTCATACAAAGACAGCCAAGCACCTATCAAAGCTCACGACCTTCATCACAACTAAATCAAATTCCTCAGCTCGAAGCTGGTTTCTGGTACATATGATCTTCCACGGAAATGAAATGGCCTGTCTACGAAAGACTCAGAATCTAACGAACTACAAGCAAACTGTTCAAAATCACCTCGGACTCTACAACATGAACAATGTAAGCCAACCTCATGTCACGACTCCAGAAAACTTGGAGCCCAATACAATAATGAGGGGCCCATCTTCAAAAAATTAAAGTTATCCCCACAAACTTATGCAGAATCTGCAGCAAAACAAATAGAAAACACAACACATGCGAATGCCCAAGTCTCAAACGAATCAGCTACACAACCCTTGGAAAAGTATCTTACAATGAGACTCATTTGAACATCATTGAAACGGGTTGATTCAAGAGCGCCGCTCCCGCCATAAATTAAATACTTGTTTATTGTTTTCAAGTCCAAGTGAGATTTTATTCTAATACATAACGCAAGGATCTCCCAGATACGATCGTAAGTCAAAAATGATCTTAATTTTGTTGGCTTATCCAGAGTACCAGGGAAAATTTTAGGATCAAAGTTTGTTTCTTAGAGGAAATACTCTATTCCCAAACTGTGAACATTGACTTGAAGCATCTAACAACACTTACGCTTGACCAAATCAAAGACTTTTACGAGAAGGCTACCAGCCCATGTTAAAGGAATTGCATTTTAGCTCTTTGTAATGATTAAACTTAAAGATCATCACTCAGAGTATGTAGATATGACAGAACTTAGAGCCTTCGCCCCAAAATGATACAATGGCGGTACATTACGTTTGTGAAATGATATTGAGTTACATGCTTCGATTTGACAGAAAGTTGTGGGAACCTAGCCCACGTTGTCATACGTCTTGTCATACGAACGAATTGAGAGAACGTATTGAAAACGGATTGAGTTTCGATCTAGGTTTCTCGAATCGAAAAAGAAATGACTTTGACTCTTCTTCAAATTTCTATGCCTTCTCCATCCCTTTTTCTGGACTCGTTTCTCTCGTATCTCTTTCGTACGGCAAAAGACAACTCGATCGCATAGAATTCGAGGCAATCCTATTTCAATCCAATCTGAGTTTCCATGGTTCTGAAGTCAAACAGAATCTGGATTCAATTCGCCCTATAAAATAAAATATTTGGCGTGAAATATGGGACGCAGGCACTAGCTTCTCACCACCATTCGTGTCGAGTATGTTACATCCGTCACACTGTTTATTGCCATATCCGACAGTTGTACTCTCGGATGTTTGCCAGACCCTCGCGAGAGGTGGGTGCGTAAACGAAATTTTGGGTGTTGGGTAGGGATTGAACCTGGAACCCCTTACTCCGTAGTCCAACGTACTAACTACTTGAACCACGCCACCCACTACCATTCTCCATATAAACGTGGTACTTATGAAGTCAGGCAAGAAAATAAATAGGTACAGACGAAGGAATCTAGTGAAGCGTCTGAAAAACCGATCTTGAAAAAGGATATGTTTTGGGAGCTGTCACTGAAATGGCCTACTCAATTCTAAACCGAAATATATCCCATTGGGCTCTGGGGCACTCGTATAGGACTAGGACACTCAAATACATTTCAGTTTTGAGAAAATGTTCAAGAGAAAAAAAAAGCAAACTGGCAAACAAACTGCCGATCAAAGTAGAATTGACGCTGCACGTGTAGTTGCTTGCAGCGACTCTGTAGTAGTGTGAAGCTCCAAAATTCTAAGAATTGCCCACTCACACATGCAAAAGTACATTTCTTCCTCTCCTCTCTCTCTTCATTTCTAATTTCTAAGCATCATGGCTTATTTGGGAAGTGCAGATCTTTCAATGTGTTGGAACTTGCTGGCTGAATTTTTGGCAACATGAATTGGTATTGGTTTGTAAGTTGGATTTTTCGATTTTGTTTTGTGTTTCTCTTTCTTTAGTTGAAATGGTTTTATCTCCGACAATTTTGCATAGCCATACCAACACATCGTTAACCAGATGAATGTGTGAAATGCAGTTGTGTGAAGGAGCATACAGAAAAGGGGTAGATTTTTGTTTCTTTTGGGCGAACTTTGAAGGGAGATGAATTTTATGATGAAACACGAACGAACACATTAAACAGAGTATTTGAGCGAGGTGTTTATTCGATTTTACTTGTGTTTTTTTTTTCGTAGGCCATGGTTGGTCGCATTGCGCTGGGATACTCGCGTTGCGATGACATAAGAAATATTTGAAAGAGAGAAGTTTTGCTTTATGCGTAAAGCATAAAGTGCGAACAGAGAGGAAGAGAGAGAGAGAGAACAGAAATGCGTGTGGTTGATCCTTGATTTTGAAAGTTTCTCTTGGAATTTGGGTGTTTTTTTTTTGTTCTGGTTCTTTTGATGGGGTGGGGTGTGCAAGGGTGGGGTGTGCAAGGGTGGGCATATTTCTGTGAAGTTGTATGTTATGTTTGGAAATACATACATATTTTAATATTTCATAAAATTATTATGTAAAAATTGGGTAATGCAAATAAAGTTGAGATTTATTTGAGATGAGGCTAGGTCTGTGGCCATTCTTTTGCCCCACATGTTAAATTAAGACACCTGTACAGGTACCCTCCTGCATAAGGAAATATATCTTTCCAATTTATTTTGTAAAATTCAAAGACGTTTCTTGACCAAACTTCTAATTCAGATACATATGTATATGCTCACGCGACTGCCGTCCGTTGCAAGCGTATTTTATCGAGACAGTACTGCGATACCTTAGTGAAGGATGATGCATATGTATGTATGTTCGACCAAGAAAGTGTTAACACTTGTCTGATAACATTTCTCTACAAATATAAAAGATTAAAGCCTAATGGCTGTAGAAATATGTAAGACGGAAACTAATGTCAAAATTGAGTGAGAGTCAATTCGTTGTTGTGTTCCTACTCTAGTAGGAAAACTCTAGTTTTTTGACACATGTCAGAGTTTTGTTATTCTAAAACCAATATGGAAACAGTTTACCAATCATCTGCAGGCAGTTTTAACCCTCATAACAGTTTGAGCAAAATAGGTGCATCCCGTGAAGAATTATTTACTGTCAAAATCTGGGCATTTATACCAAAGGCCAATAGAACTACTAAATTGGAATTAAAAAATTACATATTCACGTATTCCAGCGAACTCTCCACCTTTCAAAACTCCATAAACTACCACAGGCAGAGCTAATGCCGACCACGGTGCCTCTGTCCTTTAGTGATTGAGTGGTCAAATGTCAATAAGATTCTCGTACGTCTGAACAGATGACTGAACAATTTTTGTCTGCATAACCGTGGCCCGATGATCAGAACTGGTCAGAAACTATTTTGACAGCCTAGTTCAAAGGCTGGGCATCTAATCAAATCATTCCGTAGAACGTAAAAATTGCAATTGTTTAGGATTGTTCGTTTTCGATGGATATTAAAGATGTTGAATTGGATGTATGTTTTTAGTTTTAAAACTATAAAATTATAGATTCCTGATTGGACTCTCCATTGTCTGTCTCGAATATTTATGGACATACATATGTATGTAAAGACGGCCGTCTGTAGGTAGACATCTATTAAAAACAAGGACAACTTTGCGGTAAAATAGCCTATACGTAGGCAGTAAAAAAGTCATAATTATACACGAAAAAAAAAAGAAGAAAACATCGCACCTAACCCAATTTTCTGCATTTTTCTCCCACCCTGCCCGGGTGGGTAGTAAACCAACCCTCTGTGTATAATAAAGGAAACACCTAGAATACTCTTCAAAAAACACACTGTTTCCAAACAGCCACAAAGTTTCTCTTAACACAAAATCCCAACCAAGAGAAGCCTTACTCAAAACCTATCGAAGAGAACCAAAACACATAAAATAACGTCGACCTTGTGTACATCGCGAGAGCGTGGGAAAATAAGTTCTCTCATTTCTTTATTTTTATTCCCATCAAAAATTATAGTCAACCGGCGAGCCGGTCAGAACCCACACACTCGTGCACCACATTTTATAGCTCTATCTTTCTCTTGCAACCGCTGAAAAAAACAAAAAAGTTTAAACCCAAGAGGGGCAAAAACGAATTCAATCTCACCCATACTGTTGCAGCCAGCTCCGCCATGCATGCACACACATTTCATTTGCAATTTTTCTTCTCCTCTCATGCTATTCGGTGAGCGAAGCTTTTGCGTTACTTCAGCAACGGCTAGTTCTTCTCCAGCGCTAGCGCATGGGGTGCGTGAGAGCTTGTGATTTTGTGGTTTGTTGGCGATGGCTATGGCTCTCCCAACTGTATGGCTGTGTGGAGAATAATGCCCACGCACATACATATGTATTTATTCTGCTTTAAAGCACGCACTATTTTTGGGGCTCACTATCTGGTTATGTGCCAGCTCGCTCACTCCTCAGTGATTGGCATTGTATGCTTGCGTGCTGCGTGTATTGCGTAGCTTCCTATTGGAAAAGCCCGAGCGCCATTGCAGAATTCGTTTGCTGCCTGCTGCCAATTTGAATTAAAAAAAAAAAGAAAAAAAAGTTGAACGCACTTATGTGTAAAAGGGGGAAAATGTGTTAGTGTGTGACTGTGTGGTTGTAGGGGAGTAGCTGTGTGTACTCTGCTTGTTCTTAAGTGCTTAGAAAAAGAAAAGAAACGAAAAATAACGAAAAAAAAACCAAGTAGCAGCAAAGAAATAGAACAAAACTTGTTTAGATGGTAGATCTGGATGTTTTTATTTTAGAGCCTACAGCGCATATAGGGTGTGTTAGGTCGGTTTTTCACTAGGATTAGCGATGCAAAATTAGACCATAATACAGATATGTATGTACGCACAGCCATACATACTCATGGATGTTTGTGTGTATCGATGCATGTACAATAGTAGGTAGGTGCCTACATTCTTTGGTTGGAGGCAAGAATTTAGCGTGGAACTATTCAAAGAAGCGGTAGGTTGGAGGAGCGGCACACTGTGAAGACTATCAACTACGGGTGGAGTTTATGAAAAAAGCAAAGCTTCTACTTGACAGCCATTTGCAAATTCCTGATCGGATCTAAAACTTGTCACTGTTATCTGATTTGATGATCACTTTTGGATTCAGGGAATAATATTGAGCGTGTTTGCGCCGGAGAATCCGGATTTCTCTTGGTTGCCCCAAGCAATATTGTTAGAACTGCTATACGTAAGGTTGACTCTAGAGAGAATTGTCCCTAAAGGATTCAAATACAAATAAAAATTAGAATTACATGATCGGAAGTAAAGGACAGTACTACAGCAACAGTGTACTGTACGCATCTGCATATGTATGTATGTATTTATCTGTTGTATTTGTGTAACAACTGCTGCTATACCGCATGAAAAAAAAATCTTCGCATCCATGAGAATACGCGTCTGTCCCTAAGCTCCTGTCTTAGAAACGACCACGTTTGATGTTATACCTAAGGATGTGGTTACTCCTAGAACAACAAGCAATCAATTTGGAACATAATTTCCTCTTCCTGGTTTAATTCTTAGCAGAGTAGCTTCAATGGGAAAAATTGTAAAAATATGTTTTTGTACCCTTTAAGACCCTAAGATCCCATTTTTCATTTAGAAGCGAAAATGTATGTAATCCTCCAGGCCACCAGCACCTACTTACTCTGAACAGAAATAAACATATAGACATCTTCATACAAAGACAGCCAAGCACCTATCAAAGCTCACGACCTTCATCACAACTAAATCAAATTCCTCAGCTCGAAGCTGGTTTCTGGTACATATGATCTTCCACGGAAATGAAATGGCCTGTCTACGAAAGACTCAGAATCTAACGAACTACAAGCAAACTGTTCAAAATCACCTCGGACTCTACAACATGAACAATGTAAGCCAACCTCATGTCACGACTCCAGAAAACTTGGAGCCCAATACAATAATGAGGGGCCCATCTTCAAAAAATTAAAGTTATCCCCACAAACTTATGCAGAATCTGCAGCAAAACAAATAGAAAACACAACACATGCGAATGCCCAAGTCTCAAACGAATCAGCTACACAACCCTTGGAAAAGTATCTTACAATGAGACTCATTTGAACATCATTGAAACGGGTTGATTCAAGAGCGCCGCTCCCGCCATAAATTAAATACTTGTTTATTGTTTTCAAGTCCAAGTGAGATTTTATTCTAATACATAACGCAAGGATCTCCCAGATACGATCGTAAGTCAAAAATGATCTTAATTTTGTTGGCTTATCCAGAGTACCAGGGAAAATTTTAGGATCAAAGTTTGTTTCTTAGAGGAAATACTCTATTCCCAAACTGTGAACATTGACTTGAAGCATCTAACAACACTTACGCTTGACCAAATCAAAGACTTTTACGAGAAGGCTACCAGCCCATGTTAAAGGAATTGCATTTTAGCTCTTTGTAATGATTAAACTTAAAGATCATCACTCAGAGTATGTAGATATGACAGAACTTAGAGCCTTCGCCCCAAAATGATACAATGGCGGTACATTACGTTTGTGAAATGATATTGAGTTACATGCTTCGATTTGACAGAAAGTTGTGGGAACCTAGCCCACGTTGTCATACGTCTTGTCATACGAACGAATTGAGAGAACGTATTGAAAACGGATTGAGTTTCGATCTAGGTTTCTCGAATCGAAAAAGAAATGACTTTGACTCTTCTTCAAATTTCTATGCCTTCTCCATCCCTTTTTCTGGACTCGTTTCTCTCGTATCTCTTTCGTACGGCAAAAGACAACTCGATCGCATAGAATTCGAGGCAATCCTATTTCAATCCAATCTGAGTTTCCATGGTTCTGAAGTCAAACAGAATCTGGATTCAATTCGCCCTATAAAATAAAATATTTGGCGTGAAATATGGGACGCAGGCACTAGCTTCTCACCACCATTCGTGTCGAGTATGTTACATCCGTCACACTGTTTATTGCCATATCCGACAGTTGTACTCTCGGATGTTTGCCAGACCCTCGCGAGAGGTGGGTGCGTAAACGAAATTTTGGGTGTTGGGTAGGGATTGAACCTGGAACCCCTTACTCCGTAGTCCAACGTACTAACTACTTGAACCACGCCACCCACTACCATTCTCCATATAAACGTGGTACTTATGAAGTCAGGCAAGAAAATAAATAGGTACAGACGAAGGAATCTAGTGAAGCGTCTGAAAAACCGATCTTGAAAAAGGATATGTTTTGGGAGCTGTCACTGAAATGGCCTACTCAATTCTAAACCGAAATATATCCCATTGGGCTCTGGGGCACTCGTATAGGACTAGGACACTCAAATACATTTCAGTTTAGATAGTCGAGATGCACTCATTGCAATCTAGGTTTAAGTGATCCTTTCATGCCTCACACCCAATTCCCCGACAAACACAACACTGTCAACCTTGGATGGGTCCTTGATCACCGAGTAACTATGGGTCCCAGTATAGTAAATGAACTGGCTAGGGCCAGGGTTTGCAATCGAAATCTTTTCGTCCGATCCTAACCTCAAATAATAGTGTAATGTAAGCCAGATGTAAAGAGATATGGATCTCTTGCGAGGCCATGAGAAATCGAAATTTTTGGAGTCTAAGGAGTTCACTCCAGAAAAGAACGAGAATCATAAAAGGATTGTGAATATCGTGATCGTGAATATCAAATAGATAACGCAAATGTATTTGGGCTGGATAGTTTGGCCTCTCACTGATAAGTTGTTTCCATGTAAAAGCTTGACCCGACCCCACTCTTATATAGAAAGGGTGGCTTTATTTAGTGAATAATTATCTTCCAGATAAACTTATTGCTGATCTGCTCCAGCTACCTCCGTTCAAAAGAACAATACAACCCATTACCTGTCAGGCATTTCCAATTATATAGCTCATCCGTATGTTTTATATTTTCTTGGATTGCTCTGCAAATAATCCGATCTATGGCTCCATGACTCTAAGAACAGAATGAAACAGCATTTGTTGTCCTCGTGCACGCTCCTTACATACATACATACATAGATGTTGGTTCTAGGGGAAGATACAATACATACAATCTGTGTGTGGGAGGTTTTAGCAACAACAACAGCAGCATCATCATCAACACCGTCAACTTGCTGTTTGATAATCAGCAAACGCACTTTTTTACCTTCTTCCCCGCCATGACAAAAGAACAAAAACAAAAAAAAAAAAAAATAGAAGCAAACCCTCCACCCAAGGGGTAAAGAGGGACACTGCATGAAACGATACCATTTACTTTTGGGCATTGTGTACCTACGAGTATCTATGAAATACGCATGTATACATAGATACACAGGCCAGGCACAGAAAAAGAGGAATAGAAACACAATAAAAACGCACTCTGATGGCTGTTTTTTTTTGGTTTTGTTGTTGTTGTGGGGTTGCACTTGTATTGGCAGTACAGCGTTTGGAGACATAAGGGTGGCTGATTTATTATATTTTGGCCGCTGACTAGCGCATACAGATAGACATCACGAAGAACGAAAGTAAACACTAAGGCTTCCCGCCTGGGTTTTGCTGAACCCCCGACTCTGCAGCCACCCTGCAGCTACATTGGCATTTTCGGGATTTTTTTTTTTCTTTTTTTCGTTTTTTCGGAAAATATAGGATAGGCCCCAACAGGCACAAAGGATCTAGGCGCGGGGTATGTACGAAGAACGTACCAGAGGGACAAGGGTTGGCATTTTTGCTAGGTCGTATATCTCCGCTAAAGCAGGGTTTTTTGTTTTTTTTTTTTGTGCCATTTTTTGCCTTTACTTCTCGTTCGTTCTATGTCGAGTGGTTGTGAACATACATACCTACATGTATGTATGTTTTGTATTATGTTTGATTTTGTTGTTTTTCCTTTCTTCTATTTTTTGCTCTATCATTTTCTGCGCTTGAAAAAAAAAAAAACAGAAATAGGCAAAAAAAAAGTTTTTTTTTTTTACTTTGTGCTTAGTTTGCTATTTCCGGAATTAGTTTTCACATAGTGTGCTAGTGAGGATTTTTCTAAGAAAACAAAACAGGACCCGGGTATAGCTAGAGTCGGGAGTCGGGAATTCGCTTTGTTTTTGTGGGTATTGCTGCATTTGCATTCGGATGTTAATATTCACAGTGAAGAGAGTTTTTGGAAATAAAATCAAATTAACATGTAGGCACTGGAACGTTGAAGGGCATTTCGCTCATGGAGGGATGAGTGGCATTTTTTTTTTTTTTTTCGTTTTTGCTGATCCAACCAAAATGCAACATGAACGGGCGGATATGTTTGTTTTGTTGTATAACATATCGTCGATGGGTATTTGGCGATACAGATATTCTTTTTTTTTTTGGCTTTTTCTTGTTAATCCGATTTGAATGGGCGAATTCACTTGGGAATTCGATTTTTTTTTCAAGGGAGAGGATAATAATATTACATAACTGAATGAAGATTTGTGGAAGTTGCGTTGGAAGGAATTTTTTAAGAGCTTTCTGTTGATTATCTTCTTTTTTTTCTTTCTAAAGTTTAGGCTGGGGGTGGTGAAATCTTTTAGTTAGAGTACCGAAAGGATCCACAAATAGACGAGTCAGATTTGAAGTGACTACGCACTTAGAGTCTAGTATACGGTTACCGATATGACCTACTGTGTTTCCTGCTAAACTATTTTCCATGCGCTTCTTTGTAGAAGATGATATCTTACTATGGCTGATTTTTCCAAGTGTCTATCCAGTTCTGTGTCTGACATCAACCTCCTCTTCCATCAATAGCAGGTATGCTAACATCATCCTTAACTTAGATAAAGCACTGTGAATGATGTACACATGTACATACGCATAACTATCAAGCCAGGAGACGCAACCGTGAATCTTCTCTGAATGAAATAAAAATGTTGAGGAAGTGAGTAATCCCCAGAGGCAGTCCACATTAAGTGAACAAGATCTTCCACTAGAGTTTCCATTTATTTTTCGAAGTCCTTTCAAAAAAGCTAGGAAGCGGTGTCTGGCTAAGAAACTAACCTATGGAAGAAGACGACACGCCCACCATACCATTAGGAGATGGGCACACTTGGTCACAGACACAGATTATCTATCGTCATCTCAGCCTAACCGTTAAAACAAGCTTCACCCAAAGAAAGGATTGAACTCATGGTAGGGCCATCGACTCGAATAATATCTCGATCTTCACGAAACGCGTCAAAAAACTGAGACTTCCAAACCAAGGTAGTGTGTTCCAAGCGGAAATACTATCCACAAAACTGCACTGTAGAAAGGTGATCGAAATCTATATTCATAGTCAAGCCGCCATTAAGGCCTTCTTATCCACAGTCGTCAGATCAAAACTGGTGAAACGAATCCGTGAAGAACTCACAATACTCACAGGAACCCTTGACGGTACACTTTAAGTTCTAGGAGGTAGCGGCATTGAAGTGAACGAATTAGCAAGAAAGGGATCCGAACAGGACATGGCAATGGATGTAGAACTACCGCCTCTAGTTTATAGAGAAAACCTTCGTGAGACTGGCTAACGAAAGACCTTGTCGGGTCTCCAGAAAACTGTGATAACACCAAACCTATCCAGATCCTATCGCTTAACGCTTAACAGACACAACTTAGCACTCTTCACGTATGCAGAAGAGTGCACTACTCACTTTCTTTGCGAATGCTCAAGCCTATGCAGAACTACGAAAGCGGCTATCGGGCAATACCACTTCGGAGACCTAGTCGACCAGTCAGGAAACTCACCATCAACCGTCCTAGAAACATTTTAACATTACTCCACGACAGGACTTCATAGTGGATCTATTGGTGATCTGGGTATTCACCGTATTTGCAGCCGCGCCTTATACCTACCTACCTAGGAAAGCGATAAAGAACTTCATGAATACAAAGAGTCTATTGATTCAAGTCTGACCTTAAAGCTCGTTAGTACCTAACATTCGTACCCTTTGAAATGTAGCAGTGTTAAGTAAAAAAATTGTTGTTATAATTTTCATCAATAAATTAGTGAGTAAGTCCTGCTGCTATACTTTTTGTATTTGGCTGTTGAGTCCTGCCTTACTTTCATGTTTAAACCAACAAACTCCTCGTAACGTTATCAAAAATTATTGACGTCCATCATTTCCTGATCCTTACGTCGAAGACTCAATTCGTCCTTGAAATCTTGAGCTCGAGTGCTATTGGTTACACCAATACAGTCGCGAAGCTTTTGCAACTGCATATGTACGACACCATCATCAAACAGCTTTTTAACATCCCGGTTAGTCCATCTGTCGAACCATTTTTCTGTCGATAGCACGCTATGCACCATATAGTAAGACTGACCGTACTATTTTCTAAACTAGCAGATGCGATAGATCTGTAACAGATCCAGAGCCTGGTGCAATCTGAAATACTTATGCAGGTACTCAACAATATTCTCTTTATAGCTGTCAAATTTGTATGTTTTAGTCTGTAGACAAGTGTTCATTCAAAAAGAGACCTGAGCCGCCTTACAATTTTCTAACACAAGTCCTTGAGTTCGTTATGTCACCAGCTGAACTGAATTTCAGAATATTGTGCCTCCGAAGTTGAATTTATTTGCATCGGCATCAGATAAAAACAAATATATGACAATACATCTTCCTGTTGAAGGTCGAAGGAAGTCTCGAATAAAAAATCCCCCAAAAATTTAAGCTCAAATCTTCAAAATGTGTCCACCACTCCCATTCAAGTCGTTGAGTGCTTCGTGCGATCTTCGATCTTGGACTCATTGGCCGTGTCCAAGACTTGACTATCTGTTTACAGATCGGCTGAGGACGTTTGTACAATAAGTTGCATATGATTTCAGGTGAACCAAGAACAGATGAATGCGCACTATCATAACCGAAGTATGAGACTTCGTTGGTCTTACTGGTGGGAGAACTGCATCGTCCTCGTCACTCCGATAGTCCTGCAACCCCAAATTACGACTAAATTTAAAACTCTTCCACTCGATATTTTCTTTTCTAAAATACACATCAATGACCTCATTATCTGCGAAATCCTTCGAAGGTTTTTGTAAATGCTTTCCTTGAGTTTGGATAATTACTCATCGATTTGTTTGCATAATTACATTCTCTTCAGAATACATGAAAGATACATAAAACTCCTGCCAAGAAGTGGGGAGAAATAAAAAGGGTTAGGAACAACGCTTCAAGGACATTCACCTATGTATGTAACCTTTTGCCGCCTTGTGTTTTCTTGAATTTGTAATTTACAATATTTCAAGAGCATACCTAGATCTGATAATAGGGCCAAAGGGATTCATAATTTACAAAGCAAGTACTGAACTGGAAATGGAAAGAAGCGCATGTTACTCTTTTTTCTTCTCTGTTTTGTTTTGCTTACCTTTAAGTGGAACAGTTTAAACAAGGATGATCGGAGGGTTCATTGTTTAAGGAGATGTTGTGGTTACCAAGGTAAAAAGGAGCTGTGGTATGAAATTTTTCGCTTAACTCTGTAAAAGATTAATCATCGCAGCTCAATACATCCGCATATGATATGTATTCACTTCGACAAGATTATTCACATATTCCACGTGTTTGGCTCTGCACTCCCAGTGCAAGAAGTTGTTATTTACTAGCGCAGTGTACCCACAGCATGTCATGGAGCTCCACCTCCATTTGTTTTTGCTTTGCTTTCCATTCGTCTGTTTGTTGTTGGCAAATTGTAAATGTATCTGCAACGACGAAGGGAAAAACAAAATGTTCGCAGAAAACCGCCTCCAGTGTGCATGCTCTCCATGTTGCATGCGATAAAAGCCATTTTTTCGCTTCGACGAAATGGTGAATGCGATAAAGTTTAATTTTGTCCAAAATTGCTGATATCTTAATTTGCATAATGAAATTGTATTCATAATACTGGTGGAGTCGGTGTATCTGAAAAAGTAAATAGACTGAGCCATGAATGTATTGCAAAAAAAAAAAATAGAAAGAAGCTTATCGGCTTATCTGTGCCCACGCCTTCCTTTGGATTCTTCAGTATTTTGATTTATTTCAATAGCCATGACAAATATTTATCGTAATTACATAAACTACCACATACCTATGACTTTACAACATACATATGTATCGCATTGGAGAATATGGAGAACTACAGCTTTATGATAGAATGATCTGTAACAAGTTCCCTTAGCGATTCCAGGACCAAACGACGAGATCTTAGTGTCCTTATGTGCGAGCAGGCTAAACTATCATATTGTCATCGCCTTACCTTGTAGGACCAAGAGGGCATAATGCATGCAGTTTAATTAGTAGAGATTCTTGAACATGAACATATACAGACATGGTTTTGGCCTCAAGTAGAATCTTCGTCTACATGAAACAGTTGTTAACACAAACGAGCTACCAGGTGAATATGTCCGCCAAATAATTCTAATCATTATAGACACATCTGCCCAGGATGGCAATAACAGGGTCGTTACAAGCTCTGGTAAGCTTAATAAGCTATCAGTTATCCAGATTTGTGGATCTCTTCCTACATTTCCTTACAAGTGTAGGATTTTAACTTATTTGTCGGTCTTACGCCTGGCAATGTGGTCATTTTTCGATTCCCTTAGAGGTAATAGCTCATTGATTTCCTGTAAGTTTCAAGGGCCTTGTAACTTTTGGATTGTCTATTTGTTTTCGACCTGATCAATACTTGCTAGCTAAAAAGAACGAGGGTTACTCGTGAGCTGTACGAGAAAAAAAGACTGGAAGAACATCGGCTTCTCCAAGAGAAGAAAAGGAGCACAAGAAGTAAGAGAACGAAGATATTGAGTAATTGTATCTACTCCAAGAACAATACGGAAGTTGAGATGGAGAAAGAAACCTCGTGCTGAATGTGACAAAGACCTAAATACATATGTATACATATGTATATATGTATACATATGTATATCATCATGAATCATTCATTGTAGATGACGATAGCCATAATTTTAGTTCACCTGATCAAAACGAAATAAAGGCAGTTATACCAAAGACTCAATTCAACACGGCTGCTGTATCTGAAGGCAGCTAGGGATTTTCTGGTAGAAAACGTACACCAACTCATCTCTGATATTCGGTCAGGAGAGTGTCCAGAACAATGAACACACCCTCAGTTGTGCGCCAATTGTAGAGTCTCCTCAACATATTGTAAGCCATCTTGTGCGAATTTTTGAATGATTGACACCTGTCAGTGTAGCTATTAACCAGGAATGTCCGCAGTTGGTCAAATTTTCACACTTTGGCAGATTCTGAAGAAAAAAATTAAGAAGTCCAAATCGATCGCAAGATATTCAGTTCTGTTTGCGTTGAGGGGCTTTAGAGGGGGAGATTCAACAAATGAACTGCACTGTAGAGCGAAAGAACTTTAGTTCCCTAAACCTGCTTCGTTCAGTCTTCGAATCGAACTTTCGAAAAACAACGCAGTAGCGGAAGATCTTCCCTTAGTTGTTCCTCCAGGACATAAATTAACAAGTCTCTCCAAAAATCATGATCCGAAGCCAGCTGATATCCTTCGACTTGCCATTAAAGATGAGGTCGTTCGCAGTAGACGTATATAAGTCGATGGATTTTATGAGACTACCAAAACTAGACAAGACACACATCGCCCTAAAGAAGATAAATAGGTGGTGGATACCGATCTGAAACTTGATGTGCTATAGAATATTTGGCAAAGTGGAGATTTGATTCCTCATCGATTTTAGTCTAGCTAAGGCTGCTATTTACTTTCTTGCTGTGGTCTAAGTAGTGAAGTTTTAGCTCATCATCGTTTTAAAAATTCCTGATCTACCATACATCCTGTTGCAACATCTGTCCATCTTGTATCTTTTGGTCATTTTTCTGAGTACAAATGGGTATTCATTTCAGGCTTCTCAAGAGTCTTATCGATCTAGGACGTAACTTCTCACATTCGAAGGTAAATTTGTCATTTGAGAAGTTTTCTCATGACAGTTGTACTCTCAAATGTTTGTCACACGCTCGCGAGAGGCGGGTTGTGAACTAAGTTTTACGTGTTGTAGGGATTGAACCTGGGTTGCTCTGTAGTGCATGCAAGTGTGGGTAAAAACTTTTGTAGTTAGCGTCCACACTTAGAGTGTGACAAATGAAACAATGGCGCGTCAAAATACCTGAGCACTTTTTGAGAAAGGAATGGTTCCAGTATTGGATATCCAGGTAAGTTTGTCGAGGGTACACATATGTACCTATTTGAGTATGCTGTTCAGCGATGGCATATTAAGATTGTTTGTCTTCTTTTACCTGCTTGGCTTTTTATCAATATTACACAATCTGTCTCCTATTTATTTATGTATACCTAGACATGTGTACAGTAGGAGATGACTAAATTCGACAATGAAAGCATCCGTTGCGGAATGCCCTTCTCTTTCAAAAATAGAATTTTTTTTTCCACATCAACTAGGTATGTACGAGTATTCTTAGAAGAATCTTCTCTCTTAAGCAAGTTACTAATTGGCAATTGCCCCCATCGATCATTGCGTAGCCCTGGGGACAGATTATTCAATGACCGCGCACACACTGTTAGATAGCTAGATAGATGGGTGAATGATTAGATGAATGCAGACGCAAAATGTAAATTCAAACAAAATTTACATTTCTAAAGCATTCACGGCTCGCGGGTGTATTGAAAGGGAAAACGAAAAAATAGAAAAAAAAAATACGCGGAAGGTCTGGTGGGCCCTTCTCTTGCTAATGAATGCGTTTGGCTTTGGTGCGTGAATATGTGTACGACCTATCGACCACACCAATCCGCCCAAAACAAATGCGTATGTGTATGCGTATGCAACTTGAAGCTCCAATGTGCAATGAGAGAATACAAGGGTATAGTAAAAAAAAAAAAAAAATTTTTATCAGGGTGCTTCAATCCATTTTCAAATTGTATTCGTGTTAGGTCTGCCGTATAGGTGTGTGTTCCACAAAAATGTGTGCTACACACTGTGTGTACGCATCGGAATCGGGGTCATGAAATTAGGTCACACAAAATCAAATTTTGTTAGCTCTCTGTTCGTTCTTCTTTTTGTATGCACTTTTGGGCTAATTTTTGTTTTCTTTTTTTTTTTTTTTTTGTTGCTCGGTGGGCTTCTTTATCGCACAAGGGGACCTAAATTTAGGCCAACGCATTTTAGTGCTCATTTTATGGTGTGTATCTGTGTGTTTTTTTTTTTACGAATGTGGGTGGAATGCGTGAGACGATGCGTAATTATGAAAGTGAAAAAAGCAATGTTGTACACCAACAAGTCTAAATTTATTTCGAAGGGATTGTTTATTTTTATATTTGTAGATTTTTTCCGGCTCTTTATGATTCTTTATGTTTTGTTTTTCTACATTGCGTCATTGCATCGCGCGCGCGTTTGTCTACTGAAAGAATAGTGCGTAAGGGCGTTGTATGCTTGTATTTCTGTTCTACAGTAGATGTGGTTTAAATTAGAAATTGCGTAACTTGACTTGGAATAGAGTGGAAATTAGAACGATGCAGCCAAGGAATAGAATTTTTGAGTTGGAGTAGGCATAGATACATATAGGGTCATCCAAGAAGAGAAGTCATCGGAAATCAATAGAAAAACGAGACGATTTTATGAAAAAGTGTTAAAACAGATTATTTTATTCGCAAGTACAAGTAAGCTAATCCAATTTGCCAAATGTACCCCGGGAAATGCGGATAGGATCCTGTCATCGTGTCGAAATGAACATATGTACCTCCATTTCCACTCAGTTATGGCGGCGATATTTTAGCTAAACTTGGCGGACGAACACGATTTGAAGTCCTTACAACACTGACGAGACGTTTACATTTATCGATTCAATTCACTTGATCTGTGTGAGAACTTGACGGGACGTTCCCTCTATATTTTCACCGTCTTCGCAGAGAATTTCCACAATTTCAAATCTTTTAGTGAGTATGACTCGATATATGTACATATGTATGTATATGTATGTAAGTATTTAATAATTTTCTTATTTTCACTTTTTAAAAATCATCACAAAAATAGTTGAAGGTTGACAGTTCAGTAATGCCGCGAAGCTTAAAATGACACCTCTAGTTGGAGACCTTTTTTTGTTGGGTTTGGAAGCGCATTACTGAAGTAATCAGACGTTAATTGTACAACCAGGAAGAAAAATCATCATCAGTATCGCAAAAGTAAGGTATTCGGTAAGAATGCCTTTTTGTGAGTACCCAGAAAAATCCGGGTAATTTCTTAGAGCCGTGTGACACACTACTGTGTTGGAGATCCAATCATTTAGATCCTGAGCCTTGCTTCTCACAATTCCAATCTAATCTGTGGCCCAGATAAGTGTTAAAGAGTTCAGCCTTTAATTTCAGAAAATTCTTCAATTGTCGAACCGTTTTTGAACTGGTTACGGGGTTGAGCCTGCCTGTCGCTACATACCCAGATACTCTGACCTTTCTACCTATTCCCAATAATTGTAGCCGACAAAGCTACACCGTCTAAGACAGTAGATTGGTTTGATAGCGCAGCTCATGATAAACGAGGGTAAATCAAGGAGAGCGTCTGGAGCAGAGATTTTAAGACTTCTAAAACTGTTTTCTTCTCAGATTCATAAGAAACTTAGATTTATTGTCGAAAAATGCTGGGAAAACAGTTTTAAAAGGCTGAAACTAAAAATGATGGATTTATTACATTATGCTTTGGACTAAATTTTAGACCAGAGTTCCAATATAAAATGACCAGGTTAGGTCCTGGTGGATTGCCAGTTGCTTACTTATTCGCACCACCTATAGTCAGGTCTTCCTCTACTACCTCTTCCTGTTGAATTCGATAACTCTGCGGGCTAGAGCGGTTATGTAATCGTAATGTTGTACACGCTCTGTATCTAGTTGCTGAATTTCCGGACTTAAGCGGAAGTTCTTCCACGCCAACATCGAATATATAGGAAACATTTTTCTTTCAAGCTTGTCTTCAGCCATCCTTAGGACCCATAGATTGTCTCCTTAGCAAAAGAAACAGCGGTTGACAGAAGTTATTCTTCGATGACGCATACGTGTATACATTCTTTTCAGATGTCAAAAGACCGACAAAGTTTCTAAGTACCACAATGTTGCAGCTGCCTACTGTAGTGTTCTGTTCCGCCAAGGCATGAACATTTTTATCAAATATGGACTTTTAGACAAAAACTTCTCTCTGTATACAAGTAACCTTCTACCATTTAGACCATTAATTTGCTCTGTTATGTCATGCCAAACCCTTACAAATATTACGCAGATCCATATTTCAGCCACTATCCAAAATTAAATCAGCAAAATAGAAACATATACAACACTCCCGAAAATGCGTATACGTAAGTATAGGACTCACTCACTTTGCCAATAGATACACAGAAACCCAAAAGTATGCGGAACATCCCAGGTTTATGTGCTTTTTATGCATATAAGCTTGGAACTCAAAAGGCGCCACCTATACCCTCTGCGTAACATTTAAATCACTTGATTCATTGTCACTCCTTTCGCTACAGATCATAAAACCACAGGAAAGGAAAGGAAAAAAAAAATTAAGTAATAATAATAGAGGTAACCAAACCCCCAAAAATTACCCCCCCACCCTCAATCACCCACGGCACATAAAAATCACTCGAAGAATACTTTCGAACAAAAACAGATTTGCATACGAATTGTTATTACAAATTAAAGGGGCGTGACCCATAAAACTAGCATAAAAGTGAAAATTTCAATAAATCATCCCGCGCGACGCGTATGTGAGTGTAGGTACGAAGGGTTGATTGCCACTGCGTCGTCCTTCGTCGGGGCGCAGGGGGGTGAGATGAGGAATCTCAAATTAACATCACTCCGGTCAGTTTCGACAAATAAACATTCACTCATAGAGTAATTTCATATTTTTAGGATACATGGTTTGTTTTAATCACTGTGAGGGTGGGGAGCAAAACAAAAATTTAATTTACCCCCCGCCGCCGCCGGCGCTGTGTTCTTTGGTGCCAAAGGGTGCGGACGCGAACCCGAACGCGTATCTTTCGCTGACATTCATCGAACGGCTGAGAATTCCTTGGACACAATTTTCCAGTGAAACAACTTTTTCTCAGGTCAATCGCATAAATTTTGCCGTTTTATTGCTGCTGTGCGTTTCTAGGACCAATTCTGGGACCGCGTGCATAATTTCAACACGCGCACAAATGTACCAAAATTCCTTAACCTATACGCTCGGTGTGACAGGTGGGGTCTGGGGTGGGTTGTTACGCATATTTATGACCATCGAAATTTTTCCTTCTCAAAGTTCGCCGCATTGGTTCGCGGCGCACTGGTTGAGGTCCTTAAAATTAAAGACTATTGTTGTGGTTTCCCGCTGCTTACCATCAAGGAGTGGATACACCACACAACCCTTTCAGGCGTTACTGCTGCTATGTATGGATGTATGTACGTAAGGCGGAGGGAGTTCACGTCTTTTCTCTAGCGCACTGTAGGTGGTTCCGGAGCAATGGAATGGAGGAAGGGAAGAGAAAAAGAAATTACCACGAATACGACTTTGGTGCGTACACTCGAAACCTGCTGAAGTTGGTTATTAATCATGGGAACATGAACATTTTCAACATTCCTTGTTATTTTATTTTTTGTTTTTGTCGGGATAATTATTGTATTTTATGTTCGGTTTTTTTCTGCTTACTGCTCCTCCTGTGAAAGGGGGGTGCCGCCGCCGCTGCCGCTAGTGGTTATTGCAATACGACCGACGACGGTGGCGGCAGATCGAAATCATGAAAACCCTGTGAAATGGCTAAAGAAATGATTTCTTACGAGGACACCATGGGAGAATGAATTATGTTTTAATTAGAAATAGCCTGAAAAGTAGCACCCGCAGTGAGGTGCGTGCTAAGATCCTTGGGCCATGAAACAGCTACAGGTTAAGTATCGCATTAGTTGCACGCATCTTGTGGTTGATGATTTGTTTTGCCGAGCGTGAAGTTGTGTAGAAGTGATAGATGTTAAAACTAAACTTTTCCGAGTCCTTAAATTAAGACATATTATTTTGAACAAATTGGGAAGAGTCCTGTAAATTAATTGGTTTTTTTTTTCCACAAAAAAAAAAAAAGAGATATATAGTGACATACTTAATTCAAAACACAAGCCGCGGTAATGCAGGTTAGGTTAGGTGACTATCCTCCAGACAGGACCAGAGCAGATGCGTTGTGCTATCACATGAGTTGATTGCTTACGTTACTATTGGAATTATTTGGTTTATGGGTGAAGATAATCCAGTGTAGCTGCAAAGAAGGTGAAGGCAGCAATGAGTGCCTACTTAACGTACAATAACCGATCAGTAGTTGGATTCAGTGCTGCTTCTTTGGTAAAGGTACTGTACGTTAAGCCCTCTTAAGAAAAATAAGCTAGACCATAACAACAACGACCCTCTTATGCACAATCTAAATGTACGGTGTTGGGAGTGTCTTCTCATCATAGATTGGCAATTTTAAATCATCGGTCAATACAAGTTGTATTAGACAAATATACTTCTATCTCATTCTTAGCTAATGCTGGTGTGCTCCAGAGTTCAGACCTTGGTCGAGTCTCTTTTACTCGCAATTGTATTCATTCCCTTGCAGATGACAGCACTCCTGACCTATTCTTTAGCGGCTCCACGGAGATCCCAATTTGTGGAGTTTCATATGCGTCGATTACGATAACAATAACAAAACATGGCTGAAAAGCAAACATGGCTTAAGTACTGGAAACGACAATAGGAATAGAAAATTTTGGAAAAGGATTCGCTTTGAGCATCATTTAGGTTTCACCTGACAGACAGAATATTTCCAAACGAAATGCCAGCTTGGGGAAGTCTAAAACACACGATTTAGCCATCCATCCAAAAAACTGGAAAATTGTTAGAAGAGAATATAGAATACACACAATTTACTTAACTCCCCTTTTCCAAAAAAGGACTTTAGTGGGACCAAGTAGAATCTCCAAACGGCTTCGCGTTTCGAAATCCTTCGTCGTAGATCGTGCAACCTATAGCTGACATGCTGTTCGTCCTTCTAAATTTAATGGGTGCATGGGTTATACTAAAGCATTTTGGATATGTTAACTTCAGCGCTTTTCTATTTGTACCTAACTTCTTCCATATCGGATGGAACGCCTTCTCTTAGTAACATTTGAATCTTTCTTTCTGTTAGTCTTACGTAGAAGTATCTAGAAGTATGTCAACAAAAAATTATTGCTACTCAACATCAGGGAGTAAAGGATTACATCATGCATAAGTAAAACTCTTAAAATGAAAGTCTCATCCAAACCGAGTACCTAGTCCTTGAATTGTCAAATAGCTTGGCTGTGTCTTACATTTCCTCAATGTAATAACCACTCAAAGTTTATGTATTTTGTTTGTAACAATAGATATGCTCTAAAATTCGAGTCGCCTCAATTGCTGGCCTGGCCATAAACCCTACTATTAATTCCAGTACAAACAAATACTTATTCTGTAAAAGAGAAATCCTTTCTCCCACAGAAAGTTACATAAAAGAAAATCAATTGCAACGGAATGTGAAATTTGCTCGAAACAACAAAACTTCTAACGATCACCTCCATATCACGTTGGTGTTTATGTTTTGATTCCTTCCTCTCGACGAGATTCTTTCATTTCTTGTTCGCAGAAAAAGAAAAAGACCAAAAGTGGAATGTCAGGGGGAAAAAAATGAAAAGAAATCTCTTCTCCAAGGAGTCACTTTCAGTTTTATTTATCGCAACAACTACAACAAATCAAATCAGTTCAAGAAGGCAATAAAATCAAAGGACAACACAATGACATGACAGCCAAAGTTTAACCGATAATAGGACAAAATATGATAGTGCTTTGGCTGTTTTTCCACCCCTCCTCCTACTGGCTTCAACCCCCTGAAAGATTTCACTTCTGGCTGTTGTTTCCTTTTCTCCAAATGAACCTAAAATGACTGTCGTCGTGTAAGTGTATAGATGTGACAAAAAAAAAAAAAAAAACAACAAGCAGAAAAACTAAAATGAATAATACGAAAGGACGATACGACGACGAAGAGAAACTCTACGAAAAACAACTATTCCCGAGTACTAACGCAGGACATTATCATAAATATGAACAGAAAGTAGAAAAAATCTTCTCGAACTCCACTAGCAGCGAATGTGCCTACTAAATTGAATATATCCTTTATATCCTGTGCCTGTGCGAACAGCAACGACAACAGCATCAGCAGCAAAACAGAAAAAACACAGAAAAAAAAAAAAAAAATAAATCCAAAGTAAAATAAAAACAACATCAAAATAAAGGATATAGGCTGAAAGGCACTTGCAAAAGACTGATGGCGCCACACAAATCTCGCAGTCAATAAAAATCCTGTGCCGTTGCTACGTAACTATGTCATAGAGTCCTTGCGCGCCTAGTCAGAGTTGTGTCCTTAATGTGTTGTTGTTTTTCTCCCTTGTCGTTTTTGGTTGATAATTTTTGTTGGACGACAAATTTCTCCCGGGTCCGGTTTTTGTTTTCTAATGGGATGCTATGAGATGTTAGGACGCTAGATGCTACTGTGCGAGACGTCACAAAGCCGCCGCCGTCAAACTGATAAGGACATTCGTTGATCTTTTTCGCTTGGCCAGAACCGATGTCACAAAAATATATGTACTATGTACGAGTATATGTATGTAAGTATACAAAAAATACACTCCTTGGTCAAAATAGGAATCAGGATGTTTGGGTTTATCGTGGGTGGTGGATACTAGGTCCTTACACACACACACTGGCGTGGTCAATGCGAATTTTCTACTTCGATGGAAATTATTTTTCTATGGCCTACTGTCTTTGCGGTTATTTATGTCGGCTTTTCTTGTTCTGGTTTCACTGGTGGGTATGGCCTTCTGAGGAAATTTGGTCAATTGACTTTTCGTTGGCGGCACCAGAAGTAGCAGTGAAAATGACATTACAACTTAGTTTTGACAGCAATTTTCGACAGTCAGTTGGTCATTGGGCGAACAACGACCAGTGAATTAATTAAAGTGATTGGAATGGGTGGCATTGGAGACCTTGGAATCGGAATTGGATTGGAGCCGGCCCATGAGCTGGGTGGCGCTGGCGTTGTGTTCGCGCGAGTAAAATTGCTTTGTCAAATGTATACGCGTTATTTTTTATTGAGAAATGGTTTTAAATTGTTGGATTGTTAATTTGTTTAAGTGCTGCAGCAGTTCCGGGACGGTTGGTGTAAATACGAGAACTCCGAGCTATGGACCATCTTAATTGGTAATGTGGAGTTCTTGTTGATCTGGGAATTTCGTTGTAAGTAATTTCATAATTTATGGAGGAAATAGAAATAATTGCCTATTATTATTGGGAAAACAAGTCATTATGTATATGAAGCTCATACAACAATGATTTGATGTGTTAAGCGTATGAAAATGGTGCGTGGAACGTCTGAGAGGTAAAGCAGGTAAAGGTTCCAATTAAAGTATACTTTACCAACGTGAAACACAAATTAACAAGTGATGAAATTCAAGACTAGAATTTACTCTAAACAATGAGTCAACTACTGACGTAGTTGGAAAACAAATACACGGTGGCAATAGAATGCGTGAAATAGACAAATTAGCAGGAGCGCTAGACTTAAGACAAAAGTCATTGTCTAAGCGCGGTATGTTGGTCAACAGAATAGGAAGACCTCACGTGTTTTCTTATGTTTAGTACGACCATCACTCTCATAGTTTGCAAATCTGTACATGTAGGACGATAAGGAGAAAAGACATTCATGATCATTTTGAATCGAATCGAAACTAATTAAATAGTAGTTACCACCTAGCTGATGTCTTGTTCTACTCTATGTTGGAGTCAAGTCAGTTTTCATTTTGATTTCTTTCCAAATAATCTTATCCCCGAGAGTCATACTGAAAGTTACATCACTCAGTAAAAACTTCCTTTGTCTACACTACCTAAACTACATTGGTCCTTTTCTGTTAAGAACTTATGTATATGTACGATCAATTGTCCGCCATCTATGATGATATGATTTAGTTAAAAACTCTTAAAACTTTAAGTATAGTACACACTATCAGTCAAGAACCAAAAGTCAAGAACTATCATAAACTTGGGTTTTGGGATCGGTCCAGTCAATCGCCATTCAAATTGTCATTCAGTTCAAACCATGAGCATGAACCACCGGCGCAGACAGTGAGAACTTGTCTGCACACTCTCGTGGCTCCATTCTAGCTAAAGAGTCCGTTTCTGTGCATAGAAAGCACAAACGACCTAGACTGCAACCTCGCTGGGTCTGAGAAAAATAGGAAATTTTGTAAAACGTATAAAAAAATGGATCACTTTTCCCCCATCGACAGAGATACTGCTACCTCAATTAGAGGATGAAAGGCTTAAAGTATTTCCTATCTGGGCCAAATTATGTATATCCCTCAAACAATTCCATCACTTCCTGCTTTGTATTACGATTGGACCTATTTGAAAGTTGTTAAGATTCCGGACTCCTAAATTTACCAAACCTCAGAGCAGGATTTGTCAGAAGGATTATCCTGCATTTTCTCTGAACAAAATCGCGTACAATTCTCTGGAATCCAGAAAAACTGAACCAATGTTATAGAAGACTTGTTCCAGTTGTCAACAGAGAACATTATGGACACTAGTTTACGAGACAGTATAACGAACTGATAACACTATCTATAGGCGCAGAAGATCCCCACATCCAGCTCCAATTGTGATTCAAAATATTATGAAAATCGATTCTCTATTGGATATCCATACATACTTCATTGCACAGTACAGTGCAGGAAAGGAAAACGCTCAAGGATAACCAATCTATGTGAAGAAAAAAAGTTATGTAGCATATTCTTACCGAAGTAGTGAATGGAATATTTGTGTGGACCCATCTGTTGATTGTTGTTCATCGGACGTGACTTGCTCATCAATCTCATGGTATCGGCTGAGACAAAACTTATCACATTGTCTACCACAATCGATAATATGGTTATAATTCTCCTCAAATAGAAGTACAGCAAGCAACCCTTATTCCAGGATATTTAACATGATTAAGCTAATCGTTGCTATTTTCGCAATACAATCATTCTCATGGAACAGTAACTATTTAAGTGACATTGGGTACATTTTTAGACACAAGTAAGTGGTCAAAGTATTTATTTCCATATGTGTTTGTAAATCAATACGTATTCAAGATGAATACCTTACCAATCAGTGGGAACTTTAAAGAATATTCTAGTCCATGTCCTGGAAGATAGACCTTATTATACGTATTATGAATCCTCTTTTATTTAGATACATATGTAGATATGCGTGTAATACTTAGCAAAAAAAAAAACAGCCAATTGTCTTCCCTTAAATTCCAACCTAAATGCTACACAATGTAACGAACGTTAGCAATTTTTTTCCAAAATGTTCAGACTTGACCAAAACCTGCTGTTTCATGCAATTTATCATAGGTACAAGGAGAAAAAAAAAAAGGACCTCCACCTATAATACATACATCCTGCTGGCTCATTTCAAAGAACAACAAAAAGTGAAAGTTCATTAAATTTATTACAACAAGTGCGTGGCGTGCAATGTAAGCAGTACATTTACTTTCACTTTCCTTTGCGTGCATGTCCTTGCGTTAGATTCATTAACCAACAACGGCGGCTCTTGCTTGTACCTAATTTGCAAGGGCGAGCATTTTTGTGGTAACTTTATTGTTACATGAAAGTGAATTTAAATAAAAACGCAGTTAATCCACGCCAAACCAAATGGGCAGGGAGTTGTTCATCCCTCTGTAGTTTGAAGTTCGAGTAAGAACTCAAGGAAAGATATAAAAAACATAGATTTTGCATAAAAGTGATATAAAAAATTTTGACAAAGTTGTTGGGCTTTTTTTTCTTTCTTTTTCACATTCCCTCATCCTGACAATTGTGTAGGTATTGTGTTTATTTGATTTTTATTTGAGTTTAAATAAAACATGGAAGCAGTCTTTTGTGGATTTCAAATTGACGACAAAGAACCGAAAAGTTATTTGCGTAATTATTTTATTGATTCAATTTTATTTTCCCATGGAAATTGAAAGGAAAATAGGATATTAGTTAAAAACTAATTTATTGCGAATGTATGCATGTTTTTTTTTTTGTAATTTTGGAAGAAATGTCGTAGGGAAGTTGTTGTTTTTATTGCTAACCCGTGCTCCTGCTTAGTAAAATTTAATAGAGTAACAGACAGCGAATTGATAACATTTTATTTGTCAATCAATAACTTTTCATAGATTGTTACAATTAAGTGCGTTGTGTATGTTGAGGAAGACCTCGCCTAAGGTGGCGCGCTTAAGTGGAAAGGGACCTCAGCTAAAGATCGAGCTGGCTGGAGAGGGTTGTTGGTTAAGGCGCAGGTCCACCCTGGACTGTAGAGCCACCTAAAGAAAGTGCGGTGTATTCAGAGGCTGGACACCTGTGTGATCACCAGAAGCCTATGGCCTTCCTTTGACAAGAATAGGACCGACCGAATTATGCTAAAGGACAGGAAGTCCATTTCTAGGGCGACACTTTTTCTGTGATCTTGAAGAATTAGCAAATAGTGAAATTTTCAGATTCATCAAATCCACAGGATGGTTTTGTGATTCACAAGATCTATATTAGTACTAGGGTTTACCAATGGGCAAGGGACTTTTTCCCCTATGGGTATCACAATGGGTCTGTAATGAACTGAGTGTGACGATGTGATATATCTTATTCTAGTCGCCTACCCACATACCTAACCTAACCTAACCTAACCTATGACAGTTTTACTCTTGCATGCTTGCCAAACGCTCTTGAGAGGTGAGACCATGAAAAACTTTTGGTGTTGTCCGGCGTTCTTAACTTGATAGATACACCACAGCTCTTGGAAATTTCAATAAAAGTCTTGTAGAAGTTCTTACTTGGACTTATATTTAACAGTTAATAGGGACTACCAGGTATCACCACCACACTTAGACTAATAGATCCGTGGATCATAAAATCCTTCCTTTAATGAAGCGTAGTTGACTCGTAATGTCTCCCTAAATCGTTGAAGTAGAAAGCTGGCAAGTGAAGTTTTCTTTTATGAAAGAGACCAGGTAAGGTAAGGAGAAGGTTCCTCTTCATCTCTGCAACTTTTGCAAACATTTTTCAAGGGCACACTAAGCCTGGTTGCGAGCTTTTCATTAAACAATGTCCAGTTGTGCCATCCATGTCTCTGTGATTTCCCAACTCCCCGGCTCCCAGCAAACGGGTTGGCAGTCTATAAGAAACACGATACACCAGATTTTCTGTAGGATGCACCAAGTTTTTTTGGGCCAAGATAGGACTTCCTTAATTTCCCTGGATCGCGGTACAATGATTATGAAATGGAAGGAGAGACCGAGATTAAGTCTATCAGTGAATCAGTGATCGGCACAAAAGTGAATCGACTCCAAGAACAGCTCATCCTTCTAGAATACCCTCCTATCCGGAAGTTTTTGTCTAAGCATCACTGGGAATAGTGTAGTCTAGGTTTTTGGAAGTTATTTCCAAATTTTGAATCTTGTGAAACGTGAACGAAATATTGCTTTGAGATGAACAGCTACTATAGCAGCCATTTGCTTACGAAAAATGTCAACGAGTGTCAAGTAAAAGAAAATGTCCAGTGCAGGGCAGAGGGTGTCCTACGAAAAGTGCCACTTACGCTGAAACAAGCTGATCGTTGGATTTTGCTTAAAAGATTTCGGTTAAAGAGTGTATCTTAGGTAATCCACCATAAATCACCTCCTATATACATACATACATACATACGTATTGGTCGTATGTGCGAGATGTAGAGCCAGTGACTTACATATTTGAAGCTTCAAACCTCACTTGTTTTCAATAGTCTTTTTGCAAAAGAGAAACGCAACAGATGGTCGATTTGACGGGTCGGAAGCCTCATTAGTACATAAATGCCGATTAGTGTGTTGTAAAAATGCGTCAGGCGTTCACTCAAATACGTTAGATAGGATCGTATACGCGACATTAAGATCATTAAGAACTTAAAAGTTCTAACAAGACATAGAATCAGCTTTCTTGCAGATGGGGCATATAGAACTGATAGTCCAGTCGTCGAGCATGACTTTATCCATCTATCCACCAAAACATCGGCGCCAGGCCATCTCAGTTATTGGTTTGGTTGTTCTTCAGCGTTCTGATAGCCGGGGATACCTCTTCAAAACAAGGAGGAGGAATGGCTTTTTCATTGACTGGATTGACTGGGATTGACTGGGTTCTCTTATTGCCCTATCACTCTATAGTGGGCTTGAGCATTAGGTAATTGCTTCTCGGTGACTAGATTAGCATCACTGTTTCGAAGAGCCTCCGTTCCGGGCTCGAAATCAGCTTCCATTTGCTTGACTTTTTTCAAAGAACAACCGAGTGTTGTTCCTATCGCGGGACCACTCGATGAGCTCGGAGATTCCACAGGATCGAATTTGAACGTTTTAACCATGCGATGAGGGTCTATAGCTTTCATAACAAGTAAACAAATTTTCGTCATAGCTGATGAATTATTTTACAAAAATTTAACAAAAACACAAAAAATATTCTCAAAGACTAGTTTTTTTTTTGTCAAATTGTAAACAATCAAATTATATTTGACTGATGCATCAAATTGTGAATTTTGATGAGATTCCACCCATTACTATGATTGCTTTTATTGTACAAAAACAATTAAGATGTATATGTAAATTTGATTGTTATTTGTTGTTGTGAATTCAGTTTTGTACGCATTTTACGCACACAACAAAATGCAATCATCATCATCAGTTCCAACAGACTGTATTCTTATTAATTGATGCGATGAGGTAATCGTCTTAATAGGCCCACTCATACTACTATGCTGCACGCAGCTCATACATATGGTTACAACTTGTTGTAGAACAAGTAGGTACTGTGCCCTACACAAAATCTCTTGGCAATGAAAAGTATTATGTTGATTTCTGTTTTTTTTTCTTTTCTTTAATTTATTTTGATTTACCCAACGTCCGAGGCCCTTTAGAATAGAAATAATAAAGAACTTATTAACAGTGTGATTAATTTAGGGTTTCCTATTCGGATTCATGAGCTTTTCTCGTGTATTGTTGTAATAGTGGCAACTTTACAGCTTTATGCACACGCTTTGTTATTATTAGCCGATAAGCACGAGCGTCGTCGATATAATGATTAAGGGGGGCGGTCGTCACAGATGAGCGGGACGAGCGCACTGCGAGTGTGTTCTGTGGAAGGGCTTGGGTTAACAAAATATTTCGTAATCAAAAAATTTTCAAGTTCAAATATTTTTGTATTCTCTATGGGCAATATAGAGGAGAGAGCACAGCACATACGAACAATGGGAGCCTATGGTAGTGTAAGATGATTTGTAATGATATTCTATGGATCAGCCATGTGCTTTTGATAAAGAAATTCTGATGATACGACTGTGGTTTTATACGCATTTAGATTGATATGATATTGTTAGATTAAACAGCCGATTGCATCACGTGTTTTGTTTTTCGAGGAATGGTATTTAACGCGGAAGTGCGAAGTGCGATTCACTAGACGGTCACTTAATGTTGACGGTTTTTCACTTAAAAGCCTTTGTTTAGGACAGTGTCCGTTCACTGTTGCGTGTATCTAGAGATGAGAAGAAATCCTACCTTCGACTGTAAAATGTCGCAACTTTTTCTTCTGATGCGCTGGAGGTGTGAAATCCTTTAGGGATACTCAATACACCGTGCTATGAGTTATGCCAGACTCATAGACTTTACGTGGCGCTACAGTCCGGGATGGACAATCTCCAGTCAGCTCGATCTATAACTAGCTGACTAAAGTTTCGCACACCAAGTTGGTTGAGGTCCCTTTCCAATCGAGCGCGCCACCTTAGCAAAGGTCTTCCTCTGTTGCGCCGTCCCTCCGGAGTGGATTCGAAGACTCTCCGGGCCGGAGCATTGTTGTCCATCCACTCAACATGACCCAGTTGTATTTGAACTCTTCTGACTAAATCGATGTCGCTGTACAACTACTATAGCTCGTGATTGTAACTTCTTCTCCACTCCATTCTTGACAAAGTGCACTCCTCTAGGCCGTAGTGCACGATAAGGATGATCAGGTTTCTATACAGGGTTACTTTAGTTGTTCGAGAAAGGGCTTTGCTACACAATTGTCTTCTTTGCCGAAAGAACCATCAGTTAGCAAGTGTTAATCTCAGTTTGATCTCAGGGCTGGTAGTTTCTAGGTAGACAAAGTCCTTAACTACCTCAAAATTTCTCGACAGATGGACAGACAGATATCAGTTCTGACTGATACATCCATGTTGTGCATCCTTTTTGGCTGACAGATTATACTTAGTTTTGGCCTCATTAACCGATTCTTTCTTACGGAATACAAATTCGTAATGAAGTCAAAAAATAGCAACCAATGACCGCCTTCACTATTAAGCAGTCATAAACCCAAGACCACCAGTTAGCAAACTAAGCGACAGATAGCCGAACTGACACCGTATCTGATGCCACCGAACAAATTTGGTCTCAGAGTTAAACTTCGGAACAAGTTCATGGTAAAGGGAAGACAATACTGTGCAATTTCGTAAGGTCGGTCTTATTACTTTTCTGTACATTAGTTTACATCAAAGGACGATTCTTTCAAAACTGGTTGCCGCAAAGTAGTATTATTAATCGATTGCTGTACCTATTGTTCACGTCCGTTCTGCCAACGGACCCAAAATTTTGTTGGCTAGCTGTTTTTTTGCGCTCAATTCCAGCTCCTGTGAGGCTTAGACCACTTACTTGTAAGTTTCTATTAATCTATCCAGTCTGGTCTTACTTCTATCATAATCCAACAGTACCCTTTCTTGTTGACAGGCACTGGTTTTTTACTAGATTTCAGGCTAGAACTTTAGAAATTCACTTTGCAGTCGTGGTGTATGCACGGTTGCATGGAGTCTTCCCAAAAGCGTCTTACATCCTCTGAAAACGCATGTGACAATTTCCTTTTCGTCCTTTTAGAGCCCACTTGATTAATAGCTGCCGTAGCTGCAAGGAAAAAACTTCTATTCCTTCCTACAGGCTACAGCCAGAAGCCCTTAGACAGCGATCCATTTTTTGTGCTTGGTGATTTTCTCCACCTAGAATCAAGCCTCCATAGATCGGCTCACAAGCCAACACCATATCCATTAAGACATTGTCAGTTCATAGACTGTTGGTTTCATAATCATGGAGCTTTAAGTGATGTTCTCCTTTACATTTTGACTGAAAGGCTGACATTGTTTAATTAAATTCTTCTATCAGCAGCGTGGCGATCCACTGGTCCTTGCCTACATAATTATGAAACATTTTTTCTGACAAAAGTTCACAAAATAACCAGACGGACCAGGTTCGTATCAGGAAATTTTAACTACTGATCTTACCAATTAAACTAAAGATTATCAGTCGTTTATTATTGAATTATTTATTTGTTCCCTCTGTGTATGGCGGCCTGTCTCGTTTCCTTTGAAAATCCATGGATTTCATTCAATTAATATTATTTAAATATTTTTAACGTCTTTCCTTAGCAACAGATAATTTTTAATGTCAATTCTTCACAGATTGCAAAGAAAAAAAAAACAAAAAAAAGTAAAAAGAACGAAAATAAAGGAACTGAAGAAATGATTACGTAACAAAAAGCATTTAGCTAATCTCAATGCGTTGCGTGAATCTCACGCATGTCGCGCTTCAGAACACCACTCACATGCATACAAGCTTATGTACATAGAATACACAACATTTTCAAACAAAAAAAAAAAACAAAAAAAAAATCTCAAGGCTATCCAGTTTACAAATACAAATGCAGTGAAGAACTTTTTCTTCCCTTCGATAGCTCTGACCGTAGAATTACACATTACAACAGACGGAATCTTTTAAAAAAGAATCAAGAAAAAAAAACTATGCGCTAATATTTGTTGCTATTCATATAGAAGCAGATTGATAATAGGTGATCAGACACGACCGTAAAATTTGTTAGAGATATGTAGTTTGGTGGGCCGAGATAGGTACATACGTACGACTGTAGGTAAGTATATACATATATATTTTCTATTTGTTGTTGTAAGGTATATTATTTACAACACTATTACAAGCCCATGTGAATACTAAATGCCAAACGAAGTTTTTTTTTTTGTTGTGAATGTGAATTCATCTCGTTCTCAGGGTTAGAATGGATTGCGTAATGATTCGAAATGTGCGTTTCTAAATTTTTGATTTTGGAATTAGCATATTGTCATTCGGATTTTTTTTTTTCCAAATTATCTATATTTTTGAGGCGAAAATTTATACATATTGGATGGCTAAGTAGCGTTACAGGTCGTTGTAATTTATGTTGCGTTCGGCGTTCTTGGCCTTTCGGGAATCATCGAATGTATGCGGGTTCAATTAATTTGTTTGTGGTTTGAGATTTTTTTTTTTGAAAAAGTGGAAATAATAACGAAAAGCATTGCGTATGCGTAAATTTTTTTTAACACAATATAAAAATGAAATAAATTGTGTGGATTAAAAAGAAGTCTTTTGAGTTTGAAGATTAATTGTAATTTAACAGCGTGAGAGCTATTTGGCGTCTACATGCATATACGTAGCTATTAGTCAATTTTAGTGGGTATTTTTCATCAACATATTGCTATGAACTTACATATGTTTTCAGAGCTACTTCTTAGGCTCAACTCCACCTGATGATGATGGTTAACCTGTCACGAGCAACGATTATACAAAAAGTCAAATTCTAGCCACAATTGGTATAAAAGGAAATGTTGTGATTCCAATGTAAAAGATTTTCAATTTTGAAAAGCAATGAAATTTTCCAAAGAGTTTTCCTTGGTGGAAACTTGGTGAAAACTCCACTAAAGCACTCAGACGTACCTATCTGGTCTAAACTCAACCAAAACTCCTTAAAATTGTCTCGTCATTAGTACTTATTTCACAGTATCACGCCTTACCATATTAGCATCGAAGATCTCCCAACAGGTACGAGCAAATCCCGGAAAAGCAAAACTTTTCAATCTTTGGTATTACGAGCGTATTACGGTGGCCCTAAAAAAGGATGCGGAAAGACCCTACCCAGCTTCACCTTCCGAGCTTCATTCGATATTGTCAAATATTTAATTTCTCTGTGTGGATTAAAATCTAGTAAAGAGTTCACCAACAGACGGACGACACTCTATGTATTTCTTATGACATAGACCACTCCCATTTCCAAGAAAAATATACTTAAAAAAGCCTCTATGAACGCGCCAGCATGGGAACCTTGAATGATTTTGAAATTATACGTACAGTTCTTAACTCACGAAATGTCAACTTTAAATTTTCGCACCAGCCGATGTCCATATTTTTCATGAGAACCAAGCTCATGCGATAGACGATTAAATGTTGACATAAGTGTCAAGAGGAGGTAGATCTAGCAGGGAATGTACCTAGTAAAGAATGTTGGTGAAGCACCGTCCAAATGCGACAAAGTTCATTGCCAAGAGCAGTGATGTTTTCGACTTGATATCCTTCGACTGCAAGAATCTTTTTTTATTCAAAATCACTCACACTCCTAGTTATGTGACTTAAACTTAAGATGTCTGTAGTAGCGTCTCTTAGTAGTGCCTGAGTATGATATTTTTAATATTCAGTGCTGGGGGTTGTTTCAGTTCCCATGGGCCATATATCAACCATTTGTATATGCAAGTTGCATTGCCAACATTGCGGACATAAATCTCGATCAATCTTCCCAGAAGAAAGCAGCCGACTATATATTTTTTTTTCCTTTGGACCCTAGCCCATATGGCTGATACTGCGACCTAAAAGATCTATTGTATCTTAGGGTGTAGTTTTACTCTAACGTAAAAGGTGGACGTACCACCTCCCTAATGAAGGAAAGCACGTCCTTAGTCGCAGAGGTTCTAATATCTGCCGGCGAGCATGTTACCTTGCGGAAGATGCGCCACCTCAGCCAATGCAGAGCTGGACATTCACAGAGAATGTGCTCAGATGATTCGTCATTTTCTGAGCAGAACCTGCATTCTATGTCTGGGCATAGATTGAGTTTGTTTAGGTGATATCTCAGGCCGCAATGACCTGTTAGAAAGCTCACCAGCTTCCTAATGTTTTCTTTGTCTAAACTTAGAATTTCCTTATAGGAATATGGCTTGATTAACCGCTTGGATTGTCGTAACCCCGCGACATTTTCCCAGTGGGCTAGACGAAGTTTATGCTCCAATGAACGCAGATCCTGAGCCAGCCCTGGCTAGTTCATCTGCAGATTCGTTGCCTGTAATCCCCTGATGACCTGGAATCCATCCGAGTACCACACTACTGTAGCCGACTGTATAGGTATTCTAGTGTTCAATCCGCAGTGAAGATTCTCCTTAGAGTTGACAACAACTATAACTTGGTAATAAAATGAGCTCGAATGACAAGACTACTCCGCTTTGATCTCAGTGAGAGTACCATTCAAATTTCTAATTGACTCCGGTTTAATTATTTTGTCCCTTTTAAGAACTCTAACCGATCTGCTAGGTTCACCAAGTTTGTACAAAATTTTTGTAAACGAATGATCGTTTTGCTTCTATCGAAAAGGATTCTAGTGCACATCTGGTGTAAGCCTTGAAGTAATAAGTACATTTCGAGGACTAGAAAAAAAACTTCAATGGCATCTGCTGCATATACATAAAATTAAGCAGATCTTTGATTAGCACCTTCATTTACTACATATGGGTTGAGCTTAAACAAACTTAATCTTGAATAAAATTTAAATAAGAACCCGTTCTCAACAAAACCTATTAAAAGGTCAATTTACGAGCACTAGGCCTGCCTGTTTTGCATGTTTTCTTAAGAAAAACAGGTAATTTGAGACTAGTTGATCCTAAAATTTGTTAGGATTGTCCGCACACAGGTCTGTCTATGCATCGACTTCTAATTGGTTGGCTTGAGTTTGAACAAAACATCCTGGAAAAATGCAAATTCCTAAGTTTCAAAACGTAAGGCAAATTTTTATGTATGTTTTATTATTCACCTCAAGTCGTTATATTAATTATCTCTGATCTCTCGTTTATGGACTGGTTCGTGTGTTGCATGTCATTACCCAAATCTCTGATGTAAAATCTTATTTAATAGATGCAGAAGCGAACCTGTGCTAGATAATTTGTTTGTTTCTGTTCTTTGCATTGCATTTCATTAAATTCAAATGAAAATATCTGCTGTTGTTTAAAATATATGAGTTTATGCGAAACTTAACTGCACGAAAGCTTTCTAATTATCAGTGACAAGCACCCATCGTGGATGCGAATGAAACGATGAAAGATAATGCAAAAGCGCATACTTGCACCATTGCAAATACGATCGCTGCAATGGTTTGCATCTTGAATGTAGGTCAATGCGGTAGCGGAAATGAATGGAAGCACAGTTGAGTGAACGCCCAAAAATGTGCAACAATGTGTAATGCATTGGTTGTCAATTAAAAAGAAAGTTTTGGTTCTATTGGTCAAGAAATGAAAGCTGACATCTACACATTTGAAGTCAACTAAGTATTTCCGCGAAAGCAATCAGAAGTCAACCTAACCGCGCTGTCACAATGCGCATCAGTCGAGCGACCTTACGCATTCGTTAGAGAACGGAGAATGCCATATATTGTTGACATTTGAGCTTACGAATCGAGAATGCTATCTCAATAGCAATACAGGCGCATAATGATTGCGAAATCGCACCAGTTAACAAATACATTCATTCATGCGTGTGTATGCGCAGAAGAAACACATTGGTGTGTTGTTCAAATTTTACGCATTTTTTTTCCTTGCAAACGCAGTAAAAAAATGTAAATTTTTTTTTTCTTTGGTGAATTTTGTGGATCGTGGCATTTGAAATCTAATGGAGAAAAAAGAAACTAAAAGATCTTTTAAATAAAACTTCAAGGTTACGTTCATGGCTCTTGGGACCGGCCGTAGTGACAGTCGAAACATAGCAGCTATCACTTTGGTGGATTTGCGATCTTGTGGATGATGGGATACGCACAAATTCGTGATGGTATCGGTTGCTCTGCACCCCTCTGATGTTTTTTTTTTTTTTTTTTGGTTTTTTACTGCAGAGTAATTTATTACTTTTCGGAAAGCTTGGGGGAATTTAAAGTTTGCTTTGTGTACGCGGCTTCAGTGCGTTCGAGCTGTAATAGTAAGTTATGTAGGCGGTTTTTTTTTTTTAATAGAATTTTGTTGTTATTTTGATAGGCTCCTATCCCATGTAGAATTAGTTAAAGTTTTTCGGTTTTATTTATGGTCATTATGAAGTAATTAGTTTGTTTAACATCAACTTAAGCTGAGAATTGAGTGAGAAGTTTAATACAAGAGGAAGTTAAGAGGGAAATGAGACTTCACTCACTGGAAATAAATTTGCCCTCAGGATGTATGAATGTACATATTTATGTTTGAAGGATGTTTGGCACATAATATATTGGTAGCTACAATAAAAGAAAATATAGGTTTGTTACTGATAAAGGATGGGAGAAACCACTTGAAAATACTCACAACTACTAAACGAAACGTGTTTAGTATTTTAATATCTACATACCTAGCATTTTATTATAGAAGAACAGAAAAACCAAGGTTATCATGAGACCAACTATGTACTTCCAAATGTAGACAAAAGCACTTCTATAACATTAAGAATATTAAATGTACTAAGTGTAAGTATGATGTAATGGTAAAGAGGTACTCCCATACTTGAGTTTGTCTCGATATTTTAAGAATCGAAATCCTTTTCATATACTTTATAGGGGGATAACTAGGGGGATAAGTTCGTTACGTTAGAAAGTAATGTCTATGGGCATGCGGAGCATGATAACGGAAGCATGTCATGGATTGATATTTGCTGACGTTTAGTTCAAGACAGTTTTTTTGGCACCAGTTGAGGTCATCTTGAAAATATCCCGATCTGTAGATCTTTATGTCATCGGTGTACACGAAAAGATAGCAGTTTTTAATAATCCAGTCACATCATTGGCGGTGAGTACGCCAATTAAAGGACCAAGGTGACTTCCTTCACGGATACTCTGTATGGCGTTTATTGGGTTAGAAACAGAAGATCTAAGTAAGACTCCATTTGGAACCCGAGGGCTTTTAAATGCCAAATTTGATCAAACGTCTTAATGAAGTCAACGGGTATTACATCGACTTCTTTGCCTTCTACACACAATGCCTGTCAGACAAATTCTGTAAGGTTTGTGGTTGTGGACCTACCTTTGAGAAAACCATGTTGGGAAGAAGAAAATAAACATGGCAGTCAAAAAACAATTGACTCGTACACAATACCTTCGAAGAGTTTAAATAATAAATACTTGGCGCAACAGGTCGATGAGACCTAGGACCTAGCTTCTCACAACCATTCGTGTTGTGCGCGTTATATTCTTTACACAAATCGAATGTTTAATGCCGTGTCCGAAGGGCAGTTTATTATTTGAGAAGCTTTCTCAGGACAGTTGTACTCTCGGATGTTTGTCAGACGCTCGAGTGAGGTGGAGCCGTGAAAAGCTTTTACGTGTTCCGACTGGGATTCGAATCTCGAACCCCTTGCTCCATAATCCAACGCACTAACCACTGAGCCACGGCGCCCTGTTTCGAAAAGTTTAGGTATGGAAATAGTTTAGCTATAGGCTAATAGCTAAATACAATTGTACGTATTTCATTTTTAGGGCCTTTTTTTGTGAATAAGAATGATAGGCGAGTTCTTCCACAGAATGGAGAAAGTTCCTTGTACCTAACGTTGCTAGTTTAATTCCTTCTTTGCTTATTTTTTTCTTTAAGAGTCTTCATTGCGTATTACATTTTCTGAAACGTCTAATGTTTTGTCTACATTTTTTTCGAATTTGACAATTCTGTCTTTGATAGTTTATTTTACCTTTGAATGACCGTAGTGCAACCAAGAGGGGTATCAGTCTTACTCGGATCTCGACCGATCAATTTTGTTCCCCAGTGTGGGATACCTGAAAAATATGAAACAAGAATTGTTATTAATCCATGGTAGGAGCGACCCTTCTGAACCAGCCCGTTTTCGTTATGAATTTTAAGGTTGTTTTAGGGGCCCTGATAGCTTGTTCGTTGTGTGCGTCGAAAGATATGGTCCCAAAAGTTTTTCTTAGCCTTGGGCATTCGAGGAGGAAGCGTCTTCCACCACCTCAGCATCGCCGCAGCCTCTAGATAGCTCTGAGCTGTTGATTTCTATTCTTCTGAGGTGGGTCGCCATTGGGTTATGGCCTGTGAGGACACCGATGAGGAGGATCAGCTATGGACTATTGAGCGATAGGGGTTCGTTCTATGGTCCTTTTTCCGTGATATTTGGCCCAAAGTATCATCGAAACAGGGCATGGGGAGAGTGCGCTGGTAGTATTTTTCATCAAAGGTCTAACTAAAAGGAAAAATAGACAATAATAATCTTGGTTTATCTATTTTAATCACCATACCTAACAACATAAAAACTTGGATATTTTCCTCAATCTAGCAAAACAAAAAATCTGCAGCAATAATATAATACAATGGTACGTTTAGCTAATTAACGATTCGTTGCGGAACAAATTCTATTGTGTCATTGCCGAGCTTATTGTCTTACCCATCATCACATAAACAGATTTTTTTTTGTTAAGCCCATCATTAATTTATCTTCGGAATCAAAGTTGAAAAATGATCTTACAGGCAGAACAACTGCCAGAAACCAGTTCTCACCAAAATGCAAATATTGAAAAATTTATTTCCATGCTACGAAAGCCCTTCAAAACAATCTCGTCGCCCTTAGCTATGTTTGCATCTGTTTTACAACTTGAATTTGAAATTAACAATTTATGCGCGGAAGCTTCGCGTTCGCGTTCGTGTTCGCGTCTAACCTTGCAGGCTAACAATAACAATGGAAAAATATAAAAAGCCCAACTACGAAAGGGCGGCCGGTGCCCTTGAAGCTATCACAAGCGCATTTTACATGTAATTTTACAGTATGTGTGTTCATTTTACTTCCTGCTTCGATAACCCGATTTTGTTGGTTTAATTAGACGTTGCCATGTTTCGCAGCTCTTTCCCGCTCGCTCCTACGCATTTCCTATACGCACTGTCGTTCAGTCATTGTGCGTTTCAAGTGGGTTTTCACTTTTTCCGAATTTTAATTTTTAATTCAAACTCAGTTAAAGAACCAAAAATAGTTATGCGTCAGGCATTTTGTTTTACACGACTGTAGTGCATATGCAGCATTGGGAAACGTAACACATGTGGAAATTTAAATAGCTTACAGCTGTGTCGATACATATGGACGTACATTAATGTAGTCGTACATACAAACGTATGTATAGCTTAAGATACATAGCGCGTTTAATCTTCTAATCACCGTTAATAACTTTCAAGGTCGTGAAATTGACCTTTCCATGGTGTGAGGTTTGGTATTAATTTCGGTTATGTAAAGTTTTGATTAAATAATAGATTTGATTAAAATATGATTTCCTGGTTTGTAATGGAAAGCTGTACTTAGATGTACATAAGCGGCTCGTTAGTTATGTGAAATTGTAGAGGTTAAGCCGGGATACAGGACCTGTTCTTGGTGGTTGCTTGAAATAATCTAGGACAACTTACCTGTGTAGTTCTACCTACCTCATAAGTCTCCCTTTTCGTGGTTGCTTACTGATTTATGTTCTGACAGCTTTTGCTGTATTTTGACAACTTGTTACTTTTTCAAATCACAATTTTTTTTTTTATTTTTTTCGTGATTGCTTATGTGACTTCTGATTACCTGTGTGTTTCTTATCAGTAAAAATACATATCCAGTGTTATTTAGAAAAAAAAGTACAAAAATTAGGCTCAACAGTTTCTTCAGATCCCGGCCATAGCTTCTTATGCTATTGTTATAGCTTTACACGAATAGAAGGTTCCTACTGGTTTTAGTGTCATGTCCGAAGGACAATTTGTTTTTTGAGAAGCTTTTCATGACAACAGACTCTCGAGTGATTGTTATTGCAGATTGGAAACAGAAAAGTTTTCGACCAAAAAATGTATGAAAAAAATTGCTATGTATAGTCCACAGATCTGGATAGCCGCCATCTCACCATATCCTCCAATCACGCATCTCGAGCCAGCGGTTCTGTTTCTGTGCATTTAAAGCACAAACGAGCTTGGCTGCTGCATCGAAATGCAGATTGGAAACAGAAAAGTTTTCGACCAAAAAATGTATGAAAAAAATTGCTATGTATAGTCCACAGATCTGGATAGCCACCATCTCACCATATCCTCCAATCACGCATCTCGAGCCAGCGGTTCTGTTTCTGTGCATTTAAAGCACAAACGAGCTTGGCTGCTGCATCGAAATGCAGATTGGAAACAGAAAATTTTTCAACCAAAAAATATATAAAAAAAATTGTTATGTATAGTCCACAGATCTGGATAGCCGCCATCTCACCATATCCTCCAATCACGCATCTCGAGCCAGTTGTTCTGTTTCTGTGCATTTAAAGCACAAACTAGATTAGCTGCTGCATCGAAATGCAGATTGGAAATGGAAAATTTTTCAACCAAAAAATATATAAAAAAAATTGTTATGTATAGTCCACAGATCTGGATAGCCACCATCTCACCATATCCTCCAATCTCGCATCTCGAGCCAGTTGTTCTGTTTCTGTGCATTTAAAGCACAAACGAGCTTGGCTGCTGCATCGAAATGCAGATTGGAAACAGAAAATTTTTCAACCAAGACATGGATGAAAAAAATTGCTATATATAGTCCACAGAACTGGATAGCCGCCATCTCACCATATCCTCCAATTACGCATCTCGAGCCAGCGGTTCTGTTTCTGTGCATTTAAAGCACAAACGAGCTTGGCTGCTGCATCGAAATGCAGATTGGAAACAGAAAATTTTTCAGCCAAAAAATGTATGAAAAAAATTGCTATGTGTAGTCCACAGATCTGGATAGCCGCCATCTCACCATACCCTCCAATCACGCATCTCGAGCCAGCGGTTCTGTTTTTGTGCATTTAAAGCACAAACGAGCTTGGCTGCTGCATCGAAATGCAGATTGGAAACAGAAAATTTTTCAACCAAAAAATGTATGAAAAAAATTGCTATGTATAGTCCACAGATCTGGATAGCCGCCATCTCACCATATCCTCCAATCACGCATCTCGAGCCAGTTGTTCTGTTTCTGTGCATTTAAAGCACAAACTAGCTTGGCTGCTGCATTGAAATGCAGATTGGAAACAGAAAATTTTTCAACCAAGACATGGATGAAAAAAATTGCTATGTATAGTCCACAGATCTGAATAGCCGCCATCTCACCATATCCTCCAATCACGCATCTCGAGCCAGCGGTTCTGTTTCTGTGCATTTAAAGCACAAACTAGATTAGCTGCTGCATCGAAATGCAGATTGGAAACGGAAAATTTTTCAACCAAAAAATGTATGAAAAAAATTGCTATGTATAGTCCACAGATCTGGATAGCCACCATCTCACCATATCCTCCAATCTCGCATCTCGAGCCAGTTGTTCTGTTTCTGTGCATTTAAAGCACAAACTAGCTTGGCTGCTGCATTGAAATGCAGATTGGAAACAGAAAATTTTTCTACCAAAAAATGTATGAAAAAAATTGCTAAATTTTTTATAGTCCACAAATCTGGATAGCCGCCATCTCACCATATCCTCCAATCACGCATCTCGAGCCAGAGGTTCTGTTTCTGTGCATTTAAAGCACAAACGAGCTTGGCTGCTGCATCGAAATGCAGATTGGAAACAGAAAATTTTTCAACCAAGACATGGATGAAAAAAATTGCTATATATAGTCCACAGAACTGAATAGCCAGAATCTCACTATATCCTCCAATCGCGCATATCGAGCCAGCGGTTCTGTTTCTGTGCATTTAAAGCACAAACTAGATTAGCTGCTGCATCGAAATGCAGATTGGAAACGGAAAATTTTTCAACCAAAAAATATATAAAAAAAATTGTTATGTATAGTCCACAGATCTGGATAGCCGCCATCTCACCATATCCTCCAATCACGCATCTCGAGCCAGCGGTTCTGTTTCTGTGCATTTAAAGCACAAACGAGCTTGGCTGCTGCATCGAAATGCAGATTGGAAACAGAAAATTTTTCAGCCAAAAAATGTATGAAAAAAATTGCTATGTGTAGTCCACAGATCTGGATAGCCGCCATCTCACCATACCCTCCAATCACGCATCTCGAGCCAGCGGTTCTGTTTTTGTGCATTTAAAGCACAAACGAGCTTGGCTGCTGCATCGAAATGCAGATTGGAAACAGAAAATTTTTCAACCAAAAAATGTATGAAAAAAATTGCTATGTATAGTCCACAGATCTGGATAGCCGCCATCTCACCATATCCTCCAATCACGCATCTCGAGCCAGTTGTTCTGTTTCTGTGCATTTAAAGCACAAACTAGCTTGGCTGCTGCATTGAAATGCAGATTGGAAACAGAAAATTTTTCAACCAAGACATGGATGAAAAAAATTGCTATGTATAGTCCACAGATCTGAATAGCCGCCATCTCACCATATCCTCCAATCACGCATCTCGAGCCAGCGGTTCTGTTTCTGTGCATTTAAAGCACAAACTAGATTAGCTGCTGCATCGAAATGCAGATTGGAAACGGAAAATTTTTCAACCAAAAAATGTATGAAAAAAATTGCTATGTATAGTCCACAGATCTGGATAGCCACCATCTCACCATATCCTCCAATCTCGCATCTCGAGCCAGTTGTTCTGTTTCTGTGCATTTAAAGCACAAACTAGCTTGGCTGCTGCATTGAAATGCAGATTGGAAACAGAAAATTTTTCTACCAAAAAATGTATGAAAAAAATTGCTATGTGTAGTCCACAGATCTGGATAGCCGCCATCTCACCATATCCTCCAATCACGCATCTCGAGCCAGTTGTTCTGTTTCTGTGCATTTAAAGCACAAACTAGATTAGCTGCTGCATCGAAATGCAGATTGGAAACGGAAAATTTTTCAACCAAAAAATATATAAAAAAAATTGTTATGTATAGTCCACAGATCTGGATAGCCACCATCTCACCATATCCTCCAATCTCGCATCTCGAGCCAGTTGTTCTGTTTCTGTGCATTTAAAGCACAAACGAGCTTGGCTGCTGCATCGAAATGCAGATTGGAAACAGAAAATTTTTCAACCAAGACATGGATGAAAAAAATTGCTATATATAGTCCACAGAACTGGATAGCCGCCATCTCACCATATCCTCCAATCACGCATCTCGAGCCAGCGGTTCTGTTTCTGTGCATTTAAAGCACAAACGAGCTTGGCTGCTGCATCGAAATGCAGATTGGAAACAGAAAATTTTTCAGCCAAAAAATGTATGAAAAAAATTGCTATGTGTAGTCCACAGATCTGGATAGCCGCCATCTCACCATACCCTCCAATCACGCATCTCGAGCCAGCGGTTCTGTTTTTGTGCATTTAAAGCACAAACGAGCTTGGCTGCTGCATCGAAATGCAGATTGGAAACAGAAAATTTTTCAACCAAAAAATGTATGAAAAAAATTGCTATGTATAGTCCACAGATCTGGATAGCCGCCATCTCACCATATCCTCCAATCACGCATCTCGAGCCAGTTGTTCTGTTTCTGTGCATTTAAAGCACAAACTAGCTTGGCTGCTGCATTGAAATGCAGATTGGAAACAGAAAATTTTTCAACCAAGACATGGATGAAAAAAATTGCTATATATAGTCCACAGAACTGGATAGCCGCCATCTCACCATATCCTCCAATCACGCATCTCGAGCCAGAGGTTCTGTTTCTGTGCATTTAAAGCACAAACGAGCTTGGCTGCTGCATCGAAATGCAGATTGGAAACAGAAAATTTTTCAGCCAAAAAATGTATGAAAAAAATTGCTATGTGTAGTCCACAGATCTGGATAGCCGCCATCTCACCATATCCTCCAATCACGCATCTCGAGCCAGAGGTTCTGTTTCTGTGCATTTAAAGCACAAACGAGCTTGGCTGCTGCATCGAAATGCAGATTGGAAACAGAAAATTTTTCAACCAAGACATGGATGAAAAAAATTGCTATATATAGTCCACAGAACTGGATAGCCGCCATCTCACCATATCCTCCAATCACGCATCTCGAGCCAGCGGTTCTGTTTCTGTGCATTTAAAGCACAAACGAGCTTGGCTGCTGCATCGAAATGCAGATTGGAAACAGAAAATTTTTCAGCCAAAAAATGTATGAAAAAAATTGCTATGTGTAGTCCACAGATCTGGATAGCCGCCATCTCACCATACCCTCCAATCACGCATCTCGAGCCAGCGGTTCTGTTTTTGTGCATTTAAAGCACAAACGAGCTTGGCTGCTGCATCGAAATGCAGATTGGAAACAGAAAATTTTTCAACCAAAAAATGTATGAAAAAAATTGCTATGTATAGTCCACAGATCTGGATAGCCGCCATCTCACCATATCCTCCAATCACGCATCTCGAGCCAGTTGTTCTGTTTCTGTGCATTTAAAGCACAAACTAGCTTGGCTGCTGCATTGAAATGCAGATTGGAAACAGAAAATTTTTCAACCAAGACATGGATGAAAAAAATTGCTATGTATAGTCCACAGATCTGGATAGCCGCCATCTCACCATATCCTCCAATCACGCATCTCGAGCCAGCGGTTCTGTTTCTGTGCATTTAAAGCACAAACGAGCTTGGCTGCTGCATCGAAATGCAGATTGGAAACAGAAAATTTTTCAACCAAAAAATGTATGAAAAAAATTGCTATGTGTAGTCCACAGATCTGGATAGCCGCCATCTCACCATACCCTCCAATCACGCATCTCGAGCCAGCGGTTCTGTTTCTGTGCATTTAATGCACAAACTAGATTAGCTGCTGCATCGAAATGCAGATTGGAAACGGAAAATTTTTCAACCAAAAAATATATAAAAAAAATTGTTATGTATAGTCCACAGATCTGGATAGCCGCCATCTCACCATATCCTCCAATCACGCATCTCGAGCCAGTTGTTCTGTTTCTGTGCATTTAAAGCACAAACTAGATTAGCTGCTGCATCGAAATGCAGATTGGAAACGGAAAATTTTTCAACCAAAAAATATATAAAAAAAATTGTTATGTATAGTCCACAGATCTGGATAGCCACCATCTCACCATATCCTCCAATCTCGCATCTCGAGCCAGTTGTTCTGTTTCTGTGCATTTAAAGCACAAACGAGCTTGGCTGCTGCATCGAAATGCAGATTGGAAACAGAAAATTTTTCAACCAAGACATGGATGAAAAAAATTGCTATATATAGTCCACAGAACTGGATAGCCGCCATCTCACCATATCCTCCAATCACGCATCTCGAGCCAGCGGTTCTGTTTCTGTGCATTTAAAGCACAAACGAGCTTGGCTGCTGCATCGAAATGCAGATTGGAAACAGAAAATTTTTCAGCCAAAAAATGTATGAAAAAAATTGCTATGTGTAGTCCACAGATCTGGATAGCCGCCATCTCACCATACCCTCCAATCACGCATCTCGAGCCAGCGGTTCTGTTTTTGTGCATTTAAAGCACAAACGAGCTTGGCTGCTGCATCGAAATGCAGATTGGAAACAGAAAATTTTTCAACCAAAAAATGTATGAAAAAAATTGCTATGTATAGTCCACAGATCTGGATAGCCGCCATCTCACCATATCCTCCAATCACGCATCTCGAGCCAGTTGTTCTGTTTCTGTGCATTTAAAGCACAAACTAGCTTGGCTGCTGCATTGAAATGCAGATTGGAAACAGAAAATTTTTCAACCAAGACATGGATGAAAAAAATTGCTATATATAGTCCACAGAACTGGATAGCCGCCATCTCACCATATCCTCCAATCACGCATCTCGAGCCAGAGGTTCTGTTTCTGTGCATTTAAAGCACAAACGAGCTTGGCTGCTGCATCGAAATGCAGATTGGAAACAGAAAATTTTTCAGCCAAAAAATGTATGAAAAAAATTGCTATGTGTAGTCCACAGATCTGGATAGCCGCCATCTCACCATATCCTCCAATCACGCATCTCGAGCCAGAGGTTCTGTTTCTGTGCATTTAAAGCACAAACGAGCTTGGCTGCTGCATCGAAATGCAGATTGGAAACAGAAAATTTTTCAACCAAGACATGGATGAAAAAAATTGCTATATATAGTCCACAGAACTGGATAGCCGCCATCTCACCATATCCTCCAATCACGCATCTCGAGCCAGCGGTTCTGTTTCTGTGCATTTAAAGCACAAACGAGCTTGGCTGCTGCATCGAAATGCAGATTGGAAACAGAAAATTTTTCAGCCAAAAAATGTATGAAAAAAATTGCTATGTGTAGTCCACAGATCTGGATAGCCGCCATCTCACCATACCCTCCAATCACGCATCTCGAGCCAGCGGTTCTGTTTTTGTGCATTTAAAGCACAAACGAGCTTGGCTGCTGCATCGAAATGCAGATTGGAAACAGAAAATTTTTCAACCAAAAAATGTATGAAAAAAATTGCTATGTATAGTCCACAGATCTGGATAGCCGCCATCTCACCATATCCTCCAATCACGCATCTCGAGCCAGTTGTTCTGTTTCTGTGCATTTAAAGCACAAACTAGCTTGGCTGCTGCATTGAAATGCAGATTGGAAACAGAAAATTTTTCAACCAAGACATGGATGAAAAAAATTGCTATGTATAGTCCACAGATCTGAATAGCCGCCATCTCACCATATCCTCCAATCACGCATCTCGAGCCAGCGGTTCTGTTTTTGTGCATTTAAAGCACAAACGAGCTTGGCTGCTGCATCGAAATGCAGATTGGAAACAGAAAATTTTTCAACCAAAAAATGTATGAAAAAAATTGCTATGTATAGTCCACAGATCTGGATAGCCGCCATCTCACCATATCCTCCAATCACGCATCTCGAGCCAGTTGTTCTGTTTCTGTGCATTTAAAGCACAAACTAGCTTGGCTGCTGCATTGAAATGCAGATTGGAAACAGAAAATTTTTCAACCAAGACATGGATGAAAAAAATTGCTATGTATAGTCCACAGATCTGGATAGCCGCCATCTCACCATACCCTCCAATCACGCATCTCGAGCCAGAGGTTCTGTTTCTGTGCATTTAAAGCACAAACTAGCTTGGCTGCTGCATTGAAATGCAGATTGGAAACAGAAAATTTTTCAACCAAGACATGGATGAAAAAAATTGCTATGTATAGTCCACAGATCTGAATAGCCGCCATCTCACCATATCCTCCAATCACGCATCTCGAGCCAGCGGTTCTGTTTCTGTGCATTTAAAGCACAAACGAGCTTGGCTGCTGCATCGAAATGCAGATTGGAAACAGAAAATTTTTCAACCAAGACATGGATGAAAAAAATTGCTATATATAGTCCACAGAACTGGATAGCCGCCATCTCACCATATCCTCCAATCACGCATCTCGAGCCAGCGGTTCTGTTTCTGTGCATTTAAAGCACAAACGAGCTTGGCTGCTGCATCGAAATGCAGATTGGAAACAGAAAATTTTTCAGCCAAAAAATGTATGAAAAAAATTGCTATGTGTAGTCCACAGATCTGGATAGCCGCCATCTCACCATACCCTCCAATCACGCGTCTCGAGCCAGCGGTTCTGTTTTTGTGCATTTAAAGCACAAACGAGCTTGGCTGCTGCATCGAAATGCAGATTGGAAACAGAAAATTTTTCAACCAAAAAATGTATGAAAAAAATTGCTATGTATAGTCCACAGATCTGGATAGCCGCCATCTCACCATATCCTCCAATCTCGCATCTCGAGCCAGTTGTTCTGTTTCTGTGCATTTAAATCACAAACTAGATTAGCTGCTGCATCGAAATGCAGATTGGAAACGGAAAATTTTTCAACCAAAAAATGTATGAAAAAAATTGCTATGTATAGTCCACAGATCTGGATAGCCACCATCTCACCATATCCTCCAATCGAGCATCTCGAGCCAGTTGTTCTGTTTCTGTGCATTTAAAGCACAAACTAGCTTGGCTGCTGCATTGAAATGCAGATTGGAAACAGAAAATTTTTCAACCAAGACATGGATGAAAAAAATTGCTATATATAGTCCACAGAACTGAATAGCCAGAATCTCACTATATCCTCCAATCGCGCATATCGAGACAGCGGTTCTGTTTCTGTGCATTTAAATCACAAACTAGATTAGCTGCTGCATCGAAATGCAGATTGGAAACGGAAAATTTTTCAACCAAAAAATGTATGAAAAAAATTGCTATGTATAGTCCACAGATCTGGATAGCCGCCATCTCACCATATCCTCCAATCTCGCATCTCGAGCCAGTTGTTCTGTTTCTGTGCATTTAAATCACAAACTAGATTAGCTGCTGCATCGAAATGCAGATTGGAAACGGAAAATTTTTCAACCAAAAAATGTATGAAAAAAATTGCTATGTGTAGTCCACGGATCTGGATAGCCGCCATTTCACCATACCCTCCAATCACGCATCTCGAGCCAGCGGTTCTGTTTCTGTGCATTTAAAGCACAAACGAGCTTGGCTGCTGCATCGAAATGCAGATTGGAAACAGAAAATTTTTCAACCAAGACATGGATGAAAAAAATTGCTATATATAGTCCACAGAACTGAATAGCCAGAATCTCGCTATATCCTCCAATCGCGCATATCGAGCCAGCGGTTCTGTTTTTGTGCATTTAAGGCACAAACAAACTCAGCTGCTGCATCGAAATGCAGATTGGAAACAGAAAATTTTTCAACCAAAAAATGTATGAAAAAAATTGCTATGTATAGTCCACAGATCTGGATAGCCACCATCTCACCATATCCTCCAATCTCGCATCTCGAGCCAGTTGTTCTGTTTCTGTGCATTTAAGGCACAAGCCAGCTTAACTCCTGCATTGAAATGCAGATTGGAAACAGAAAGTTTTTCAACCAAAAAATGTATGAAAAAAATTGCTATGTATAGTCCACAGATCTGGATAGCCGCCATCTCACCATACCCTCCAATCACGCATCTCGAGCCAGTTGTTCTGTTTCTGTGCATTTAAAGCACAAACTAGATTAGCTGCTGCATCGTAATGCAGATTGGGAACAGAAAATTTTTCAACCAAAAAATGTATGAAAAAAATTGCTATGTATAGTCCACAGATCTGGATAGCCGCCATCTCACCATACCCTCCAATCACGCATCTCGAGCCAGCGGTTCTGTTTCTGTGCATTTAAAGCACAAACGAGCTTGGCTGCTGCATCGAAATGCAGATTGGAAACAGAAAATTTTTCAACCAAGACATGGATGAAAAAAATTGCTATATATAGTCCACAGAACTGAATAGCCAGAATCTCACTATATCCTCCAATCGCGCATATCGACCCAGCGGTTCTGTTTCTGTGCATTTAAGGCACAAACTAACTCAGCTGCTGCATCGAAATGCAGATTGGAAACAGAAAATTTTTCAACCAAAAAATGTATGAAAAAAATTGCTATGTATAGTCCACAGATCTGGATAGCCACCATCTCACCATATCCTCCAATCGAGCATCTCGAGCCAGTTGTTCTGTTTCTGTGCATTTAAGGCACAAACGAGCTTAGCTGCTGCATCGTAATGCAGATTGGGAACAGAAAATTTTTCAACCAAAAAATGTATGAAAAAAATTGCTATATATAGTCCACAGATCTGGATAGCCGCCATCTCACCATACCCTCCAATCACGCATCTCGAGCCAGCGGTTCTGTTTCTGTGCATTTAAAGCACAAACGAGCTTGGCTGCTGCATCGAAATGCAGATTGGAAACAGAAAATTTTTCAACCAAGACATGGATGAAAAAAATTGCTATATATAGTCCACAGAACTGAATAGCCAGAATCTCACTATATCCTCCAATCGCGCATATCGAGCCAGCGGTTCTGTTTCTGTGCATTTAAGGCACAAACTAACTCAGCTGCTGCATCGAAATGCAGATTGGGAACAGAAAATTTTTCAACCAAAAAATGTATGAAAAAAATTGCTATGTATAGTCCACAGATCTGGATAGCCGCCATCTCACCATACCCTCCAATCACGCATCTCGAGCCAGTTGTTCTGTTTCTGTGCATTTAAGGCACAAATCAGCTTAACTCCTGCCTCGAACTGCAGATTGGAAACAGAAAATTTTTCAACCAAAAAATGTATGAAAAAAATTGCTATGTGTAGTCCACGGATCTGGATAGCCGCCATTTCACCATACCCTCCAATCACGCATCTCGAGCCAGTTGTTCTGTTTCTGTGCATTTAAGGCACAAGCCAGCTTAACTCCTGCCTCGAACTGCAGATTGGAAACAGAAAGTTTTTCAACCATAAAATGTATGAAAAAAATTGCTATGTATAGTCCACGGATCTGGATAGCCGCCATTTCACCATACCCTCCAATCACGCATCTCGAGCCAGTTGTTCTGTTTCTGTGCATTTAAGGCACAAATCAGCTTAACTCCTGCCTCGAACTGCAGATTGGAAACTGAAAATTTTTCAACCAAAAAATGTATGAAAAAAATTGCTATGTATAGTCCACAGATCTGGATAGCCACCATCTCACCATATCCACCAATCGAGCATCTCGAGCCAGTTGTTCTGTTTCTGTGCATTTAAGGCACAAACGAGCTTAGCTGCTGCATCGTAATGCAGATTGGGAACAGAAAATTTTTCAACCAAGACATGGATGAAAAAAATTGCTATGTATAGTCCACAGATCTGAATAGCCGCCATCTCACCATATCCTCCAATCACGCATCTCGAGCCAGCGGTTCTGTTTCTGTGCATTTAAAGCACAAACGAGCTTGGCTGCTGCATCGAAATGCAGATTGGAAACAGAAAATTTTTCAGCCAAAAAATGTATGAAAAAAATTGCTATGTATAGTCCACAGATCTGGATAGCCGCCATCTCACCATACCCTCCAATCACGCATCTCGAGCCAGCGGTTCTGTTTCTGTGCATTTAAAGCACAAACGAGCTTGGCTGCTGCATCGAAATGCAGATTGGAAACAGAAAATTTTTCAACCAAGACATGGATGAAAAAAATTGCTATATATAGTCCACAGAACTGAATAGCCAGAATCTCACTATATCCTCCAATCGCGCATATCGAGCCAGCGGTTCTGTTTCTGTGCATTTAAGGCACAAACTAACTCAGCTGCTGCATCGAAATGCAGATTGGAAACAGAAAATTTTTCAACCAAAAAATGTATGAAAAAAATTGCTATGTATAGTCCACAGATCTGGAAAGCCACCATCTCACCATATCCTCCAATCACGCATCTCGAGCCAGTTGTTCTGTTTCTGTGCATTTAAGGCACAAATCAGCTTAACTCCTGCCTCGAACTGCAGATTGGAAACAGAAAATTTTTCAACCAAAAAATGTATGAAAAAAATTGCTATGTGTAGTCCACGGATCTGGATAGCCGCCATTTCACCATACCCTCCAATCACGCATCTCGAGCCAGTTGTTCTGTTTCTGTGCATTTAAGGCACAAGCCAGCTTAACTCCTGCCTCGAACTGCAGATTGGAAACAGAAAGTTTTTCAACCATAAAATGTATGAAAAAAATTGCTATGTATAGTCCACGGATCTGGATAGCCGCCATTTCACCATACCCTCCAATCACGCATCTCGAGCCAGTTGTTCTGTTTCTGTGCATTTAAGGCACAAATCAGCTTAACTCCTGCCTCGAACTGCAGATTGGAAACTGAAAATTTTTCAACCAAAAAATGTATGAAAAAAATTGCTATGTATAGTCCACAGATCTGGATAGCCACCATCTCACCATATCCACCAATCGAGCATCTCGAGCCAGTTGTTCTGTTTCTGTGCATTTAAGGCACAAACGAGCTTAGCTGCTGCATCGTAATGCAGATTGGGAACAGAAAATTTTTCAACCAAGACATGGATGAAAAAAATTGCTATGTATAGTCCACAGATCTGAATAGCCGCCATCTCACCATATCCTCCAATCACGCATCTCGAGCCAGCGGTTCTGTTTCTGTGCATTTAAAGCACAAACGAGCTTGGCTGCTGCATCGAAATGCAGATTGGAAACAGAAAATTTTTCAGCCAAAAAATGTATGAAAAAAATTGCTATGTATAGTCCACAGATCTGGATAGCCGCCATCTCACCATACCCTCCAATCACGCATCTCGAGCCAGCGGTTCTGTTTCTGTGCATTTAAAGCACAAACGAGCTTGGCTGCTGCATCGAAATGCAGATTGGAAACAGAAAATTTTTCAACCAAGACATGGATGAAAAAAATTGCTATATATAGTCCACAGAACTGAATAGCCAGAATCTCACTATATCCTCCAATCGCGCATATCGAGCCAGCGGTTCTGTTTCTGTGCATTTAAGGCACAAACTAACTCAGCTGCTGCATCGAAATGCAGATTGGAAACAGAAAATTTTTCAACCAAAAAATGTATGAAAAAAATTGCTATGTATAGTCCACAGATCTGGAAAGCCACCATCTCACCATATCCTCCAATCTCGCATCTCGAGCCAGTTGTTCTGTTTCTGTGCATTTAAAGCACAAACTAGCTTGGCTGCTGCATCGAAATGCAGATTGGAAACAGAAAATTTTTCAACCAAAAAATGTATGAAAAAAATTGCTATGTATAGTCCACAGATCTGGATAGCCGCCATCTCACCATATCCTCCAATCACGCATCTCGAGCCAGCGGTTCTGTTTCTGTGCATTTAAAGCACAAACGAGCTTGGCTGCTGCATCGAAATGCAGATTGGAAACAGAAAATTTTTCAGCCAAAAAATGTATGAACAAAATTGCTATGTGTAGTCCACAGATCTGGATAGCCGCCATCTCACCATACCCTCCAATCACGCATCTCGAGCCAGCGGTTCTGTTTCTGTGCATTTAAAGCACAAACGAGCTTGGCTGCTGCATCGAAATGCAGATTGGAAACGGAAAATTTTTCAACCAAAAAATGTATGAAAAAAATTGCTATGTATAGTCCACAGATCTGGATAGCCGCCATCTCACCATATCCTCCAATCACGCATCACGAGCCAGTTGTTCTGTTTCTGTGTATTTAAGGCACAAACCAGCTTAACTCCTGCCTCGAACTGCAGATTGGAAACTGAAAATTTTTCAACCAAAAAATGTATGAAAAAAATTGCTATGTATAGTCCACAGATCTGGATAGCCACCATCTCACCATATCCTCCAATCACGCATCTCAAGCCAGCGGTTCTGTTTCTGTGCATTTAAAGCACAAGCGAGCTTAGCTGCTGCATCGTAATGCAGATTGGGAACAGAAAATTTTTCAACCAAAAAATGTATGAAAAAAATTGCTATGTATAGTCCACAGATCTGGATAGCCGCCATCTCACCATATCCTCCAATCTCGCATCTCGAGCCAGTTGTTCTGTTTCTGTGCATTTAAAGCACAAACTAGCTTGGCTGCTGCATCGAAATGCAGATTGGAAACAGAAAATTTTTCAACCAAAAAATGTATGAAAAAAATTGCTATGTATAGTCCACAGATCTGGATAGCCGCCATCTCACCATATCCTCCAATCACGCATCTCGAGCCAGTTGTTCTGTTTCTGTGCATTTAAGGCACAAACCAGCTTAACTCCTGGCTCGAACTGCAGATTGGAAACAGAAAATTTTTCAACCAAAAAATGTATGAAAAAAATTGCTATGTATAGTCCACAGATCTGGATAGCCGCCATCTCACCATACCCTCCAATCACGCATCTCGAGCCAGCGGTTCTGTTTCTGTGCATTTAAAGCACAAACGAGCTTGGCTGCTGCATCGAAATGCAGATTGGAAACAGAAAATTTTTCAACCAAGACATGGATGAAAAAAATTGCTATATATAGTCCACAGAACTGAATAGCCAGAATCTCACTATATCCTCCAATCGCGCATATCGAGCCAGCGGTTCTGTTTCTGTGCATTTAAGGCACAAACTAACTCAGCTGCTGCATCGAAATGCAGATTGGAAACAGAAAATTTTTCAACCAAAAAATGTATGAAAAAAATTGCTATGTATAGTCCACAGATCTGGAAAGCCACCATCTCACCATATCCTCCAATCTCGCATCTCGAGCCAGTTGTTCTGTTTCTGTGCATTTAAAGCACAAACTAGCTTGGCTGCTGCATCGAAATGCAGATTGGAAACAGAAAATTTTTCAACCAAAAAATGTATGAAAAAAATTGCTATGTATAGTCCACAGATCTGGATAGCCGCCATCTCACCATATCCTCCAATCACGCATCTCGAGCCAGCGGTTCTGTTTCTGTGCATTTAAAGCACAAACGAGCTTGGCTGCTGCATCGAAATGCAGATTGGAAACAGAAAATTTTTCAGCCAAAAAATGTATGAACAAAATTGCTATGTGTAGTCCACAGATCTGGATAGCCGCCATCTCACCATACCCTCCAATCACGCATCTCGAGCCAGCGGTTCTGTTTCTGTGCATTTAAAGCACAAACGAGCTTGGCTGCTGCATCGAAATGCAGATTGGAAACGGAAAATTTTTCAACCAAAAAATGTATGAAAAAAATTGCTATGTATAGTCCACAGATCTGGATAGCCGCCATCTCACCATATCCTCCAATCACGCATCACGAGCCAGTTGTTCTGTTTCTGTGTATTTAAGGCACAAACCAGCTTAACTCCTGCCTCGAACTGCAGATTGGAAACTGAAAATTTTTCAACCAAAAAATGTATGAAAAAAATTGCTATGTATAGTCCACAGATCTGGATAGCCACCATCTCACCATATCCTCCAATCACGCATCTCAAGCCAGCGGTTCTGTTTCTGTGCATTTAAAGCACAAACGAGCTTAGCTGCTGCATCGTAATGCAGATTGGGAACAGAAAATTTTTCAACCAAAAAATGTATGAAAAAAATTGCTATGTATAGTCCACAGATCTGGAAAGCCACCATCTCACCATATCCTCCAATCTCGCATCTCGAGCCAGTTGTTCTGTTTCTGTGCATTTAAAGCACAAACTAGCTTGGCTGCTGCATCGAAATGCAGATTGGAAACAGAAAATTTTTCAACCAAAAAATGTATGAAAAAAATTGCTATGTATAGTCCACAGATCTGGATAGCCGCCATCTCACCATATCCTCCAATCACGCATCTCGAGCCAGTTGTTCTGTTTCTGTGCATTTAAGGCACAAACCAGCTTAACTCCTGGCTCGAACTGCAGATTGGAAACAGAAAATTTTTCAACCAAAAAATGTATGAAAAAAATTGCTATGTATAGTCCACAGATCTGGATAGCCGCCATCTCACCATATCCTCCAATCACGCATCTCGAGCCAGTTGTTCTGTTTCTGTGCATTTAAGGCACAAATCAGCTCAACTCCTGCCTCGAACTGCAGATTGGAAACAGAAAATTTTTCAACCAAAAAATGTATGAAAAAAATTGCTATGTATAGTCCACAGATCTGGATAGCCACCATCTCACCATATCCTCCAATCTCGCATCTCGAGCCAGTTGTTCTGTTTCTGTGCATTTAAAGCACAAACTAGCTTGGCTGCTGCATCGAAATGCAGATTGGAAACAGAAAATTTTTCAACCAAAAAATGTATGAAAAAAATTGCTATGTATAGTCCACAGATCTGGAAAGCCACCATCTCACCATATCCTCCAATCTCGCATCTCGAGCCAGTTGTTCTGTTTCTGTGCATTTAAAGCACAAACTAGCTTGGCTGCTGCATCGAAATGCAGATTGGAAACAGAAAATTTTTCAACCAAAAAATGTATGAAAAAAATTGCTATGTATAGTCCACAGATCTGGATAGCCGCCATCTCACCATACCCTCCAATCACGCATCTCAAGCCAGCGGTTCTGTTTCTGTGCATTTAAGGCACAAACTAGCTTAAATGCTGCCTCGAACTGCAGATTGGAAACAGAAAATTTTTCAACCAAAACATGGATGAAAAAAATTGCTATCCAGTCCACAGATCTGGATAGCCACCATCTTACCATATCCTCCAATCTCGCATCTCGAGCCAGTTGTTCTGTTTCTGTGCATTTAAAGCACAAACTAGCTTGGCTGCTGCATCGAAATGCAGATTGGAAACAGAAAATTTTTCAACCAAAACATGGATGAAAAAAATTGCTATCCAGTCCACAGATCTGGATAGCCACCATCTCACCATACCCTCCAATCACGCATCTCGCGCCAGCGGTTCTGTTTCTGTGCATTTAAGGCACAAACTAGCTTAAATGCTGCCTCGAACTGCAAATTGGAAACAGAAAATTTTTCAACCAAAACGGGGATGAAAAAAATTGCTATGTATAGTTCACAGATCTGGAAAGCCACCATCTCACCATATCCTCCAATCTCGCATCTCGAGCCAGTTGTTCTGTTTCTGTGCATTTAAAGCACAAACTAGCTTGGCTGCTGCATCGAAATGCAGATTGGAAACAGAAAATTTTTCAACCAAAAAATGTATGAAAAAAATTGCTATGTATAGTCCACAGATCTGGATAGCCGCCATCTCACCATACCCTCCAATCACGCATCTCAAGCCAGCGGTTCTGTTTCTGTGCATTTAAGGCACAAACTAGCTTAAATGCTGCCTCGAACTGCAGATTGGAAACAGAAAATTTTTCAACCAAAAAATGTATGAAAAAAATTGCTATGTATAGTCCACAGATCTGGATAGCCACCATCTCCCCATATCCTCCAATCTCGCATTTCGAGCCAGTTGTTCTGTGTCTGTGCATCTAAGGCACAAACTAGCTTAACTCTTGCCTCGAACTGCAGATTGGAAACAGAAAATTTTTCAACCAAAACATGGATGAAAAAAATTGCTATCCAGTCCACAGATCTGGATAGCCACCATCTTACCATATCCTCCAATCACGCATCTCGAGCCAGTTGTTCTGTTTCTGTGCATTTAAGGCACATACTAGCTTAGCTGCTGCTTCGAAATGCAGATTGGAAACAGAAAATTTTTCAGCCAAAAAATGTATGAAAAAGATTGCTATGTATAGTCCACAGATCTGGATAGCCACCACATATTTTTCCCTCTTGCAGAGCTTTATGTATTATACAAGTCTCTCTATAAATTTTTAAAACTATAACATTTATTACTTAACTTGTAATCATTACGAAACCTGTAACCATAATAAGTTAAAAATACTTAATGTCGCTAATTCTACTACAAAAAATATAAATAAACATTCAGTAACCTTAACTAATCTCTCCTAATATTTTGGGTGGCAATGAATCAAAAATAAAAAAGTAAATTTATTTAGTTGTTTTTTTCTCTGTCTCGGTGATAGGTTCTTTTCTGAAAATATGCGTTGTGACATGTTGTACTTACACAAAATGCGTAATCTTATCGCATAAACACCAAAAACAACAAGAAAATACGAAACAAAAAATCTGCGTTAATGACACACTAGTTCAAGGTATTTTATTTTTAGTTTCGGAGAAAGTCGTCGATACTGAAAGAATTTTTTTTTTGTGGAAAAAAAAACAATGTCTAGTCAGGTCTGAATACAAACTTATTTACATAATCATCTATAAGTAGGCAAAAAAAAAATATGAATATGTAGACATTATCATCTGTATAAGCTGGTTGCGAACTTTAGCACAATAACAGGTCCCTCCATACCCAGCCTTTTGGTTAATACATTTTTCCATCGCTGATCGCTGATCTCTTACCTCAGATCGAGTGAGCTTTTTCGTTCATCCTTTCAAAGAGTACAATGAACTATGTTTTCATAAATTATCAAACTGTGTCGACTTAAACAATTCGCGTGTGACACTTAAGTTATAAAAAAAAACAAGAACTTTAAGAAATGTGTATGTTCTAAATATAAAGAGTTCTTTTTTTTACTACCTCAGGAGAGTAATAATGCGATTTTATTTACGGTCCTCATCAGATTTTTATTTCATAAAATTGTTTTAATATTTTTCTGTGGGACACATACCCACTACTGTATTTCGCTTAGATTAACTTTTATGGTTTATTTGTAGACATATTGAAGGATAATAAATTTATTAAGAGGTTTTTTTTCAAATTGATTTAATAAAAATCAAATTAGCAAATAATGTGATGGAAATGTGTGTTATAAAACTCTGAACATACGGAAATAGTTATTGCAGGAGCAAATAAAATGTGTAAAGCTTCTATTTTTGTTTAAAAAGATTCAGAGACATTTACATTAAGATTATATGACTTATAAAAATGTACATCAAATCCAGAGTTGTGATATTCCAGCGAATAGTTTTTAAGTCTCATTGGAGTGTCTCTGAGGAATCCATTCAAATTTATTGACTTTAATTATAGTACTACACGATCATGGTTTTGTATTTCAACATTTTACTCTACCCTACATTTGTCGATCTTGTGCCTTCATAGCTGCAATGGTAGGTAGGTAGGTAGGTGACAGTGGCAGGCCTTAGTACATAGATCTAAAGATTCTCTTGAAACAACCCTTGAAACCAGTAAGAGATTGATATTCTTTATATAAAGTGCTTTTCATGTTGGCGTTAGCTTTTTAAAGAAACATCGGCCTAAGTAGTAGAATCTCCTTGGAGAGGAAAGAGCGTGGCTCATATAAAGAAGTAAAGAATGATTTCTTCTCTTCTTCCTCCATGCAATATCTACAGAAGTCATAAGCGGCCATAAGCGAGGAGCCTCAGCATAACCGTACAATTGGGACATTTCCGATCGAGCTTGGTTCAATTCATATATTTAAGCTTAAGCAGCAGATTAACTGTAGTGAGTCGCATTCTTATTATCCGACAAGATCGGTCGGTAGCGTCGGCCACACAATTCGCTAGAATGTCAAATATCCCGACACCCAGATGAGGTGAATGTTGAATTGTTCCGTCATCTCGTTAAGTTTTTGAGTTGAATGTAAAAGAATCCAACCGTGGGGTCACTATCCGTATTAGTGTCGATATCCGGATTAAATATCAGAATATACTCCAGCCATGATAGAGCCTCCTTGATCACCATGATCTCCAAATGGAAGACGTAACAGTGATGTTTGCATGTTTCGATCGTTGAAGAAGACACCACCCCCTACGGAATCAAATATCCTTCAAAGGGATTCCGTCTGGAGAGAAATCTCAATCCTCTAAGAAGCCGTACTGATACTCATTATATTTTGCAAATTTTAAAGTCGCTTTGGATAACTCGCAGGAGTTGATACAAACACAATCGAGTCATGTCTCTATTGGACATAGTTTTGAAGTCTGCATCTGCCGGAAGATACTTACTGATATTCGTTTCTTTGACTTTCTTAATTACATACTTGAACATATTCTTAAGCCAGTATCAGAGGCACAATCTTCCCAAAAGTAATTATGTACAAGTATTTTTGTACTCAAACGATATTGAAATAATACGCAGTGTGATGCGGTAATCCTTTACCATACGCAGATTCGACTCGAATTTCCAGTGTGTTCCGTGGCACTCCCAAAACGTCATCTATGGAAATATAGACGACTTAATGAAACTATTGGTTCTATTTATAACCCGCACAGTCCGGCGGCTCAAAACCATTCGAATCATTCCAATTAACCGATTTATCTTCGAATATTTACAACGCTTTTGTAACAAATGGACACAAATGAAAATAAATTTTGATAATAAAAACCAAAATGCTGCGATTCCTATCGACCTAATTAATTGGCAATAAAAAGACCCAAACATCTTAATTAATGCCAACATTTTCAATAAGAATGTAAGCCCACCGAGAAATAGTTTCAAAAATATGTCCAACCAAAGGAATTCCGTAATTCCATCTGCCAAACCTCGGAAAAATTCCATATGCAGAGGAATCCTTCAACAGTTTTCCAATCTCTTATCCGATTCCATAGCAGAGAAACCATGTAGCGTGTACCACGTAACAGCCATCAACGCTATGATTTATGTCCTTGCTCAAGTGAAAATCCTTAATGGGTACAAATTTACACACAACAAAGTTTTCACTCGCACTACCTCTACCCGTAACCAAGGTGGGGAGTGGTTCCGAATTTAAGGCAAAATTTGAATACTCCACCCTGGGCGATAGCTCGATGGTGGTGCTGCTGGTGGTGGCGGTCACATCGTAAGCCAACTCCCAATCAACTTTAGTTGACTTTGATTTCATGTAATCATGAATGTATTATACATGTATGTGTATGTTAATTTTTTTATTTGCAGAATGTCGGGCGTATACGCAATCTTATCGCTTCGCTCTATCACGTGTACGTACAACTGCACAATAGTGTTGAATAATGCGATTAGCCGAGTGTCACTATTAACCCGATGCGATGGAGATGGATTGTGGCCAGTAACGCGAAAATGATTCAAAATGTCCTTTACTGGTGCGGTGCTGTCCTATCAAATCGGTGAACGAATATTAATTATAACTCACATGTGCGTTGGCGCCCCCCTCTTTAATTAATGTGTTTGGAATAAGTAGCGCGCGAATATGACGTGAAGTAATTGCAGATGCGTAGCGTATCGCTATTGAATTCATTATTCATATTCTGATTTGTCTAATGCTGGATAATGTACACACCCTGTGATTACTAAATTATACAAACTTGCGCATGGTATTGGGTTATATGATAAAAGTCACTGCTGAAAAATTAGCATAGCTGGTTAATTGGATTGAAATTTATGTGCATTGAACACACTATCTTGTCAGATGTGGCACCTTCCTTTTTTTTCGCATAAATAAAATACGAAATACGGCTTGTAAAAGAGTGAGTTATAGGCTTTATTTTTGGCATTTTTCAAAACCTGTTTTATGATAAGAGGGCACAGGTAATTTTATAAAATTGGTCTAAACTTGTCATTGGCATGCACTTGTTTCGCAATCATGAGGTTAGCTAGAACGAGCGAGCGAGTTTTTCAAACCAAAAACTCTCAAATAGGAGACAATCTCGAGACTAAAAGAACCTCGAAAGAAATACTTTTTTGCGATTTTTAAGACTTGCTCTTTTCATATTTGGACAGTTCTAAACTGTTCAATGACTGTGGGTTAACAATATGTGTTCAGGAATACAATTTCAATGCGTGAAACAAGAATCTCTCCTTACTACTTGCAAAAATCGTTTAACCCGTGCAAACCGCAAGCCACGTTCTGTTAACACATAGGGGTCTTATCCTAACCTGCCTTTTGCAGTTTCTCACGGTCAAAATTCTACACAGATACGAGTAATTTGTACTGACCCAGTCTGTCAGATTATAGAGGAGCATGGGAGGGGTATGAAACTTGTCGATCATGCGGTGACATAAATCTAGAAATTTTCCAGTTTGGTGGACTGTATCGAACTATTGAATTATATTTCGTAAGGGCAGTGTGTGGCCCTATGTTATCTTACAACAAGCAACAGATGGTTATATTTTATTTGTCAAGATACCGGGGCTGACCTATCTGCTCAATAACAACCCAGGAACACGTCTAGTACTAAAGGGTGATTCATTTAGAGGAGCTTTTTTGTCTACGGATTTTTTGACAAATGACGCGTAAGTCATCGTATTTTTGTTCAGTATTTTTGACATTTCATCATGGAACACTTAGCCCCATACAGCGCCTATAAATTAATCAGCGTTCTACGAGATATGTGTTTCGTGTACTTATAAACTTATGATCTACGTATATAAGGGCCCTACGAATGCGCGATTGACTATACCATCGAAAAGTTTGAAACCTATTATTAGTCAATCTGCGACCGAATAGATAGCATCTAGTATGTATTGAATACAACATTTGAGTGGTAGCTGAGTGTGTACGCTGAGTGTGTAAGCATCGTTCTCAACAGCTTTGCAACAACTTGGTGTATTTTACGTAAGAGTTTTGGTTAAAAAATACAAAAGTCAACTTGTGCAAGAATTGAAGCAGGCTATCTACCGAATCATCACGGCTTCAAAAGTTCTTGAAAAACTCGAAGAAATTGCACTGTTTTCGATAGAAATTTTGTTCAGCGATGAGGCTTAATGGGTACGTTAATAAGCACAATTGTCGTATTTGGCTAAAGAACAACTTGAAGAGATTAAAAAGATGCCAAAACATCGATACAACACAACGGTGTGGTTCCATAGAAGGATGGAAGAACGCTTCAATTTTTTTCAAAAACGAGGTTGGGCTGAGAGGAACTGTCAAGGGCATCCGTTATCGCCATGATAACTTGATTTCAAGGACATTTAGTAGCAACAAGTCGAGGATACTTGGTAAAACGCAAGGTAATTTCAGTTCTGAACCCAGAATAGCGGTCCTCGCATTAGGTTAATGACAGCAACCCTCTCATACACAGACAGTTGAGTTAATTAGCTGTCAAATAGTATGAATGTAGACCTTATAGCTGGCTATAGATGGCTAGATCGAATTTTAAAAAGCCAGAGTAGGATGTTCAAAAGAAGATCCAGCAATCCAGGTTCTTCGTGTAATAGCGAGTAGGAGCATACTACTGCTGCAGGTACTACCTACTTATACTCTGTTTCTGTTAAGTCTTGAATACCTTAGTCTGATCTTCCTTCACTTTGATTTCTTTTCCTTTGCTTAGATGCACATGTTTCATAATGTATCCCCTATACAGCCACCAGCATAAATGTCTAGCCAGTTCTTCGTGGGCGCTCTTTCTACAGTCCCCTACTTCCTGAAAAGATAACTCAGGTGTCACGGCTAATGGGAAAAGTAAATATTTACCATTGTTTGATCTAAACCCCCATTGATGGCCATAAAACTGCCCTGTGAAGTAAGCAACAAGCCTCATGAAGCAATTGAGAAAGTTGAATAAATATCATGGAAACTGTGTAAAAAAGCATATTTGTATAAATAAATAAATAAATAAACCATATGATTACACTGAGTGAAATCATGAATGAAATGGTAGGTACGTACCAAGATAAATGTAAGGTAAATAATTTGGAACGTTGTTAAGGCCGTATCACTATCGCTAGATTTTAACAAATCTAAAAAGCCCACAATAAAGCCCCTGTTATATGCAAACAAACATAAACCTAACCCAATTCCAAATATATGTAAGTATATCTATTGATAAGATATAGTTTTGGACAATCCTACACCAAACATAAAACTATCGTCGAAATTTGGCGCCCTTCATCGACACACGCTTAATATTCCCTCTCTTCAAACAGACGGCGGCGTGAGTGTGTGTGGTTTTTTTGTGTTCCTTTTGCCTTGTCTATGATTATTTTTCAACTTAGTCATCCGAAATGTGTTCCCAACAAGTTGCTTGTTAGGTACAACCCAGCAATAATATGAAATTGCTTCAAGTATCCACAGCAACAAACGATTAATCAAGTGTCGGTCAGAACAATCTAAAGAGCTCCATGGTGAGAGCTTTTTGTCTGTTTTAACACTCAAACATCTACACATTTCTAGTGCTTTGTTGTTCTTCTCATTCTCTTCGTATTCTTAAGCAGCTAAACTTTTATTTTCTTCGATTCGCTCGCGCATAGATCTGCACCACACAAGCTTCAAGGTTAGAGGGTCATTGGCCTCAGCGCGTATAGTTTTAGTATCCGAATGCGCGAATGTAAAATGCTTCGTTGTTTGTGTTAATGGATGTCTTCTGTGTAAAAAAAAAGGCATTGTACAAAAAAAATTGCTTGGATCACCTAGAAACGCATACAGAGAGGAATTAGAAATTATTAGATTTTTCGATGCTAATAAAACTGGCCAAACACAATGGTAGAGACTGTTTTCAAGTTGGCTGTACATTGGTTGTACAAAAAAACCATTCTCTTGGTTGTATCCTCTATCTATTCAAAGTATGTAGGTATATGCTGCGAAATTAAATGCAAGAGGTAGTTAGAGAAACTGCGTAGGTAGCCAGGGAAGGGACCACTCTAGAACAGGTTTCCCATCTATCTTTCTGTTTGTAGTAAATCTTCGTAGATTTACGTTTGAGAAATATTCTATTGCAGAAATCTTATTTCACGCAGAATTTGAATGATAAATTAGATCATCAAACACAAGGAAAAAATAAATAAAAAAAAAGAACAGCAAAGAGCAGCAAATAACTCGATTAAAGATTTTCCAATTTGAAAAAGGTTATTGCACTTTCAGCCACGAACCTGAACATACGATCAAAAAATAAAACAAATAAAAATCAAGTATCTAGCGCGAATATTTTTTGTTGTGTATGTGGGTAGATTGTTTGGTGGTTTTGAGATACAAGGCATGGTGTGATGCAATGTGTTAAGGCCCCCGGCTACCCGGTTACACAGCCGGCCGGCTTTGTCGGCGCGGTCGACGCTGAAGTTCTCCTTCTCCCATAAGTTGCGCTTGTCAAGCCACTAAGAAGCTTTGCAGTGTATGAGATAAGCAAGTCAAAGGAAGCCCAAAATTCGCGTGTTGTTTTTACAAGAATTGTATTTAATAAATTTTTGTGTGAATGTTGTTGTTTTGTTTATTTATTCGCTTTTTTTTGGCAATTCACTTTGGTGAACTTTTGCACACTGATTACATAATAGAAAATAGCGGGGGCATTAAACTTTGCATGCGCACGATGCGATAACTCGAAAAAGGTGCGATCGGGAGGAGTGCAATGACTAGCAAAGAATTTTTTTTTTCGCGTGTATGATGTATTGTTCTTTTTTTTATTGAAGATTATGAAATGGTATTTTCCAGTGAATTTATTTGTATGTATGTAACTATATATAGGTTGCTCGTTGGTCAAGGGATTCGTCTTAAAATTAGGATTGTTAGTTGGGATACAAATATAGGAAGTTTTAGGCCTCGAAACTTTTTACACACAAAGACCACAACCGCTTTGAGAATAGACATCGTGGTGATTGGAAAACCATAAACAGATCGATTTTCAAGAATTTTTGGCGGATATTTCAATCTACCGAAGGATTTATTTCTCTTGTTTGTTCCTTTTCCTTGAATAACAATCGTATTACATCGCACCTGAAATGTAGTAGAATGCAAAGTTTCTTTCCGATTTCTTCAATCAGATCTCATTTTTGAGATCACTTTGGTGAGCGGAAGAGCACGAACTCTGATATAGAATTGCCTGGCCACAGTGCTGGATGCACTTAAGCTGAATGTTAACCACGCTTAATTCTTATAAGGAAATCCTAACTTTAGAGAAGAATCGAAACGTAGGCTGCTAAGATTCAAAACCTACTGCAGGCTGCGATACAATCTTAGCAAATCAAATTTGAGCCTGCATAAGGGTACCTCTTTTACACTTTATTGAGGCAGTCTCAATCCAGCCTTAATGACTACGTTCAAGGTGAATGAAATTTCAGAATCATTCTTTCCAGATTCTTTCCAGGTCCTAACTACAGAGGCACAAAACTATTAAGATTACGCACAAAACTTTGTCTCTTGTCAGACACGAACATTGTTTTTTTATAGTTTTTAGTTAAATAAACTCGAAAATGTTGTTTGTGTGCTGGGCTAAGCCTAAAGTCGACAAAATTGACAATAATACTTTTTACGAAGAAAGAAAATGTGATTGATTGAGGCCAACAAGGTTGTCGGGTGCAGTACTGACACGAGTCAAAAAAGTTAATAATCCTGGACAGTAAACTCATTTGGAAAAAGGACACAGAAACGATAACCGAGAAAGTGACGTCAGTTCTGTTGATCTACCGTAGCCAAGCGGAACAATGTACTCCAACCACCCCAAGATGGAAGTACATATATTACTATTATGTATAGACCCAATCTGGTCACCACTAGCGAGAAGTACATAGCTCACCTCCAGCAATGGTGGTACTATTGGAACTTATTCCTCCTCTACAGCTTGCTTTTGGTTGAGGAATGTGCAAGGAGAAGGGGTCCTAAGGGTCACTAAGGCGTAGACTCTTCCTACTCTTGAAATGATTCTGAAAAGAATCTCATGCAAACTCTAATGAGGGCACGTACCTTCCTTAGTAGCTCGATAGGTCACAGTTCTCACTCTTTAAACAATAATAATAGCCAAATTGATTTGAAATAACAAATTTTCTAGTGACTTTTGGTCCCATTGGCCTTGACAGAATGCACTTTTCAAACCAGAATTGATTCATTTGAACTCTTACTCACCCCCATTGCCCCTTATGAAAGCAAATGATTTCGATCAAATTAAAAACATTCAGACCAACAAATTGTGACCTTGAAAAGGTTTTTTAGTTTCACTTTTTTTTATCTATTCGCAGATAATAAAAGAACAAAAAAACCCCAACAATAACAATAACACTTGTCTAGAAATAAAAGTTTAATCTCTTCTGATTTTTGTTTTTTTTTTACCTATTTTCTAGTCAAATTTTTGTTTTATGTTCTACTCACGCTGACCTATAAAAATCAGAGCGAACTGCGTGTCTAGTATGATTAAAGTCTGGCTTAGGTTAATTAAATATCTTCACGTACTTCTGATTGGCACTTCAGTAAAAAAAAAAAATGTGAACCCAAACATCTTTTATAGAAAAGGAAAACGAATATATTTTGAAAGTGAATTCGTTTGTTAAAATTTAAATATATTATATATGATATTATAGGTAGAATAAATAAATCTGAACCTAGGAGAAAGTTGTTTCTGTTTAGGAGAACAGAAATACAAAAGACGGAAAAATATATTCCTGAACAGGAAACAGTAATAACATTTTATTATTCCCAAAAAGACCACAAACTATATAAGTATCTATGTATACACTATACGAAGGAGTGGAAAAAAATCCAATCACACATGCAAATAAAAGAATTTATCAAGTAACCCGTGCGTTGGTGGTCAAAAGCAATCCACCCTCCTTCAATGTCAATTCTAAGTTTCTTCAAATGACCAAACTTTCCCAGTTCTCCTCTATAAAAATTGAATCTAAATAACACTACTTATGTATCTATGTATGTATGGATGTATTGCTTCGTTTTTTTCGTAGATTGCTGTGGTAGGCACAATACCAGTTCCTTATACTTGCGCGACCTTCAAAGTCCGAATTCGATCATTGCACCCTGCATTAGAACAAAGCCAACAAAAAAAAAAAAACCTACACATAACCAACGAAACAAAATTCTCAAATTCAAGCATTCAAATGACTTCAGTGCGTGCTAAGCTTCCAGAATAAACAAACGAGGGGTCTGAACGAGGGGGGAGCATAAGCGTCGGTGCGGCTTATAAAAATAACCAAAATAATGCCGCGTGTTGTCAACAAAATGAAAAAGAGCGAAGAAAAAAAATCCACTCCCCCAACCCCGTCCATCCCCTAGGAGCAACGAATGTCATCGTTGAGTGAAATAGCATCAGTCCACTTCCCCACATATTTACGTGCGATCACTCAAGTCGAAAAGCTTTATGCTAGATAAATACCCACCGAGCTTAAAAATGCGCGTGCAAATCGAATGCCCGTAAACAAAAACAACCAACAAAAAAAGCTCACGAACAAAGCAACGACTTTGATTACTGTCAGCAGCGTCAGCGATCGAAAACTTTCAACACGCACAACAGCATTGAGGTTTGCAAGAGTTCGATGCGCTGTGCCGACGCAAGTTTTCGTTTACCTTGAAAAAGTTCATTCGCCGAGCAGTGTTTTGGACGCATGCGTGTGTATCTGTGTTGATGATCGGGAAGCTTGGGGAGAGCACCGGCACATTGAGGGATGTGGGGTGGGTGTGGTATTAGTAAGCAATAGTGAGTGGAATAGAACCGAATGTAAGCAAATGTCTCTTTTTTTTTGCGTCGAGCCTCTTTACTGCTCGTCTGAAGTTAACCAAGTGTTTTGAGTTGGTACGCCGCAGAAGAAATATTTACAGGAACTACGGACTCGATGATAGGTCGACGTTGTGGAGGCTCCAAGCCGGAACCTCCCTGCCAATAGGTGGAAGAATAATTAGAATGGCCAACACTAATTGCGACAATATTAGCAATTGTCTCCCTTCCAATCGGATCTGCCCATTGCTGGATTGTAGGATTCCGTCAAAAAATTAATCAACGATAATTGGTGATCTCACATGACACTGTCTGATAGGAAGCCATGGGAAAAAGCTTAATCCTTCTCTTTAATGATTTCTGAGGTTGCAAAGACGAGGAAGAGAAGGAAACCATGACAGATCGTCGCTATATCTGTGCTGCCCTATTGGTTTTAGGAACAAAAAAACACAATGGGTCTAAGTATGCCTCTGGTAAGCGAGGACAAGAGTCCAACGCAAACGATACGCAAAAACGAATCTTACAGACTCGAAGCTAAGGAATTCTTAAAGTACTTACAGTGAAAACAAAGAAGTTTTTGACTCTGCATTTAAGATTCAGTTAAAAAAAATATAAAAAGTTTCTCAAAATAGCTCTTATTCCAACATATCTGTGATACAATAGTTAAGTTTCTCTTCACTCGAGTTCTGAAGAGGTCTCCTTTAAAGAGGTTTCTGTCTGGAACCCTAAACCATTTTTTTTTTTTTCAGAAGTGGTCAGTAAAATTGTAACGTTAATGCCTTTTAAAATAACTTTTCTGGCATTCCTACAGTCTTGCGTTTTGTTTTTAGTTTATTTTTTCTATCATATCGCCCATAACACTGCACAAATACAAAAATTAATGATCTTTAAACTTTGCAAAACAAAAAAAAAACTTTGGTAAAAACAATTTAAAAAAAAAAAAAAATTAAAAAAAAAACAATAGTTGACTGCGTGTTTACGAATAGTGGGGTCGACATTTGGTTCAATAAACAGGATAGCCAGCGTATGCAATGCCAATTATACGACACACATACAAGCACACATATACATACATACAGTATGTATCGCAGCGGACAAAGAGAGGCAAGAAGCTAGCACTTGAAGATGCTAGTTGTAGCCCATCGTAAAGAATAGCAATAATAGCAAATGGCAGGTAAAACAAGAAGAGTCGACTCATGGTATTTCGTTATGTCATCGTGATCATTTTGAAATACGCATTTACATTATGCAGAAGGGTAAACACATACAAGCTTACGGCGGAGAGAGGTACCTACATTTGTATGTACCTAAAATGGAACTAGAATGTTTACTTCTTAAACGAGGAGACTAATTTGGATCCTGTTTTTTTGTTAGCAGTGTTCCTGTTTTGTTGATGCTCTGATTGAATGAGGTAAGCTGTACATATGTATGTACGTAGTGTCTTCGTGTTAAATAAATCCCACTTACTTTGGACCTTGACATTAAAAAAAACAAAAGGTGATTGAAGACTCTAATCCATCCTAGTCCTGGTTGGTTGATTTATTAAATTGGACTTTAGTATGCAGCACTGTAGGAGCTATACATTGTAGACTTTGTTTGCATAGAGTTATAGGAAAAGACTGATATTCTCACTTTCTTATGCTTATAAGGTTGGACAGAGCTTCTTGTGAACGGATCGCGTTTGGACCAAGACAGTTCATGTTTATAATATAAAAACTGTTTTGAATAGAAATCTACTTCAGATTTTGTGTAGAATTACACAATTTCTAATATCAGATACTCAGTGAGATAGCCTTTCGTGTTCTCTACATACACATGTTTCTCAGTTCGCCTATTTAGGCCCTTTTTGTAGGTACAAGTACGGAATGACAACGGCAATCTATTTTTACTTTTTCCTAAAAACTTTATCCTTATTTAACGGATTTATGCTTACCATTTTCTTAATGAACTTTTCTCTTCAAATCATTTAAGCTACTTACCTTGTAAGCAAAAAATATAAACAATTTCCTTGCCTCGGCGTCAAAATTTTTTTTATGAAATTCTGCCGAATCCCACTACTCAGCAGTGAATGTATAAAAGATGAATGAGCAAAAAACTATAAAAAAAAACAAAGCTTTGTATATGTATGCGTTGGACGTATGCATGTTTGTAATCACAGAATCAATGTGCTTTTCATATTTACAAATCAAATAAATGAATGTAGTAGTACTTTAACTGCAAAATGGAGTTTGTGTTTCAAATCTGTATAACTACATTGGCACATTGACATCAGAGTCAAAGTTTTATTTTAATATATCTACATACATACATATGTACATGCATAGGCCCAAATGATTGTACATATAATTGCACTAACTCATGTGGAAATTTATAAATCTTTTATAAAAAAAAAACAGAATGTGCATGGTTTTTCATAAACAATCGAAATGAAATGACGTGAACTCTGTTTACTTTGCTATGCGTAGTGTGAGTCATATTAAATTTGTTGACCCATTATTCTAAATGACGCACCAAAGAATTATTCTTCAAATGGTCTGAAATGGCCTTCAAAATACATTTTGTTGAAGTTGAAACAAAAACAGTATCAAATTTGAAAAGATATTCTGGAAGTTGATCTTAGATGTACCACACATCCTACAAAACTGAGACTTCTTTTTGTAGAAGTGCATACTTAGATAATTTCCGTACGTAAAACATTTTTTATGCATAGGCCTTTTAAGCTTTTTACCTGACTGTTATCGTAAACTGATCACAACGAATCTTACTGAATCTTATGCAGAGTGCACCAGAATTGATTATTAGATGATTCTTTTTTGGTGTCAGAAACATGACCCGGCAGATATCGCAGTGTTTGTATCATTAGCATGCACAGCAACTCAAAGTTTTAAGTCATATTGGTTATTAGAAAAAAATTGAATTCAACTACTGATGAATCTAGGTATCGTTTGGATACATTCTGGTAGTCAACATTCCTGAGCACGTCAGATATCCAATTTTAGTGATCTTTTTTTGTAAAATATTGTAGTACTCTCATCAAATGCATTTTCTTGGATCTAATAGCTACGAACTAACAATGTGTTGATTATATTCTCAATTCTGCCACACCGTGAAATATTTTCAACTTTTTTCACCTTTCTTCCTGTGGGCTCAAGTGGTTACTGCGTTGGACTACAGAGCGAGGGTTCCAGGTTCAAATCACAGGCAAAATAATTCAAATTTTTTTCGCAGCCCCACCTCTCGCGAGCATCTGACAAACATCCAAGAGGATAACTGCCATGGAAAGCTTCGTAAATAACAAATTTCCCTTCGGACACAGTATTATAGAATAGATAAAGAATATATGTAGGAGGCACAAAACGAATGGTTGGGAGAAGCTAGGGCCTGCGTCCCATGGATCTGTTCTTCCAAATATATGATTGTATTTTTGTCAAATTTCTTCCATATACCTACATAAATATAGGATATCGCATGCTAGTTCAGTTTATGGATATAGTGTTCATCTACAGCCGTAAAAAAACATACATATGTAGCTTCCTAGAGTCAAGCAAGAATGCTTTGGGACGGGCTCCAGTATGGTTATTTTAATGTTAATCGATATCTGTCTAAATTTTCGTACACGGTCTATAAAATAGTCTGTAGGCATGCAATTAATATTTATTGAATAAGCAGACCATATGGAATTTCCAGTATACATACAGGAGGTATAGGTACATATGCACATCGAAAACTATTCCCATTACCATAAAAAAAAACTTTAATGATACATGCATATACATATGTACATATGTAGGTGTAAAAAAAAGACACAATCCTACAATAATAAAAAACAAAAGCAAATTTTATTCAAAAAAAAATCTAAAATATACAAAAAATAAAAATAAAATCTCTTCAAACCCATGATATCTACATACATATGCACATACATATGTACATTCTTAAACAAATAAATTAATGGCAGGCATTGGGTAGGTTTATTCTAAATTTCAAATTCATCGCCCGGCACCTCCTAGCTCCATGGCAGGATATTAAAACAAGCACACACACATGCATCCACATGCGATATACAACACAATCCGCATTAGAATCTATCTGCACGCGTAGAAACATAAAATCCTTGAACTGGGTCATCAACATTCGGCAACGAAAACAGCAGTAGCAGCAGCAGCACACAATCCAAGTGAAGCACATCAAAACACACAAACACATACAAACCAAAAGAGCTGTATACGGATACAATAAGGAGAGTGGGGGAGAGAGGGTTGAAGGAATAGAACTTGTTTATTGCCTTGCTTTGCACATATCTTCTAAGCTTGCATGTGTTCGTTTGTGCCATGGGGTGGGGAATCCTAATATCTTATCTATGATCTAACCGGCCGATGATTAACCCGCCGCCATCCACAGTGCCGGCATGCAAGAATGCGTGTGCGGGTAAAAGCTTTAGTGGCCTTCCATTTATCAGAGAGGGGAGGGGGTGTTCGGAAAGAGGCCCAGATGACGCATCTAATGCGTTTGCTGGCGATTAATACAAGTTCACATTAAACTCGCATTTTTAGTGAACAATTCGTTTTTATAGTGTCACAGGGCGTATTTTGTGCAAACAGTTTTATTGTCTCTGCCTAAATTCGTTGAGTGGACTTTTAATTCGTTGGCGTTCCAGTGGCGTTAAATTGTATGACATAGTTAGCTAATTGACAGGTCTATTTCGTGACACAACTTCATGGTTCTTAGGTTAAGCAAATGGTTGCCCTTGTTGAAAGGAATTGTCAATGGTACACTTAGGTGGACGGAGAGTTCATTATAAGACCGCTAAGAACTTAATTTCATTCTTCGACTGCTGAACTGTATTACGCAGATGCTTGCATTCAGGAGATTGTTCAGCCCAATGTATCCTAGATTGTGTAGTTTCGCAAGAAAATAGCTACTAAGAGCGTCTTTCAAGTGGTAAATAACCGCATAGCTAGTTCATCTGTGTGTTCGTTAGTTGGGATAGTCATGTGAAGAACTGATTTGTATTCCGAAAGTCGCAATAGACGTGTGTACCAGTACTTAGATACAATACACCATAGATTTCGGATGATCTTGACTTTGGGAAACTGAGTTGCCCGCAATTAACCATTTGGAAGGAGGTGGGGTTCATCTCGATCAAGAATGAAAAAAAGTCTTCATCCAATAAAAATACAATGTCGGCACACATGTCCCCTTCCTTAGTTTTTTGGGTCAAACGGGCTAAACCAAATAAAAGATTAGAAGCAAAAGAACGCAAATCGGATGCTTTTGCATTTGGAAGCTTCAACGATAAAGTCTGTACAACAACATCGACCTAACCCAAAAATTGGACATCAGTCATCTAAGATGGTGAAAGCGACACCAATGGTCCGCCCTGTAGAGTCTTCGAATCTAACCTGGAGAGACAACGCAGTGGAGGAAGAAGTGAAGACATTTAGGTAAGGACTGGATTGATTCTGGCTTTCACACCGAGCTGTAACGATACCTAAGGAAGTAAATCGTCCACTTAGCATAAGTTGTTTCCCTAAGGGTACAAGTTATTACATTTTGCTATTAGCATTGACCCCTTTATTTTCTCACGAGATACTGAGTTACTAATCTTCAGGGTTTTGTTAGGGACTACTCATTATTCTAACAACTTAGATAAAACCTGCTACAATCTATAAAATCAATTGTTCAAGGAACTCAAGTCATTCTTAAACAACATCAGCGTCACCTCTCATACAATGATGATTTATTAATGAATTACGTACATCGAAAGGGCCATTATATTAATTGCAATTTATCGATTTCCAAATTGCAGTATCATCACGACGCGCACCGATGAATTATTGCGAAACACCGTCTGTGCTATTTGACTTTTCATTTACTCTCTCCTCCCTCTTTCCATTGCCCATCCACAAACCCATTCCAAATGACAAACAAACAGCCAGTTTCAACATGGCCTCGCGTCCAGCTTCACACAAAAAAATGAAATCTCCAAAAATTGCCATTAAAATCCATCAGATAGCACGAGTCCTTTCAAAGAGCCGCACTGTTTGTACGCTGTTATCTCTACGATTCCCTGACATCCATACGCACAGACACGATGGGCCGACCATCGCACATGTCATACCAGCAGTGTCCAATCTATAAAATATCCTTGTCTACCCTTACATAATAACGCCAGGCCGTCATCCCCTTTAAAAAAAAAAAACTCCAGGGTATGGGGGTTGTCAAACAAAAAGCGTAAAATAGAAATAAAAACTGCTTTCACAGCGCACATAAAAGATAAACTTTCAAAATATAAATGAAAGTTAAAAAAAAAAACAGAAAACAGGAAAATCAGAGAACTTGGAAGCCTCTCTAAATCAAAACACTATATCACCGCTTCGCATGGACGAATACAGGCTACACAAAGGCATACGGCGAGGACACGGGGGAAACCCTTCTTTTAAAATTCCAATACTCGGCTGCCGCTCGTGTGGAGTACTTGCAATTAACACCCATTCCTCCATATCATGTGTGTATGTGTGTGTGTGTGTGTGGGTTTTACTCCTACGTATCCTGACCGAGCACTCTCCGAGATGGCAAACACGCAGCAGTATCCATAGGTAAGGTATTTTCTAAACGTCCAGCCCAAAGTTAGCTGTGCCCTGCTCGAGGGGTTTATTGTCATGAGAAACGAACTGAAACTTGTCCCTAACCCCACATTTCCCGAATCTCTTTCTTCTCCATCTCCACAACCTGATGAAATTGCAAGCGAGTGACACAGAGTGGTGTTGCTTTGCGCTGAGGGCACACCAAGTACACACACTGACGAAGAAAAGTTTTCATACAGTTTAAAATTGTAATTGCTTTCGATTCAAATCGATTTTTTGAAGGAAAAGGGTTCTAAGGCGGAATTTAAGTGTGACTATACCTCCTAGTCCATTACGCCGAACTAGCTTCGATAATAAAACTTCTTTCGATCTCCATTTGGGCCTCTGATTGTATTGCCTAATATTTAGTGTACGATTAGTAGAGCAATCAACTCAAAATCAATGTAGCCTACCTGTGTAGTATCTATCTTTGCAGACTTTTTTGTTCCACAGCCTTATCCTATTCATTCTGCCTTTTGGCGGAAGGTAACTTGGTTGCATGACTTTCCAACTCCTTGAGTTGGTATATCATTATTTTAGGAAGTTCCTCACATTCTCTGATCTTGATTTTTATTTTCTAGGCTTTCTTGTACATACTTATGCATTGCCACAACCAGAAGGAACCCCGATTTGGAAAGTACAGAGAGCCAATTTGCCTTTGAGGATTGAACTTCTCTGGAAGAATGTTTGTAGCACTTCAGGATCTTAGTGTTGGTTTCGAAGCCATATTCTGCTTCTCTACAACGCGGCTTTCAATCACTTTAGTTATTGTCCTGTCTAGAGCTAAATGATAGAGGAAAGACAAGCCTAAAACGATGGTATAGCGACACGAGATCCTTGAAATTCGGTAAATGACGCCATATATGCATAATGTCTATACGTCTTTGAAGCATCCTTTTTGAAGATTATCTATTTTAAGCACTCACCACCATATCTTCCTTCAAATTCTGGGGCAGAACAACTTGTAGGCAGTCTTCTCACCCAAGCCCATCTCGATGCGATGCCACGGAAAAACACGAAGATATGGAAGAATGTGTTCATCTATGTTTTAAACTATTCGTAATAGTCTGAAGGTAATAACATGAGCACGAACATATTATGTACGTAGATAGGTTTGTATTCAGTATTATTGTAATGAATGCTACAACTAGCCAACATGCCTACAGATTGGCTTGAGATAAACTTTGCTTTGAAGAACACTAATTAAAACTTCTTTATAACCAAAGTTTACGGAAAACTTTTAGAAATCAGTGTACATGCAGCTTTTCTCCCAGTACGCCGTGTATCCATTTCTCCCACCAACACATTTTGAAAAAAAAAAAAAAAACAAAAAAAAAAGTATTGCTGGCCCGTCTATTTCTGTTACAAATACGTTTATATGGGGTTGGAAACTTTCAAAACGAACCCGGGAGCTCTGAATACCTGAAACACTAAGTATCTACATAACAACCTACCTGCATCTGTCGCCTCACCCACTCACAGTCATTCATCCACCATCCTGCAACCCTCATCTATTTAGAAGCACTCGGGTAGTTGTTGGGTGTTACATGGAGCGTTTATGGAAGCTTAATGGTATTGGTTAGCAAGTGCGTGTGCATACAAAACCATTGGGAAGCTGAACTCACAGGGATTCCTTTCATTTCCCGTTGAGCACGTCCCTTACCTTCATCCGTACGTTCCGCACTTCTTGCCTAACCCTCAGCATCGTTCGCAAAGGTACTCTTACTCACTTCCCAACCGCCGGGGTAAGACCATGCAGGCGTGTACAGGCTTACGGGCGGACGAACGAACGAGCGAGCGGATAGTACACCTTTACGCATTGTTATTAGGCTGTGTATCTAGGTACCGAGTGGTGTACAACGATTTTATTGATTTATATCTTTTCCAATGGTGGTAGTGAAACCAAGAGGAATAAGCACGAGTAGAGCGTTCGAATTTGATGGAATTTCTAATTCCCGATGATGCTTCCCACTGATGGTGCTCTGGTACTCGTACCCTAGATGTGATATTGGTGCCGCACCGGTGCGGTGGGTGGGCGCATCAAAGCAGGATATATATTTAAAGCCCCACAAGTTCAGGCACCGCACAAGGACGACCCACACAGCTACAATTCATGGTTTCATCATAATTAGAACATCGCAGTTGATTACAATTGTTGTACGCCGCCCTGTGTATTCCTTTCCCTTTTGCTTATCAGCAGCCAGCGGAGCGGTGTCGTATACCATCTCAAAAGCATCATCCTCTCTGCGACCACCCCCTGTGTGCGGAGCAAAACTTTTGCACGGTATTAATCACTTTCCCTAGATACAATACGTCGAGGATTCATACAGCGAACAAGGAGATGGGCATGGATGAGGATGCGAGTTGCGTGCGCGCGGGCAGCAAGTGTAGTGGGAGAGAATGATTTTAAAACCCGAAATTAAATTCGTTCGTTGCCGCATCTTTGAACTAATTAACAAAAAGTAGAAACAGAAATAGAGCAACCAAGATGCGAAAGAGAGACGGCACAGGATTGGGAATAGGAAATATGAGCGCCTTGCTGGAGGAGGATTCAATCGAATAGTGAAAGTAAAAGTGAACGTAATTAAAGTGAATTCTAGAAAAGGAGGTCAGCGTCCCACTGGAGGGATGCTGCGGAACAAATTCGTTTTACATACCACTCCCAGTGTTTGTGTGTAGATTCGGTGCACGTTTTTGGGATTTTATCTCTGTATACCGGGCCATATACAAACATACGTATATAGGTAGTAAGGTACATAAATTTTACGTTCATTTAAGGGTTGAATCCGATTTGCATGATTACAAAATGATGAAATATTCGCTTTCACTCGCAATCTGACCGTTTGAGTTGTGTAGATACTAGGTAATGTGTCTGTCAGATGCATTCGGTTCATGGAGACGGGTGAACAGGCTTAGGTTTTTAATTATGCAAAAGTTGAACGGTAATGAGAATGATATAGGAGACAAGGTAAACAGTATGGAAACTAAAATTCTGTCTTTAAATCATTTTGTGTACCACACCAGACACAACTTTCTCTGTGTGTTAGAGACTGGAAGCCTTTTTAAGAAATCTCGTCGAAAGTATTTAGAGCGCAAAAGGCCAAACTTTTTGCTAATACATACTACTTTTCCAATAGTGTAGGGGGTAGGTACGTAGTGTAGGGTTATAAGTTATGAGTTTGATATCCCTACAAAACTTTACTCTTTGATTTAGTTTGGAGACCCAACTTCATCTAATTTTTGAAAGAAATTCTTCCCCAAGTGTTTAGGTCTATTCCGAGCTATGCCCTGGTATTCACATGAGTGATCATTTGATAACCCTAGTCTCTCAATTCGTGCCTTCTCAGAAATCAATGGCCAGAGAGAATCCTGACGCGGTCTGCTGAGGTTCATAATTTCAGATTTAATGACTTGAAATACACTGGATGTGTCCGGAAATCTCAGGGCTACTAGCAAGTCTATGTCTCTAGAGTATACATTCTCGTATAACTGAGGCCATCCTCCCATCGGCTTTGTAGAGAGACAGCTTTTGTTCACCCATCCCGTCCAGGGTACCGAGGATGTCCCTCCATCCTCGTAAGCAACTCCTAAAGCGCCCTACAAACCATGTAAGTAGGTGTATGTAACTGAAAGTTTACTTTGAACAGGTTTGGCTTGAATAAAAGAAGAAACCTGATATTTTTAGTTGGATTTCTGAATCACTGGCTAAGATGATTATTAACATCCCATGAGTTCCACTATGGAACCATTTTATCCTTTCAAGCGCAACTTTAAAAATCAATACCCCCCCCCCACCCCACTGACTACTTAAGAGAAAAAGACCGAAAATACATACGCACGTATGCAATACCCAATTGACCCAAATACCAAACGAACCCAGAGCCGAATCATCCCCGGTAAAGAATGAACTACATATTCAATTTAGATTCTCCCATGCTACCCCCTTTACCGTCCCAAAAAAGCATCCAAATGAACATAAAGAAGAAAGAAATGAAGTGAAAGAGAAAAGCTCCTCGACTTCGCATACATTACGAACGGATCTATGACAAGATATCATCGTTCTTCTCCTCTACAATCAAATGCACTACCAAGGATGGCCTTTACTATTTTGCAGAGTAAGTGTGATAGTGAAACAACAAAGTGGACGGCAACTGAGGAAGAAATCCTCTTAAAAGAAATCTCCCACTCGAGCATACTAGAAAAGGAAATTGGTATTTTGCCATTTGTCATAAGCAGGAGCTATGGGGAATCTGGAGACACATCGAGTGGCTTCCTTTCTTTTTTCACCAACATACTCCACATGGCTTTTCATCGGGGGAAGGAAGGCTAAAAGAGAAAAAAAAACTTTTTTTTTGGATTTTCTGTCCTGTCAGAAATTTTGTGCGTTAGTTGCGCCTTTTTTCTCTGAGTGCACATACATTATATAGAAACTTCGAAGGCACTCGAAAAGGGATATTTGCAGAAGTCCTTGGTGTTGGGAAAGCAATCGAAAAGGAACCCAACGCACGTACTACATCGTCGTCATCGTCATCGTCGTTGGCAAGGATAACACAGCATCTCAGAGCAGATGAATAAATTCGTTTACTATGTTTGTTGTGCATGTACCCACAAGCGTGTATATTCTGTAGACCTAGATTATACCAGGCAACCACTATAAATATAAATTTCATTTTTGGTAGAATTTCGTTTAAGCCTTACCTTCTGGTACGCCGCGCCGTTGGCGAATCCACACGCCTTTGTCACCGTCACCATCACCGTCACCATCACCGTCACCACCAAATGTAACCATCAACCTCGAGCTGGAGGAGGATGTTAGGAAGAATGCGGTTAACACACTGCGAAGCGAAGTCATGCGATACCGCTTGGAGATATAGCACTATGTGCACTTCGGCTCAAACAGGGCGGAACGCAAACAAAAGGATATACATACATACATCGGGATAGGGTTCATGCGTGCTCTCCTTGCGGCAGGATAACGTACTTTGGTGGATGAAGTACATACATATGTACGTATGTATATTTTCTTTACAGCGATTTTCTTTGCATTTGTATGTACAGAAGTATACGTATGCATGCGTTTCTTCTTACTTTTTTCTCGAATTAATAATTAACTTGAGAATGTTCCTCTTAAATATTCGTTTACACAAAATTATTTAAGAAATTAAATTTTTCTCAATAGTTCCATAGGTTCTCATTGTGCGAGTTATATTACAATTGTTGGCTCCGTGTGGTTAGGGCGTTGAATGTCTGAGCGGCGGGTTCGAGGATCAATTCTCAGACAACACTAACACGTTCTTTCATGGTCCCACCTCCAGCAGCCGCCTGCCAAACGTGAAACTGGATATTAAACAGTAGGTCCCTTCCGTTCTCAGGACGGTTCACAGCCAACACTCGGATCACCAGTGGATCCATTGCGAGCCCCTGTCAAGAGTTCAGCTGAAAAGAAATATGCAAAGTATAAGCTTTGGGGTAGGTAGCATGGTCTCCCCGGATCACACCGAATATGTTATAAATTTCAATATGGTGATTGAAGGTGGCTTTCCTGATAGGTCTAACAGGTTTACGAGTTGGTATTCACAGATGTATAGCATGTATCTTTCAATCGTAATTATGAATCTGTTGTAATCATCTGGTTGCCAGGTGATGAGGCTTAAAGAGCATATGATTGCAGAGCATTCTGTGTCCATGGCTTAGTCGTTACTTTATCAGACTGATAAGCGATCAAACTTATCATTTTTCAATCTTTCGTTTCATAAGTTCACTTTTCGCTACAGATCCGGTTAAGAGGACTTATATACTATTTGATCATAGCGTGAACTTCCTGAAAGCAATAAGGCTCGAACGTTTTAGACCTTTTTAGAACTTCAATTCTGTTTGAACTGCCATAATTGCAATTTGTGCAGAGTAAGGAAAGCCAAAAAGTAAAAAGTTCTGTATGTTCAAAATGTGTTATCACAAAACTCCAACTACACAACAGCTTGCAGCGACTTGATAAGGTTTCGCACCATTAACCGCTCCGCCTTGCCTCAAACGAGCGAAATCCGGATCACCCTCCAATTTAGGTTAAAAATTTACATAACTCTGTATTATCCATTCCATGTCACTTCTCTGACACAGCCAGTGACTATTTTGCAATCTCGCTCGCCTAACATTTAGGAGGGGGAACGTGCGCTCCGGATTTGCATTAATTTAAGCCCAGATCCTAGCAATTCCCACCTCGCTGTCTAAGCATTGCCTTAACACTTTGGAAATTTCACGAATAGAAAATTAATTAGGCCACTGAGGCAAAATAGTTGTACATAGTCCTCCTCGTATATATATATATTTTAGCGGGTGCTGACAGCGCTCTTGAGTGCACAAACGGAAACCGTCCCTAAGCAGCAACGACACATCGCTGAGTCTTAAGTACGAACTCTTCTTTCCAATTAGAGCATTCCAGCTGCCATCTACGCACCCCATGCATGAGTGTGTATATGTATGTCGGTGTCTGTGGGTGTGTGTGTCTATTTGTTTCATCAAACGTCAACTTACATCCGCCCCATGCCGTCCATCCACCCCCAAAAGAAGGAAAGAAAATAAGGAGCCGAGGGAAAAACAACAACAGCAGCATCAACCGGCAAAAATCTACCAGAATTTATAATTCCCTCTCCCCACCTCTAGAGATGTATCCTGGGATACGGCAAAGAAATGGCTCCTTTCTTGAACGTCCTTGATCCTTGCAACCACCACCATTGAGCTTTCGGTTTTACGGAAGAAAATGAAAGCGAAAACAGGGAAATCTTCAGCACTTGTGAATGTGAAAGTGTATAAGTACGCATGTCGCACAGGATGTGGTATCTAAGAGACATGAGACATTGAGCGCAAAAGAGAGCGAGTGTCTTTGCCAAGGACTGCACTTGACCATTTAGCAGCGTCTGGTGTGGTCTTGAAAATTCGCTCCCCCGAACAACTAAAGATCTGAAAGAGAACTACTTTAAGAGAATCAAATCAAGACATGCATGCCGCCCACCATCACCACCACATCTTTAAGTGTCGAGGCTGAATTGCAAGCTTTCACTTTTTTATGTCTCGAATGTCCTTGGCAAAGCGCAAAAGGGTATTAATGACGATATCTCGTGTCCTTGTCTCGCTTTCACTTTTATTTGGTTTGTAAGGAAAGCGCTGCACATACACTATCCCCGAATAGCTTTGCACTTTTTTGTGACCCACTGGGGAGGTTGGGTGGAAAGTGGGACACGTTTATGTACTTTGAATCCGAACTGGGTGGGGTGTAGTGGTGGCGGTTGTGGCGATGGTGGCGACGGTGGGCGATGAAGCAACCAGGATATATGCTATCGTTATGTAGCATTGCATTTGCTGCTGTATCTAGCTGAAGTATGTAGCTATGTATGTATGTGCGTACGAGCGTATATGCGCTGGTGATAAGACTGTGAGTTATGCTCGTTTGTAGGAGGACTTCCCTACACATACCACCCACTGAAACTAAGAGGGTTTGAGTTGTTTTGGAAACAGCACAACATCACAGTGTTGTATAGCTGCGCGCCGATAATAACAGTGGCGCCACGGGAATTACTTTCGGTACTAGGACGAGAAGACGACGACGACGACGACGACAACGACAACGACAACGACTACGACCACGACGACGACGACGACAACAACAGGGATCTGTCGATGTTGCCAGGAAACAGCCTCGTAGTCAGTTCTTCGTTCGTTCCATTTCCCCTTTAGATTTATAGAATTAGGAGGTAGTGCGTTTCTTCAAATTGAAAATATAGTATATGTGTGCCAGTTGGTGTGCCTTTTCTCAGTGGTTTGGTGCGGTTCGGTGTGGTGTGGTGTGGTGTGGTGTGGTTGTAGGGTTACTGCATAGGGTTTGGGTAGATGGAGATAGGTTTCTTTCTTCTTCAACGTTTGTGGGGTAGGATGAATGGCTGTCGATGTGCTTCGTTTGCTACACGCACTTCTGGGATTCTCGTCGTTCGCTTGTTCGTTTTTGCTATTCTCGCAAATTGTCCGTTGCGCCTGTTGTTGGAGTGGGACACCGGCAGCAGGATGGTAGTTTCGAAAGTAGATCATTGTCGAATCGGATGGAATGGGTCTACTGGTTGTGGTGGATGGTGGGATGGTGGCAGTCGGGGAGTGTGAGGTTTTGCTGAGTTTTGAAGGAAATAGAATGATGGCTCTTGCGCTAGTGAAACTTCCGAAAAGTTTTTGAATTTTCATTCGAATGACAACTTTGTTTTTCTCTACTTTTCTGCTGGAGTTGGCATGTAAAGAACTTTTGCGAAGGCGGTGGGGGATTAAATTTTCAGATAGCTGTGTACATACATAGACACAGAGGCTGATGGAAGTTTTGCTGGCCACCAAAAGAATAAAAACAAGCAAATACGACTGTAAGTTCGTTACTTAAAAAGAGAGGAAACGTTTTTGTAGTAAAGTGCTATTTATATTTGCAATCAACTGATACTAAAACCTAGGGAATACAAATTTTATTTCTCATTTTACAAAAAGGCTATACATATGTACATATAGGCTCATTTTAGTATGAAACTAACTACATTTGGCCTCAGGCAAAGGAATTTTGAATTTGACTTTATGTTTTTTCCAGAACGAGTTAGGAGTTGACTTGGTTTTGTGGTGGAAACAGAACATGTTCACTTCTAATATTCCTAGCCACCTAGTTTAGCGCCTGTAAGTTAGAAATAGCCCTTATTGGTTATAGAGTGTTGTTTCCAATATTCGCAATGAGGCGCCTTGCGCATATCAACTCATCACGGAACTTTCAAAATGCAAGGAATCATTAATCAGAGGTTTGTCAGAACTTTAATGTCATCATAAATGGGAATCGAATCTCGAACTCCCGCTCAGTAGTCAGCCTCTAGGCCACGGCGGCGGCGCCCGAATGCCTACACGCGAATTAGAAATTCGTTTCGGCGACTGCTTTCATCCTTACCATTTTTTTCTCATTCACTTCAATATTGGTCTGTTAATAAGTCCTTCCGGTCCACTTTGATGTTGAAGGTGCTGTATATGACTCAATCAGGCAAAACCACCTTGATTATGTATACTTCTCGCAGATCATAGCTTGTTATACATCCAACAAAAGGAATCGCTGTAGACAGCAGAACCAAATCAGCTAAAGTCTTGGGTTGTGGGTGGTCTGCTGGCTTCAAATCTTGTGTCAACTGTACCTTACACTATAGATGCCAAGATCTTTATGCAAAATGCGGTGCAAAATGTGGATAGCCCCAGTTCTTAAGTGGACACAATCGAATCTACGACGGCAATATTTTCAGTTGACCTTTCCCGGACGAACACGATTTGCAATCTTCATATTCACCAACCTGCTTGATGAAGACCAAACGCAGTACGAAATTTGCGAAACGCTTCCGCGATATGCTCACCGTTTTTCGATGACCTTATAACTGAACGCCAAATGATTGATGGTTATCCTATCTATCGTAGGATAGACATGTAATTATTTATGTTATATACATACGTGGACTTGAAGGACATTTAGAAAATATATGAGTTTGACGTTCATGACATCCATTTCAATCGTAAAAACGTCATAAAATTAAATTGTTCTACAAGCTAAGGACATAGTTTGTTGGGACTGAAAGTTAAAGTACAAGTAGTCTAGTAAATCAGTCGATTATGTGCACTTCGTCGAATGTATTTCTTCTAACCCCATTCCCAACCCCAGGGCTTCATCCTTCCCCACTCCTTCTATCAAAGAATTTCACCCAAATTCCTTGTTTACCATCCTCCTTTTTACGCTTTTCTGCATTTCATCCGAACCTTCCGATGTACATATGTATACAGGCAAAAGCCCAGTATACATACATATGTATGCACATGCTTACGCACACAGTCCTCAGGGGGATGATTACAATTGCATGATATCCAGCAGCAAATGCAAAGTGAAACATGCGCATTTGCCTGCAACATGCCGCACTTCCGAGACTCTACTCTTTTCGACTCGCACCCACAGAAAAAAAAAAAAAAGAAATGAAACAAAAACACACACACACATACTGCGTAAGGACTAACGCACAATGCGTTGTCATCGTGTTTATTGCCACCACCCCCTGTCAAGGGATGCAGGGACGAAACACGGGTGGCTGTTTACAATGTACTCCCTTATCAGTTGGTCTGCAAAAGTGAAAGCGTATATACGTACACATGTACATGCGTAAGGGGGGAACTGCGGGGCACAACGCACAATGGATGAGGACAGAATTCAAATGTTTGTAATTTTCAATTTCTCCCACAGCGGGGGGTTGCAAATGACCCTGGTTCTCTTCTATCCCCGCGCTCCTCGTTGTTTGCATATTTTCGTTGGTAAAAGTTCCGTTTATAAGGTGAAGTTTCATCCGCTCCCAACGAATGGAAGGATACAGTCTCCCGATCTCTTCTCCTTCGGTGTTCACTCATCTGAAGCATTCTCGGTATTCCATCGGATGAGCATGGCTGTGTGAGGGCGCGGTAAGAATTGCATGTTTCTTTTGAGTTTCTCCTATGCTGTAGGTATGTACATACATAAACATGAGATACTTTTGATGTGCATGTTATGCTGGAATTATAGAATTCATCATTGCGCCTGGTAGATGGGGAACGGAAGGAGTGAGATGATGTGGTCCGATCATATTGTTTGATATATATTCAATTGGGGAATGGGGTATAATAGTTTTCTTTAGTTTCTTAGAAAGTGCCTCACCAATCTACCAATGTTTCCATGTAGTATGTACGTTTCCACTTTGTTGCGGTCAATTGGAGTCGGTTAACGTCTTTTGTTGTTCTGTGAACCTTTTTTACTCAAACGAATTCAACGGCGTATCTTATTTTTGTATTAAAAGGCAGTTTTATAACTTCCTCCGAAATTTCTGCTTACAATTGCAATGAAGCATTTCCGGTCAAATGTTAGCATCGATTCACACCATTGAAAACAGTCCACAGATGCCGCTACTTGACAAATTGGGCGTTATCGCAGACATAAACCATGGTTTAAACTGCCTTGCCAAATTCCGGGAAAAATATCCCTTTTCAGCTAATGGACGACATATTTGTTTTATCATAGCCACACACCTAGATAGTCTTTTCATCTGTTTTTATTTTCATTTATAAAAATTCATATCAAATATCACACATTGCATCCCGAAAATACATTAATATTTTGCCATTCCTTTGTGTTTATCTATTGGCTTATATCCAACCACATACGCGTCACGATTTCTTCTGTTTTTGGCAAATAATGAAGTTGTGTTGTCCGAAAGTACTTCAACAGTTTCGCCATCAAATCTCGTATTTTGAACTGCCATGTTTTTTTCCCCAACAAACGTCAATCGATTAAACTGACGTTTGGCTGAGACATTTTTTTTTGTTCTGACGAGAAAAAATCCTGACCACCGAGAAAGGGGTCCTCGCACTTCATTTTCGACTCCAAAAATATAATTAATAAACGAAATCTTCAATTAACCAGTCTTGCAAGATGATAAACGCCGCATCACGAGCATACTTGCGTGCCACCACTCAAGCAGTGTCCAACAGCCTGAAGCCAACTGTCCTCTCCACAACCGAGAAAAAATCTGTCGTGGTCAACAATGCCTTGAATAAGGACGTTCCTTTGGCTACGATCGTGGCCAAAACTGGGTTACAAAGTGATTATTAGAGCCAGAGAAGAGATACCCATTAAAAATTGCATAATGCCAATGAAATTTGCACGGAAAGTCGCAACTACTAACATTATGTAATTTTTTGAGGTTATCTTTGAACTGTCATTGTTGTAGTTATAAGAAATTCTTGTTTTCATATTTATATGCTTAAATTCACAGCCACAACCCAAGTGCGATGCGCCCACACTGACTTGCAGGTGCCAGATTTCTCGCCCTACCGTCGCGATGGCGTGAAGCGATCCAACAGGAAGGACGACAGTGCTGAGAGTCGCAAAGCATTCACCTATATGCTGGTTGGCTCTGGTGCAGTCGGTGCTGCTTATGGTGCCAAAGCATTGGTCACGCAATTCGTCAGCTCGATGAGTGCTTCTGCTGATGTTTTGGCTTTGGCCAAAATTGAAGTTAAACTTTCGGACATCCCAGAAGGCAAGTCCGTAACGTTTAAGTGGCGAGGCAAACCACTGTTCATTCGCCATCGTACTGCCAGTGAGATTTCTACCGAACGTGGAGTTTCACTTGCTGAACTCCGTGATCCTCAAACAGATGATGTAAGTAGTTTTATAGCGACTGTAGTGAAAGAGAGATTATCTTGTTTTTCTTGTCTTATAGCAACGTGTCCAGCGGCCAGAATGGCTTGTGGTAATCGGTGTGTGTACACATTTGGGTTGTGTACCAATTGCCAACGCCGGTGATTGGGGTGGCTACTACTGTCCATGCCATGGCTCTCATTATGATGCATCTGGTCGCATTCGCAAAGGACCCGCCCCACTTAACTTGGAAGTACCGACTCACACGTTCCCTGATGATAACCTCTTGGTCGTCGGTTAGGATGCAATAGCTAAAGATAAATAATTTAATAAAAAATGAGGCGAGCTGACGATTGTGGCACCTTTACATCAAATAGTTGTTATGAATTGGAATATTACAAATCAGAGCTGTATCTATAGGCGTACATCGCCATAATTGTCAAAGAAAACCAAGAAATAAAAGATTAGCCTACACGGGGCAACAATGTTATAGTTTGGTTATTCGTTCGCTTGTAACATTTTTATGAAACAATGATAGCCACAATGGTCAACTAAGTAAAACGAATAAATATACTTTTCTTCTTCGAAAGAAAGCCTTCAAAGAGATACGTAGCTGTGCATTTGTATAAAAGGTAACCAAGTTTAATTACAAATACAGATTTGGCGCTACAGGTTCATGTGACTCAGGGCATAGTTTTTCAAAAACATTCGTGTTGTGAGTGTTATATTTTTTCCACGATTGGAAGGGGCCTACTGTTTTATTCCGTGTTCGAAGGGGAATTTCTTATTTGATAAGATTGCACTCTCGGATGTTCGTCAGATGCTCGCGACAGGTGCGACAGTAGAAAAACTTTAAGGTATTGTCTGGGATCGAACCTCAACCCTCTGGATGCCAAAATGCTACTTTGCTAACTGTGGTGCCAAATGTAGATCTTAACTTTATATTCACTTACTTTTAAGGGCATTTACTTTACGTAACATGGTATGTATGGAATGCAAGTCCGAATTTCAAGACCATAATTAAATATTTTTATTTGTATAATTAAGTCTTGGACTGATATTTGGTAGACATTTTTGCAATAATTTCAGTCCAAAACTGTTTCGAAAATTTAGATATTTTCTAAAAATAATTTTCTGAATTTTTGATGTTTGATTATTCATCGATTAATACAATACTTTTCAATATGAAGAACACAAAATATATTTTAACATTATTTGACGAGCTGAATTCGTTACACGTTCAGCTTAGTCCCACTAACAAATACACTCGGCGAACAAAGCCCACCCTATACCAAAACCATATAACAGAAAATGCCCCAACTCAATTTTACCTCCTGACAGTAAAAACATCCCAAACATATTTCCTTCGTCCGTCATCTAATTTTTGACATTTACAAAAAGACCGCCTTTCGTTGTCGGACAATCACAACAAAAATAATGGGCTCTGCTACAAAAGTAAGTTTAAAACAAATAAATTGTTGCTCCCCGACTCGTCCACAACATCCTCCATAAGATACAGCAAATAAATCATACTTAAAAAATCCTAAAACTACCCACCCATCCATGAGTCCATAGTGAAGTGCAAAAAACATTGCCATCGATATGAACCCTCTAAATTTCAAATCTTGAATCTCCCCCAACATCAAAGGCGCTAAACTAACCCCAATGGATTTCCTTACAGGTTGGAGAGATATTCACAGCCGCAGGACAGGCATTCAATCGCCTGGGAGAGCTCACAATGCAGTTGCATCCAAGTTCTGATTCGCCATCTGGGTAAGTATTTCGCGACAACGAACTAATTTTGAATTTTCAAATCGCAATCTAACAATCTGTGTGTTTCCGAATCTTCCACACATCACCACACGCTCAGGAGCAAATGGACAGATGAAGAAATCGAAATGTTGCACTCATCGATAACCCGCTTCTCAGATGATCTAAGCAAAATAAGCTTAAGAATAAAAAATCGAACAGTGTAAGGACACCCTAGAATCTTTTAACTAAATTTGTTTTCTTCATCTGATCCTGTTGGGGGCGATCTGCTGGCCAATAAACACTCAAGCTGTGCTCTCTACTTGCAGATCACAGATCCGACAGACGCTGAAGAAGAAGGCATTTGAGGATGCAGGCATTCCGGCCAAACAAATACCAGCCAACCAAGTGCAGCACATTATTCAAGGAACAGCATTGCAGCAGTCACCACATACCTCACAACAGCAGCAGCAGCAGCAACAACAACACCAACAGCAGCCAAAGCAGCAGATGCAGCAGCAAGTGCAGCATGTGATAATCCAGCAGACTCCAATAGCTGTCGGCACACAACAGCAACATCAGCAGCATTCGCAACCGCCTCAGCCGCAGCCACATCAGCCGCCTCAAACGGTCACCATCCAGCAGCTTCAACAAATCAAATCTGAGACGGTAGTGGTCGACAATAGTGCTGCTGGCTTAATGGCAGGTACTAAATCCGGAGATATGATGATGACTTTGAATCGATTGAACACCCAGGAGAACGAAGTAGATGTCGAGTGTTTGCCCTCCGACGTTAAGCTGGAGTTCTCTGGGGAGGAAGTGGCTGGGTGAAATCAAGCCCAAGATGATGATTACTATTTTTTCAAAAAATAATCTGGACCATACGTTGTGACCCCCCACCCTGTCTCTGATGAAAATGAACTCCCAGCCCGATCCCATTCAACGAACTCACTTGGCATTCTTCCGCGATTAATGTAGTTTAGTAAGATTATTATAATGAACCGTTTTGATCATAAATCGTTTCAAAGATGACAAATTTATCTTGTAAATTGTACAAAGAACGTAATAAGAGAATCGTAGTCTAAATTATACAGTGCCCATCATTACTTTTTGAATGTTTCTGTCCTTCAAATGCAGTCAACTGTTGGTTGTGACGAAATTCATACTGCTACTTGTATTACTATGATACAGAAAAAATATGCTTAATTTGAAAATCTTTCCAATCAATTTAGTTGTGTGTATCGGAAAGCATTTTCTACCCGATATTTGCTGCCCACTCTAATTCAGGATTGTAGTGCATGTTCCTCCGTCTCCTTCTGTAAGATTTCTTCTTCCAAAACAAGATTAGCATTTCCCTTTTCACTAAAACTTGTCTACGAGCTGAAAAAGTTGCTACAGTTTTCGAAAAAATTCAGAAACATGTGCTTAGTGGCATTTAGATTCAACGTGTTGGAAGTTTCACGCTTTTTTTGAAGATATGTTAAGATTTTATCGACAGAACTTTCTGTTGTTCAGGTATTCTTGCTGGATTGAAGCTAGCTTTACAAGCATGACCCTTTTTCATGGCTATATGGGAAACCTCCGAGCGTAGGAAAAGTGGAGATCTCCTTATTGTATAGGTAGTATCGTCGGCAGCATATCACCATAAAAAGTAAAAAAAATCGATCGACTTATTTCCTGCGTATCGCAGTTGGTGTGCATGAACAAGCTTGAATGCACGTGTTGCGATATTGCGGCGGTGTGTTTCCTTTCCTGCTCATTTCATACTATGTACCGCTAATTGAATTGTTTACATGGCTGACGTTCAATAACGAGGAAATATTTTTCGCATCTGACAATGCTGGTCAGTCAGATGACTACGGAAGCGTGCTGATTGAATAATTTTAGGCGGCTTCTATCCTTCAACTGTTACATTAACACAGAGCGCGGCCAGAACTCTGCTTAGTACTTACTAGGCCTCCTAGACAATTTTAACCCCCGCCACATATATTAATCTCGTTTTCTAGCAGAATCCGAAATTAAATCCCAAAGCGCAAAAGACTCCCAACATCTAATGGAATATATTTAGGGAAGTTACTAGCATTCTTTTCTTCTCCAGAGTCCACTTCAAGCATTTCTTTTGTTTAAGAGAAAACGAGTCAGTATCTACCCTGAAGCAAAACGTTTCAAGAAAATACTTACCTCAACTCAAGTTTTTCATTAAACTTTGACTTCTTAAAGAACCTGCCCGAGAGTAAACAAACAGGGTAAGAGTCAGCCATGAACATAGTTGGATTAGGTGTAAATTGAAACAAATCTAGTTGCTTACTAAACGAATATATTATCGGTAAAAACAGATTTTTCTCTTCCACTTAGTTGGACATGTCTCGTGAATTTTCTTCCGGTGGAGATTTTTCTCCAAGTAGTTGTGTATTTCCTGCTCGACATTTTTTCTCCACTCTAGTTCAGCAAATAAAGGAAAGGTATCTTTTCCCGCTCGCTTCATACGACGTACCGCTGATTGATAACATTTCCAAGGTTGGGGCTCAACAACTAAAAGCTCGGCCAAAGATGTACATTTAGAAAGAAAATCCTTAAGACCACGATCATGGTGATTCAGATGAATCCACATTGTTATTGAAAAACAACAAACGGCATCGAATTTCTGTGCATTTCTTGACTGCAGGTACTGCTCAATTTTCAAAAAATCTTCAGCCTTCATGATGTCCACGCATTCTAATTCGATTTGTTGAGGATTTTGATTACTTTCCTTCGCCCTTTTGATTAGTATTGGATCTAAATCAACTCCAAGGATGTGAACTTCTCTTTTAGTTCGTTGGGACAGATACTCTAGAAGTGACTGGGTTAATGCTCCTGAATTGCAGCCAACATCGAGAACAAGGTATGGCTCATTTTGAGAATTTACCTTGGCTGATGGCAACCATACTTTGTCTGGAAGGAGGTTTATGCGTTCTTCTGGTAGGTTGAACTGATAGTAATTGATGAAGTTTCCGAATCTTACGGCACCAGAATCGTTTACATCTAAATCCATATTCTTTGGAATGTAACAAGGGTTGTTTACAAATATTGACAGGTAGCGTGAGCTGTAGTTGAACGGAGAGTATCACTAGCCCCCATGCCAAAACGGAGAAAGACAGAATGTAGTAAATTTAAGACTTTCTAGTAATTATAAACTTTTAAGTGAATATTTGCTACTAAATGAGGGAAACAATAGCAAATCTTATTTTTTTGCAAATGCGATGACATTTCGCGTTATTGAAAATACGAGAAGGCAGATGTCACTCGCAACAGTAAGAGAGCTAGTGGATGCACAAAATTGAAAGAAGCTCTACTACATGGAAGATGTCGCTAGAATTGTGTTTAGTGACTAGTACGAGCTATCAGTGGAAAGATGTCACATGGAGCGAGCTCTGATATGTGTGTAATAATGTACTGGGAAGAACATATTTGCATGCAATTTAGCGATGCAAGGTGCAGTCACAACGCACATTTCGTTTGAATTTTGGAAAGCAACCAACGAGATCACATTTAAATCACTGAATCACAAACAAACTTCTGTAACATGTCCCTTTTACGCTTCCCCTCTCGACTGTACGTTTGTTAGTTAAATTTTGAGATCCAATTCTAAAGTATATCGAGGACCAAAATATGGATCGCATACAGGAGCGGAAGCAATCGAAAGAAATCGAAAAGATAATAACGGGAGGAAAAGTAAGAAAAAAATCCGTCCATTCTTGGTGGGTCGCCATTGAATTGTGAGCTGTGAGGACACCGATGAGGAGGGTCAGCCCCTGAGTGATAGAAGCTCTCTGATCCTTTTTTTAACATAGTGTTGGCCATGTTGTGGAAGTCTGATGAGATCTTAGAGGAAAGGGGCTAAAGGGCAGTTGAACCGAGTGGTTCCAACCTTTTCATTTCCTTGGAAGCCCATATGTCCCCGGATTCAACATAGCGTGATGCTGTCTAGAGTTCATGGATTTGAGTTCGTCTTTACATCTTTTAATTCATTTTGAGTTGGTTAAGATAGAAGTGGTGGTTTTGATGGCTGCTTGGCTGTCGATGAAGATGTCAATATGTTTGTTATTCTCCAGAGTGGATCCTGAGAAACTTGGAGTTGAGGATGAGATTGAAATCTGAATAACGGGGGATGTAGTCAGAGGATACGTTCACGTTGGACCACCTGCTGATGGTGCTATGCCCGATGTGGGAGCCCACCAGACCCGGCATTGTCTAATAGCAGTTAAAGTATCCAAGAAGGCGTGTCGAGGACACTCAAAACTATTCTTTTTCTGCCTTTAGGTTAAAGAGCCAAAGAAAAATTCTACTATAACTATTTAGGCGGTCTGATAGATATTCGAAGCCTCCTAAGCTCATTTGACAGCTAGAAGTTGACAGGTAGAAGTCTCAACATCCCAGTCCTAGCGTTGTTCGTTACTCAAACCATCGATATATTAATTACAATCCTACAATCTAATAGGCTTACGTATACCTACCAAAGAAGAACCATTTTTGAAACGTTTCCGATCCGTAGAACGTTCTGGTATTAGCCAACCACAGAGAACGTATCACCAATTTTGAGAAGAAGCAAGATGTCATTAATCAAAAGAAAAGCTAAGTAGGTGTGTAGGTCTTTACGTCTATTCTGAGATGACCCTTCGTTCTTAAGGGTCTTATAAACATATGGTTGTACATATTATGTGCTGAAATTTCACGCAAATGTTAACACGTTTTTATCCAACCTCACAATAAGTGACTGGAATGGTAAGAAGTCTGAAAACTCTTACATTCGTAATACGCAGTAGCCAAATCGTTCGCCCAGATCCCTTTTCTCTTGCTCCCTTTATTTGATGCAATAAATATCAAATTATCAAGTTTTATTCCTTCAATTTCAAGTCCTTATGCGATGCAAGGCGAGAGGAAATAACCATATAAAAAAAAAGAATAAATGTTTACTGATAAAAGTTCGTATATTGCAAACATGTGCAAAGACCAGCCAACATACACAACACCCAAAAGTCTCACTCCCATAAATATACTGTTTGCGTTATCTGCGCCAAAAAAAAGGATAATGGTGCTGGAGCTTAATGAAAACCAAAAGGCCCCAATGCCTTATCCTTCGTATTTATAATAAGCACAAATGCAGATGATATCGGCGAATATAAAAATTCATGTGTTCAGATCCTTGCTGCCATTTATTTAGGAAAAGCAAGGATATCTGTACCTAGATAATCCCATACACACATACGCACACAAGGCCTCATAGCCAAACCAAAACCCGGCTATGTTACACGCAACCAAAGTGTTTTCTTATACGTGCAATATAAAATCATATCTGGGCGGGGTGGTGGTTTAAGGACACCGAATGTGGAGGATGTGCTGTTGCTGGCTTGCTCTTTATAACGCTCGTATATTTGGATTGTAATAAAAATGAAATTGGATCCACATTCGTGCATTTGAGCTCATATCAGCATATTGAGCGGATTGTGTGGGGTGGTAGGGAGTAAAAGGACCTCCGTGTACAAACGAAGGGAGAAACAGAAACAAAACGCAGAATAAAAATTGTTGTCGACATCCTCTCATTCTCCTTGAGGCTATGAATCTAGGATTTCATTTTATTTTATGAAGGCGGTTGAGTGCCAACGTCGGAGTACAGTGAACAGTGAACAGTGAAGAGCGCGTTTGCTCCCCCCAGAAACGAGGAAACTCATTACCCGAAAGGGTGCCTCGTACAGTATTGTGCTTGTGCTGTGCATGAAGTCAGGCAGGCAGGCCGCATGGAATATAAAAACCCAAGCTCCAATCAGCAGCGGATTTATGAAACAAGGAATATGGGTGTGACAGCACCACGACGATAAAAAGGATAACCATTTTTTTTTGTTTGCCATTAAAGTGGGGTGCGCTTATATGATGGGAAATATGAGGATAAAAGTGCTGAATTCCGCATGATTATAACAGAAGACATTGCTGGAAGGTTCGAGGCAGAGATATGCTTCGAAAAAGCAATCAAAATACAGTCTATGTGCAAAAGAAGATAGATAACGCATTTGTTTAAGGACATACGATATTCTACATGCGAATACATATATTTGACGCGACTGGGCTTCTCAAAACCGAAATGTTTTACAATTTTTAAGAAAAGAAGGCTAGACTAGCCATTCGTGTGGTGCGTGTTAGTTACCTATGTATGTACAAACTTTACACGAATGGAAACAAAACGGAAAGCTATGTTCGAAGGCCGCTGTTTTTTTTTTTAACTTTTCATGATAGTTGACTGTAGGTACTCTCGGATGGTAATCAGACGGTCTTGATCGTTTGAACCATGAAAGAACTTTGAAAATCGAACGTTGCAAGCAGTAATTGGACATGTTAACCTATCTCCTACTTGTACCCTAATGAATCAATAAACTATGTAAGCTAATTGAGCACGAAGGACTGTCTGCTAGTCTAAGTGAGACGTTGACAACTCTTATCAACAAGGCTACGCATTAAACTAACATCACCTAAGCTTATCGAATTCTTACAAGTCTACCCCGTGACTCAAGTTGTTAGTGTGTTGGACTACGGACCAAGGGGTTTCAGGCTTAATCCTTAGACAACACCTAAAGAAATTCTTTCACGGGCCCACCTCTCGCGAGCATCTGACAAACATCCGAGAGTACAACTGTCAGGAAATTGACCTTCGGACACGACATTACACAGTAGGCGCCTTCCATTCGTGTTAAGAATATTACACACAGCACGAATGGTTGTGAGATACTAGGCCCTGGGTTCCATAGAGCTGCCGCGCCAAATATTTATAAGATAAAGTCATGTTGGAACGAACTCGTGCAAGGTACACCACAACCACATCATAGCTGATACATGGTTAAGAGAATCAAGCAAAATTTAGCCAGAATCGATTAGAAGATCGCTGTTTGTCAGATAAGGATTCCTTATTAGTGACGAAAAATTTGATTTTAAATTTAAACAGCTAACTGCTTACATTAACGGGGAAAGAATCTAGAATTACATGTAAGCAAACCACTATGATCGTCAGCATATGGGTATGTACATATGTACATATGTATGTACTTACATATGTACAAAATACAATCAAATCAAATTGCTTCATCGTCCTTTCAATTCAATTTCAATTTAAAATAGGTACCCAATAAGGACTGTGATTAATCACAAAGCCAAAACGCTACAACTTTCTGCATTTTCTAGTAAATTGTATCATAACATGCAAACTTACTGTTGGGATCCAAGGATAATAATAAGACATGAACGACAGTACAAAACCTTATCTCCTTCACAAAGTCATGACAACAAGAATGAAAGGAGAACGAGGAAAAATTCCCTTCAAAAGCAATAACAATAAAAATAAGGAACAAATAAATAAACGAAACAATTTTCCACCATATTGAATTCGATAAATCCTCGCCCGCCTCCCAGGACATAACTGCCTGTTTGCGAGTCAAACGGGAACTCCCCAACAAACGGCATCGCATGCAGACCCGAAAACATAAATATGTTTCATATCAACATTTTGTATTAAACCGTCATCCTCCCCCCTTCCCGCTGATGCCATTATCCATTTTGCCAGCGAAACGACCCGGCACACGAGAGAATCTATCGCTCTGTTGAAAACCGTCATTTCTCGATAGCAACCAGGGTAACACCACAAAGTACACAACACAGACAACTAACCAACCAACACACTGACACCCACAACCTCGTTCCTGTCACCGCCAAAGACGCAGGCGTTCATATCATATCAAAATCTAGGAAAATATAAGAGGCCACCCATGGGTGCTCTGCTTATCCCCCTTTATGTCCTTCATAGTTCCATCATAGCACATAGCGGAAAAAATTGCACCATAATCCCAATAAAAAAGAACACACAACACGAGTGAGAGGAGCAAATGAAACGTCGTCGAGTGGATGAAGAAAAAAAAAAATGGAAAAAGAAATACATACACTTCTTCCCCCATATTTTCTAGGTGTATCCTCGCCTCATCTCACAACCATCCCTTCTTCTATTTATAAAAATATAACAAATAAAATAAAAGCATATCCTCGCACACACACTCGCTGTCGTACTCAAAGCAAACAATATCAATTTAGATAAAGAAAGCAAAAAATAAAAACGAAGGAAAGCGCCTCGTTGGGTGGTGTGGAAAGGAAGAACAAAACAGGAAAAAAAAAACCAAAAATGTATCCTCTCTATGCCACCCAATGGCGTGCAGATCAAATCCATAAAGCTTAAATGGGGGTTGGCAGGGATGCAATAAAATAAAATTTGATATCAAAATTTACGATAAGCAATATCACATCACACCCCGTACGCCATTCGCATACGGAGAATATATTTATTCTTTTCTTCTTCTCCTCCACACACAGCTCCAGCAGTGGGTGCTCTTTCGTCCTTGCATATTCACGCTCACGTTTCGTACGTTTGTTGATTGTAATGAATGTAGGAGGATGATGATATTCGTAATACTGCAGAAGGGTGGAGGCGCTCTTTATGTATTATTGTGGTGGGTGGGATCAATTGGGGAAGAAACGTTGCTGGCTTGGGTCTGAGATGAATCCTGCAAGAATTATGGAATGGAAAATTTGCTTAGTTAGGTTCGATTAGAGATCATTGCTAGTGTGTGCTCATATCATCCTTTTTTTCGAACAGTTCGAGCCTCAAAAGGGTATCCGGGCGAAAGAAGTAGTTTTGGATTTAGTTTCGTACACATATTGCCATTCCTTTCATTCATTTTATAAAAAATTCAATTTTTGTTATAGATAAGGTCCTAAAAGAGGGAAACATATGTTTTCTCAATGTTTCTCAAGATTTTGACAAAATATGACTGGAAAGCTGGAAGTAAAGGATGTGCCATTTGTTGGTTTCTTTTTAGATAAGGGCTATAAAAAAAGATGGATATTATTTAATTTCAATGACTGCTTTGGCTGGCTTGGCAGTAGGCCATTCTGTCAACCAAATTTTCCAATAAATTTTCGATAATTTCGGCTCCTACTTCATGAATAGCTTGAGCAACTACTTACTTAAATTTTTATTTGAATACGATGAAAAGAATTAGGACAATTAAGGGTTTTCGATAATGCTGCTGTCTCATCACTTTTAATAAGCCTGCTTTTTAGTCGCACTCAAGAATTGTAGTTTACAGAAAGTAGTACCTACAAAGACCTTACCACTGGTGGGGGGAAGTTTTCAGGATACCAACTGCGTGAAATTACATTGAACCATTCGAGCCGAATATGAACCAGCAAACCTATTCTGTCAAAACACGAATTATATGTATGGTGAGTCTTCATACAATGAATTGCGGAAGCCTGTAGAAGAGGAGGCTCTTTCAAAGCCTGTCTACATGAAAATGTGATTCGACGGTTTTAGTCAGAGAGTCCTCCTAATATTTTCATTAGACTTCGCACTAAAAACTTAAAATTGAAGTCGATAAAGTTACATGCACAACACATTTTATCTTTCCTGGATCTCGATTGGTCTGGAGTTGAAAAACGATAAAACTAAGGTTGGACCAATTCGTTTGAACTTGATCTAACACACTTCTTAATCTTATAAACGCTAAACATGAGCTGAAATAAAGTTAATGCGTCCTTGATTAGTGAGACCATATTTTAGCGTCTAGAACCTATAGTGGAACAGATTTTTAGGGATTTTTCGACTAAATAAAGATAAAATAAAGAATTTGCCTACACCGCTCTATTTAAATATGTACTATTGAACTACAAGTTCCTAAATAACAATGCCATAGACTAGCACAAGTCACATCAAGTTTAATCCTTAAAACTATCATTTTTCACCCCTGCGTCCTCTTGGAGTGGGTAAATGTGCGCTGCGTCATAATCCCAGGCACGCGTCCAAGTATTACTCCCAAAGTGTGATTCGTCTGAAACTTGATGCTTATGTACTATTTGAACTCATCTTTTAATCCTCAACACCATTTTACTTTTAAATCCTATTACATACATATGTAAGCGAGAATGCATATACAGAACTCCTCTGTACAGTATAAATCCTGCTTACAAATTGAAAAAAAACCCCAAGATATAATCATAATAGCAAAAAATAAACCATACACAAACGTAGAGAAAACAAATCTAAACTTCAAATGCAGTAAACTACAATTTATCACGATACGAGTGGCCCCAACCTCCCAGCAGCGGCGACCACTGCCATGGGGAAATGTTTAACCATTTCATTTAGTAAACGGTTTTTCCATCCTTGTGCGCTGCAGAAAGAAGCGCTGCCACCACTGGTTCGATTCCATTCTTATCCTGAAAATCCATTGTACCTACTCCTCGTCCGTCTCCATTGTGTTTCCTTATCCTTGTTCCTTTTTTTTTCTCCGATATGGCAGCAACAATTTTGCTCTCCCTGTATCGAATGAACAAAAACTCCAGCAAATAAATGATTTTTCATATGTATAAGCTCATATCTATCCACTGCTGGGTATGGCCAGAACCACTAACTACAGCAGCAACAACAACAACGAGAACGACAACTATATATCGTCCTTAAAGTGCGCGCGAGTATAAATATATTTTACGACGAAGGCAATAAACTTTTGCAGAAAATAAATTTACGAGCTTTGTTCTTAATTTTCCTTCATTTTCCTCTCTTGGTGAACAATGTTTTGCACAACTACATATCGACCACTGCCGCCCGCCTCTAGTCACCCACTGATCCTTTTTAATATATCCTTATCGTGTGTGGAAGCAACACCACCTGTTCGCTCAGTAATGGTGTACCATTTTGAGGGTTGGGGTTCGGTCCGGCTATGTATTGGCCATTCGTTAGATTGTTGCCGGCAACTGAGCGTGCGGTAAGGTTGTGTGTGCGAAAGTGGATTTATGTGTATGAATTCAACCCCCCAGCAGGAAGTCGAGGACTGCTGACCAAGTAGTTGGACACAGCATTAGCCGCATATGGGAGTCGAAAAGTTTGCGCGGTTCAAGTTGTCATGTACATACTACTATATGAAGACTGTGTTATATATTTATGACCTATTATTGCGGTTTATATAAACTATTTCTCAATTCTTTTAGCAATTCAAATTTAGTTTTTTTTTTTCCAAAGAACGTGGTCAATTGTGTTTGTCACTAGAAATCTACATGTACTTGAATGCAAGAGCAATCACATAAGTCTAGTTGAGGTAAAGTAATATTAAGCAGGTTGGTGTTCCTGGTGTTTGTCTATCGTAAAGGGACAACGATTTTAAGCCAGGTCTTAAAAATAGGCAATATCCAGCAGTTAAGGCATGGTTCGCTATGAAAACACACAGACTAACTAAAGTATGTAAAAGTAATTATTTTACACATAAAGGGGAGACGGTATTACCAGACTCTGCACTATTTTTGTAATAATTCTTGTAGAGGCATTACATACTCACTTGCTTAGGTGGCGTTATAGTTCGGGGTGTACCTAGGCTTCTACTAACAAGCCTTCGCTGCTAAGCTAACTCCCTCTTGTTGCGCACTCTAAGTCGGTTGACTGTCAATACTGCGTTGTCCCTCCTGGTGCGATTGAAAAATTCTGCGGACAGGGGCATTTGTGTATATCCGCTCTAAACGTCCTGGTCATCTTATGATCCTGATGAGCAATTCTTTGACCAGTTTGGGATCACTGTACAGCTCTAATAGTTCATTGTTGAATCTCATCTTCGAAAGTCGAGGATTTTTTCATTTGTTTTAGACGGAGTTCAAGTTTAAGGTTTAGGGTCATTTGTAGATGCTGTCAACTTATAATATCAACGAATTTGACAGGACGTCCAAGTTGACACCTATATCTTTGACATAGTTAGGGACTTTCGTTACCTTGACCCTGCTATCAGTTCTGACAATTCCACCTCTTCATAATCGCTGTCTCTTCCTGCTGAGAAGGAAATTGGGTAGTAGAGCCCGAACATCTAAGGAAGTTCTACATGAGACCTTGATGATTCCATCCCTGCTTTCTGACGCTAAAATGAAATCTAGGCCAGGGATTGATTGAGATTTTATGATTTATTCTCCCCCATTGTACAAAGACCATATGGAAGGCAACTGATTCGTTCCAATAATACATAAAATAATAATATAAACAAAAACAAATCCATCATATTAAATGAACCACAAAAAAAGAAACAAAACATATTTCACAAAGTAAACAACAACAAATAAATTTGTTTTCCCCATTTCCCAACATGGAATAAACAATCAGCTCTATAATTCGAGGCCCACTGCAATTACAATTAATTTATTTACTTCACAGAGTTAATCCCGCTCCTGCTTCTTGGACTACCATACATACGAACATGAAATTATTATCCCGACCACATGTATACTTTGTAGATTTATTAACGATCTTATACCATTCCCTACGAAGGAGGAAACACTATCAGTTGCTGGGTAAACAAATAGCGCGCATTGATGAGGCTATAACATTCCTTGGATTCTAAAAGGTACACACACCTCCTCCATTAAAAAAACCAAAAAAAAAATCAAAAATTTAAAAAAAGAGCCCGTCATACAAAATATGATAATCAAAAAAAAAAAAAGAAAACCTCATAATAATGGGTAATAAACAGATCGTTTTTTCTGTTTTTTTATTATTTTGAATTTTTGCTTTTTCTTGTGTAAATAAGTATGTATAGTTTTTCAAATTTTATGATTTGTGTATGTGTACACATGCAGTGGAAAATTATTCGGCGTTTGTGGCGGCGAGATGAAATTATTATGGCTCAGCGGCTATAGGTATGAATTTATCTGTACTCGTACCTAGTGCAAATGGAATCTAGTAGATATTTGTGTTTATTTGAAATTTTATGGGAACAGTGGTGGAATTGTAAATTTACTGGGGATTCACGCAGTTTTATTAGAAAATAACACGTTTTTGCATGCATAATGTGTTTGTACAGCTCGTGTGTTTGGTTTGCAATATTCGCTCGTAATAATCTAATATGATTGTAATAAAATTTTTGCAAAATTTATGAGCTAAACAAATTTGAAACTCTGTTTGAAATAATAATCGGTAAAAATTTAAATGATTTTTATTAGATATGAGGCTGAATAAATAAATACTTGGCGCAACAGGTCGATGGGACCCAGGGCCTTAATGCCGTAATCTGAAGGGCAGATTGTTATTTGAGAAGCTTTCTCAGGACAGTTGTACTCTCGGATGTTTGTCAGACGCTCGCGAAAGGTGGGGCCGTGAATAACTTTTAGGTGTTCCCCGACTGGGACTCGAACCTCAAACCCCTTTGCTCCATAGTCCAACACACTAACCACTGAGCCACGGCGCCCATATGAGGCTATGTGGGGGAAATATGTACGGTGGATGCCGCTTATAACGACGGTGAAGGGACTGAGGAAGGTCGGCGCTTGTTTTAAGCGACTTCCACTGTATTTACTTTCAAGAAATTTTAAAGTCAACTATATGTAAATATGTAAAATATGTCATTCTGTGGAATCATGAAAAAATGCATCATTTGGTGATCGCTCTAAGGTTGTATACTAAGGAGAGTTTTTGTATGTTAATAGGGGACCTTTCGGGTCCTTTAGTATCCTACTCTGATTACCTTACCTTGGAAATTTGAAACCATTGTGGGGATATCCATTATTTTATGGGACAGACGACAAAAAAGGCTAACATCGTCAGTGCAGTCCATGTTTTTGCCATAATTGTCTTTGTCCACACATAGGCAGCCCTGCTATGCAGCTAACACTCAGGAAAGCCTTGTCATAAAGTAACCCCTTTCGGATAGCTTTGTGTCTCCTTGAACTAACCTGAATTTGTTATAATATTGTTGTATTGCGTGGAACAGAGGTTATAACTGTTCAAACACTTGGTCGACTAGTTTCTTCTGTCTTGGAATGCACTTGACTGTAACATCCTGATTTGCTGTACTGAATTCTTCACAGCATCGTTTTACGAGCTTAAGGTTGATGACTAGGGGCTTGACATTCTATGTACATACATATATGTACATGCATATGTCGATCATCTTTCTAGAGTCCAGAGTTGTGGATAGTTGTCGTGCCGCTTCTGGAATTGGAAATGGCTCCTCTTGTAACACTTTGTCGTGGTGTGGAGGCGACGAATTTTGGGTTCAAGAAGGTAAATACCAGATCCTACTCCTTCGTCTTTAAATAAAAAAAAATCGGCTCTTATCCAAGAGGTATACGAGGTTTTCTTGTCCTGGTGCTGAAAAGTTTGGGTCTGAGTAGTTTATACATACATTCTACTAAAACCTAATACCACTGACAAGCTCATCCGTATAAAACACGATACAGGTCATTCTGAAAGCTTCAATATGTATCTTTAATCGTCCCAATACCATAGTTATACTCTTGTTGTTTTAATATTGTTCATATGTATGTATGTCGCCATTGAAGTTCCCCCATTTTAATAACGATAAAAGTAATCAAATACTCAAACCAGAAAACACTCATTTTGTTCATGTCAAAATATGCAGTCCTTTTTCATGGTTGTCTATCTGTCAGATAGATGGACGGGTTTTCCAATAGATACAAATAACGCTTGGCAAAGCTTGAGTGTTGGTGTATGTTGTCTCGCCTTTAGATATTAAATTTGATAAGAACCGTCAGAGCATCACCCATCAGCGTTATTGATGAGATTGATGTTGTTGCAATGCTGATGATGATGATGATGATGATGTCCCCCTTCGTCAAAGAATGAATCTTCACATGTACACACTGTTATCCTTCTTGAACAATTCGACCAAATGAAATGATGGTAGTGTGCTCAAGAGGGCGGATATAATTGAACATTATTTGCACACATACGAGTAGACGATAGGAAGAGGAAGAGGAAAAGGACATGACAGTCAGTCAGTCGCATTCGTTACTTTCGCTCGGATAGGCCCCAGAACAGAATGTTATCACCTCGATGATCATCATATGTTCAGATTTTGGTCGGTTTATTGGAAAATTGTTATTTTATACAGTTTTTCAGTTGGTTGCCCCCAAAAATTGAATTTGAGTAGATAATGTTTCCGGTTGTGGGTAGTTATAGGATTGTATCCTATGAAAGGGCATATAATATGAAAATTAAGGATAAGGTATGCATGCACATATAGGTATGTACATATGTGCATATGTATGAATTGAAGCTACATACATATGTTTTATTAAAGAAAGTACAAAAAAAGGCATTTACATTAATCGTTTGAGATGTTGTTAGTTAGGTTGTTATGGTTACTTCCCAAACTACTGGCCAAAAATGTTTTTTTTTTTTTTTTTAAATTATAAATAATCAATAATTTTGAACGATTTCACGATGTCACCGCCGAAGAACCAAAAAGTTCTTGAGCAAAAGTCACAAACTCAAATCTAAGTGTTTACTCTGTGAAAGTCCAAAGGTTCCTTTCATTTAATGAAAAGAAAATTTCCAAAAGAAAGCACAAAACTCCAACATTTACAAAACCACACTCTTATGTACAAAATCATATGCGCATAGGTATCTGGAAGTGGGTGGAACTTCTATTATGTTTTCTAATCATAACCACTGGGGTGTAATTTTCCATCCCCCGTTGCACAATATTTCATAATTTTCATAACATCCTGCGCATTCACCACTTGATGCGAAGGTGGAGTTTTCCCATCTGAAACAAAATGGCGGTATTCGGTTGAATTTTCCTCCGGTTTTTCCTCCCTCTCAAGTTCGATAGTAAAAATCATTTCACCTGGAAACTTTTTCCACTCTAAGAAACCAAAAATCAAAATCGCATTCGTAAAATGAATGAAAAAGAAAATCAAAGCTCTTTCAATGGGGAGATTGCCATTATCCAACTAGATATGTACCTATACCTTGGAGCAAAATTTCCAATTCAATATAAATTAAACCCGACGAGCGCACGAGAGATCCTCAGTCAAAACCACATTCTATACCCGAAATTAGAAGTTGTGGCCGAGAAGAATTCCACCCACATCCACCTTGTATTCACTCCAATACCGAAGGGATTCCTTCTTTTTGATAAATTTCCCTCCTTTGTGTTATGAGTATAACTATAAGACCCTAGATGAAAACCTGAACTCACATGCTCGTACTCCAGCGCCACCCGACGACGACGACGACGTTCCAACGAGTTAAAGTTTTGCAAAGCATTTTGTGGATAATTCAAAATGAAAATCCTGATAAGAATTTCTATCCCCACCATCTTTCCGAGATGATTTTTTTTCTTTTTGTATGTGCCTGTACCCTTCCTAAATATGTATGTATGTATGTATGTAGAATGGGACTTTATAGTTTCCAGGGTAAATGTACATGTAGTCGAGCAGATATGGGAAAACTCTTGGAGCAAAGTTCTTTTCGACTTAAAAGATTCCAATGCACCCTCATTGTGCTCGGAAAATTTTACCTTCATATCCCCATTGAGGTTGAGGCTAATGCCAGGAGTATACCTGAAACTGATGGCCTCCATCAAATCCTGGTATTTGATAGAAAAAACGAAAAACGAAATCCACTCGAATAGGGGTGAAATGGAGGTGGGACGCCTTAACCATCCTCACCAATGCAAGTCATAGGTTGCAGAACTATGAATTGGGCAACTATAGCAAAAGACGCCCCAAATGGCCGGCGAAAAGAGGGGTGTGGGGGGAGGGCTATAAAAGCACCCATCTCCAGTCGAACTAGACTCTAAAGAGCAAAACCAAAGGAACGTGGTCAAAGGAATCAACAAACGGATTTTAAAGTTTGTATTCGGCTTCTACTCAATTTTTCTCTCTCGTCCGTCTCATCTTATTGTCGATGACGATGAGGAGCTTCTGCTTTTGCCGAATAACCGACTAAGCGAAGCAGGAGGAGGCGGCGTAGAGGATGGGGAATTTCTATGTGGTATTTTATGTGATTATGGGTTGCAGTAGAGACGGAAGAATTTTATTTGGATGGATACTAGGCTGTGGGCAGAGGTAGTGGTACTGGTAGCAATTTGATGAAAAACTTCCCGGCAAAGATAGATGGGTGAATAGCAGGTGAATAGTTTCTGGAAGAATTGCTCGAATGCTCTTTAAATTTCTGGATTTTCAATTTTCTAACGAGGGATTTTTGAAGAATGGGTCAGCTCATATCCGACATTAGAGACTAAAGCGCTGCCAAAGAGGCCAGCATTTTTAATTTTGAGCTTGAATTTCGGTGATGGAGGAGAGGTTTAGGATTAAAATAGGGGATTGAAATGTGGCTAACTACTATACGGTATAATACGTAGAACAGAAAGGACGAAAAAGAAAATCGTTTCGTGGTTAAATAAAGTTTAAATTATATAAGGGATGGACCTGGCTCCAGGTGAGTGTGTGTGCTATGAGTGGATGAAGACCAGACTAGAAATATATAAAAAAGAACTAACACAGCTCAATGCTGCAAACAATTTCATTTTTTAGGGAGTTATTGGAGTGATGGGCTTGAAATAGCCTCTAATAACAGGCTTGAAGAAGGACCACGACATCATAGAGATCTTGTGTCCTATCCCCTCAAATATGTGGGTTTGCCTACTAGCTGAAATCAAGTTCATGATTGAAGCTAGTCTTGAGCCGTGAAAGAGTGACATCAGTAAACGAGGTTTTAGCCTAATCCGAGTAATGGCAGGTGTCCCTATTTTTTTGGTGATTTTTAAGAGAGCTGTGGCCAAATGGGCTTCGGGCAAGTTCATCAGCATCCTCATCGCAAGGAATACTAAGATCTGACAACTAGCTTAGAGTCAAAGTTAGAGGACGTGAGAGCTTATAGAGCTACTTGGCTGTCCAATAAAATACTCACATGCGGTCTTCGGAGGTTTTTTGTGAACACTCTCTGGCACAGAGCTCAAAAGAAAAACCTCTGCTTGGAACATACAAGAATAGTGTCCACGTGAAACAGTGAATGGTCTAAAAGGACTCCCCATGCATCAGCAGCAGGCTTGATGAATTCAAAGGCTCTGGAGATGCTTAGAAAAGTCCGTAAAATCTCTTTCTTTGATAGAGGCCTTTCATGACTAATTGTTGGTCATTTAGGAATAAAGATCTATTGCCTTCAGGAACACTGAGGTAAGACTGATAGATTTGAAAGTATTTGGTTCTGAGGGAAATTTTCTTCTAGCACTTGGTATGAACATAACATTATTTCATGTTCCATTGGCACCGGAACCTTTATATGGCTTTAAGATAGAGATATGTACCTCATCTCATGGAATCGTGGTAAAAGATTCTCTTTGCAAATGCTGCCTATTTTGGAGGGCTTCCTGGATGTTATTGGTGCTGAAACTAAAGAAACTGTGGCTGATAATGTGCTAGCGATACAATAGTTCGTCTTGAGACTATGTTGGCAAAGTTAATTTGAAAGACAAAACAGAATTAATTAAGAGAACTGTAGTCAGTGAGCGATGTGTTTTCGTAAAAGATTGAATATTTGGTGCAGAATTCTTTATTAAATTTAGAATTATGTCCTGGTTGTGTAAGGACCTGTCGCACTAGATCTTGATCTCTGAGTATCATCTTTTTATGTATTTAAATCTTTGGACATTTTCTTTAAATTCGCACTACAACACCAGCAGGAGAGAACTTTTTTCGGTAAAAGGGATTAGCAAGACAATAAGGCGTTTAAGCTTCCTGTCGCTTTTCAGCCAAAGAAAAAGAAAATCACTTTAAATTTCTATATTCCACATTTATACTTTTATTTAACCAGGAAATCCCTTCGTTCACATTATTCGCTCTGCTGGCTGACAATGGTGTTAGTCGTCTGACATTGAGGGGTGCTGTGCCTTCGTTACTCTTAAGTGGCAGAGTGTAAATTGAGACCATTGTCTGTTGCAGATTGATTTTTTCCTTATTTATATCATAAGGGATGGAATACAGCGACGAAAATATTTCCGTATTTGAAAGATGAAAAGTGCATTAGCTAGCCAAAGGAAAGGGTGTCGGTTGGTGAATATCCTTTCTCATTTTTCCGGACCCCTGTGCAAACAACAAGTGAGTCTCTAGCAATTTGTCCTGGAAGACAGAACAAAAAAAACCTAGAAAGGTGGCATATGGGCGGCAAACAATACCAACAATTTTACTGAAATAGATACTGTTCGGGAAAACGGTGGGTGGAGGAACTGTACTGATTCAATGAAGGACAAAGGACAACTAAATCATTTTTTCGGATGACTTGGCGCCGACTCATCCTGGCAGGAGACACAGAAGCCATCTTCCCTTCCACTAATGCTAAGCTTTGTTTCGTTCTTTTTTTGATTCTTTATTGTGGGGTTAAAGTCGGTGTTATATCGTTGCTTCGGGTCTTTGTAACATTGTAATACCATTATGGTTAAATTTTGGGATACAATCTGTGGGTGTGTCTGTCGCCTGCTGGTGCGTTAATGATCCTTTATTGAGTCGCGAGAGTATTATGACAAATTGCTTTTGGTGGTGGTGCTGGTGGCAATCTGAACGTACAAGGACGTGGTCATTAATTTAATTAAGTTAAAGGAGGAGAGATTAAATGATCATATTTGCTATTAATTTTTCAAAATGTTTATGGCTGACATCTGTTCTAGAGAATTGGCTGCACTATTGATTCTGTGACAGGTACAACTATCAAACATAGAATAGTGTTACTGTGGTTGATTGAGTGACACATTTGGATGCAGTATTGGTTAGTTTTGCTCTAGTTCGAAGTAATTTTGTAAATTTTCAAATTACACTGCGACTCATGAGGATCAACCTGTCTTCTCCTGTACTATAACAGCACGGGGCCACCAATGTCACACCGTGTTCTTGCAGAACTCTACTCAGGTGAAAAACGACACACAAAACTGCCCAGCTAGTTACATTAATTAAGTTTTCTAAGTCGTGTGTATCGTGTGAGTAAAAGTGGAGCATGCACCAATCTTTTGACGCTGACATGACGTGTGTCAAGTCAACACTTTATCGCGTCAATTCAATGGCCGTTGACTTCTATGTTTACGAGTACATACACACGATAGTTCAACTTGAAGACGCATGTTAGACGTCAGATCGTGCGTCTGATCATATGTCACCGCATGTTCGAATAGAAGGTATTCGATTGAGTTGCGATTGCTAAAAACGGGGAGATGTTCACGTATGGAAATGTTAGATAAATGAAAACGTTTGTGCGCGATACAGGGCCAGCCTGACACAAGGTACTACGTTTGATCACTTAAGAGTATTCAGTTGATTTAGAATTGATAGGTAGAGCGTTCCATAAGAGTTTATGCTGTGACAATTCTTTTTCTTTCTTCCCAGTTCATCTTTTAGTCTGTTTTTTGTGTGCTAGTTTTCTATAGTGCCCCAACAGTGTTCCATAGTCTCCCTCCTTTCTAGTTCTCTACTTAATTACCAGATACCACTCTCCTGTTTTTTCTTTAAATTCGATTTTAATCATTAATTCTTGGTCCTGTTGTGAATACCATCCTCATAAAAACTCCCACAACACCGCATGACTAGAAATCTAAAACCCTCCCGCCTCAATACAAACTAAATATTTTCGTAGTTTCTTTCGGACAAACTTTTTTTTTTGTACTACTCAAGAAAATGCAGGATGTGTCACAGACTCATGTGTACCAAGTAGGTACCCTTAGAAGTTTTCCACAAGTTGCCACAGAATTCATTGTAAATGTGTAGTCGCCCCCTAACCCGCCTCGCCTGTGTTACCAAGTGCAAATAAAGTACAAAAGAAAAATCCCGACTTAGAAAACTGAAACGTCAGTGTTTTACTTTACATTGTAGAGACAGATACTCAGTACACATAATATGAGAAAGTTCTTCCAAAACAAAAGATACCTACAACCTCCTCCTGCGTTTAAATAATGTTGCAAAAGTAAATTTACACAAAAGAAGTTTTTTTTTTGTTTTTTCGGCTCTTTACCTAAGAATCAGAGAATCTAGGACGAAAATCTGCGGGAATGTTGTCAAATAACGTTGTTATTATTTCAGGTCTAGCAAAGACGACAAGTTGGAGGTACGATTGAGCTATAACCTTAAAATATTGTATTTCTGACAGAAATAACTTTTTTATTGAGTTTTTCGTAAGCGAAAAGTTGTTGGAGCTCTTTCAAAACTTTATTAATTTTGAGTTGGTTTGACATGGTTTATGTCTTTGGGGAGGAATTTGATTTTCTGTGACGTGGAGCAGGTGGTGTGTTTTTATGAGTTTTTGAGGTGTGAAAATTAGTTCAGTGCGAAAACAAAGAAATTAAAACACAAATGAGACGATTTTGTATTCCCTTTCATGTCGTTAAGTGTAGCATTAAGGTTATCTTTCAGAGGAAACTGTCCAATATTTATTTCTATCTAATGGCCACTTTTAACCCACAGACACATTTCAGTCAGAAGAAAATATGTATTACCAACAACAGATTACAGAGAATAATAAATGAAAGTCCAGACAAACTCTCACCCTCTGGGGTATAACTTTTGGCTGAAGGACATGGATGTAATGAAAGCATCGTAGGAGCTGGCAAAAGGGTATCACGTTCATTGCAACCAGATAAAATTATTCAACGAAAAGTTAGTCCAATTTCGGTTTCGGTCTGCGAACTTACCTAAATGAAATGGGAGCTATTCTCGTACCTGTTTCTATGCATAGAATGTTATCCTTTTACGAGTAGATAGTTTTCCAAACACATTCACAACTTGTTTGAATTTACAGCTAAACATGATGCTATTCAAATATTTATGGGAAGTTATGAGGCGCATAGAGCAGTTTCCTTACTGGTCTATCTTTTCGAAATAAGGCTACATTTGTAGGAGGTTAGAAAATTTGTTATTTAAGAAAATATAGTGTCCATACCAAAGGTTGTTGGTTTTCCAGGACCAAAATAAATTGAAATACAAATATTTGACGCGAGCGGTGCATGGGACCTAGGGTGTGTGGTATATTTCTATACGAATGGATGGGGATTTGCTATCCGCAGGGGTGTTGCACGTATACAAGGCAAAGTTTAATACATTTCGCTTTTTTTCATTAACAGTGGGAACACTTGTAATAAAAGTGGTGCCAAATTTCGCCTCTATCCTTCAAGTTTTTGACGTGCAAATCAATGTACAAAATCAAAGCCAAATATTTCCTCTAAATTCTTGCAATTGTCAAGACTCACTTTCCAAAGAATTTAGTACAAGTTTCCTTCTGTCACCATTGTGCCTGTTTTCCCAGCACTGAGATAGAGTCTATTATTGTTTTCTCCAGCACCAGCGACACAGCTCGTCAATTCGACCAAAAAGAAATGAAAGTCATAAAAGATTTTTTATAAGCAATTAACACAATCGATTCAATTTCACCCACTGCACCAAATGTGCAACCGCACTCGTTCAGCTTTACACTGGAGCATCTGGTGCACCATAATCACTTTTCATCACGCACCTTCCGTGACAGAATCTAAAGGAAGATCGCGGCACCAGCGCCACAATAGTCAGCACTATAGAGTAATTTTCTGGCCGCTGGCGAATCTCGTAATAGAAACAGTCACGGTCAAGTTGGCTCCACAACGGACTCTTGTTCGCAATTAAACCCAAAAGTAAATGGTTTGCTAATTTTATTCAAGTTCTAAATTCTAAGTGTGGTACTGGGTACGACTGGGCAGACCGATCAGAAGTTTCTCCATGAAATTCAGTGCGAACCTAGAGTTTGTTGGCAGTCGAACGTTGCTCAGCCGTATATCTTTCTTTTAAACGATAAAAAACAAAAGTGCAAACGCCTCATAACAACGTTAATTTGAAATAAGAAAGAAATATGTCAGACATTGATCTTCATATTGTTATTTGAAGAAGTTGTTGTTGATCATCATCCATTCCATATGGAATCCCCTTTAGCACGCTACGTGTTTCCAAGCGAATGATTCAGTCAGTGATCTTGGCAGAGCATGGCATGAGATTAAGCAGAGCATTGAATATGAAGAGGAGGTGTGTATTTATAAAAGTGCTATCATATCGCTGAAGATCACTAGTTGACGATCACCAGCGGAGCCGTTCAGATTTGGATATACAACGTAGGACTTGAATACACACTGCTGTCCGCATTCAACGCAATGCAACTGCGATTGATTTTTGAACTCCTTGTTATGGCAGTGATCGTGGCCGCACTTAGTAACGCGGCTGCGCACTCCGATCGGGGCAGCAATTGGCTAGGAGCAGAGTTCATGATCGTTCGTAAAGTGTACGATGATTGCCAGGATAAGAACGATTTTGTGGGCTGTCTCAAGGAGAAGGCGCTGGTGGCGATATCGAAGGCCTTGGAACAAGACTCTATCAAGATCGTCGATGGACTAGTGCTGGAGAAACAAAACACAACCGAGCGAGAGAGCATAATAGGATTAACCGATGCCCGAACGTTGAACAGCCTGTCGCAGGTGGATCGATCACTGCTGGAGAAAGCGGACCAATTCTTACGGACACATGTAATGAAGATCGATATGAGTCAAGGACGCGGTGACAAGGGTGGTGGATATGGCGGCGGTGGCGGTGGTGGCGGTGGTGGTGATAAAAAGAAAGGTGGTGGTCACGTGAAGTATGTAGTGGCTGCACTCTTGACGGCAATGGGTATTGCCGGCCCCATTGGACTAAAGGCACTCGCTGCAATCGCTATAAAGGCGCTTGTCATAAGCAAGGTCGCTCTGACTATCGCTGCAATTATAGCCTTGAAGAAACTTTTCTCCCATGACCATCAGGACGAAACCAGTTTCCAGGTCCATTCCGGAGAGCATAATCGGTAAGTTTTATTTTTTCTATACACCAACAGATGTATGAATAGAATTTTTCTTTAAAGACGTAATGCGTACGTAGTACGCCCGATGGCTAAACCAACAAATGCAGCGACCGCTCCAGCGTCAATGGACCCATATCGTTATTATTATGAATATCATTAACCATAGATAAATAGTTTATGAGTAAGAAATATGTAAAATTTACTTTCAAACACAGCTAAGCGTACCAAAGATTAATTAATTTATTTATTTATATGTATATGTACAACGAATGGCGACTAAAATCGCTAATATTAATTATTAATTTATTATACTTATTTAAAATAGGAAATTGTTATAAACTAATTAATACAAGCATGTTGGAAAATTGAGTATTGAGTTTTGTTATTTGTTTTCACTCTTTTTTAAGGAAAGGTAGAATGAAAGACGGTTAGGTATACACTTCATGGCAGAACAGCCAGTACAATTGACTCACTCGCTCCCTACAAAGCCTCGTCCCTGATGATATTCTTCCCATGATGCTTCAAATCAACAAGGATATGCGTTTGGGTGCCTTAACTGCTCATACATACATATATTGCTCGAGCCTGGAGAGAAGTCAAAGTGATTTTCATACCCAAAGCGGGTAAATCCTCACACACTAGCCCAAAAGACTTTTTGGTCGATCAGCCTTACCTCGTTCCTTCTCAAGAAGGATCAACACAAACTAATTCCTAGGGATGTGTCCTTAGCCCAACACGTCTATACTAAAGGGCGATTTGTTGAGACAGTCCTGCATAAGGTGGTAACACGGATTAAAGATATATTCCACCGCCCAGAATTTATGCTAGCGGCTTTCTTGGATATAGAAGGAGGCTCTAACAATGTGAGATTCGAACAAGAATTAGACCCACAAAACACAGACCCAGTAATCTCAGGTTGGGTTGAATGCATGGAAGACGAGGCACATCAACTTAGAACTAGGTGACTGTTAAGTACATACATACATGCACTGGCCTCTAGAAAGAAGTTCTATCCACTCTTCTATGGATACTGGTCGTGAACAGAATCTTAAAGGAATTCGAACGAAGTGGGTTGAAAGTTGTAGCATGCGCGGATGATGTTGTCGTAATGGCGACATGTAAGTTCATACCCATCACCGAACTAATTCAATCCGATTTTACTGCCCTTCATAAGTGGGAAGAAGAATGTGGATTAAAAGAGAGGCTGTATACTCGACCATAAGCTGACTTGTAACGAGAACACTGCGGAAGCCCGCCATCAGCCACTGGAAGTACACAGGCATCGACCGGCCCATGCTAGTGTGGTTACCGGTACCAACTGGGACTACGTGCTTCAGAGCACTGAGCGGGATACAAAGATGTACATGTGTAGTAACTACCAAACAACACTTGTATTAAGCTTAGCAAATTTGAGTTCAGGTGGGCTTTTCAACTAGAATTCGAGAAATCTTCCTTTTTTTTTAGGTGCATATGCACGTGTATTTTTCCTTGCTTGCGGAGACCCTCTCATTACTGATAATCGTGTAAGCCTCCGCTTAGTTCCTTCATCCTTTAAATACCCTGAACAAATGTTTCCACATGACCTTATCGCCCCCTAATATCTCATCACTCATTCCGTTAAGCACTTCACTAAGGTCTTGCAGTTTGTAGGTAATCCTCGATCATGATGATTTATCCATATCCTCGCATGCATCAAACACATCTCGCGCCACATATTCAATTTCATATTTAACCCAATTTAACCCTACTCGTGACATGTTTACCCAGAGTGCATGCGTCACGCGTTTATCATTTTCATATCTTAATGCGATTAGCATCTTAACACGTGCCCTTCGCCATTGAAAGATGACAAACTTGGATTTGTTTTAATGTTATTTATGGAAAAAGGAAACACCATGGTGGACCTGAAAACCAACAAAAATCTATAAAAGTGGTGAGGCTCATTCAAAAAGAAAAAAAAAAGAGTTTATGCTGAAAATCCCTAAAGATTCTTTGGTTTTCAGTTGCAACTGATTTATTTCTGTTTCACGTCAAAGAGCTAACCCCCTCACTAAAGGTGCTGCTCATCCCGAGGGATTAAACGACTTCGTCCCTCATCTTTGTTTAATTATAATAAAAAAAAAAAGAAAAAGAAAAAGGAAAACGAAATAAGGAATCCATTTAAACGTGACTTTTTCGTGATATAGATTAATCCGTTTTAATCATTGAATTAACGATTATCAAAACTTAGGACAAACTAGAATAAAATACGATAACAACGTAGCGAATGAAGGGCGGTAATGGTGGTGATGGTGTTCTGTCGTTCCAAGGAATCCAGTCATCCTCATCAACTGCCACTGCAGCAGCACAGTAGTAACATAATATCTCGGGATCAATCTTCATTAAAAATTCACAGCAGGTTACGAGTTTATTGTTTTTCGATAAATTCATTAAATGCAAATACTAATTTATTTTTACAATCACTAGCTGCGTTGGATTGGATTTTGTTGTTGGTTGGCTGAAGTTGTTTGGCCTTTTACAGCTTTTGTCATTGACTATGACTATGCGGCTGTAGATACTTTATGTTTCATGGGTTCCATTGAATAGTAGAATCACTTAAAATTTTTTTTATATTTAATTTGTGATTTTATTAAACATACATATGTATATAACTGTGTCTGAATGAACTGATGAAGGGAAATCCCTTGCTGCTTTAGTTGGTGAAGCTGCGGACAAAAGGCACAGAAGCGCTGCTTGTAGCCGCTCTGTCAATAGACAGCTGATGATGTGTTCAGCAATTTTAATTTTCAAAAATATTTCTACTTTCCTGGGTAAATTTCAAATCTAAAAAAAAAAAAATTCTCGTGAAATGCAATATCGTCACATATCTCCTCTTCCTCAGTGATTTGGGTCAAATGGACTAAACTTAACAAAAAAATTGACCAAAAAACGTAACGAGGATGACTTAGACTTTGGTGTACTCAGTTGCTAGCTTCTCAGCATTCTAGAAGAAATGGGGTGTATCTGGGTCGAGGATGGAAAAGTCTCCTGAAATGCAATATCGTCACATATCTCCTCTTCCTCAGTGATTAGGGTCAAATGGACTAAACTTAACAAAAAACTTGACCAAAAAACGTAACGAGGATGACTTAGACTTTGGTGTACTCAGTTGCTAGCTTCTCAGCATTCTAGAAGAAATGGGGTGTATCTGGGTCGAGGATGGAAAAAGTCTCCTGAAATGCAATATCTTCGCATATCTCCTCTTCCTCAGTGATTTGGGTCAAATGGACTAAACTTAACAAAAAACTTGACCAAAAAACGTAACGAGGATGACTTAGACTTTGGTGTACTCAGTTGCTAGCTTCTCAGCATTCTAGAAGAAATGGGGTGTATCTGGGTCGAGGATGGAAAAAGTCTCCTGAAATGCAATATCGCCACATATCTCCTCTTCCTCAGTGATTTGGGTCAAATGGACTAAACTTAACAAAAAACTTGACCAAAAAACGTAACGAGGATGACTTAGACTTTGGTGTACTCAGTTGCTAGCTTCTCAGCATTCTAGAAGAAATGGGGTGTATCTGGGTCGAGGATGGAAAAAGTCTCCTGAAATGCAATATCTTCGCATATCTTCTCTTCCTCAGTGATTAGGGTCAAATTGACTAAACTTAACAAAAAACTTAACCAAAAGACGTAACGAGGATGACTTAGACTTTGGTGTACTCAGTTGCTAGCTTCTCAGCATTCTAGAAGAAATGGGGTGTATCTGGGTCGAGGATGGAAAAAGTCTCCTGAAATGCAATATCTTCGCATATCTCCTGTTCCTCAGTGATTTGGGTCAAATGGACTAAACTTAACAAAAAACTTGACCAAAAAACGTAACGAGGATGACTTAGACTTTGGTGTACTCAGTTGCTAGCTTCTCAGCATTCTAGAAGAAATGGGGTGTATCTGGGTCGAGGATGGAAAAAGTCTCCTGAAATGCAATATCGCCACATATCTCCTCTTCCTCAGTGATTTGGGTCAAATGGACTAAACTTAACAAAAAACTTGACCAAAAAACGTAACGAGGATGACTTAGACTTTGGTGTACTTAGTTGCTAGCTTCTCAGCATTCTAGAAGAAATGGGGTGTATCTGGGTCGAGGATGGAAAAAGTCTCCTGAAATGCAATATCTTCGCATATCTCCTCTTCCTCAGTGATTTGGGTCAAATGGACTAAACTTAACAAAAAACTTGACCAAAAAACGTAACGAGGATGACTTAGACTTTGGTGTACTCAGTTGCTAGCTTCTCAGCATTTTAGAAGAAATGGGGTGTATCTGGGTCGAGGATGGAAAAAGTCTACTGAAATGCAATATCTTCGCATATCTCCTCTTCCTCAGTGATTTGGGTCAAATGGACTAAACTTAACAAAAAACTTAACCAAAAAACGTAACGAGGGTGACTTAAACTTTGGTGTACTCAGTTGCTAGCTTCTCAGCATTCTAGAAGAAATGGGGTGTACCTGGGTCGAGGATGGAAAAAGTCTCCTGAAATGCAATATCGCCACATATCTCCTCTTCCTCAGTGATTTGGGTCAAATGGACTAAACTTAACAAAAAACTTAACCAAAAAACGTAACGAGGATGACTTAGACTTTGATGCACTCAGTTGCTAGCTTCTCAGCATTCTAGAAGAAATGGGGTGTATCTTGGTCGAGGATGGAATAAGTCTCCTGAAATGCAATATCGCCACATATCTCCTCTTCCTCAGTGATTAGGGTCAAATGGACTAAACTTAACAAAAAACTTAACCAAAAAACGTAACGAGGATGACTTAGACTTTGGTGTATTCAGTTGCTAGCTTCTCAGCATTCTAGAAGAAATGGGGTGTACCTGGGTCGAGGATGGAAAAAGTCTCCTGAAATGCAATGTCGTCACATATCTCCTCTTCCTCAGTGATTAGGGTCAAATGGACTAAACTTAACAAAAAACTTAACCAAAAAACGTAACGAGGATGACTTAGACTTTGGTGTACTCAGTTGCTAGCTTCTCAGCATTCTAGAAGAAATGGGGTGTACCTGGGTCGAGGATGGAAAAAGTCTCCTGAAATGCAACATCGTCACATATCTCCTCTTCCTCAGTGATTAGGGTCAAGTGGACTAAACTTAACAAAAAACTTAACCAAAAAACGTAACGAGGATGACTTAGACTTTGATGCACTCAGTTGCTGGCTTCTCAGCATTCAAGAAGAAATGGGGTGTACCTGGGTCGAGGATGGAAAAAGTGTCCTGAAATGCAATATCGTCACGTAACTCCTCTCCCTACGCGTCCCCTGAAATGCAATGTTTCACCTGCAAATCCATCGAATCCATTAACTTGCATGTCACCTTCCGTGGCATTCGGCCAGAAGGAAACGAAAGTCACAATGGGCTACATATCTGCGTATGCAAACGATGCTGTCATCTGACAGATAAATGTTTGCTACTTCAATCGCTCTCGTAAGATGCCCTCACAAATAAAGAGAAAAACAAAAATCAATTGTTCTCGTCAAAGACTTACCGCTCCCTATTCCCTCTGGTCCAATTGTTCGAGACATTAAATATATTTTATGACATTTCTCAAACCTCTTGAACCCGCAAAATCTGTGGTCAAGTTTACTTCAACCAAACTAGTATGCAACGATGGCCAAGGTAAGAATGTTATGATTGTGACCATCAACCGGGTATGTTCTTGAGTGACAATAAAATTTATTTTATCTTCCCAACTTTAAAGCCTGTGAGTACGCGATAGGACATAACATTCAACACGCAGGACATGCGCTATTTATGATGTTGCTGTTAATCACATTGAATATATGTATAGGTACATACATTTGAATACCGCGTTCGTGCTCATGAGAAATGTGCACAGGAGCGCCAACAAGTATCTTTTAGTGCAGTAAAAAGTTATTACTTGTTGTTCTTGAGGAGTGAAGACTACAGGGGACGGTAGCTGTTTTAATTCATGAATGGTTATAACAATTCGTTTCCCTTCTCCGAAGGAAACTCATTAATAGGTAATTAGTAGCCTTGGCCACTTTGGGGCTATAAATTAAAAGAAATATGCTTCTGTTATTAAGTACATTTTTCTTTTGTATCTTCAACTTTATTTCAAAGGCAAAAAACAATCTCATTCTTTCCATGTGGCCTTCTCAAGGACGTTTAAAAGTGTTTTATGCTTTGTTATCATGGTTAGTTGAATTCACAGGAGATGCTGCCAATAGTTTTTTTTTGAGAACAAATTTAATGCAATGAATTTTAAAAGTTAGACTTTGTTGGATTGAAATTTATTGAGAAACCATTCCTCTTTACAGATTTTACTGTGGGCATTGGAAAGTCTGAGCTTGACTTGTGAGTTGTACTTTACACATTCCAGTTAGTTGGTACAGACCTTCTGCTTTATTAAGCGATAAAAACTCACACAGAGCTTTACAAAGGAATATCTCCAGGAATTTGAAAATCATTTCAACTAACAATGGTGAACAATGTTCAACTAACCGGTTTGACTCCCAGAGGATGGGCAATTCAACTGATCGTCCACTTCAACAAATCTCTGTCTGGTTGGTGGCTTAAGGTCCAAAAGAGTGTACTCACGCTCGAGTTTTTTCCCAATGCAACGAATTGCCTGCACACTGATGCCATGATGACGACCGTTCGCACGTTCGGCAACCGTTTAATGATGAATGATGAAACTAATAACTTGACTGAATATTTTGACAGGTGGATGTCATTGGTAACTTTGACAGTTACTGAAACATAGCAATTGGAAAAATTGTCATTGCTATCTAGTCACACTTTACTATTATTTTGACGCAAAGGTTTAGATGACTTGACTTTGAAACAGTAGATTTGTAACATATGGCGAACACTAGGCCACAAAATTTTCTCCTTTGATCTCAGAAATTGTTATTCAATTCTAACACAATTTCTTCATGTGAACTAAATTAGTCCTTCAAAGTGCTTCTGATCAACTATCTACAGTCAAGGTCGATTGGATGAATTCCTCTTCAGCGCCCTACACACTCAAGTAAATTATCAAGTTCATCTTTAATCCACCAGCATGCCATCGTAATTGGAAGCCACTCTCGATTGCTACAGATGTTGCTGGGCTCAAACACAATCTTACTCCCAAAGAAGGCAGACTTCAAAAAATCTCCAACACCCAACACGCATTAATGATGCTGCACTAAGAGAAGCATGCTGCAGCTCCCGGTACCCTATCGCACATAGTTGTCCATGTCCACTTCGCGCTACTCCGCTCTACACACAGGTATATGTATGTACAGAACGTACCATGCGAAAGTAGCCTGTGGAATCGCACGATGCAATTATGCCGGTGAGACAATTTATGACATACAATGGTCGGAGATCTTGTTTTATATATCACACATCTCCTGCACTCGTTCGATTATATATGCGCTTATGAAAATCATAAACTTCCTTCATGTGACATCCGAGCAACGAATATGCATTTCAATAAAATACGATAAAAGCCATATAAATCACCTAAAAGGTTCCCCTGGTCACGCTTTGGGCCACGAATGTGTGTAGCATAATTGTAGGAAGAAAGGACTCTCTGTGTGATGGTCCCCAAGGTGCTGCCTTGCCGTGGGGTTTGTATTCGCCGTGAAATGCTAATTTGCTTTGAGTAAACAAACAATTTACAATAAACAATCAAAAGTTTTGTATCTTTTGGATCCCGAAAATGGTCACACACAGCACAGGTACTTGGTGTATGATCTCTTCCTGGAATGCCACTCGCACGGATATTCTGAAGCGCAAAAAACGAGACCTATGACTATGACGAATGACGATGGAGTACGGTGGTGACGAAGATAGGCATTCTGTGCTTATAAGGTGCGAATGTCTGATTACTGCACACACGCATTCTAAGCGATCATAGCTTGTCACTTTAGATCAAGATCGGGAGCAAGTGTTGGTTTTTTTTTCGTGCAGCATTCTTCGTACGCGTACACGTCTAATAACTCAAACCAAAGAATTCCCTCGTCCTATTGCCATATAATGGGATCACACCCAACCGGTAGGTGATTAGAGTGAACGTGTCAATTTGGATGGAAATGATTTTAGATATTTTACCAGCATCTGGTAGCCCATGTCTGTGCGTTCTGGCATCACTTAAGAACGCAAGTTGATATGTCCTCAGGTTACTTGGAGTTGATGTGGCTACCAATCATCAAACCGCAAAACCAAAGAAATTCGCCTGAAACCATCGCACAGTCAAAATTAATTGCGACTTATGTGTCGGATACACAATTATGGTACGAACCGTCTCTCGGAGAAATGTCATAACTAATTGCCATGTTGGATTTAAATTTTGAGATTTTCTGACACACGATTGCACTTTGCATCCGGCTTTCTCAGTTTTTGATATGGGATGCTGCACTCATTAATTTCATTCATCGAATCAAAAGAGTCTAGACAGAAACTGTCAAAAAGATTGCTCTGCTATTATGTGTGTGCAGATTCAGATGTGCATATAATTTTAATATTTTGACTGACAGATTCAGAGGAGAGTCTTTTTTTTTTTCTTGAAGGCAGGTTATTGTACTTGATTACGTTCACAGCATAAACATATGTAGGTAGAAAGTCGTCGATGTTATGGACATCCTTTAAAAACTCTTTCACCATCAAGAGTAGTGGTTATTCGGGTTGAGAGGATGTCAGGCTGGGGGAGACATAAGTCATGATATGGTTTCTTTAGCAAAGGATGTAGTAGATTGGTAAAACCGCTGTAGCTCGCTCAGATGCACCGATTTCAGATGCACCGATTTCGTCTGGGCGAAGGGTGACGAAAGAACAACAACAAAAGTAGCCATTCAAGTGGAGGCCTTGATAGGAAAAAATAATAAATAAATAAAATACAAAAGTAGCCCTTCAAATGTGCTAAAGGCGTTTGGCCTATCTAGGGGACATACATAAAAGTAAAAACGAGTAAACTGTTTCAAAGGAGGCAACTTACTCGATCTTAAAACTGGGAACAAGCTTCACAATTGTCTATGGAATATATTATGAAATCCATTCACCGATATCAGTTTCGGAAAACATGGTTTAATAACAACTCCAACCTAAAAACCTCACCAAACTGTCAGTCACTGTGTGGAGATGGAGACCTTTCCACTACATCTCTTCTGTTTTCGGAGTCCCAAATCAAAACAAATGGCAGTGATCTTGATCGCTTAAAATAGTTTTGTGTACAAAATTCTCCTTTCCCCCATCGAATCAGGCTAGGTTCAAAAAAATGTAGATCAAGGCGGATAAAATCAGTTCGTTTGATCATCGTGCAATAAACACTCTTTCAGCTACAGCGGCGAGATCTTGCCGGATGAAACCAATTGGAGCCTTCACATTACTAAGTTTTCCAAAAACGATCGCATTCTCTATACCTGTATAGCTGTGCCAGAAGGTACCTAATGATGAAGAAAAGCAGTAGGAACCTTACCGAGCAAGTATGCTATATTTTCACAGTTTTCGAAGCGAATTTTCAGTATTCCACTAGGAGTACGTAACATATTTATAGTTAAACATTGACAGTTCTACAATAACGTGAACTTTAAAATGACACCTTTTGTTGAATCCCGTGGCACTTAAAACTTCGGATTGAAATTTTGTGTGCCTATTTGTGTAATGTAAAATATTTTGAGTAATTTTCATCAAAATCTTTTAAAAGAAAAATCCCACATAGGATATCCGCTTACAAAATGTTTCCCCCACATCCTTCACCGGGTGTCTAAATACGAACCAGTGTCAGTGAACACTTGCATAATTTCACCCTCGTTTTAATATTTTCCCTATTCGTTATGGCTAAGCCCCAAGGGTGGATTTTACCATAGCAATCTCGAGCGTTTGCCTTTTACACCTCCGCCCATGAGCTGCCGGGGTTAATAAGGCAAAGGCAGTACAAAAAAAAGTGTCATATCGCACTAATCCGCTGCATAGGTTACGGCTGTGAGCTTTAAAAGAGGGTGTCGTTCGTTCATTTTAATAATTTCAGCAATTTCATGGGTTTTATATGTTAATTTCATTAAAAAGACATTTTTGCATATTATTCAGGAGTTCAGACTGTGCAGATGCTTTTGGTTGAAGGATTTCAGTACATGTATATGTATGTAGATGCGGGCGTTTCTATAGTTTACATCGCTGCAGAGGGGGGAATTACAAAATACTTAAAAAATTCAACACTTGGGGTAGAACATACGACTGTTGCGGGGATCAAAAGATTTTATGGATCAGAACAGAAGTAATTGGCTTTTAACGATTATTTTCCGGTCGATAGGGTAGAGAATTATGAAATTAATGGAAAGGTTTAATTGATTTAAGGTAATTATTTGACGCCAGTACTTAGTATCCAGAAAATATTGTAAAATGTTCCTCTGAAAGTTTGTCATCTAGTATGTCCGTGCTGTATCTATCAAACTAAGCAAATTCACATGATAAGTACCGGCACGTTACAACTGACGAACGGCAGCATCCCATCGATCATAGCCAGTAAGTATAAGGACTTCGCTGATGACAACAATGATGACGACAAAATTTACATAATGAATTGAACGTTTAAGGGTACTTGTGTACTTGATGGAAACTCTTTAGAAGTTTGTAAAGAACCCTTGACGCAAAAAGGGGTTGATTCAAGAGAACCGCCATGAATAGTATTCAAATTTTGTGCTAGCACTGTCTATGTCGTGGAAAGTATTGTTAGAGACAGAAGAACGTTTGTAGTTTCAAATGAAAAATGAACGAAACTGCAACTAGACGAGTAATTTTATTTCAATAAAGATTATTAAGTTTTGGAAACTAAAAAAAATTAAAGGTTTTAGTGGATTACACCTATATTGAGTCAATCTTGGATCCACCTGATTAAACTGACAACAAACTCAACATGTTCGCTTGGTGAGTTAAATACATTTTGTAAATTTTTAGATAATTTTGTAACAATTTTATATGTTGCTGCTATAGGTACATTCATATGTCAGTCACATTCAGGCCAGATGTCCTTGTCCATGCACACATTGATCGCCCATCGTATACGGCTTTTGGCGATGGGCCAACTCATCGCTAGCGGCAGTAGGTACCTCCTTCTTATCTGTTTTGCTCAATGTGTCCTTATTGGACATTAAGGAGTTCGGTTATCTTGGTCTAATTTCTTCCATTGCATCTCGGGTACGCTATGGAACTGTTTTACAACTGGTTGTTCAGCATTGCATAATTATTAAGATTTCTGTCTGCAGAAGTCTACCTGGCTCTTCATAACTTATCAGAGTGATTTGTTTATCCTCCACATAGTAACATGAATCATATCGCTAGTGGACCTGTCTTATCGTTCTTTGGAGCCATCGAGCAAAGGTACCTCTCCTGCGCATGGTGAGCCAAATAAATTGCCGAAAACCCTTTCAAAAATGATAAACAGCAGATGAAGTGGTGATCAATATTTGACGAGCCATTTTCACTCCATATTCCCTCCTGCCTCCAGATGGTCCTCAGGTATAGAATAGCAAAATTTTATGGTTCAGGGTTGATATTTGCGCTTTCCATTTCATTTTCTTATATTTCCCCAAAATATTTCGAGTGAGTTGAACAAGGATTTGGGGTCATTCACTTCGCAAGTCTAGAAGAAAAGAACAACAAGTATTAAACTCTTGAGAACGGGTGTGGATTTCACCATAATACTTCAGACAACAAAAACCGAAAATTATTTAAAAATCGAAGTAATCCCGGATGACACAGGTTGTAGCAGGCGTAATACCTAAACATGGTCACTAGGAGCCTATTATCTCTAATCCTACCTCTCGTAGGACTCAAGGTTCTGTGATTTGATTTTCATGCTAAAGGCAGTAATGCAATCGTATTTGTAGAGAAACCCTCCAGGTTCAGGGATGTGTGTTTCGTGTCAAAATTGATTTGAATACTAAAAAACAGCCTATTTCGAGGACTGGGTGTTGCATTATTTGAACGATAAGTCATTTTATAGTAAAATATGTCTCACTAGCTACATTACAAAGAATAAAGAACACTAAGTTTGTGCAATACCACCAACAGAAACAATCCGTTTTGAATTAAATTTAAAAAGAATTCTCTTTCAGGTTGTACATATGGCTTCATACAATATATTCCAAATACTTCCCATTCCATTCAAACATCATCCGCACGACATATTTTCAGTTGCAACAAAGTGCCACATTCGCTCATTCGATAATAATTTGAAAATAAATTCTTTTAAGATCGTTCTTCATCCCAGCGCGTCTCATGATGCATGTCTGCAACATTGCGCAATCTTTCGGGATGGTCTATAAGAATGATTGTATTTAAAATACATCTCAGTGCGATAAAATTATCTCATTAGGGTCATAGTGTCAACGCAGCAGCAGTGCATTTGCATATCTTGGCGCGTCTCTGAACCATCTCCCGTTCAAAGTGAATCACTCCACTATGGCGGCGTAGTCTAAAAATAAATAAACATTCATTGTTCGCGCAATGGACTGTTGAAAATTAATTTATAGGACATCCGCTTTTGGACACTTGTCCTCTGGGAATTCTGTAAATGTAGTAACAAGCAGATTAATCAGTGCCTCAACTGGGTAATCCTGTGAAATCACTTTTTCTTTTTGACATATCTCTCCAAGGTCCTTTTGTGATATAATTTCACACTTTGTTGTCCTTCTGACAGATGCCACTTGTTTCCCATTATTATTTATTTATTTGTTAAAGTTGCGATTCTTTTTTTTTTTCATATTTCAACCCTCGGTGTTAAATCCGTGATGAGTGTACTCTACATTGTCAACAGCCAGTTCTTTTTGTCAAAATCTCAATTCGTTCTTTTTTTGCTTTTAGGGAGAATCTTTCACGCTTACACCCCACCATTTCGAATGCATAATAAAAATTCCCTTGAGGGCAAGTGAAAACAGCAAGGACTCGGCGAACGACTGCTGAACAAACAAACATTTATATTGTCACCCTGTATATTTTGAACAATTTTATTCATTATGGAACAATATGATGTTTAAAAATGTCCTGTTGTATCACCCCACTGAATTTTGGATATAAACAAAAAAATCAGAATTGAAATAATGTAGTGATACCGCGTGCGTAACCCTATGGATTGTGACAGAGTGTTGTCCGTGGCCGTGCGAGGAATAAAGAAGAACTCCGTTGTTTGCCTACACGTAGGGTGTACTAGTGACGGAGTGTTTTAAACAAATTATGGTTTAAAATTTACACCGCTTTGGGGTTGCAAACACCCCGGGAGGTTGTTTATGTTTATTTTTATCCTTCGCGTTATTTTTGAAATTTTCCCTTTTACACTTCAGGGATAGGAAAAGGGTGTACATGTCGAAGACGAAGATATTGAGTATTTTCGCGAAAAATTTGACTACTGTTTCCTTGGTTGTTCCAAATTGCTTTTCCTAATACAAACAAGAAGTCGAAGCATAGCTGTGTATTGGTCTCAGGGCCTCAACTCAAGGTCTAATGGAATAAAGTGTTTAGCGAAAGCTAAATTGAGCCTGCTAAGGTTCCTTACAAGATGTAAATGTGGAAAAAAAATCTATCATTGAATTCTGACGAGGAGGTTTTCTGCGGCAATAACTTGGCTAATTCATCAAGCCACATTTCTGTACGGAAATTCCTTGCTGAAGCAAGAGGCACATCGGATATTGCTCCCTGAAATAGAAATGTTAAAATGTGGTTAGATCGTCACACAGAAAAGAAGGTTACTTCTCTTTAAATTGAGTCTCAGCTATGCAACACTTTTTTGACGACAATCCACTTTGATCGGATTGAAAAAAAAAACTTTATTGGCTTCTTTTTAATGTTTTTAAACAATTTTAAGGAAGCCACGCAGTATGAACTTGCAAGGAGTGTTGTAGGCTAACTTGCTAGCTAAAGAGTGATAGCTTTACCTTAGTCAAAAGTAGTGCAGGAGTGACGGAACAAATTATTTGTAGCAGAGAAAGATAGACCATTTCAATGAGGATCTACCGGGCTGGAGACCATCCTTTTATAAAACATATCAATTCACAAGCGGGAAAGGAACTAAATTAACAGAAAGTAAAAGTGTCATTAATGTTTGCCTTAGAGTGATGCGACTTTTGTTGCTCAGTTAACTTTTTTGAACTTTGTGAAATTCCAGTGTTCAAGTGTCAGGCTGTATAGAACGCTAGCACACCTAGACCAGCAATAGGTCCATTGTGCTGCCACGGATCATAGGCGAACATTTTTCTTTACCTAATCGATAACCTATCTTAAACTTCGTACAAGTTGTTATAAGAGAAGACCCATGAATGAAGCTTTCTAATGCGGAAGAGAGCTAGTCAGAAATAAAGGTGGAAAATGGTTTCTCGTTCTTCTGCAAAAGTCATTCTTGTCTATAAGAGAGTGTCCCGTAATGACACCTATAGTAATGCAGACCTGGAATTTGCAAATTTTTAGAGCACTTCAAATCCAGCATCGAGCAAATCTGTTTGATGTCCAGTTGTCAAACTCGATGGCATCTAGTTTAAGGTTTACTTAGTTTGCATGTAACTGGTATCTCTACCTTTCTTTTATATGGCGAAATGGCTAGAGTTGTTCTTATTCTGAGAGATAATCGGCAGTTTAGAGCTATGAGAACTCTATCAAGAACGGATTCGAAAATAGATTTTAGATAGGTAGAGAGAAATTTAGTGCAAGACTTATGGTTTTATGTTGGGTCACGCTTGCTACAAAAACGGAAAGAGAAACTAATTGGATGCCTTTCCTTTATTATCGTAAAGCATTGTAAGGAGCATCAAGGATATCACTTACTTAACCTGGTTTCAGTAGGTTGGTTAAAAATACACCGTAAGACATATGGGTTTCGAAATGACGTACGAACTATGAATGTACTTAAATGTACCTATAGCTCCACTAGTTGGTTCTCGATCAAGATACAAAGTAAAAGAAGATTGGAATTCTCTACCAGCAGGTTCATAGTATCGCACTTCTTTGACAGAACCCTTTCCTTGAGCTTAGAGTAGCTCAATCTAAACCTATGCGTGTAGGTAATAATAAGAACAAAGCTCATGCAAATTGTGTCATAGCGCAAAGGGTTACGGCGTTCCCCAATTTCCTCAGAAAAAAATGTAAACATTAAAGAAACAAAGACAGTACCTCTCTTATCGCTTCAGCTCATATCTCATTCTGATCATATTAATTATTTTCCATTTCAGTTGAAACGACATAAAACAATAAACTCTACCGAGTAAAGTGCATTTCATTTGTCAACTTAACGAGTGCTCTTGAATAATATATGTATGCATGTAGTATGTATCTGTATGAATAAAAAAAAAACACTCATTCATCCAAGCGTATGCATCCACGTAGATGTCATTCGTGTTCCAAAAATAAGAATTGATTGCAGGAAAAGAAAGCAAGCACAGAAAAAACAAGTAAAAACGAAATAAAATTTGCGAAAAAAAAGAGCGCGACAGAAAAGTATACACAAAACATGAAACAACGAAACACAACTGTCATTCTCAAATTGACAGATGAAAATCAACTCCCCGAATGAACATATTCAATTTGATCGGAACGATGTTTGCAAATAAATTGCAAAATTCAAAATCCGCTCCACATGCGATATGCAGTCATGCATCCAGCTACTAGCTCTACAGCCACTCAGAAATCCTCCTGAATGCATCTGCTAAAAATGTGCAAATAAAAGATACAAAAACCATCCAACGGAATTACTACTACGGAGTATTGATATTTTTCCATTTTTTTCCTCCTTTTTTTTGTGTTTTTTTTTGTTATTTTTCTGTAAGGATTTGCTGTAGTTGTGCCTTTTTATTCAAATTTTTTATTTGAATCCAGGAAAACTGCTTGCATTTGTTATTGTGTTTAGGCAGCTTCGGTTCGGAAGGGGTTGAGGTGATAAAAATGAATGAATCAGTAGAGAAAAACAAAAAATTCAATATTGCCGGTATTTATTTTATTCGGGTGAGTATTGTATTTGAATTTTTTATGCTACTTGGCGCAGATATACAAAGTTGTCAAATAAAATGGTTTTCATCCTAAGCTACGAATGTAAATGCGATCATTTGACAGCGAGCAGTATGTACATTTATTGGGAATGGGCTCCGGAAAGCTTGGAGATGATTGCTTTTGAAAGTATGGATGTGTGTAGTATTTTGTTATTTTCGATGCTGGAGTCAATAGATAAATCGGTGGAAAAACTAAACGCTGAATTTGACAGCATGTGTACATTGGCAGTACATACATTGTGCATCCTGGGAGCCAAGTGGCGCTGGCATATGTTTGGCGATGTGTAGTATGCCTTAATGGGGTTACAAGTGGCACTTGCCGTGGTACTACAACTCAGCGTTCACAATTGGTCGAATAATGGCATGTTAATAGTTCTGCATTTCGTCTCGCATCACTCACCATCAGCTGGAGTCACGTCAACTTTGAGCAGAGGTGCAACCAGGTTTGATAGGTTCGTAGAACCAGTCTGTCAGATTGACGGATTGTAAACTCATTACTCATTGAGTCATTGAGTCATTGAGTCTTAAGTCCTGTTTCATGTACATATATATCTGCAAATATGGAGATGGATCTCGTTTAAGCTCGAGAAGATACAGACGAGAACGCAAAGATTTACGGGTTTTTAGTGAGGATCATTCCCTTCAAGAAGCCCAAATCAAATATTGGTTCATCTAGCAGGAGGTGGCATTGGAAATTAATAGAAAAATGTGAGATTTGTATGGAAAGTGGTGATATTTTGATATTATTCTGAAACCCAACTTTGAGGTTAGTAAGGAAATACACTGTCTGAGAACAATATGTCGTAAGGACACCGCTCGCCAATGTCTAATTTCTCACCACAATCTCCTTCAAACGAATGGACAAGGCCTACTGCTCAATGGCTGGCCCAAAAGAGGTCTTTTGTTTCAAGAAGCTTCTCAAGACAGTACTACTCTCGGATGTTTGTCAGACGCTCGTGAGAAGTGTTGTCTAGCATTCGAACTTCCAGTCTCCAGGTTCGTAGGCTCCAACACATAGCCAAAGCGAGCTTTTACTTTGAGAATTAACTCGGGGCTACTGGCACATATTCAGTATACATGACTGGAGTTAGTCCTTCCTTCCTTAATCCTATGAGAGAAATACTAATTTGCTAGTGAAGCCCATAAAAGGTGGGGTAAACTTTTGGCCAAATGTTCTGGAACTCCGTCATTCCACAAGATTACCAGTTTTAGGAGAAATTAAAATGGCAGAGCCCCATCTGTATCCGAACATTGAATTTATTTAGAGCATCTACCTCGCATTCAACGTACATATGTATATACGTAAGTAGTCTACCGTGTCACGTCACAAAATTCAGCAAAACCTCGAAGTTGTAAGCCGTGTCAATGCGATTATTTATGTCTTACCCTCCAATTGACTACAAGTATTCTATTATTTTTCCGACAAATTTCTCGGTACATTCTGTAAATCAATCCACGAATCTGACAAAAATAAATTTATAATATCTTCACATTTATTCCGCCGAAAATTAGGCAAATTACCTCCACGCTTCTACCTTTTTTTTCTGCCTCGAAAGATAAGTCTACCGTCACGAAAATTCGTAAGACATTCCGCAGCAGGACATGCTTTTTATTTATCTCTACCGCTTTTGAATGTCAATTCTTATTAAGGACTAAACACAATTGATTGATTTATTTTGCAATTATAATCATAGATTCATCCCCCGGTGAGGATTTTCCCCATCGCAAGCATAAAAAAAATGATAAAACCCAAAAAAAAAAAAGTTTAAAATTCACAAAAGCCATTCGGCAAACGCAAAAGATACGAAAATTCCCTGATCTCCGTGAGAGAGAGCGTGAGACTTAATAAGCCGAATAATGTTCCATGTAGCTATGCAAAATTAGGGATGAAACACCACCGCCAACAGTGTCATGAAGCAATCCACCGATAGACGGGTAGGTGGGGTGGGGCTCACAAAAAGTATCTTGTAGATAATTTATGTCCATTTCACTATTGATTTAATGCGCTTACAGGATGCTTAGCATTTCTAGCTTCTTATTACAAAATTTCTACTTTTTTCCTTGTAATATCCGAGGGTGGTTAGGTACGTGAAGCAACACCTTGTGACCCGCGCTCCCTTGCCATAGCTACTGCAGGTTAATTTCAGATTCTGTTTCTGCTTTTCCAATTATTTTTACTTTTTTTTTTTTTTTGTTCTCTCGGCATGAATCGAAAATCGTCAAATTGAGGGAATCTGTTGGGGTGCCTTCAGGATAGGCAGCCATGAGAGCTGGTGGTGCGGAGAGTGTTGCAAGTGTAATTGTAATTTCATGGATTGAAAAGGTCACAGATGTCGTTTTGTTCGTTGATTTCCCCAGCATATAATTGAACATCAAGTAATGTAATGGGTGATTGGTCAAGTGCGATGAAGGAAGAGAAGTTAAATACTTGACTGGGTACACCCTTGAATATTAGTATTTAGGAAATATATCTTTTCCGTGTTGGCGGTGTTGTGTTTTTTTCTTTTTGGGTTTTTCGGACTAAAATTGCTGTTTGAGTCTTTATTTGATTAGATTCCTAGTAATGTGAGCAGTATGGGTGCATAACAACGACTGGCATGAAATCGAGAATTGATGGGCCAAATGGGAGTCATTAACTATGTTCTGGAACGATTTTCTTTCGGATCAAAGTTAGAGAAAGCAGTTTATCTTAGAACGTGGTAGAAAACATTGAAAAAATTAAGAAATAATTCCGTCAAAGTAGGCAGGCGTAGAGTCTTTTTTCCAAAACTATAAAGATTGAGCGAAAAATCTCCATAAGTCGTCACCAGCGGCAAGAGCAGTAGAGGAGAGCCTACGAGAGCGTCATGACAGGAGCTATTCAGAATTTCTCTAAGAAATGCAAGCAACTGGCTGTAGGTTTCAAATCTGAATCACAGGCTCTTCGAAATAATGGAAAAAGTCAGATCCTAGTTTTGCCGCATATTCAAGGCATATTCTGCTGAAGGTTGTGTATTGTACCGACCTGTACAACATCGATTTTGTTCCATTCTCTCCTGGCATTTTGGACCACATTCGTCAATACGTACCAATGTAGTTTATATCGACTATAGATGTGACTTTCATGCTTAGACACGTCCTGGTGGTATCCACGAAACCACTTTAAAACAACATATAGTGCAATTCAGTGCAGGGAGCTCTATTTGAACTCGTGATGCCTAAGATACTGGACAACGTGCAATGTATAGAACAGTTTAGTAAATCTACTCTGAAACTTTTGGTTTCTTGCACTAGATTTACTTAAATCGCTGACACGATTTTCTTAATTTAGTTCTTGCGCAGGAAATAAGAAAATACATAGAAAGCAATGCCTTTTATAAGGCTGCGATACCCAGATCACATCGGCCAAAGTGATGGTCCGTAGAAGACTGATCTTTCCACGTCTTCTACATTAGGCGGAGCGTTGCACTAAAGCGGTTCAGATATTGGGGGCTTGTTCAAAAGAAAAAGTATTTCGTCTAATATTCACTTACGTATGCTCAACCAATTTGGGTGTAATCGACTGCGTTGGGTCGATCGCAGTGTACTTTACTTTCAAATCGCGAACATGACTGTAATCACGCCAGATTGCGACGGATTGTTGGCTGAATCAATTTCGATGACCTAAATTAGATGCAGAAAGCTCTAACCGCCGACACTGCTTTACAGGCAAGGACAACACGGGACTAGGTCTTGTACGAAAGATTTTTGCAGAAGCTGCATGGATGAAGAAGAGTTGGAAACCATGCCCTATCTTCTCTGTTTTTGCCCAGTACTCTTCCCAGCTCTTTGGGAGCATTTTTCCTTCATGATCTGCCGAATGTACCCTTAAATAGTCTCCTAAGTTTAAGTAGAAATTCGAACGGGTTTTAACGAGTAGGTAGAGAGAATTTATACCTTCCATCTGCGTGGTATGACAACGGACCTTCCAATGGTTCAAGGACCCACTTCACCTTTCAGTGACTCTAACTAAGGTCACCTATACCAGGACATTTCCACTTCTGCAATATTGATGACATCCATTTCAGGATTTGTAGTTCTGATTAAAACCATTGATTACCAAGAAATGCAACATAGATGTATGTATGTACATACATACAACGCCATCGCTCTAGATGTAATACACATCCTCCAGTTTATAATTAATTCTCCAATATTACAAGTCCTGCTCTCCATCCTAGTCGAGTAATTTTTATATTCCAAAACAATACTCCCCGTCCAATTGGCAAAAAAGGGCAATTGAAAATTCGCAACGGAATTCATCTGCCCCCATTCCACCATTCATTCCAAACAAAGGTTTCAACTACAGCAGGAAATCATCATCATAGATTCACTTTATTGTTGGCCATTTAAAATCTCATCGCGTACAACATGAGAGGGTAGCTCAAAATGAAAACTCATCTAAGGGAGAATACTGCAAAAAAAAAGAAGAGGAAAAAAAAAGTACAAAACATTTTTGCAACAACTCGAGCCGTTGTTGTTCTGGCTAAAAGACGAGGGTTACTTTGCAAAATTAATCATTTAAAAGGAGGTAATTATTTCACTCGAGATACCATTGCCAGTTGGCCGATGTTGCAGCCCACTTTTTCTTCCTTTGTTTTTTTTTTTTGTTGTTGTTTAAATTTTTGGCTCTACTTTGGGGTCAAGTTTTCGATGACACTTAGTGCTGATACTCTGTATGGAAGGATGCATGTCCGTCAGTCCGAAATAGCTATGGAAACTGGACATATGACTGGACTTCGCTTCAAGGTATGCAACGGGATCTAATCTAAGCGATTAGTTTTGCGTGATCCCATCGATCTTAGTTTAGTGAACCCACGCTCTAATGATTTCCCAAATTTAGAATGGATTCACAAGAGAGTAGTTCCATTATTTCAACAATTTCTAGTCTATAGACACCTTTTCCGAAAAAAGGATTCCCCCTAACTTACATTGCACCCTTCACCAGAGAATGGGTCACAATAAAATGAAAATTAAAAGTAAACAGAGGAGATGAAGATGACGTTTTGATAAAGTGATAACTGGTATTTTCACGCCTCACCAAAAACGATGACACATCCGTGTTTCAACATATGTCTATTCACAGATTAATAAGCCCAGATACTATGCGACATGCATCCTGATTTTTACGCAGTACACCCCTTAGCTGTGTACCTACTCCTTTTGGTTGTAGTTATAGCATCCCTTAGCGATAATTGATATATCATGTGGAAAATTCTCCACATGTGTCACATCCCAATATTTAGTTGTCATAAAGGGACATTTAATGTCAGAGTGGTGTTGAGAAATGACATGGGCATGAGTTGGAGTTAGCTGTCTGATTAGATGGTACAATGATGATAGTGTGACGATACGTTGAATAATCTAAGAAATTAACTTACGTTTGATTTGAATGCATTCTTGCATGGTATCATATAAGTATAACCTGAGAAGAACATTATGATGACTGGGAGAGAAAGAAGTTTCATCTTTTCCGGTCTTGAAGGAAACGTTCAGTATATTCCGTAATAGTATTACCATAGTCAACTCAGCACTTGGCTGTTTTTTATTTATTTACCTAAACTTACATTACCTTAATCCCAAGACAACACCTATAAATCCTTGGCCGCCGCACCTCTCACGAGTGTCTGACAGACATCCGAAAATGTTATGAAAAACCAATAAGGGGTGGTATAGTCCTTCACCATGTTTGGTCATTGCATATCTTCTTACAGCTTTAAAACAATATTTTTTTTCGATCTTGTCTTCACATCTAGACTAAGATGCTCATTTGTTATGAAAATTGCTGTTTCAAGCGCCCTTTAGTTTCATATCCTAAGCAACATCAGTGGGTGCCGTGGCTCAGTGGTTAGGACGTTGGACTCTGGAGACTATGGGGTTCGAGATCGAATCCCGGTCGGGGAACACCTAAAAAGTTTTTCACGGCCCCACCTCTCGCGAGCGTCTGACAAACATCCGAGAGTACAGTTCTCCGGAGAAATCTTCTCAAATACAAACTCCCCTTCGGACACGGCATTAAACAGTATTCCCCCTCCATTCGTGTAAAGAATATAACACGCACAACACGAATGGTTGTGAGAAGCTGGACCCTGGGTCCCATCGACCTGTAGCGCCAAGTATTTATTTGTTTTTTAAGCAACATCAGAATCACCAACCTAATTGGACATATGAAGATCCTTGAAAGAATTCCGCTGTTATCCTCACCGGCAGTTTGCATCTCGGAAAAGAATCAGTCTCTTTATCTCAAGCGATATCACAAAAGATCTTCACGAGGTCTTGGTGCATCTTTATCCTATTTCAAAGCCCATCACCCCAATTATCCTTAAAGAAAGGTGCTCTCTATGATTATGGCAGGAGTGCTTACGGGTCACAGCATCATCGGTAGACATAGTATCAGAATAGGCCTTCGTGCAAGGCGAAATCTTCCTCTGCTATATTCTCACTTTCTATGTTCTCGCCTGAAATCGAAGACTTATTGGAGCAGAGCTTTGGTGTCCATTCGCTCTACATGACCTAGCCGTCATAGGAGACTAATGCATACTTTTCTGATCAGCTCTATGTTGCTGTACAGCTCGTAGAGTTCTCCTCCTCCAAAGTACAACAATTCAATTCTAAAAGTAGTTACTATTCATTAATGCGACATTTAAAGGATATGTGCGATAATTTAGATAAGAATTATGATTTTTACTTGAGAATAGATCTGAAGGTATACACTTCCCCAAGATTCCATTCCTTTTTACAACGACAGTGTCCTTCAAACAATTTGGGCCAACTTTTTGGCTTTATTTGGTAGGACATAGGCAAGTATTTCCCTTAGGTGACGCTATAGTCCTATTCCCATGCAATCAATAGATCGAAGGAAACGCTCGTACACAGTATTAAATTACAATAAAGTAATATTGTCATACATTTTGATTAAAAAAAATATATATGTATAACGTTTCCACCAAAACATAAAAGAAAATAAAAAAAAAAATAACAAATTTTAATTAAATCTCGTCATTCTCAAAAATAAAATAAAAAAAAGTAAAAAGTTAATCGAAATAAATAAAATTTACATCGTCCTACATTTTTACAAATTTCATTCGAATTTTCCGTTAATTAAAAACCAATCAAATTTTAAGTCGTTTTTGTGCATTCCATCTGTATCTGCGTTGCTCTTTGAGTGAAAAATAATAAAAATTTAATCAATCGCCTGATTGACGACATGTCGATCAATTTGATTGTTACAGGATGGAAGGAAGAATGCGATAGCAAAAGCAAAAAAAGACAACTGCCCTGGAAACACTGTGCTACATGACGTTTATACTGCACAAGTTGTGGTATGACGTGTATGAGTTTTTTTTTTGTTATTTATTTATTCATTTGTGAATCCTTGTTTATAACAATGTCGTTCACAAACATTAATGAAAATAGATGAAGATTTTTTGTTTTGTCTATTTGGATTCCATCACCTGCATTCTGATATGTATACGAAGCTTTAGCTTGGAGTTTTTTTTGGATTCATAAGGACCAGTCTAATCAGCACGAGTCAGACACTGAATAAGGTGCAAAGACTGGCATGCCTCTGTATTACAGGGACCATGGCAACTTGCCTAGCTCCAGCCATGAAGGTACCCTTTGAACTGAGTACTCTGCACCTTGAGGTTAAAGAATGTGCAAGTAAAATTATTCTAAGAATGGTCATAGAAGGAATAGGGAAAGGAATAGGAAACAAATACTAATCCTAGCTTACCCTAGAGATGATGTCTTTAGAAGGTTTAACTTTCAAAAGTTTTTCATCAGTAGGCTCAGCAATCAAAAGAATAGGAGGAAATAATCCACAATCTATAGACTAAGCAATAAAAAGATACACAGTGGGTCGATCCATGGGCACAAGGAACAGCATCTTCCAAGCTGAAATATATGCCATGGACAGATGTGTCTACATCATTCTTGGTAAAAACCATACTGACTATGACATAGCCATAATGTCAGATAGCCAAACCGTTGTTATGACCACACTTAACGTGGGAATAGAGAGAAATGAGATGGCTGACTCCTTAGCAAGAAGAGGACTTCAGAATCCTTTGTAGGAACCATTCTGCGGAATAGAGGATCCTACTCTAAAAGAAAAGTTCAGGGAGCTAGATAGACAGAGAGCATTGCCAATAGCCAAGCCAATAATATTTGAAGGGAATATAAGCAAGAATAACCTGCGTACGGGCTTCCTATAAGGCCACTATAAGCTCAGAGAACAAATAAGAAGACATCAGCAAATTCTGCGATGAGTCCAGTGAACATGCTCTGGGATCTGAGATCTCACAAAAGATTTGGGCAAGTACTAATTATCGGCTGGAGAAATACAGCCACTAGAACCAATTTTCTTCTCAGATTCTTAAGGGAAACCGGATTAGAGAGAGTGCTCTTGGAGGTGTACTAAGAGAAAACAATCTTCAAAATGATTCCAAAAGGAATCTAACACGAAGGGAACTCTAACGAGGGTAAGTAGGTAGAAAATATGCTCTGTTTATCGTCCAGCACTCGGTTCTCTATGGCAGAACTGTATCACTCTGTCTTCTCCGTTTGGAGTTTAGAAACCTACTTGTTTCTCCAAACCGAAGAAGTAGAGTCCCATCAGCTGAAAACACCTATTTTTGACATAAAACCAGCCAAGGAGGGCGTACTTGCAGGTCAAAATTAAACAATATTCAAACAAACGGGGTTATGAAAACGGGCCAGGATGGCCAGGATAATAAAGATACCAACCTCTATAGGATTCATACTTTTTTGAATTTACAGAGTCTTCAGATACATATGTATGTACTCGTAACTACACTATCAATAAAAATGCTGTTACTACTCCAAAACCATATACGAGTAACAGGAACGAAAACAAACGAAAACTCACAACAAAAACAATAAAAAAAAAAGGATCTGCTGAGACTCTTTAGGTCTCACTTTCAATTTCAAAGCAACAACAACGATTTCCATTTTAATCGCAGGGATAAAATCTTAGCACAAAGGGTATAATGAAAGTTTGTTTTTAATTTTTCCCAGGATACCACGTTTGCAGTAGTGAACCTCATCGTGGTGGTACCAATTCGCACGGAACACATACGCTCACCTTTCCGTGCCAATTATGAAAGTTATAAAAATTAACCAAGGACTTCAGCTCGAAAGGTATGAGTTTTCACATAACCTACTTCAATTTCAAATTAAAACCGGAAAAAGGGTTCGAGTTCTAGTTGGATAACTACTCGCACAGTGGCGATACTCGTATTGTATAGGTTGTCTTGCGCCACGAATGGTTTCATATCGCAGTGCCGATAATTACTGCGGTACCCAGGTCGGCGGCGGCAATTTGTTACGCCTAAATGTCGGCACGCGTACTCTAATCTTTGCCCTTAATTTGCCTCCTGTTTCGAGTCGTACATGTGGATGGAAGTAAGTTTGAAAGATATCACCCCTTCATGGTTTGGTTTTTAGTATGCAAAACTCTATCGATGATTATGTCCTTTCGTGTTGCGGCCATTGATAGTCTGCCAGAAAGTCACTTGTTTATATGGACTACTTGTAGTGGGTGAATGAGGTAAATTTGATTTGCTTGGCCGTAAATAATTAACTTTACTTCTAATGGGGGGGTGGTGTTGGTTGGTTGGTTGGAAGAGGCTCCTTGAGAGTATCAAAATTTTCATAATGAAAAGGGATACTACTGTACTCGTACATGTAGTCGTATATAAGAAGTTGCTCAAGCGTATGGCTGCAATCATTTTCTTTTCGAATTGTGAAGAGCTTGAGGTTTAGGTTACCGCACTTAAAGGGATACTCAGGTGGAGGGCGGATGGATGTCTGTCTGTCTGTACTCATACACAGACGCATGCACATAGTTGGTGGTGGATCAGGCGATGAAAGTCATGTCTTGCGTGTGTAATAAGTAATTTTAGACAGAAAATTTAATTGCCTCCTGGCTCCTGGATGTATATGTTAATTCAAGTGGAATTAATTGTTTCCGGTATTTAAGTTGCTTCAAGGATTTTTGCCCCACTGCCTTATCCTGATCCGGCAATTGTTCGAGTAGTTCGGTGTTATTATTGTTGTTGGTATTTGTGGTGTAGTACGGTGCGGTGCGGTGCGGTTCGGTGTGGTGATGGTGCTATCTCAGATGCCTTGGGTTTTCGGGCTTTCAGCTTGACTTGAGTTGGTTGGTTGGCTTTTCAGTGTTTTGACTTTACGGTCCTTTGCTATGTTTGAGTGCAGTAGCTGTTATCTTGATTTTTAACTTTTGTTAGGTTGAATCGATAATTACTGTTGAATTGAGTTTAAGGTTCAGTGAGCATACGGAATTAGGCGGGCAAGGATGTGGTTTTGATTTCGCTGTATATTTCGCGCTGAAGGAGTTAATTGCGGTATGAATATTTTCTGTGGTTTATGACGGGAGGGGTTAAGTTTTTTTTTTTTTTTTATGAAAATCGACCAGAAGTGTTGGAATTAATCGATTGCTAGAGTACTTGATACATACATTCTTTATAACCTTAATCGTGTTATACATATGTATGTACATTTGCATTAACCAAATTAAAAGTGAATTTGGTTGCATAGATTGATTCTAGGTCTCGGTGTACAATAAACAAAGAAACAGCCTCTAAATGAGCCTAGATATCAACCCACTCAATGCAATGGGGATATCCTTTTGACTCTATTTTTGAAAAGCTGGATTCTGTGATCTACATATGTAGTCTCGTGAATGTCCTTCGAATCTACAGTATAATACTGAATTCAATTATCATGCTGTTGGACTAAGAGAACTAAAGAAAAGGAGGAAACAAATCGAGGTAGAGACACCGAGACCAAATATCAGACGTGGTCTTCACTTTTACTTTTACTTCAAAACTGTAGTGAATTTGGTTGCATAGATTGATTCTAGGTTTCGCAAAATGTACATAAAACAGAGAAACAGCCTCTAAATGAACCAAGATATAAACCAACTCAATGCAATGGGGATATCCTTTTGACTCTATTTTTGAAAAGCTGGATTCTGTGATCTACCTATGTAGTCTCGTGAATGTCCTTCGAATCTACAGTATAATACTGAATTCAATTATCATGCTGTTGGACTAAGAGAACTAAAGAAAAGGAGGAAACAAATCGAGGTAGAGACACCGAGACCAAATATCAGACGTGGTCTTCACTTTCACCTTTACTTCAAAACTGAAAAGAAGAGAAACACTGGAGCGGTGAATCTAGCATCTGTACCACCAAAGTCCACGATGGTACGGTGCATAAATGGATAAAGAACAGACGGAATCAATACAGGCTTAATAAACAAACCGATCCTTTGGTTTAAAGAGTTTTTAACAAGAGGTGTCAGAAAAGTTAACAGAAAGTATGTCAGATGTACATCTGACCTTTGAGGAATATTTTCAGCAGCTTTTAATAGGTATTTGGTAGAGAGAGTGAAAGGATAAAAAGAGAACCCGCATACAGTCAATGAAGAAGCCAAATGTGTTCCCAGGTTTGAAGCGATTGACTCAGCTTTCAAAAAACTGAACAACAACAAAGCCTCCTGCTCTGGTGGTCTATCAGAGAACGATGGTCTTGATAGGTTTCCTGCACCAAATCATCAACAAAGTATGGAATAAAGAAGCCATGCCCAATCGTCTAACAAGGGATGCTTTGTAGCATAGGTACCGAGGCATATCGTATTAAAGTAATGCCTATGTGGGTTCCGATCCGGCATGCAGATCGACGATTGACGAGATTTTCAAACTAAGACAAATCCTGGAAAAAACCAATGCATTTCAGGTAGAGACTCGCCATCTCTTTATCGACTTTAAAGCCGCAAATAACAGCTTTCATTCTCCTGTGTTCTATACGTCGATGGCTGAATTCGGGAACACGGTGAAACTGATCCAGTTGTACCGCGTAACGGTGCAATACCTATGTGAATCAAGAACAGTTCCTCCAAGAACTATTCCAAACATGCATCTGAAATTCGACAAGGATATACGGTTTGGCGAATATCTACAATCTCGTGCTGGAGTATATACCAAGTGGAAAGAAGCCAGAAGCGCCTATTTTCAACAAATCTGTTCAGATTGCATCGACATCATTGATCGGTCACGGCACTCCATCAGAGAGCCTTTTAGTTAAAGAACAGGCGAAACGAGGTGATGTTGATGTAAAAATTCCCAACAAAAATGATTTTCGAATCACACTCCCGAGGTTCGAGACTATAAAGAAAACCGATCCTCCGTTTTGTGGATCAGTTTTCGCATGTGACGGACCGTTCCCAGGATCGAATGGAGTAAAATACTATCGTGTCTCAGTCAGAAAGAGACTTTTGACGGTTCTGGAGCCCGTTGACTAAAGTAGGTAATCATGTCCGACAGTCAACTTGCTATAACATCGTTAAGATCATTAAGAAAGTCTCGTGGAATTATTTAATCAAACTCAAGAAACTGAAAACGAACGACGCAGTGGGTCCTGTGGGCAGAAAGCAGCAGAGTTATCGCTTTGACCAGAGTGTTCTGTGCCGTATCTGGAGATATTAGGTGTGGCCCTTCGAATCACTCATTCACTTCATATGACGTCTCTTTGTCTCCCATTTGTTTTCATTTGTTTTGTTCTATAAATTTGAAAAACGTGTCGAATAGTTAACATTTTCTCGCCGCGATATCTAAGCCAAAATCTAACAAACTCTCACAATGTGTTGCTAAGTTATTGAATAATGGAATCTCTATGCGAAAACGCTCACTTATCATTCACGCTAGTCTTATTCACTCGAGTTTTACTCCTCAGTTTTACTGCCACATTGCACAATTATTTCCATGTTTATGTTTTGCTATTAATCAACCTCCTCATCCGTGTCACCTCTCCGGCCGACTACTTTACATTTTAAATTTATTTATTTGTTAATCTTGTCCGAAATAAACGAAAAAGAGAAATATTACACAAGTATCTATACCGCCGACGCCGCTTCATATTGGAAAGGGGAACTGTGGCGGCTGTACTGTAATCGTGCCCCAAAAAAAAAAAAAAATTAAAATTCCCAGCGCAAAACTTCGAAATGATTAAATTCCAAAAAAATGGAAAAACTCCAGAGTAGATCAGCAGAGCCGAGGTAGAAAACCCCATAACTTAACAATTTCAATTCAACGCCACCATTTGCACCTTTGTTCCCATGATCTAACAGCAAATACTTACATATGTGTATAAAATGAATGCTTTGCGGTTTATATGGCCAGAATTTAAAGTAAAATGATTTTTATTTTTTTTTTGGTTTTTTTTTGTTTTTGTTCGGTCTTTTGTGAATTAAATTCAGACCTCATAAATAATTTTGCGTCAGTTAATAAAACTGTACAAAGTGAAAGGCGTCCGCCGCAGCACATCCTTTTCGGTTCAATCAGCATACTGGAGGTGAACTGGCCACTTGTAATTCTCTCAAAAGGCATACTGAAAAGGGGCACACCACACAGAGCTTGTGATGCAGTGTTGTCAGAGGAAGAGATTACATCGCCTCAATGCCACTCACAGTGACAAAATCAAAATGGGAATTAATCAGAAAAATATCCTTTTGGCCAGAGAGACACCAGTAGCCAGTAGCCAGTAGTTAACGACTTTGTGCGTTTCGTCTATACACACACACACAATGTAATCCGTTCCTTTGGTGAGTTGATGGTTTTTCATATACATATACATATCTGTTGATGCTTTTTGGATGCATTTTAGCGTAAATCCAACACCGGATCCAATTATGCACCCCTCTTTTGTTCAGAAGGAATCCTTTACAAAAATTAATTGGAAAGTTTCAATACGTTCGGTTCGGTTCGGTTTGGTTTTTATTTTTACAAAGCAAAATAATTAAGCTTTTCAGTGCTTAAAAGTGATTTAAATTTTTCAAAAAAAAATCAATCAAGTTATGTACCCATATGTACATACCTACTATGTCGTAAATGGTGCTGCATTATGAAGTCTATTTCAAGGTCTAGTTACTATCAACAGATTTTTGGTTATTAGATACTTCTAGTGCAAGATACGCTTTTAGGATTTCTTATAAAAAATGTTCTGATGCATCTTGCTTCTTTTCTGTCAAAAGGCTCAAGTTTCTCCAACATTTATAGGTAAACAGACCAGTAGGACATTTATCTGAAGCACGGCCAAAACGAAAGCCATAAGCACTTCCACAAGCGACAGGTGTTAGACGAAGAGAATAACCGCGCTGGCACCGAACAGGAAGTGCGCAGCAGAATCGGGAAAGCTAAATCTGCATTCGGAATGCTATTCTAAGTCTAGAGAAGTACTGATATCAGCTTCGGAACTAAGCTGCGGCTGTTCTGATCCAACGTAGAGGCAGTACTGCTTTAAGGGTGTAGTACTCAGAAGATTGATATCACTACCAAACTCAAGTTGCAAACGTTCGTAAATAGATGTCTAAGAATCATCTTGAGGATTTGTTGGGCCAATCGTATTGCGAACGACAACTTTATCGGAGAACGAGCGAGGAACCTATAGAGTTAGGTCTAGGTTAGGATTGGATACGGCTCACAGCGCGAATAACTCAAGCAGGTAAAACACAGGGACGCTCTAGCCAAACGTGGCGTATAATAGTCGAGGAGGAGTCCAGATCTCTGTGACTGAGTTGGGGCCAGCTCAAACGCGTTACAGAACCCCGAACAACGCGCAGGCCCTTAATCCCTCGAGAAGTTAAAGGACTAAACTAGAGATGGAAATAAGGATCCTACAGCACTTTTTTTGTGGTATCAAGGACAGAGGCTCAAATACAGCCTAGAATATCCTCCTCTTTGAGTTCTGCCTCAATCTACGAGGCGCCATCAGAGAATTTATAAAAATCGTAAAGGATTCAACATAAGTTTTTGTATTCATACGAATAATGTCGAATGAATTCGGAAACGTCAAACTGTTTGCGCATTGATTTGGCATCACATTTAGGATGTCGATGCACAAATGATGCAAATATCAAGTGCCATATTCCATCAACAAATTTAATAATCAATTTTGTATAGACATTGTGCATCAGGTGTGCAAATTTGCGAAAATGAAAGCTATGCGTGAAAAGTGATACCAAGTCTTGGGTTTTAGAATAGAAGCTAAGCGCTGCATCACTATTGCTGACAGGCGTTTCCAAATTGACACGTTTAGTTTAACATTTTTGGAATGGAATGAACTATCTCTAGTCTCCACATACGGGATGTACTTTTGGAACGCATCCTTCGCGTATGTGAAGAGTTTGGTGTAAATTAAATGTGACCACCGATTAAACTGGAAAGCCAATTTCCATGTTCCTAACCGATTGTATCCCTTCATGCCAATCTGCAACTAATTATCATGAAAAAATGTTTAACCAAGCGCAAGAGAACATTTATAATTACTTCTGGGTATTGGGAATTTTTATCTTCCACATCGAATACAGCCACACCCTCTGGAAATGTCAAAAAGGGATGGAAGAGCAGTTCTGCATCCTTGAACCAAACAATAGATCTCATTTAACATCCGTTGACCCCTTAAATGAAGATTTTTAGGTTTTTTTTTTTCTTTTTCATAACAACACAAGTACATAAGCACACGCAGATGCTGTGTATACATTAAGATTTCGTGGGTGGAATTATTTATCCTTCCATCGAGATGATTTCAAAATCCTTGAAAGGGATGTGCACATACACAAACAGAAGACAAAAATATAATAATTAAAAATTCACCCCTGATACTCAACAATGGAGAAGAGTTATAAATAATGTCGCCGTCGTCGTCGTTGTCGTCATCGTCAATGGCTGGAGGATACTTGCTCATTTAGTTGTTTTTGTGTCGGTTTGCCATCCCCTAACAGTGGCCAGAGACAGAGTGGGTGGACATGAGGGTGGTTGCGCCGCATTAATGTGCATCGAAAATTGTCTGTATTGTGCGTCTATGTTTCTTAATTAGTAGACTTGTATCTATGGGTGTATTGTTTCATTTATGAGAGACATTGTTGGGAGAAGGAAATTTATTGTTGCCGCCAGCGGACATAAATAAGTAAAAATATTCGCTTTACTTGGTTACGAGTGGTTGGTATGACTAGTGGAGATGTGGCTGTAGATATGTATAAAGGGGATGAATCGAGACTCTGGGCCATAAAATTCTTAGTCTATGATGGATTTGGGATGCGACTTAGGGGTTTAGATATGTAATTAAGGTGTAGTTTCCGAAGTTTGTGTCTTTGATACGAAAGTATCTCCAGCAATTCTAGTGCAATTATTAAATTTTCTTTACTACCGCACAGGAGAGTGATCTATCACTGGGCATAGGAGAGCCCAATAAGCCGTTTTACCAAAACATTCGAACTCCACAACTCGAATAAAATTCAACTCGACTCAGCAATCCACTCCATTCGAAAAGTTCGAAAGCAAAACACTCAGTGAAACTGCAATGAATGGTCAGCCAAATAATAAATAAAGAGGGGAAGCATACAAAAAGAGAGAATACGAAGGGGAAATTCTCGCTCAGTCGGGTGAAATAGGCTCCGCCTTCTTGTGTCATATAATATCTCATGCGATGTATAGGTAGTTAGGGAATATCTGTCAGATACTTTTGAAATTGTAGTCGGAGAATGTGGGAGTATGTGCAAGCAAGGTGTAAGGTTGAATTCTTTGGTGCCATTAAAGATATGAAGTTCATTGTAGATTGCTAGTGCGATTTTTGGGTCATAAATTATGCATGCAGCTATGCGCATAAGTATGCATCACATACATATCTACGAATGGATACATTTTTAGATTAAAGTTGGATGTACCTTCAGCCATACATGTACGTATGGATATGTATATTAATACTTTTAAGAAGCTGTCTTCTTTAAAAATTATATTGATTTGTACATACCTACCTACTGAGTTGAATTGAATGAGGTTGATACCTACGAATGTATCTTTATCTACACGATTTTCTCTAGAGATATCAAATGGATATCTTGGTCTTAAAAATCAGTTTATTCTATTATATATCAACTTGAAGGAAAGTTGTCAGTTGGCAGGTACCCAGATCAGTAAATTTGAAATAATTTAGATATGTATGTACATATCAGTTTAAAAAAAATACAAAATCTACATACATGCATACCAATATCTAGGTTTTAAAATGGAATGCTGTCGTTCACTACTAAGAAACTTCATAGCTTTCGATGTCGTCAACCAATTGCAACCCGATTTTGGTGATCATTTGTCAGATCAGAGTACCCATCGAATACAAGTGATTTATAGTGACAAGGAAGACTACAGGCAACTGTCAGAACTGTCAGAAATATTTGGATATTAGAGAGGGAATTTCCGTTCTAATTATAACATTGACCTTCGAAACCAGCTCGACATTGGATGGATATTGAACTCATCGGACTTTGAACTTATCGTATCTCTTATGTGGGAGAAGATTCACTTGAAGTGTTGATGATTATAATCTGAGATTCAGAGAGCCGATCATTCTGACTTAGTAGAACGGAAGAGACCATAGTGTCTTTGACGCACGCTTTAACGAGTTCAGGGACCATTTGATATATTTATGGTTATCATAAAGGTTCCATAAAAAATCTCAAAATGTAACGTTTTGTAGATGGAGGATAGTATCCTTTGGCTAATATTGCTTAGATTAATAATTAGCGATGTGTTTGGCACTGCTTCGTTAACAAAAAAAGAATAGATTCGACTTCTTTTCTCAAAATCATGGACTTGCACAAATTTTTATCTTGATTCATTGTTTTTTCAAAGAGTAATTTCCATCAAAAGTCAGCCAAATAACCAAGAGTATATGATGGCACCCGTCACTTTTAAGTTTCTCCATTATAATCGACTTAGTACAACCCTTTAAGCCGACAATTTAGCTTTTAGTTCTATAAGTTATAGGTGTGTTGCGAATAGAAAATATTTCTGATGAGCGTTTATGAGGAGCCAACTCAATTGAAAATAGATTTCTACTTTTTCTAGAAATCTGCAAGCTTCTGTTAGCAGGTAGCTAGACTTTTACCGAGCATTTGTTTAAAAAACGAGTCAGGATGCAATATATGAAGCACTAGACCCATCGAAAGACCCATGGAAATAAACTATATGACGATCCATCTCCATCTAGAGTGTGTATGTAAAGATATGTACATTCGTAAAGTAGACTATATCCTATCAGTTTTGCTGATATTCGTTTCAAAATCAGAAAATTAATCTTGGATAGAGCGTAGCCTACTTAAGAGACACAAGCAATCAGTAGATCAGTGAAACCTAAATCTCACCTGAGTTTCAAACCAATCTCTATTCTATCCTTCTACTTATTTCTAATTTTTGTCAAGCAAATGCGTGCATACTATTAGGCGCAGCTTAAACATCAACTCACGCTGGGTTCTATGATACGAGTACATATGTGGTTGGCTGGTTTAAACCTTAAACATTTTAAACATTTCACACAAGTGCTTAAAACGAAGTTGAATGGCCCTGATTATCCTGATACTTCTCACCAATTCAAAATTAAACAACTTTTAAGAGGTATGATCGCTAACATTCGATAGCAACGTTTAAGATTGGTGAACTTTCGACATTAGTGTTGCAAATAGTAGTTCAATCATCGCACGTGTTTAAAGACAATACCGGACAGTGATCCGTTGAACATGGGCTTGTTCGTAAATCAATCAATTGCCTGTGGCCAACCTTGCAAGTTATTCAGTTAGGACGGCTGAAAATGATGTAACGTTTCTTCTTATAGTGCTTCTTATCATCGTTATTGGGTCTAAATAGGATTGGCTCCCACTCCATAGGCAAGGACATTTCGATCATTTCAATTATTTTATAATTTTAAGAGAAAAATGACTAAATATTAGTATCCGTATGATTTTTGAAAAGATTTACTAACGACAAACAAACTCAGATGATCTTTCAGTAGCAGGGAACTAAAACGAATGCAAACATTTGTTACAAGATCTTCCTGACTAGTACAGACACTAGCCGCGGAGTATTTGAACATAATATACCTAAGTTTCAAACCACTACACAGGGATCTTTATCCTGTTCATCATTCTTACTACGCCATCCAAAAAGAGTGCATAGTCTTAGGTGTAGGTTGAAATTTACTATTCACGCTGTTCTTCGTTATGACGGTGTTCGTAACGTCTTGAGGTTGAACAAATTTAGAAGAACAGACTAATTTTATGGAAGCCTTTCCATTGGCCCTGGAATTATTTACTAAGGAATAGACTTCTTCAAGAACTAGACAAGTTTTCATTAGCTCATACGAATCTAAATTCGATACTACAATCGCGTCCATACTCACAGAGTGTGAAGATTATTAAATAATGAACTAAGGGATGTATGTATATTGTCACCACTTCCGCGTTTCCCACTGGCAATGTGAACCAATGCCCTTCCTTCAACATTGATGCGGTAGGCAAAACCCCCGAACTGGCAAAATTGCAATCGGCGTATACCTGTCACCTGCAGTCAGTGCAAACTTTCCCTTAAAAAACAAACATTACTCATCAGACTCAATAACTTGTTGCTGCTTGACTTCCTTCAAAATGTGTGTTGGTTAGCTCACCCACCATAAAAATTACCCTTAGGGCACAGTACTCCCCGTCAAAAGTGTTCGAGTTCTAGTTCTATTTGTATTTTTACCCAAAAAAAAAACAACACCACCACCACCACTCCCAGTTAGTCTATCACCATCCCCTGGCGTTAAAAATAAATTTTTAATTTCTTTTTTCAATTTGCAAATCGTGGGGGTGAACTACCTACCTACCTACCTACCTACCTACCTACCTACCTACCTACCTACCACGACAGACAGAGACACCCTTCAAAGACATCCACTTACTGGTGTGTCGCCTGCGGGTGTTCAGGTGTTTTTGTTAAACCAAATTATAATTTCAAATAAATTTATCGTTTGTTAGTCAATAAATGCGGGGGCGTTCTCTCTCTTTATGCATTTGACAGTTGCTCCTTACGCCGCCGCCGCCGTCTGTTGTGTAAAGTTCAGAAGCCTGCTGAAGGTTTCCCGCATGTCGCAATATGAAAAACCAAATATTCGAAGCACTCTCAAAAAAAACAAAAAAAAAGTCTAAAATATTTGTCATCACCTTCTCAGGAAATCGAACAAAAACCTGCTGCAGGAATTACTTCGACGGATGCGAGAAATATGCCTCAAAATATGCCTCTTCGAATTCCAGAATCCCCTTCGGACCTTCACACGGGCATCGGGCATCCTCATCCTCAAATCGCGATCACATAAATAACATTGGCCCGCAAAAATATCATTGCGATCATAAATATTATTCTGCGATATTCCGTTTATCGCACCTTTTGGTAGCATTGGCCAGAGGATCTTAGTCAGCGGCATCATACAGAAAAGCAAAAAAAAAAAAAGCAGCGCACCTTCGTGCGAAACAATAACACTCGTCCGACGAACGAACAACAACAACCAACCAAGTGTTTTGCCAGAGAGACGCTCTGTCTGCGGATGCTGGCATTTGTTTTTTTTTATCGTTCGATTCCTCGTCGCACCTGAAACAAAAGACTTCGGTGTGCCCTTCAAAAATTTATGAAACACCAGAGGCCGCGCATCGGGCTGCCCATAACGGAAAGATGATGATCATCATCATCAGTGCGTCCAAAAATGGCCAAAACGTTCAAGAGTTAGTAAAAATTCCTATGCAAAGCGCAGCCCGCAAAGGATAATGCATCCGTCGACGCAGGACCTGAATGAGCAGGAGTGAGGAAAAAAAAAAAAAGAAAAAGATGAGAAATATTGAATAAATGAATAAATTCCGTTTCTGTTTTTGTTTGATGTAGTCAAGGTGTAGAAATATGATTGCTGGTGCGCGGATGCATGAGCATCGTGTCGAACATGGGATAGTGTAACAAGCGAACGATAGATCCTATCGTACGCTCAACTTTATATTCATTTATTCTTCTGATTGTTCTCCTTTCATTGTGTGTGTTAAGTTTATCTGGATTTGACTCCTTGGAGGTGACAGATTTTTGACTTGTGGGTCTTTTGAGTGCCGTGCCCAGTCATAGCGTTTGGCACATTCGATACCATTGTAATACTTACCTACATGAGTGAGGAGATACTTCGTAGATCTGGTATCGGGAGTGGAGTCGTTTTGTTATACAAAATGGGCAGCTTGACGAAAAAGGAAACTTGTAAGCTTATCGCATTATCGCGGAGCAGGTTTAAGGCAATTTGCAGCATATTGGTTTCTTTAATTGGTAGTATGGAGGGGAAAGGTGTACCCGTAGTAGGCGGTAATATGTTTTAATTTTTACTGGAGGTGTGTTAAGCTACGCCTATACTAAGGTCCTCTTAGAGGAATGTATGCCAAAATAGAAGGCATGCACAGCTGTCTTAAAGCAAAGGTGATCCATTTCTGTTTAGGAGTACCTATACTTTTTCAGTCATAGCTTGAGAGATGAGTTTCTGAGTTTGATGAATTGAATTTATTTTTGTGAGACTAGGAGCACTCATATGCAACAGGACCATTGCTCAATCAGGAAACAGGACCCAGTATTACCTATTTTATTGGAATTTCTTCGAACTTCAGACAAGGTCACGAATCGAGAATCAGTATCAGCACCGAAGACCTGCCACCTGATCCGAGTAAACTATGTCTCCTAAGCCCCGAAACCCAGCACACTAAGATGCTTGGAAAGTGTCCCGTAAGTCTACAGCTGTATACAGTCTTTGTTTCTAAAAGACAGTCAACTTCAGTCAAGTCTAGGCTTAGAGTATGACTGAATTCAGTCCTAAGTTCATCAAATGCCATATCGATGAAACCAGAGTCGTTAGAATCGTCCATATCATTGGCACTCAAGTGTGGATGATACCGAAAGCCACCCAGTCTAAGCCGGTAGATGTCTTTGATTACAGCCCATGATAAAATATCAAGGGGAGGTATGTACTTATGTATATTAAGGAGGAGATCTAGAGCAGAGCCCAGAGCACACGTGAGATCCATACTCGTAATGTGCTTCGAATGAGAAAAGTGGGATATCGTTCCTCCAGAGATTGGACAACATCGTATGGAGTCCCTTTCTTCTTCATTGGAATCAAATTTGACCACTGTTAGTCACTGCAGAATAGCAGATGATCTAAATGGGAATGAAGGTGAACGGCCTGGTGTACGAAAGAAGGATCATCTGATACACTCACTAAAGACATTCAGATTGCACAGTGTGTTTCTATGTACATAAGCATGCATCAAGAAACATCGAATTGAATCTACAGGACACCCTAAGCTTCGGCATACATAAAGGTTTCATACTGTAAGTCAACGGAAGAGAGTGTCCTTAGTTTACCTAACGAAAAAAGCAAACTGAATCATTAGCCTCCCTCACACTGGTTTGCCACATCAGGTTCTTAATCAATTCTGTAAAATATTTCTTCTACTCAATCCCTAGAGATACATATTGTGTCATTTTTTACTCCCAAAGATCTACCTCCTTTCATCTGGGACTAACCTCCAGCTATTCTAGAAATTAATTACTGTCCGATGGTTGATTCATAAGATCACACACCAACGAGGCCATTAAGCCACACGTTAATATCGCGTCCACTTCATCGTCGTCTGTCTTCCGACGACTACGTCCATCCGCAGCAGATTTGGAGCAATAAAAAATATTTTCCATGTCCATTTGACCACAACTTACTGCCGCCATCGTCGTAACCGCAGCACGCCAGCCGTTGCTGCTGCTGCTGATGCTGCTTCGGCTGTTGTTGTTGCTGCTGCTGCTGCTGCTGCTTCCTTCCTTTTCATGGATGTTGGCCATAGTGATGAAGAAATTGTTCAACGCCACCGCCACCGCCACCACCACCACACAGCGATAGACCTAGAAAAGTTACCTGCCATTAATTAGTCACTTGATTTATGAATTTTGCGATAGCACCAACAAATGTGGTACGTGGCCTTATATGCCCTGGCGGCCGAATAGTCATCGATCTGTAAGTTGCCGCCGGGCTGCCGGTTGAGCTCAAATCTAATATATATATGGGAGTACAGAGAGTCCCGCGCGCACACACACGATATAGTAGACCAGCGCCATCCTTAGCCCATGTAAATATGATCTAGGCCGTTCATCTAAGTGGGAGGGGTAAATGGGCAAAAAAGGAGAAAAAAAAAAAAAACCACACACACAGAACTGCAGTAGAGCCTCCTGCAAGGAGAATGAGATGAATCTGTTGCTTTAATTCCGCGGGCGAGCATAATTCTTCATCATTGTGTTAATTGGAGTGTTATCCTAGTCGGCAGACTGTGTACTCTCTGCCTCCTGCCTTGGAAGTGTGGTTAGCTCATTTGGCGGCATTGGTTGTGTACAAAGCGAAGCGGATACGTTTTTTTGTCCATTTTTTAGAGATATATTTATTTTTAATAAATTACATGTGGGTTGTAAATCTTAAAGTTGAGAATTACATTAGATGGCAGCGGAGGGTGTTGAGTGGAGCACGGATTTGGGGCCAGGTGCGGATTACATTGTGTTACGGATTGAGATTCTGAAGTAGTGAGGGCTTTGTACAAGCTTTGGCTTCGCAATAACAATAGTAGGTATCTAGGATATAAGGATTTTGAAATATTTGAAAGGCAGGTTTTGGTACTTTGCCTTCTAGTAGGGAACGTCTCTCCCAGACAATGGTAAGTATCGCAACCAAAGTAGTTTCCGAATTCAAGAAAGATTTAGTGGATATATGTACATACATACACGGCAGTCGTTAGGCCTATCCTTAGGGAATCCTTGCAACTGGTTCATGGTTATATGGGACACGTGAGTATCCAGTCATAACACTATTCTATTGTCCCCTATCTGGAGTTTAACGCTAAGTACTAAACCAGGATATCCTATCAGAAGAAGTGCTTGGGAATCGGGTGAAATTCTAAACTAAATTGCGACAGATATCTTCACAAAAGGATCAAAGACAGGGTCTGGAACAGGTGCGGAAGTGTACTCCAGGGCACTAAATTTGTGCATCATCACACGACTGCCGGACGACAATAGCATATTTCAAGTAGAAGTCACAGAAGTCCTTGAAGCTGGGACCTTGCTTTCAATGAACTCGATAGAGCGCAGTGTTATTGTTTTCTATGTAGACAGTCAAGCTGCGATAAAAGCCTTCGAATCAGTGTCACATACTCTTTAACATCAATTTATTCCGAAATACCATCAGCGACGTGTCCGAGTCTCTAGTACCTCTGCCAAATCATTTCCCTCTCTGACTATACTGACCAGGCTAATATTTTCAGCAACAGTACGGGATCCAAAACGGAATCTTGTGGAGCTTCTCTTAACTTAACTTGACTTCTTTTAACTCATCGTCTTCTCATGTTCCATTTTGTCAAATTTGTCAAATTTTTCCTAAAATCGTCTTGAAGAACGACTTGAGAAACAATGCAACTCAAGCACATGTGGGTTCACTTTCAGCTGGAGACTAAGTCTTTCCGTTTACTGGTCTGACCTCTACCCCAACAAGCCAACACTCTAACTTTAACTATAAAGCACATTTGAAACTCTCAACCATAAATGTGCCATAATTATGCGAAACCACCACCTATATGAAAACCATCCCACTGATAGTCACCAAGGTGGCATGCAATATTTACATCGCACGACACTAATGAATCCTTCTAGACGTTGCGCTTGGAGCCGTTGTCGTCGTGTCCAGCACCAAATCCTATTAGTTACCCCTCGTGCAATCGCCATTCTCATGCTTATCATGGAATTCATTTGCTGAAGTTCAGCGATAAGAACCTACACCACAGGCAGTTGCGTTGCACTTTGCTGCCCCAGCTCCTGCCGCCGCCGCCGCCACAGCCGCAACTGCTGCAGCTAGCCAATAGCAGGAGATAGCCTCTTAGAGTACCACTGGCCGTCGTTTCCTTTCACGAGATAGTTTGGTCTTCATTTTGAAAAATGTTGGTTTTTAGTTATTAATATGAAGAAAATGATCTTATCTTCTCGACAGTGCTCTTATTTATTGCCACCGTGTCGTCGGCGTTGTGTTGTGTGCTCTGTCCAAGCTGGATTGCTGCGTGCAAAAGGAAGTACTGCCACGGCACCACCAACCAAGAGACAGCGTTGTAGAAATGAACCAAAGGGAAGTTGCTAAATTATAATAATAAAGAAAAGGTGATTAGCATATTGCCGACTGGCAACTGACATAGGCTTTTGGGATTTTGTCATCTTTAAAGGAGGAAGTATCTGGCGGTTTGTGTGAGACCACACATGTTAGCGTATGATCGTACTCTTCATTTAAATAATTACAATAGATACGTACATATAGATAGAAGGAGGATTTAAGAAGGCCAATAAATTAGGAAAGCAACGAAAGCGTTCTTGGGACCTCAAGTGCAGAGAAGATGGCAGTATGCATCTCATTGTATTTCAAGTAGAAATTTCAAGATCTAGATATTTGCAAGTTCAAAACTAGCATACATAAGGAATTTCCTAAGTACAATGACAATCCATTTTGAAAACGTATAAGCATGCTTATCTAGTTATCTCCTTGGTAACCGACTACGAGGTCGATTGAAGAATTTTTGAAACAGTAGCAAATATTAGTATCAACAGAAAGAACTTGTCCTCTTCACGAAATTCTGCAGTTTGATCTTCTACAACTATGCATCAGTCTGTTTCTTGCCGACAAATCGAAATATTTAAGCCGCACACTTGATTTAGAAGGCCAATATCCTTCAACGTGTTAAGAAAGCCACTATAGATCTGTATTACACATCGGATCTTTATACTTGTCATCAGGGTTTTATTAACGTATGACGTGATAGGAGAGTGGACTGCTTAGGAGAAGGCCTATTACGTAACTTATCTAAGCCAGTTAAGAAGGTCAGTCTTTGGAGTAATAAGAAACACCCCGACAACAGTTTTGGATATGTCGTTTCACTTGACGCCTTTGCATATCAATAGCAAACAAGTGGCAGCCTGTTCAGCTGCTCCTTTAAAGGGATATCTTAGGATAGCCCCCATTCTTAACAATTCTGAATTTCTCCCTTAAGACACAACTACGTGGTTCTAAAACTTCTGATCGATAAGATATTGATTCACTCATCCCCTAAAGAGTTGATTGGGATTAGGGTCTGTGGTTATAAACCAAATCACCAGTGGGAGGAGGCGTCTTCTCCAACGATCTAAATAGAAATACATCCTACCGCCTTCCCAATTACTGTAGCGTCTTTTAGCCGAAGAGCATTGGTATCAAGGATAGAGTTGCTGTATCTAGATATCAATATCTTTATAGAAAGAAAAAAAATAAATAAAAAAAGTTTCCGCCCGGGATCGAACCGGGGGCCTTCCGCGTGTTAGGCGGATGTGATAGCCACTACACCACGGAAACACTTGCACATAAATTGAATGAAGTTGAAGAAAAATTGTGGTCCTTGAGTTGTATCAGGTTAAAATCCTTAAATTTGATGTTAATCTAGTATAGGTATAGGTTTCCAAGTAGGCTTGGTCACTCAAACAAAAATTGGAGGATTAATGTGCAAATTCCATGTTGGCAAGCTTTTGCAGTTTCAAGCAAAGTGGAACTATGCTTCCTTCATGATATTCAGATTTCTAAGTTGGCCTAAAACTAACTCCTCCATATTCAACACAAATCTATAAAGCTACTACCAAGTTAGCCTACGAAACCGCATAATCCAGGAGTGGAATCCGCTAAGGTGACAGTCACACTTTTGATCGTCAAAGTTGATGACCACACTTTGTTAGGTCTTAGCGAAAACACCTAGATATCTGGCAAACAAAAACAACAGCAAAATGTGATGATCATGGTGACGGCCACCTTAGAGGCAGCAAAGGAGATCATTGTTATTATCAACAAGCAACTTTAACCTTTAGGATTGCAATCAAGACCAGCATTGATGTTTAAAAGAACTAGGATCAACTCCAAACCAATTTATTTATGAGACTGTCTGCCTGTCTATTGCACCACTTTCAACGATTGCCAACAGCAATAGACGTCCTTGTAACCAATTTAACTCCATTTGTTGCACCCTCATACATACATTGACGACATCCACCTTCCATCTTCATCTACGCTTCATTAGAAGCTCTAATTGCTATCACCAGTAGCCATGGAGGACCATATGATCCAGGCGGTATCACAACGGACTAAGTGTGCTGGCGCTAGCTGGCACCTACTTCTAACCTAACCTAACCTTACCTTCATGCCTTGTAGAAACTAGTATACTCAAGAACTAGCTTAGATTTTCAGGTTACTGAAACTCGGAAGTAGGTATATGGGTTTCTAAGTATCCATGCTCGATATCCTTTTTCATTTTCCAAAAATATATTTATAACCAAAAACCTACCGGTACTCTCTGGTTCTTCCCAGTCCCACAAACACATTAAAAAACCAAGCACAAATCCTCCACTTTACATTCATCGAACTAACCAATGACAAAAAATCGTTTTGCATGTTCTTCTTGGCCATCTTCATCCACCTTCATCCAATTTAAATAAAATTCAACAAAACTAAATCACCAAAAAACCTAAATAATATATTGACAGATCTGCATGTCCGCCTGCTTTACGATATGGTTCGAAAGATAAATCCTCCGATTGATCTGCATGCAACATGCGACGCAAAAGATCGACCAGAAGAGACGGTTTTGTGAGGATTTGTCCTTCGACACACACACACACACAGTTCGATGATTGCACATGCAGATTTTTGAATTTCCTGAAAATTATTATTGAAGATGCGAACCATGAAACGGATCCACGGAAACTGAAGAGGGAGGAATAAAAAATAAGAAAAAAATATATTTCTTCGAATGAGAATGAGACTCATTAGGAAGTTCCTTGTTTATATGTATATTTTTTGTGTTTACTATAAAATTTGAATATTGCTACTGGGTGTGTGTGTGTGTGTTTTGGCCTTTTGTTGGGGGTTCCTGTCAATTTGCATTGTATATTTATTAAGGGCAATTTAAACGGTTTAACGGAGTTCGTAGGTAGTCATTATTTTATAGAAATTTATTGGGTTAAGCTGAATCTGAATATTGATTTGATCGGATTGATAAGATACCCAGTGGTTGGATGGATTTTCTTCACTTAACCTTCGAGTTAAGTTACCAATAAATCGAAACTGCAGCCTGGACACCATCCATATTTTTAATAGATATTTATTTATTCCAATTTAAATAGGAATAATTTAATTAGATTACAAAGCACAGGCATAAATTTGAAAAATAAAATCATTTCTGTGTCGCACCCACATAAACCAACACAATTTGTCAATTAGTATCAGTTTTGTGTAAAACTTTTCGCCGGTTTTTATTTATTTATTCCGTAAATCGCTATCATTTGCCACAGATGAATGTTTTCAAATTGATATTTTTAATATTTAAACATCCCAGCCGCATTTACATAATTATAATATACATTAAAATGATAAATGAGCGGCGCACAAAATGCTGATTAAAATTGCAAACCATTTTAATGAAAGTATTAATATTAGAGTGTTGTAGGGTATGGTATTTTTTTTAAATTTTTTATTTAAAACTACCACTTCTTTTTTTTTTATTTGGAGTTTTATGGGAAAAAAAAATCAGACTCGCCCTCTTAATTATCATTGCTGTGATTATAATTAATGGAAGCATTGGAAACATGTATGTAAATATATTTTGTTGTGTGAATTTTTGTGAAATGGGAATTTTTTTTTTCCATTGTAATTGTTAATTAAAATCATGTTCGATACAAATAGGCGATTATAACTACTGGTGAATGAGATGCGGTTGCCACAACTGGTTGGAGACAGAAGATGGGAATGCAAAAATTTATGAAAATGTTTTGTTGGTGCTTTTGTTTGCTTTTGTTTTTTTTTTTCTTTTTTATCTAGTTATATACATATGTAGTTTAATTTTTAATAAAAAAGAAGAAAATAACTGGTTGAAGGAAGCATTCACAGATATGTAGGTACATGTTCTGAGTTTAATCCACGACTCTGATTCCTACATGATTCCGACAAGTGGCAGTAGTTTAAGGAAAGGACGAGAATTGCCTGTAGACTCTACAGGCAGAACAGAGTGAGAGAGAGAGAGAGAGGAAGAACATTGCTTTCTCTGAAAGATCGAGGAGTTTTCGTTGTCAGGAATAGAAAAATTAAAATGAAAGGACTAAAGGTTTTACCAGGGTATTGTCATCTGAGTATTTCTTCTAAATCCTTACCAGATGGTCTCAACTGCAGTAAAGTACGCCTTCTGAATCAATTCTTTTAAGCAGAAGTGACATTTTATCTCTAAAGATGGGTGTAGCTTCGAGTGATAAAGAGTAATCTTTCAGCTGCTAGATGATTTGATATACGTTTTGTCGATGTTAGTAGCATTTAAGCTCGTTGTAAACAAAGTTCAGCCTGATTTTGACATTTGAAGTGACTGTGAACTAAAATTCTGATCGAAGCAGATCCCCGATGGACCGAAATATCTTGGAGTGATCCTAGGATGCATACCCAACTTCTTCAAAATGCCCAACATCGGCCATCTGAGTACACCAAAGTCTAAGTCAACCGATAAACGTTTATTGCTCAAGTTTTTTGTTCAATTTCATCCATTTGAGCCAAAACGCCAAGGGAGAGGAGATATGACACGATATTGCATCTGAAGCGGATCAGAGGTTTTTTTCACTCTTGACCCCTGTATACCCAACTTCTTCAAAGTGCCCAACATCGGGCATCTGAGTACACCAAAGTCTAAGTCAACCGATAAACGTTTATTGCTCAAGTTTTTTGTTCAATTTCATCCATTTGACCCAAAACGCCAAGGGAGAGGAGATATGAGACGGTATTGCATCTGAAGCGGATCAACAGAATTTTTTCACTCTTGACCTCTGCATACCCAACTTCTTCAAAATGCCCAACACCGAACATCTGAATACACCAAAGTCTAAGTCAACCGATAAACGTTTTTTGGTCAAGTTTTTTGTTCAATTTCATCCATTTGAGCCAAAACGCCAAGGGAGAGGAGATATGAGACGGTATTGCATCTGAAGCGGATCAACAGAATTTTTTCACACTTGACCTCTGCATACCCAAATTCTTCAAAATACCCAACATCTGGCATCTGAATACACCAAAGTCTAAGTCAACCGATAAACGTTTTTCGGTCAAGTTTTTTGTTCAATTTCATCCATTTGAGCCAAAACGCCAAGGGAGAGGAGATATGACACGATATTGCATCTGAAGCGGATCAGAGGTTTTTTTCACTCTTGACCCCTGTATACCCAACTTCTTCAAAGTGCCCAACATCGGGCATCTGAGTACACCAAAGTCTAAGTCAACCGATAAACGTTTATTGCTCAAGTTTTTTGTTCAATTTCATCCATTTGACCCAAAACGCCAAGGGAGAGGAGATATGAGACGGTATTGCATCTGAAGCGGATCAACAGAATTTTTTCACTCTTGACCTCTGCATACCCAACTTCTTCAAAATGCCCAACACCGAACATCTGAATACACCAAAGTCTAAGTCAACCGATAAACGTTTTTTGGTCAAGTTTTTTGTTCAATTTCATCCATTTGAGCCAAAACGCCAAGGGAGAGGAGATATGAGACGGTATTGCATCTGAAGCGGATCAACAGAATTTTTTCACTCTTGACCTCTGCATACCCGAATTCTTCAAAATACCCAACATCGGGCATCTGAATACACCAAAGTCTAAGTCAACCGATAAACGTTTTTTGGTCAAGTTTTTTGTTCAATTTCATCCATTGGACCCAAAACGCCAACGGAGAGGAGATATGAGACGGTATTGCATCTGAAGCGGATGAACAGTATTTTTTCACTCTTGACCTCTGCATACCCGAATTCTTCAAAATACCCAACATCGGGCATCTGAGTACACCAAAGTCTAAGTCAACCGATAAACGTTTTTTGGTCAAGTTTTTTGTTCAATTTCATCCATTTGACCCAAAACGCCAAGGGAGAGGAGATATGAGACGGTATTGCATCTGAAGCGGATCAACAGAATTTTTTCACTCTTGACCTCTGCATACCCAACTTCTTCAAAATGCCCAACATCGGGCATCTGAGTACACCAAAGTATTGACACCCAGTATGAAAAAACAGGATAACACTACAAGTATATGTTATAATACATCTGTAACGGAAATGCTATGTACCCAATCAGAATTGCTAGATCCCATTCACCTAGATAGCTGCAAAGTAACAACTTCTACACTCAATACCTCCTGTCAATGTAAGACAACGTAAAACCGTCCAGCATAAGCAAATTTCTCATCCATTGCCCCAGTTGCAGCACATGTCCTTCTGAAACTGTGCTTCCTGTCAGCCTTTTTGGAGCACACAAATATTATTATCCTTCCCAAAAACAAAAATCTATATCTTTCCCAGAAATCAGCTCATTAAAACAGATTTGACTCGTCGTCGTCCAACTCGTACTGATCGTCACGCATATATAGACGACGAAATCACTTTTCGTACCGATGCGGAGCGTTCCATAAATAAAATCGAATGCAAGGAGTTCACATAGCGATGGCGATACGCGCGAGGACATTCGCGACGACCGACAACACGATGACTTGGTCGTCCCGCGCGATCTTCCCGAACGACAATGTGTGATGTCAAATTGACAATGTCAAAAATATGGCCAGCTAACACTATCGATGGCATAAGTTATAAATCTCATATCAGATCCAAAAACGGTTGACACGAATATACGAGGCAGGTATCTGTAGCAGGTAAACAAGCTGCTGCAGGCAAGCAGGCAGTCAGAGGGCATTTTGTACCACGATGGTTGCTGCCAGAGATGTTGCTGGACCACTACTGTTCGTATGGGGAGGTGATGATGCCCCGGGTGGAGGCAGTACACCGTGTGTATGTGAATGCCAAAGATACAAGCGGTGCTGCTGCAACCGCTACTGGCAATCTGTTTCGCGCGCGCGCGCGCGCTCGTTTTGCTTTGCACAAGTATGCGCTGACTGATCAAAACAAAACAAAAAGTGAAACTGATCAACTTCTTGAAAGGTGAACAATGGGACAACAATTGACAGCGAGGCAATCAATCATAATCACTGATCTGTTTGCGGTTGGATGCATTTTAAATGTCTTGTGTTGGAAGCTCGCGCTCTATATATGCATAACTGTCAGAATTATTTCGCGAAAAACTATACCTGCACAGGACACTCGTCGGCTATTTCTTTTGAAAGCACTTCTGCGCCAAAGATTTGAATCTACACAATTGCAGACATTCTAAAAATGTTCACCTATCATCACACATGTCGCTGTGAAGTTAATTTTTAAATACAACAGCACTGCCAGCTTACAAACGAACAAAACAATTACTCAACATGTCCCTATCAAACTGTTCGCGTAAATAATTCGCGATCGGTGGCCTACATCGGCAAAGAACACCACATTGAGGACTTAACTATAGCGCAGCACAGCGGAGCAGTAACAACGTGCTCCTGGATGCGCAACACCGTGTATCGGTTCCGTCAGATAATTGGGCCATTTATGCCGAAGAGGTCCGCCAATAAACCGAAGTAATTTTTCAGCAATTACTCAGTGCGCAACAGCTTTTGTTGCTTTTGTTCGTCGTCCGTTGGCAATTATTTCGCTACCCGTATGTACATCTGCAAAGGATTCGATATTCTCTATCCGTGTGAATGTAATCTCGAACTGGGGGAGGACACACATCCACGGCCATCATAAATAATTCATAATCTCCTGCGAAAGGTGTTAAGAGCCAACAAACCGAGGATCGAGCACAGGACGATCACCACATGGTGACACGGAGGCATTTCCGTACTAATGTTAAACATATGATAAATTGTCCAAACAGGTGATAATTGTTAAAAAAGTCGAGGGGGCTCCTCCACGAATTCTGGTAGCATGTCTCGCCAGTGTGGTGGAATGCAATGCGTGTGATAATCAAGATATCAGGTGGGTAAACGAACCGTTTTTGTGTGTGCGCAGCAGCCCCACTAAGTGAAGAGTGAAGAGTCCTTTTTTTTCGGACTCCTGCCACCAGTTGTGAGGGGTCATAATTAATTTCGACTTCATTTGTAAGCGAGCGCGAGCGCATTCTGGACTTTTAATGCGCATTCACATTGTGTAGCTTCTGGGCTTATGCGGGTATAACATTCGAATGTGTCATGTTTTTAGTCAACAATGAATTATTTTCCATTTTTAATAAATTGAGCTCGCTGCGTAAGATCCTTTTTGGAGATGACCTGCGGCGGTATTTACTACATACGGCCGGGTTAAGTGGAATGATAAATTGGTCGCGTATTTAACGCCAGTTTAATTCAATTGATTTATTACAAGGGCGTCAATGTGCATGTCCTTAAGTGAGATGTAATGCGATGTTTATGAAGGGTAAACACTTGGGCAAATTGAATAAAAAGGATACTAGTTATGCAAGTTTCAAAACTCTAAAGGATTCATAGGTACAAAGTGGTTTTACTATTATATTGAAATTATTAGCATGATTCCATTCAAAGCTAAAATTGGTAGAAAGGACGAAGATTTTAGGAGTACTGTAATATATTTCTGGAAGCTGCCACCAGCGGAATCCTGAACAAGAAAAGCGAATCATTCAAGCACAATATAGGATCTTGAGATCATATTGGAAGGCGATTATTGGAATTAGTCCTGATCTAATACTTACCTAAACTAGAAACTGATAGGCTGTCCAATCTGTTGCACTTCAAGATTGGTAGAATCACATGACAGTCCAGCTCCTTGCCTAAATCCGGTGCATGTTTGGAATAGTTCAGAGGAACTGCTCTCAAACTGTCACGCGGCACAGCTGGATCGCGGCATCCCGAATTCGGCCATCGCCGTGTAGAGTTCAAGACGATGAATGCTGTCATTTGCGGCTTTAAAAGTGTAAAAATTTGGTCGTCGATCTGCCGGACCAGAAGGTACACAGGTACTTACATGCCGATTAGTGTGTTGCAGTACGAAGCGGCTTAAGATCTTGCAAAACATACGATCGCCAATCTTGAAGATTGTACACATAGAGCTGATAGTCTAGACATCGGGCATAGCTTTATCGGCCCATTCTTTGTTGAATCGACGCATACTGCGTAGGTAAGACCAATTTTAACCCTACGATTCTGTTGTTTAACAAGAGGCAAGAACTCAACGTCAACTCAACAGCTAAAGGACTACGGAAAGCCGAACTTAAGGCATTTTTCAAGCAATAAGTCTAGCTGGGGACTAGCGAGGGAAATATTTCTCGTAAATTAACCAGTACATTTGCTCAGTTACGAAACCAGGTAACGAAAAAAACAGATAAACAACCCAGGCAGGACATCTTAGTTCCAGGCCATTCCTGAGGCAAATGCTAAGCACTCTGTGCTACACAAGAAATCTCCAGATATCATGAAACTTGATTGTAGGGCTACCAGGACAGTTGTTGGTGTCGTGACAGGACATTGTCTGATAGGCAATCATATAGCCCGGCTAGGACTATCCCACAACGACTTCTTCAGAAACTAATAGGCGAAGCGAAAAAAGGATGTGTTCGTCACTTGTTATGTGATTGTCTAGCACAAGCCGCCAAAAGGAAAAAAGCTTACTTTCGACGAAATCATTTCCAGGTGCTTTGAAAAGATTATTCATAAGATGTCAGTTGCCTAGTTGGAGGGTAGCTTAGTAGGCAGGAGTTTAGGTTATCATTGGTTTTCGTTATAAATCGCCAGGCTCTTCAGGTTATTAACGAATAATATGTCCAAGATGTCATGTATCCGAAGAGTTTTGGTCTACCTTTCCATCTATTTCAAATGGGGGGCTTTTATTGAGAAGCTATTCTTGCTTTTGCGATTTTCTTGCTATAGCAGATTTTCTTGGAATTTTCTACTAAAATTATTTAAATACCCATTATTTGATACATTTTCCATTAAGCTGAGTTTAAACTCAATAGAGGTGGGAAGAACCCATGAAGAAAATGTGCAACATAACCATTCACTTCAATTTGCTGAACCAGTGGTTCCACTTAGTCGCATCGAATGCGCAGTCCAGAAACATTTTCACACCGAAAACATAATTTTCATTTAAATTAAATTTAAATGAGTCCCAGCATATTCACTGGAAGATATGAGCTCCTAAATATGCCTCCCTACAAGCGCTTCTCCCATATCTTCCAGCCATGAGCATCCAATTCCAACCGAACCGAACAACGAACAACAACAAACCATGTAAAGTATTTTCGTAAACACGAAAATATCTTGAATATTTCCCTCTCCATTTCGGACAATTCTTCGTGGCTGGCATTCGTCGTCATCTACCAGTTGGCCGGTACACTGATGGTCACACACAAAACCGAACCCAACCGCTTTGCATTGTTCCGTAAACGTATCTGATGACGATGATCGTAGAGCTGATGCATGAGCGCGGTATCTATCTGTAGTATCAGTGGTATTTTGCGCTTTCGGTTTTGGCGATCATCGGCCAACGAACAGAATTGTCTTGTTCACATAATTTAAATGTCAGATCGACCGTATTAAAAATTGTATCTTGCAGATACAATTTATTTGTTAGCCGCTTCATACCGTGGTGTGCGAGAAACGGCCAGACAAACGTCTCCCAATATGATTACGACGAAGATGATTATAGTTGAACTTGTATGCAGTGTTCGCTCACATTTTACTGAAAATTGCTTTGTTTTCCCCCCCTCTCTTCCGACAATGTGGCCAATCCGATCAAACTGTGAACGATCATCCGCGATGTTGATCACGATGAAAATTTGCAAAATTTGCTATCGCACTAGCACTGCATAGCATTACCGACGCAAGGAGGAGAACAGAATAAAGGAAAAAAAAAAATTTAAATGATTTTGGATAATTATCGAGATGAAACAATAACGGGCTATTATATTGTTTGCGAACCGGAAATGAAATGTTTGATCGTGGCTGTCATGCCTGTGCAGTTTATGCCGTCAGTCAGTCATTCGGACAGTCAGTCAGTTGGTTGGTTGGTTGGATGGTTTGGGCTCGCGGTCCAGAGTTCGTCCTGCGGGTTGTAATTATTTTAAATGCCGAATGCTCTCAAATGCCTCGAATCGCGCCTCATTGTGTGACATGTGTGAGAAATATTTTTTGCTAACTTTGTTGGGGGAATATTTTTTTTTGTTTTATAATCGACTCAGTGGAATTTAATGAAGTCTTTGGTATTTCTGCCTTGTGGTTCACTGGAGTCGTTGGAAAGTTATATTTTTTTTTGATTATGATCTTAAAAGCTATCATAAGCAAGTCGTTTGGGGCAGATAGACAGATTGTCAGATTCTGATTAGTCCTGTGTCCTCTTAAGGCAAAGAGGTAATTGATTTATTCCAACATCCCCAGACCTTAGAGAAAAGATTAATCCATGATTGGTCTATGTAAGTTCATAAAACTACTAGACTAGTGCAGTCTAGTAGCAGGTATGAGAGATATCACCATTTCCGTATACTATTAGCTCCTCCTTAGGTGAAAAATAATCCAAAATTTGCTAAATAGATTTGTAAATGAAAAAAAAACATTAGTTTCCAAATGAAAACCTCATCTGGATAGAACCTCTGAAAAGGCGACTAGAGGACAAAATCCAAAACCATAAAACCAAAAATAATTCACTGGACTTACTTTACGCATCGCTTGTGTGGTGGAAAAGGTTGATGAAGGTTGGGTTGGGGAAGTACCCTTTCGACGTAAAAACGATGCAAAGATTGGACTCTGTAAGTATTAAAAGTACAAATGGTATCTGTCACACTGCCTCACTGGAAATCCTTCTAGACCCTCCCCTGTACTTATAAGTGTTATGAAGACTGCGACGGGAAGCACTCAACTTCACCTTCCACATCAAAATCACCAACCTAGTTGGACACATGAAGATCCTTTAACCAATTCCCCTGCTATTTTCACCGGTAATGCATTCGAATTTCATGCCGAGAGGAATCAATCCCTATCGCCCTTTTAGAGTTGTCTTTCCGCATCCCAGTGCAATTTATTCCTCGCCTTTAGACGAGATGGGCAAATTGCTAAAACTTGGCTTAAAATGGGGAAAAAATTACAACCAATTTTGTGCTATATCTTTTCTGAAAGAAAAAAATCAAAAAAATCAATTTTTTAAATTTTTATTTCCAAAAATTGATTGTTCTTAAGCATTTAAAACATTAGTAAGTGCTTTTTTCCCCCAATATTCAGTGCTCTTATTAATTCTCTGTCAAATACTAAACCCCACATGCCTAAATGTGTTTTAGTTTTTGAGAGTTCTTTTTTACCAGAACAAGCTTTTGTGAGATAGATAGATGGGAGCACCTTCTCTTCATGTCGTATCTCCAAATATGAATTGCAACTGGCCACAATCTCCTGGCGGCCCACGCAAGAAGAATCCGACTGGAAAATGACGAGCTCTGCAGAGCTTGTGGGGATTAAGCCGCACGTCCTATTTTCTCAGCACTTATAAATCTGCCAACCGAAATTCTTAAAGTGTGTTCAACTCCAAGGGAGGGTCTAAACTGTTCCAAAAATGGTCCTTTCAGTGATTCAGTGCACTTAATGAATTTTTTTGATCCTTTTTGTCTGACAAAAAATGTCGTCTATTTCAGGTGTCCCACTGCGATGGACTGTATGGAGTGAGAATAGACCTACCTCATATATTTTTTGTTCTTCAGGAATCTTTCCCTAAATTATTACACCTCTAGACAGGGACACCCAGGGACACATGCATGCATGTACATATTCCTGGCAATGAGATTGGGAACGAACTTGAGACATCGGGTGTCCAATCTAAATATATCGGTATATATATTGGACCCTTCTATGGTGTACCTATTAGCCAGGTAAAGATTGAGCTAAAAGCTGAAAACTTCTTTTACTAAAACTCACTTACTGTCTTCCATGTCAAAAAATTTATAAATTTCTCAAAAAAGGACGAAAATCCACCAAGATCCTGGTCATTGTGTTCCCAAATATCTCTTCAAAAAAAATTGATATTATCGTATTGGACATGCCCCGACTATGTCTTGAGGACACTGGAACTGACTAGGCTCAAGTACTTCCACAAAGGGCTTATCTCGCCTTCTGATATCACTTCCTCTTTAGTTCAAACAATCCTAAGCTTCGGTTATGAGTTTGTCAGAGATCTAATGTTCCGTAGGAACGTCAGTAAGTACAGTCTTTATTTTAGTCTTTTTTTTTAAGGAAATTTTAAAGAGTCCTTGCATTTTCAGGTTAAAGGATTGCGTTAGGCTTTTCAGTATTGAAACACATATGTATCTTTCTAACTATTCTCAACAGAATAGGATACCTGAATTTACAAAGAATTGGTTAATATTGAAGCCGCGTTTAAAAAAAGAGGACACATATGGCTCTCAATTGTCTTAAGAGAATGAAGGAGAAGAAGTTGAAGTTCGACATGCCACCAAAGCTAGCACATGGAACATAAAAAAATAGTGAAACTGAAAAATATATCTTTTGTTGAATAGCTGCGCTTAATAGAATATTTCCCATGCAGTTAGTGATTTTAATTAATTAGCATGCTAAACTGTTAATTGATTGTATTTATATTTTGTCGTCTCTGTTTTTTTTTTGCTATAATTTATTGCAAAATAGTTGAAAATAAATAATTCTCACACATGCTGTTGAACTCCCACCGTTCTGGCCGGTGTGGGAATTTAATTTTTCACAAGCCTGCTTAAAATACAGACTGGTTTTTAAGTTATATGCTTTTAAAATCACGGCCATGGCAAATGGTGCATAAAACGTTCAAAATTAATTAAAATCGACTGTAATTTGTTGCATCATTAACTGGAGAATAATTAGAGTTGATTTCGTATAAAGACATTCGGAGTTATTCAAAATTATAAAGACATTTTGTATTTTCTTTGTGTGGTTTTTGGGGATATTAAAAAAATATTCTTCATAATTTAATTTCTAATTAGGTATGCGTGTTAGTATTGGAATTTAAACACTTTCAGATCGTGTTATCCTTGATGAATGAAATAAATAAATTAACTTGAATTCGTTGCCTCCTTAATAAATTGGAGATAACTCTGCAGTTAAGATAGCCAGCACATTGACTCCTAGTACGCCCAGAAGGCCGGTTCTTGGATTCTCCAATAAAGATCCGTAATTTGTAAATCGGTTTGCATGCTCTCGGTTATATCGGTGACCAAGTTGATTTCGAAACTACGTGATAAAGTTCATGTAGGTCTTCAAACCGGGTAGACCTTTACTATATCCTAGGACGACCTTTTTTCTTTTGTAGAAGAAATTACTTAAATTACATTATCGGCAGAGGGAACACTTTAGAAATGTTGCTACTTTAGGTCAACTTGGTAGGTGTGGCAATGCGAGGATGTTCTCATCACGCAGGCCACCTAATTGGCCTTTTCTCCTCTAGAGAGACTGTAAAGTAGAGGAAGGTAGCATGAGAGTGGTGGTTTGATTTGGGAATGGAGAATTGGGTGGGATCTCCAGGATTTTCCGAAACTGTAACATCTAAGATAACTTAGCCCGTACAGGACGTGTCTTCCCAGATTCTTATGCATAGCCCGACCATCTCTGTTAATTGACTTTTGTCTAGATCGAGCAATGACGGTAGCAATGGCGCTCAGTCAAGTTTTTGAGACTATTGCAGGCTTGCAGTCCTTTTCACATATTTTCTTGGGGGTTTCCGAACAAGCTTTTTTTGTTAGCGTGAGTATATTCGATCTCTGGTATAATGCAGTGACCAAGTGAGTAAAAGTAATAGTTCTGCCTTCTTCAGTATGATAAATCTATAAGAAGGCAAGTTTGAACTGTTCCAATTGGACTGCTTGATTGAAAGGTGTCGTTCAGCAGTAGACCCTAACCCCCTATTGCCCATCACTGTTTCCATCCTGGTGTCCTACTGGCATTTTTTGGATTTGGAGAACAGAACAATATACCTTGAGAGTCAAAGGCAGATAGTTGTTTAAATGTCCAAAAATCTATAGTCTAAGATCAGTCAGTTCGCCGGACCTTTTCACCTCTAGTCGTATAGGAAGTGAGTTTAAGATTGTCTCCATACTTGGGTGTTCTGCAATAAAATCTGGAAATTCCTAGGCATGTCGTGCGTTGACTGGACGATAGTAGTGAAAGGACATATTTCCTCTCTACTATCGGCCCTCGAGTATGAATGATGGGTCTGAGGATGGAAGTGTAAATCCAGTGAATCCCATGTCTGATGAGTGTATTGATCCTTAATGTTTCAACAATCTCAAAATGTTTGAGTTGATTTCTCTGCGATGGCTGATAAGAATGATGAAGGTCTCCCACTCATTTAAGAGCCATAAGATGGTCATACTCATATACTGGCAGAGACATGATCTTTAGTAGGAATCTGGTAAACATTTGGTTTAGTCAATCTCCTACAAATAACTAGACAAATTCAATTAATGAAAATTTCAATTTCGTATCTAAGCGCGTTAAATCGACTCAAAGTTCCCTAACCTCATTACGTTACCTCCATAGCTAATGAATTTCTTCCATTAACCGTGTCATGCTATTTAACACTTTAATTCGGGACATTAACATCTTAAGCACCGAAAAACTCTACCACACCACAGCAGGTGGTAGTGGTGGTGGTGGTGATAAAGTTAAAAATAATTTCACACCACAAAAAGACAGAAAACAAGAGCATTCGGTTCAGGCCAATGACTTATCAACTCAACAAATGATGTTTTATGAAAATTTCGAAAGGTTTCCACCTCCGACTGGCTCCATATACAAAAAAAAAAAAATAACGACCCACCAGAGCGGAACTCGGTTTTTTGCTTGCATAGTGTAATTTATTATTATGCCAGTCGCAGTAGATAAGGCCGAAGGCATATTCTAGATATGACTTTAAGAGAGAACATTCCCAACACTAACAAGGAAACTACATCCAACCAGACGGGGTTTTCTGTGACAAGTCAATTTAAAATGAAGCCTCCCGCCGCGCCATGGAGAACCACGCCTTTGCGCTGCTGCTGCCCGGTCTCTCTCTCTGCAGCCCCTGGTGCACCACCACACAATGGACTTATGCAAATCAGTTTTTTTTTTTAGTTTTTTCCCGTGCCTCCTTTTTCGTTATGAAGGCATACTACAAAATGATTATGTGCCCTCTATTCATTATGATTACCATCGTAGTCGCTGGAGAAGTTGTAGTCCAAAACGCCGTCGGTTGGCTTCATACCATTCGGTGGAAACTCTTGGAAACCCAGCCAACCAGGAATCATTGTAAATTCGCCATTTATTCATATGTAGAGGTCTTACCTGGAATGGCCGGTGTACTCGTACTCGAACTCGAGCTGGTGCGGTGGAGGTGGCTTAGTTTATAGACTGAGAGAGAACAACACACAGAGAAAAAAACAAAAACCTAATTTATGAACAACCGACCGACCGACAATGAAGTTGGCCACTCTCCGCTGGCCCCCCCGTAAAGTTCTGATTAATGATGATTTTATTCGACTGCATTCGTAATGAAACCTGAATCGTAAACCCAGGGAAGCAAATCGTTAGCACACTTCACAGGGGTTGAAAATGTCATCCGCAGGAGCGCGAAAAATCGCAAAGGAGAACGTATAGTGGCCTCCAGGCATGAGCAAATAAATCACAAAACGTTCCGCCAAACGAATCCAGTAGCATCTCCAGCTCAGCGGGACATTTCGCTGAATCGGAAGATCAGTTGGCTGGCTGCCTTCCAAGTCCTTACGTTGTCCAAGTCAAATGCAGTTTTGCTTGTGGCATCAGGTCTCTTGTACCTTGCTCACACTCACTGCGTCGACGACGCACGATGGAACACACAAAGTGGAAGGAAGAAGAGCCAGACCAGCCAGACTTGTGAAATCATAACTGCTGTCGCGCAGAAGTGAACAAAAATTCAAAATTCAATAAATTTTTATCACAACGTCTCGGGAGCAGGACATCATAACAGTGGCCGTTTATGATGATGCAGCGCACTGCCACTCTGTCATTGTGCGATGTCGCTGTTGTCGTCGTCCCGGTTGTAGTCGTCGGCTCTATCAAGGTCGCATGACTTTATTGCAATAATAATCGCGCTGCAACGATATAAAACTCAATCGAATCATAAATAATTCGTTCAATGGGTGTCCGCGCGGTTGGAGGATGCGTGCGGTCGCGTATCGCCACATTTGGCATGCCACATAGAGTTCGAGCGAGCAAGTCACCTCGGGACGTCAGGACCATAATTAGATTGCGGCAAATCGTATTGGCGAGCAGCTCGTTACGAAATAAGATCAATTTTTATTGAAATGCAATAATTTTTATATGGAATTCGAGATCATGATTATGAGTTTCAGATACATAGATACTAGCAGCTTGCGGTCCATAGAGGATATGGGGAGCCAACCTCAACGCTGTTGGACTGCCGGGAAAGTTTTTACGTTTTTATTAATTAATGAGATTACTCGATGATGATGATGATGATGATGAATTTATTGTTGCCATCAGAATTATGGGATCGGAATTCCAATTGCCAATTGATGGTTGAGTTTCCGATGGCGTTGTGGTGGGCAATTGGAAAAATTACGCTGTGTGGTCGACATTAAATGGGGGCTCGAGTTGTTTTTTTTTTTTGTCTGACGAAGGTATGCAATTATGATGAGTTTTCAGATATCTGCAGGTGGCGGTAGGTGGGCTACACGTGAAGGGAATGCCAATAATGTTAAACGGAATTTAATGCTATACGCACCGGGGTAGTGTACTTTCAAAGGATAATGACAATATGAACTTTTGGTTGAGGATTGTACATTGTATGGACCGGTCTGTAATGAGTGTTGAAATTATCGGAACTCTGGCATAAATTCAGCAAGGAGAGTATTAAAGATACTTTGTAGCTTCAAAAGGTGGCTAAAGGAATTGAAAAAGAACGATTTTGGCAGTACGCTCTACGAACACAAGAAAACATCATGAAGTAGTCCAAATTTTTGAGCTCAGGGTTTTATTTCTATGAGTAACTACCTACGTTGATTCGGAGCACTAGAAACAAAAACGGTGAAAGTATTCAACCCTGTGATACCCCGATTTGGACCCCGACAGAGTGACCAGATAAGAATAATAGGAACAAAAATTAAAATAAAATAAAAACAGTCTGAGATGCAAAATTGATTCTGGCTTTATTTTGAAGCTACATTCATGCCATTATGTGTCGAATAGCAAATTATACAAATTGCCGGGTGAGCTTTGCTGGCAGATCTTCAAGCAGTCGGTCCAAAATGTGAGACGTTGTTCCAGGAATAGTTTCTCGAATGTTCGCCTCGAACTCGTCCATAGTGGTTGGCTTTTTAACGTAAAAAATAATCGAGTGGTGTTAATTCGCATGATGTTGAACGCTATCCATGAGATGACCTAGTCGCCAAATTTCTCCTTCATAACATAGAGCGTTGCACCGCTTGTATGACATGTGGCGGCGTCTGATTGGAAGCACAATTGGGATACATTGATGCTGTCGAGCTCTGGCCACCAAACAGTCAATCTTTGTGGATGTATTGCTGCTTGGTCGAACACTTGTGGATTGCAATTCTGCTTGTTGACTGAACCAGAAATGAGTCTCGTCCGAAAAGATGATTTTTTCGTCAAAATCAGGATCTCCGGTCAACATTTCCAGATTCAACTGCGAAATAAGCCGGGTTGACTCTCTGGCGATGCTCAATTTAGCTGATCGGGAGCGAATTGACATTTCCGGTTCGATATTGGCGCTACGGGGGCTATGTTTTCTTCATTTCGCACCAATCTTTGTCTGGTTGGTGGCTTAGCGTATAAAGAGTGTATTCACTATCAAACATTTACACGGGGCCTGTACACTGAAGCTATGATGACGACCGACTTCACAACGAAATTCACGTTGCGTATTTACAACGGAGCCAGAATTTCCATAATATTTTTGAATAATTTCGGCACGTTTGGCAAGAGTGAAATAATGCATGGTTAAATGGCAAACCTCAAAAAATTTTTGGACAGCAGAAAGTCATTAGTATGTTTAACAGCTGCTGAAACATAATAATTGAAAAAGGTATCATTGCTATCTGGTCACCCTATGGATTCTACGACACAAAGACTATTCATACCTGTTTTACAGTCTCAGTTTCTTGGGATACGGGTTCATTCCCTTACGTACTTACCACTTTTCTCAAAATAGAATCTTTTCAGTCTCGATAAGTCCTACACTTTTCCAAAACAAAAATGCTAAACAGATTCCCTCGAAAAACATGGTTTCACAAGGTCTTGCCCAAATTCCAATTAAAAGCAATGCATCAATTCCCGTAGTGTGGCCGTCCATTCATTTTACATGAAATAACAATTAAATGTGTTTTCATATCAAATAAATGAATAAATCCAAGAACGCGCCTACTCTTATGGCCAAAGTCAACAAATATTACTTCAGAATCGAACAGAAATTAAATAGTAATAAATATTTTGTTGCTTTTTTAAGGATCATGTGAATACCCGCTGCCAGAACAACTGCCAAAAAATTAATTACTCTATCTAACTACTCATATACCACACACACATTCCCCAATGTATCTCTATGTATCTATCGTCACCTGGGATTTCAGGTGGCAAGATGTAAGCGCGCCCACAAAATTATAATTTTAAATTGCTGTCCCCTGCTGTGGCTAGAGCGCTACCATAGCTACTAGATCCATTTGGGTGTTTGTTTATTTGAAGTTAATCGGATTAAGGCATAAACCAATAAATGCATTGGCACAATAGAATTATTTGTCCAAAAAAGAATTATGGGCATAGCGCCTCTTAGGGCTTTTGGTAAACGATGTTGGCTAGACGGGTGGCGCCGCCGGTAAGAGAAGAGGAAATAAAAGAATGGGGAAGAGTTCACCATGGCCCCCAAGGTGGATCGATTTCGAGTACATCCTCCTGCTGTGATAATCGCTTGATTAAAGACGCCTTAATTGCTTATTATAATCACGAGAAGCCGGAATAAACTACTGTTTCACGATCACAGGAATAGTGTACTGGATTTGGTTGCAAATTGAATATCCTCTTCGGTGTTTGTTTTTCGTGGGTTGGGGGAGTGTTAATAAATTTCGCCATTTAGTCTGATTTTAATTGTTGGTGCGATGAGAGGTGTAGTATCCTGCATGGGAAAGTGGGAATTCGATGAAAAAGTTATGCTAGGCAGGTTTTAGATGGTATAGAGAGAAAATGTTGTACCTTGCTTCGAGACAAGTTGCAATAGTATCTTCTACCATGATTCTAAGTTGTGACTATTTACATGTGCAGCTTTAAATTTTCAAAATTTACTCTGTGGCCATCCATTACTTCAATATAATTGGAAAGGCAAACTTAGTGTTTTGGAAATACACAATACCAAGACTTCATTAACAGTCAGCGCTTTGATGTTAACGAATAAATTAAGTCACGATAGCTTTATACAAATTTGATGAAACTAGGAAGCGGATATACTATGTCATCTCATAGATGCACATACAAACGTATCAATCCTTTAAGCCCTCACGAAGATTCGTACTACTGTTCCACTTAATAGGGCCCTTCTTCAGTTTAGATTCGAGCAGAGAGAAGCAAATATCTGGAATAAAAATTAGCACATACTCCATAGCCTTCCTCACTGTCCAGTCTAGGTTTCATAGTGGTGTTGATTAGTGCGTGTATCTCACTGTGGCTGGACGCCGTGGATAACATGGTTCTTATGATTGGGGTGCGATACAGAACCATGATCAACGAGTTTTTCTTGCGGCAACTTGATGCATTCGACTGAAGTTCTTACAGTCCATCAAATTCAGGCCAGTTTCGAAAACGCCAAAAAGCGGTCAACTTGATTATAACATTTTGAGGGTTGCGTGGCCTAATGTCTCGTTTCCGACAAGAGTGTGAGAACTTATCATACGAAGTTCTCGTAAAAACGATTGAAAACTGACGCTCACTACATGATTGCTTCACTTTCCAGCGCATAATTCTAAAAATACTAATATTTGGTGGAACAACTCTTAGCTTCTCACAACCATTCGTGTTGTATGCGTACATGACTGAACGAATTCAGCTGAAACAATGTACATGTGTGCGAACCATCAAATAGAGGCCCATTTCTTTTTAACTTACACACGTTTTCTTACAACAATTTGTATACAAAATTTTTAGACAAGGACTAGAAAATTTCAATATCCTCCCGTGGACCTGAGTGTCTACTATGAAGAAGCCCACTTGATTTCATTATCATTCAGGGTGGTGTTAACTCCTCCTAATGACATCCATCCACTCTCATAGTTCCTCCTATATCATAACCTTCTTAAATCATAACACCTACCTACGCACGAAGTCGTACTTTTATTTAAATCAAGAATCAAAATCCGTAAGTCACTTGCAAGACGGTATTTCACCAAAACCTATTAGCAATTCCCATGGCAGGGCGACACTGCTCAAGGTAAAATATGCACCTTTCCAACCGTAAATACATACATACAGCGACCGTGCCGCCGCTGCCACCGTGCTCCTGGTAGTTGGGAACAATTGTTTATCACAAATCGAAATACAAAACTGAAACATTTTCAACAAATTCAGTCCATAGGGATCTGGATTTAGGCTCCAGAAAGTCACACTGCGCACACCACATCGCCCCACCCTCACACAGTTTGACTTAACCAGCACGCTGGCTCGTTTGCAAAGCGCACCAACTTTTGAGCTATGCAATCGCCGGACAAAATCAGTGAAACACAAAAAATAACAATCTTGCTAATTGGATGATTTTAGCATAAACAAATGTATTTTAGGACCATAAAGAATCCCAAACTGAGTCAGACGGCAGCCAAAGAACATCCGCGCAGCCGTATAACGTCGCAGACTAGGAAAAGATATGCACCCAACAGGAGCGGTAGCCAACACCAGACGGCTGGTGAGGTGGTTTCCTTCTCAGTGCCTTGAAATATGCCCATAGCGATATAAGTTCCAAACATATGGCCAACGAAAAAGAAGAGAAGGGTTTAAGAAAAGAGAAAAAAAAAAAAAAAAACACAAGATGCCTCTGCATTATCCTTCGGATGGTAATGGTTATATCAGAATCCGAAGTATTGAATCCCTTGTGATTTGGAAGCGTTGAAAATCGAAGGGTATGCAAATGGCTGCTGCTTACCTGGCTCTGCGATATGAATTCACGCTGCATGTAGGGCCAGCGGACCTTTAAGTTGTGCTTATTCAATCTTTCCATCTTCTTCTGTACCAGTACGTCGTTCTATCTTATTTTTTTGTTATAATTTTCGGTAAAACGAGGAATAAAAACTTTAAAACGGGAAACAATGGCTGTTTTTTGCTGAACAAGGCTTTTTCTCAGGTGGTGTAGTTGGAAGGGAAGTTTTTCCGTACCTTGGTTTCATTTTAGGGAAACGATGAGTTGCAGGATAAACTTACTCACATTACAATTGGTAACAAGTCAATTAGCTGGACAGTGCCAAGGTGCACTCACTTAGAATATTTTCGAATCTTTTCCAATTTTCTACACTTGCCCTTAACATATTCACAGACGAGTATCCAGAAGTGGAGTTCAGTTTATTAACTGAGAGCTGTTGCCTTGCTGTTTCTGGGTCGAATTTTGGATATTGGGGCTGGAAGTTTGATAACAGAACCTTAAACTTTTAGCCCAGCATCACCTTTTGCGATGGTCCGACAAACATCCTGAAAAACATCTCAAAAACAAAAGCAATTTTTTAAAAAATCCAATTGCTGGAGAAATAGCCATGATCAACCTCGGAAAAGAGTATCCAAATCTCTTAACCGACTAATGCGAAGTTTCTTAACTAGGTCGGTGTCCCTGTACAGCTCGTATAGTTCGTCGTTGAACCTCCTCCTGCAAACTCGATCAGACCAAACATTTTACGAAGGATTTTTCTCTCGAAGAGGCCGAGGATATCTTCATCCGCTTAAGATGGAGTCCAGGCTTCAACACCATAAAGCAATATTGGAATGAACAGGGTCTTATACAGGATTTCCTTAGTTGTTTCAGATAGGGCTCTACTAATCAATTGCCTTCTCACCCCAAAGAAACAGCGTTTGGTAAGAGTTATTCTTGATTTAATTTCTTCTAAGTTGTTGTTTTCTGAGTTGATAGTCAAAGTTATAGCTGTCGATTGTGATGTTCTGTAAAATCGCCGACATTGTGTGTCCCTTCTTGCTTTGTCCTCGTTTACCGCTATTTTGGCAGCTTCCGTTTCAAGACTACTGCACAAACCTGTGACAGCCTTCTCAGATCTGTCAATAATGTCAATGTCGTTGTCGGACACTAGTATTTCCTAGATTTGAGTTTCGCACAACTCCTTCAAATGCTTTTTTAACAACAAAGGTCTCGGTGAGATCTGCACAATCTGGAGAGTTTGGTAAGGATGCCACAACTAGACGTATCTCTCTATATAACACGTCGCTACTAATGCTTTCCGATGTGGCCTTCAAATCGATAAAAAATGATGGGTATCGACCTGGACTTCTTGGGTTTTCTCCATGATCTGCCTAAGTGTGAAGATTCGGGTGATTATGGACTTTCCTGGTCTGAAGCCACGCTCATAGAGGCCAATCAGGTTGTTGACGGGGAGTTTTAGATGTAGGATTGCAGTTAAGTTCTTATAGACGATGTAGAAGACACTGATGCTTCTGTCGTGCCTTTCTTACTCGTAGGTACAAAAACAATTTAACTTCTTCATAACACTTTTTTTGACATTTTTTCCTTCAACACACAAATAAGTAATTCAGAGTTGAAACACCATATTGTACATATTTACAAAATTCTTCACAGTTAGCACTGCTACATCTGTGGACTATTGACTTGGATATTAGAAAGTTGTGTATTAACTTTAGGTTCGCAACGTACTAATAGCATTTTTATGAGTTGTTTTAGGTCGCATAAACCAAAATGTCTAATTTGCACATTTAATAGAGTTTCTATGTTATTTGTTGTTTATGGAACGTTTGGGTTATTATTTCCAAAAATGATCAACAGTTTTATTAATTGATATTCAATTTGTTCCATCAACACACTTTTCAAAATTACCACGGCGCGTGTTTCCAAATTTAGCAATAATCCCAATAAAATTTTAAGCTAAAACTATAAAGCGTTATAGCCAATTTGTGAACGGTTATAATATTTTGTCGTAAATTATGTTACTAATTTGTTAAATGCAAAGGTTGTCCGGTGGAGGTACCCTCCAAAGAGCCACTTGCGGCCTCTGACAGATACTTATATTTCCATGTAGGTTCCAGCCTGTCCCATCCCATCATCTACATTTTTTTGATTGTCAACATCAAAACTGAAATACGATATTCGTAGTGCAAACACAACGACTGCCAACATCGATGGCACTGCCAGACACAACATTCAACATCGCTTTGAGTAAGATTTTTGCGTAGGTTTTAGCAGGTCGCACATCGTTGCGACCATCGACGATTTTTCCTCCTAAAATCCAACAAAATGTATAAACATACATAAATGGGGAAATGGAAGAAAAACAAAATATAAACGCGTCCATGATTATGAATCAATGCCATGTAAAGGAAATTGGACCTGGCCAAACGGAGCAGACATGTTGCTTTGCATACGCATGCCATCCAGTTTCCTTTCCTCTATCTCCCTCTCTCTCTCTCTCGGTCTCTGTGTCTCTCAGGCATCTTTTTGTCGTCAAACCCCAAGTGTATTACATGTGCAGTGGTCATAATTCATGAACAGAAATTTACATCTTTTCGTTGCAGTTGCGTTTTTGATTCGTGTGGCTTGCCAAGTATGGCGAACGGCTTGCGGCCCACGCAAGGATTCCATCCATGTAAATCAAGGCAGGGAGAAAGAGCTCATGCAAATGGAGTCTGGCGCGTGCACAATGAGATTATAAATGATATTCGTTAGCAAATGACGTAAAAATTGGTCACTAATTCAAGAAAAAACACAGACTGTCGGTCGGTTGGGTTTGAGGGTTTCAAATGGGTGCGGTCAGTTCTCTACTCGATTTGGAATCAGATTAGAAAGGCGCCAAAGACAAATGATCTGAAGACAAAGTTGAAAAACTAATTGCTGTGACAGTACACCAATTAAAGTGCAAATTCGGATCATGTCAACCGAAGAATCAAAGCCTTCTGGTGGGCTTAGATATATGGAGAAAGAAATAAAAAAAAAAAACGTACAGGCGAAGTGTATTTCGATAATCAGTACAAAGAACTACACCCTATGAACTACAGAATTTTAGTAGTTGCCTCACGTTGAGAGGAAGGGTAAATGACAGATCTTGATGATACCAGCCAATCGGATGAACAAGGAATGTATCAGAGATAGTCGAAAAGCCACGAAAGACCAGCAGACTTCGTAAAGGGTAGCCACACTTGTGTGTCATAGTCGAACACTAACGATGGTGATGTAGAGAAATTCAGTTACAAACGGATTCGAGGACTCCTGTAACCAAAGTTGCGAAAAGCCGAGTGTTGTCACCACCTGCATTGATAGATGGTTACCTGTAGGACGAATCCCTGACATTGATATGGTAGAGTCCGAAATCGAGAATTTAAAGCAGTCCTTGTATTGGAGGGGTCTATTTAACTTAGTATACCAGCATTGCTATGTTAACTCGCAACTTAAAGGTACGAATCATAAAAATTCCTACGCTTTCTAGATCCAATATGAACTAAGCAGGATATGGGCTAAACAACTGTGGATCTTTGTAACCCAAAAGGGCTCCTTTTAAAGGATGCAATATTTTAAAGACGACATACTGTTGAGAGTCTAAAGAGTTTTCTGAGACCCTACTATGTGTCTGTTCATATCTTCTGTGAAAAATCATAAAAAGAACTGAAATTGTACGTCTTCTAAGGTTTGGACCGTTTGGTCACCTTTTGTTGACGTCACATATCGTTTAATGATCTTGTTGTTCCACTGTCTTCCTTCTATGAGTCTTAGATTTCATGGCCTCTCTAGTCATCTTCTTATCTTGAAGGCATAGAGTAGGGAATAGCAAAGAACCTAGCACAGACCCTTGGGTAATAACAATTAACAGTACACGAGCATCTCTGCACTCACAGATGGGTCAAAGATGGATGTAGGTGTGGGCTCAGTGATAATTTCTGAACTGCTGGGTATATCCAAATCAGCTCGTCTTTCGAACCATAGCAGGGTCCTAGACTGCGTTAAAGGTAATACCACAGGAAGGTATCATCTTTTTCATCGACAGCCATGCAGCAATAAAAGCCAAAAATAAAATCCAAGCTTGTGAAGTACTGTTGTGAAGGGCTTAAGGTTGGAACAGAGGACAAAGTTGCCCTCTACTGGGTCACTGAATATGAAAATATTCTAGGTAATGAGAGACAGCGGAACTGGCTAGAAGAGGTTCAGAACCAACATTATAACAGGTGGACACCTCCTTGTTCATCTCGCCTTGCGCAATAAAGCAAGAAGCAGGCACGTAGTGAGGCCTAATGTTGGTCTACTTAAACAGAAATACCAAAAACAATCTGGTTAGAGGTTGGTAGGGGGATGCATAACTATGTATCTGGCATGTCCTGTACAGCATACTGAAGAAAAATGGACTTGAAAAAGACTCCATATGTCAGGTTACATATAGCACAATGGATGTAATGCTCATGTTCCATTCTATTTTTTAGAATTGCAGCCTAGAATGCAGCCTGGAATAAGTCTCGTACATGGTCACCCTTCAAGGACAAACACATACATATCTCACAACCATCTAGTTCCTTTCTAGTTAAACTGACATTTTCAAAAATACCAACTTCATGTGAATACACCCTATAACGATAGGATCCAAACCATACAATGTCGGCAAAACTGCTCCCTCAATCTGTTAAAACAAAAAGCCAAACATTGATCGCTACCAAACCGCCGCCGCCGCCGTAGCCACTATAACACAGCCGGGGCCCGCCTGTTCGTGGTCTCATATTTTATTCAAATCAGACCGTCATTCGGTCGGCGGATTTATGCCAGCGGAAACATAATATTCGTTTTTGATTTGAATCATGTATCTGATAGTTTTGATCTAGAAAACGTTTTGCCCCCGTCGTCGTCCGTTCCTTATTCTTCGAATTCACCACCATCGCCAGTGACAATATGCAAAGCTACAGTGCCAGTCAAAAAAAAATAGTGAACAACGTTTGGGAGTAGATATTATGCTCAAAATTTTCATACATTTATTCATTCATGTGACGGACATGATTCCATGTAATGGAGTGGACGTGCAAATAGGTGGGACCGGCTGCAGTAAGATATCGAACAGAGCTTATGCTACTCATGTGAGTGCATATGCGATTGTAAGTAGGTAAATCAATAAGGTACAATTATTGTTCATTGCCGATAGTGTACCGGGAATCTATAAGGGTTAGCCGGACTTAATGAACATTCTGAATCAGATGGTATTTTGTATTTCTATACTCTGTTTCTTTGGATACTGCTGAAAGAGTTTAAGAGTTGACATTTGAACAATAGTAGCTATGAAGCGCAAAAGATACACCCACCAACTGAAGAACATTTTGAACACAAAGCTTCAAAATCCAGCCAATTTTCTATGACTTCGCATTAATAGTTACAAAAACTACAATATAGCGTATCCTTCCCACACAATCTCAAAGCCAACCTGGACTATGTTTACAAACTAAGCCCATCGATTCCAATGTACAATCGAAAAGTAAAGTCCTACCGTATGCCATAAAATAATTCAAATCTTGTCCATGTCACTTACTTAAGCAGATCTTATCAAAAATACTCCTTGAACATTGAACAAATGTGAAAATTGCGGTCCTATCTACCCATATGCTCATAATTTTAGCCCCACCGAGCACAACTGATGCCTTATTCATAGGAGGCAAACGTATCTGGGCGATATGCAAAACTGCATCTACGAAACACTGAAGGTGTGCAGTAGTACAATGAAGTTATGAATTTGAAAAATTCATAAATGCACACTGTCACCGGAGCTAGCGAATACTATCAGCAATCGATACAAGACACTTGAGTGATATATTCAAACGGTTTCTGCCCACAATCGAGTATCTGAATGGTGTTGGTTTTGAGATAGGAAAGTGTTTGCTGCAACAACGGTGGCATGTAGATAGTTTGAGCCTTGTCGAGTTTGTTGGCCCATGTATGATACATACTTTTGTTCCTTCATAGTTTGATTGACAAAAGCACTTTTTGTTTTCAGTTTCACCGATTTATCATTTGATTTGTCATTTCCTTATTCTCCAGTCAAACTAAGAATTATGAACCAGTCCTGAACACCATTTAAACTATTCCACACACCCATTAGTCAAACATAAAGCTTTACTAATAGTACGTAACGTACATATGCCACTGTGCATAATGCGCGTGCATTCATTTGAATACTGATTGCATGCAATATGAGAATTTGCAGCAAATTAATTTCTTATTAACGACTTGCGATAGTGCAATGCATTAAGTTGATAATTAATGTCATTCGTTTGGTATGCCTGTTTTTTTATGAACGCATATGAACACAAATCAAATTGATTAAATGCCATCTGTTTGGTGTATCATAAGGAAACGACTGAATCGATGACGAAGTAATCTTGGACGTAGTTGTCGTATTTTGATTTGCTGTCTGAAACAATAGAATAGTTTTAGGATCTTCTTTCAGGTAGTGATACAGGATGAGCTGCATGGTATCTACAGTGTGAATTCGACTACACGCAAAGCTAAATAGAATACATATTTGCCGCAGCAGGTCTATAGAATCCAGGGGCCAACTTCTCTCAACCATTCGTTCTGAATGGAAGGGGCCTACTGTTTAATGCCTTAAGAAGCCTTCTCATGATAGTTGCACTCACAGATGTTGGTCAGATACTCGCGAGAGGTAAGGCCTTGAAAGAAATTGTATGTGTTGTGTAGGGAATAAGGCCGAAACAGCTCAAGAAAACTAAGAGCAGTCCTAGGTTGAATAGAACACCACTAGGATGCTCTAATCGAATCTAGATAAAACCAGGTTTAACCGGTGTCTGTGCTATAGGCAGACATCTTCAAAGACTGGGCACTCTCTACAACGACTTCTGCAGAAGATTTATGGACGAAAAGTAAGAAGAGACCATTGGCCGCCTTCTGTGCCCTGCACTCGCCAACATCAGGAAGGCAACACTATGTGAATGACTTTTCAATGATCTTAACGATCTCAGCATAGCCCGCACGGCTCTCTTTCTACAAATGAGGTTGGAGGGTGGTTCCCAGAGTAAGAGGGTGATCAACCGACCTTACACAATTGTAATGGACCTTCCTCACCGAAGTCTGATCCTAACCATAAAACCAGACTGTCACTAAAGTATCTAGCTCGGCTAAGTCGTTCGAAATACAAGTAAACTGTTCCAAGATAGGAAAAGTTAGTGTGACGTTTTGTCTTGAGTCTACTGGCCACAAAGACTCCATATCCTATGAAGTGAACACTGGACATCGGCTCCGTGCGGGGCAGGTTACAGCATGAAGTTGAAAACACCTATGATAGCTCATCGCTTTGCTGAAAAGTGATGCATTTTCGAAAGCAGTGAACTTTGTTTAAAAGTACAAACTACTTACAATCGTTATTTCCTATTATTTTTTTATTACCACTATAACTAATGAAAATCCAAGTCCATTCGTCTAACGATTGATAGGCTCAGGTTACTCCCTTTATTTAACAAAAAAGAGGAAAAGGAAACCCATAACTATAGTATTTGATATATAAGAGAATAAACAAAATGAAAGTTGAAACAATAAAACCTTTTAACTGGTTTATATTTATTTCTATAGTCCAAATCCAGTGACAAGACCCTTAAAACTAAGAGTTATACCTGATGACAGGGCATAAAACTCGACTTGTTTTTGTGACAATCTGCCCCTCTTGTGTTTCTCTCTTACACCACATGTCTGCGCACCTTGTAGTTTTCGTTCATTTCGTTCTATAATAATTCTGATTGAGATTCTTATGGTCAGTGGGGACCCGCACCGGTCAGTTGGTCCATCGATGATCCACCACCACCCCGGGACCCTGCTTTGGACTGTCTTGGATAATGATCACATGTTGTGTAGCAATATTGTATCTACACAATTCCCCTTGGATTCTCTTACTGATGATTCTCGGCAGTGGATGGTAATGGTGGAGAGAGGATTTTGTCTCCATCATCATCATTGGAAATTGTTGGCACATATTTTCGAGCCAGACACTGCGGCGTCGTTTGTGGAACTGTCGAAGTGTACGCGCATTGTGTAGGTCCAAAGTCTGGCCACTTTACTGGCTAGATTTTCCTTTCGTTTTCTGTATCGGGTACTGATTCAAGTTTTCTACGTTGTTGTCTTCTTTTTCTTCGAGTTATCCTTACCTTTGTTTTTTTATTTTTTTCGTGTGTCATTATGGGCTATCATCATCATCATCTCGTTGACCATTATTCCATTGAGTTTTGTTATGTGTGACACTGTCAGAGGAACTTTGAATAATTTGATTTCGTCGAGTGGAATTTCGATACATAATTATGAACCCACGAGTAGAATCGCCACAAGGAGAGCCAAAAAGAATACCAGTTTGGGAAAAATCCAAAAGGACATAACTTAAATATCGTGGGAAAGATATTTTTATCATTTCAGCGTTCGATGATCCTGCTGAATGTTCTTAAAAATATGAAACACGAGGACACCATTTTTCAAACCTCAACAATTGCTTGGATGTTTTTCATTCTGGATGTTCTAATCTACTTCGGGTCATGAGTTTATCATAAAACATGAGACACCACAATGAGTCCATTTCTATTTTTGGGGAGCCCTCACAGTACGACACCTAACCCATTTGTTCATTCACTTTATTTCCCATCGGAAGTTGAATATGGCATCATTTCCCTTCAAGGAAGGGAGTTCCTTCAAATTTTCAAAAAATTGGTTGGTTGGCTTAGACCGTGTCTTATACTACGGAAACTATCTGCTGCTTTGTGTGAAGAGCTAATATTAGTCGTGCAGGCGGTGTAGAGACAGTTAAGATCATTGAATAGGTATTCACTTCCTTCGTCTAGCTTCTACAGAAGTTTTTCTGGATAATTCGAATGTCTTACTATAGCGCAGTAACCGGTTGGGGTACTAACTGTCTTGGAACGGGGTCCTCTCTTGTGTTTTAGGAATCCGATAGACCTCACTTTATTTAGGTTTTCCAAAATACTTTAGTATAACCCGTGAAATGGCTTGACATTACAAGATTCGTATCTCAAGTATCTGTGTTTCATAATATGAGGTTCATACCGTGCTTCCTCAGCGGGCAATAGGCAATGGTTCACACTGATCAAATTATTCTTCAAATCTACTTTATAAGTACTTGACCAACCACCTAAACCCAAGTAAATCTGGGCTTAGATTCATTAAATTTATGGTCATCATAACGATTTGAGAAAAAATTTGGTGAGTATGAACCCCGTTAATACTATGTCTAATTTCATTTCATTTCAGTGACTTGGTTCCCAACAATCTAATACGTTTCTCCAAACATAATGGTACATCCTGACTATTGCATATTTGGGAACATGAGGCTCCTTTCTTTTTGCATAATAATCCGATCTCAAGTACCACCCAGAACCCCTAGCTGAAACGCATGTGTCCGGAAGTCTCAGAGTTATACATACATATATACGTCTGTATCTCTTGAGTATATACATATGTACATACCTAATCCTGTCAGTCAAAACTGTTTTCCTCTACAAATCTTCCCTATCTGAACTTTCGTCCATTGTAACAGGGATGTCTGGAAATGATTCCTAGTGGATGAACCTGGATCTTGCATAGTCGCTTTGGAAAAACTCTGCATAAGTGACCCGAATCGTTCTGTGAGCTGCTCTTAGTTTTATTTGCAGATCCAGTGCAAGAAAATACATTAATGTCTCGAGTGCAACCCTAAGTATCCAGCCAATAACAAAGAGATACATTGACCTGACACATCTTTTTGGGATTTGTATCTTTACTTAGAAAATAAAACAGATTTTTCATTCATGATTGTTATTTCGTTGTATAAAAAAAAAACTTGTTTCCGCCCGGTATCGAACCGGGGACCTTCCGCGTGTTAGGCGGATGTGATAACCACTACACCACGGAAACACTTGTCACACAATTGATTTCCAAATCCTATTGACTAAAGGAAAGTCAATGAATCTCACAAATTTTACAAAGAAGTCATTTGGTTAGGTTTGTCTGTTGGACATGGAAGCATCCGGGAATATAGCAGAAGTGCCATTCTGTCGTCAAAGTGTTACTGGAGTGCACAAATCTTGAATCACCCAGTTTTAGCATGGATATAGCTGACATGGTCTGACTTAGCTCACAGCACAGGCTACTGAGTATCCATAAAGGATTGGAACCCCTCCAGCGCTTTTCAAATTACTTTAAATAAAATTAATAGTTTCACGTTTTTTATTAAAGTTTGATGGAACTTCTGTGTTTATTCACCGAAAATCCCACAGTTACACAGTAACAGAGAAAAGGCTTGCTATCAAGTAAAAACCGATCCTAAAAAACTACTAACTATCTTACTAAATGGCTTGACAAAATGATGTTTAATTTCATTTTAATGTATACAAAGATACCTTTCATATTTAATGGTGTACGGCAGCCAACCCGACTACTAACAAATTTTATGGAACTACTTTTACCGATTAGGTATACTGGAATACACCTGACGTATTTATATATTTATTGATATGAGTCTCTAAATGGAGTCATCGCCCATCAATCAGATTCCATCAATAAAATTAAAATAATCCAAGATGAGTTCATTAAGAATATCCGGTATGGGACTTTATCGTACAAATACCTACTTTTTTAAAATTGTATCCAGGGCTTATAAGAATTGGTGGGAAGGTGAAACTCATTATTTAACATATCCTATCTTAATTAAGAACATAATTCCTGGAGTAGTCCCTGTCATCCTCTTTCCACCTTAATGTGATCCGTAAATAATTGACTTTGTCATCTCTTCTAGTTTCTTGTGTTACTTTTGCTTTTCAATTTTGGAAAAATTATATTCCTTTTATGTTTTTTTTTTTATTAACAACCGAACCCACCAAATCGATTTCAAGATCAGGGTCCTCACCTTCATTCAAAGGCAATCCAACACAGATATGACGGTGATTACCTGTTTCACTATCAATGTTTTATGTCCACTCTGTTTTGATTTCTGTCCTTTTTTTCTTTTGTTTTTTGGGAACCTTTAATAATCTACACCTCTGCCGGATCAATGAATCTCAGAAATCCCGAAAACACATACAAGAAAAACCGACCAGACCCTCAGTCGAAATTTAAAAATTATTAATGTGCCATCAACGGTAAAGGAGCCACAAAAGGAACCGAAACATTTTCATTTTTGTTCTTTTCTTTCTCGCTTTGTTCCCCCAGCAGTGGGCCCATTATACACATTTATATGAAACATAAATTTTTGAAAAATCAACAAACATTCGAGAGTCAAAATTTATGATAATGTTCGGAAATGTTTGAAATTATACTCGTTATGAACTGAAGAGATGGTGAGGCAGTGAATTCGATCCTCCAGACCGGTCATCAGATCATGTGTGAGTTCCAATAAAAAAAAAAAATAAAATAAAAACGGGTTCCTTTTTAAAACAAAAGCAAAAGGAAAATAAATAAATAAAACGCTGTAGCACGACAGCTTACGGAATACAGAAGTGCGAGAAGAGACACAGCCCAAACGAATATTGACTAAAAGTGACAAAAGGTGATATATATGAGGGTAAGTGGACGGTGGTCAGAATTTGTGGTTAGTGGTTTGGAGAAGCAGGATGATCAATATTTGAATTCGATTTTGTTTTCTTTTTTTTTTTTTGGTAGGGGAATTGGAGAGTGAGTATGAACATTGAAATTTAATTTTAGAGGAAGATTATGATTTTATACATTTACACTATCGAAACAAATAACGACTTAATGACATGGTAACAAAACTCAAAGGTCATAACACCCAAATGTAAATAGCAAAAACGCCTAAATACTATTCTATTCTATTTTAGAAAATTTCAATAAAATCTGAGGTTGGAGCTGGCGCTTTTGAAGTCAATTTCAACATTCCATTACCCAGATATTCCAGGCTGAACTCCATGCCATTAAGATCTGACCTAGGTTAACTTGTTAAAGGTGTTAAGGGCCCTAGGATATACATTTTTTCAGGTAGCTGCGCATACTGACTAGTATTCAAATTTACTGCCTGCACTCTATATGAGTTAAAAGATGTTACGATGGACTAATTAACTAATAACTATCCAGATCTAGGTTAGAGTAGGACCTCAACCTTATTATGGCCTCAACTGGGTTGTCATTGGTTATTGATGGAGAACTCAAACTCCGACTGCCTCACTGGAAAAATGTCCCGCTGCTGAGGCAATCGAAATGATTTAGGAGATTGTCAGGATTGTATTAGAAAGCTTGTGACGTTGACCACCTCTTCGGTTGATATTACCTTAACAAACTTAATCTGTGATCAGATTCAGAATGTACAACTCATTATAACATATTCCCCATGAATTCCCAGCTCGACATTTGTTAAAGAACCCCATAGCAGGTGTATGTTGCTAAGCGGCATTTAAAAATTCTGCTACTAAGGATGTACTATCCCCTTAATCATGGATACGTATCTTAGATGTTTTAGGACGCATTTTCAGATATAAGCGCAAGTGTCAATCTAAATGAACGTTGTGAAAGGTGACCAGATAAGAACAATATACAAATTTAAATAAAACAACAACGGTGTATGTAAGATATAAAATTGATTCTAGCTTTATTTTTAAGCTACTTTCGTGCCTTTATGTGTAGGCATGCATACCATTTAAATGACAGCCTCGGTTTCGTGGGCTGTGTTTCATGCTGTCGGTCCAATTTTTGATGGCTCGGTCCAATATGTCCAATATGGATTTATTTCATCAATAGCGCTTCGAACGTTGGCCTCGAGTTCGTCTAAAGCGGTTGCCTTGTTAACGTAGCCCGAGAAAAATAATCGAGTGGTGTCAAGTCGTATGATGTTGAACGCTCGCCGTGAGATGAAACAGTCGCCAAATGCGTCCTTCACACCTCGCAGCGTTGAGTCGCTCCTATAATATTTAGCATCGTCTTGTTGGAATCTCAGCTTGGATACATAGATGTTGTCGAGATCTGGCCACAGAAAGTTGGTTAACATCGCTCATAACATAGATCTTGAAATGGTAAAGATGTCTTCTTCTGCTTGTTGACATAGCCGCTGAGCAAACAATTGATCACGAAATCACACTTCTGCACTTAAAAATTCCTATGTATTTTACGAGTATTGAAAAAAATACATGGTTTGCTTAAGAAATTTCGGTACAGTAAAGGGTGACCAGATAGCAATGATACTTTTTCCAATTGTTATGTTTCAGCAGCTGTCAAAGTAACTAGCTGCCAAAATATTCAATGAGATTTGTCATTTTATCATGCATCGTTTCACGGTTGCTGAAGTTACGGACGAATACACCAGGTATCTGTAATGTACATATTTCAATGTACTTAAGTATGTACTAATCTTCAACTGTATAAATAGCAAACTTATTTCGTCGTATTTGTATGAGTTACAAGTTCCATCATGTAGATACGCAAATGGTTGTCACACGCATGGCTCCTCCTTACTCACCGATTAGATGATTTCAAAAAAGTTTAACTGAATAAATGAAATATATGTCCACGTATTCGAGTACAGTCGATCAACAGACTAATCGATATCATGGCCACTTAAAATATATATCAAAATGCACAAGTATATCCAATTAAGATATATTATCCCCTGCCACTTACATTTCCTTTTCGTATTTTTTGTTTTGTGCTACCTATGTATCTTATGTCCCAAGTTTCCTCTACACTTAATCTCTGATGAAATTAAGGTCTGCATCTGATAGATAATGACCCCGGTCTCTGAAACAATGCGAAGCATCAGGAAGAAGAAAACTTTTTTTCCATGATTTCAGCTAATAACTAAAAATGATTTTATTGTGCTCTGGCTAACTCTGGTAGTGATGCTATCTCTCCAGGGAGGGATTACGTGATTGAGGGTGAGCCGTAGTTAGTTGTCCATCATCAGCCCCCTTGATACAAGAGAACACCATCACTTTATGTCGGTGAACTCAATCAAATGTCGATTTGTTCGTATCACATCGAAGTTACATCACAAATGTGTCTGCATCTTGAAAATGAAAAGGAATTATTAATCCATATGGGCGAGTGTATATTCGCCAGGGAATTGTTTGCACTTGATGAGGATAAGAGTCTATTATTAGAGGGTGGATCGGCGTGTTATTAGTCAGATATTGCTTTGGTATTTCAAAAGTCGATTAGAAGTGAGTAGAAGTTTATGTTGGTCTTAATTGTTTTGTGATAAGATTGGGAGCTAAGAAATAATGTGAAGGTTAATGTTTCATAGACCCTTAAGTTTGACATCCTTTGAAATCAAAACTAGTATTTATTGACCAACACTTTGAACTGAAATTGACTCATGTTCTCAGAACTTGAAAGAAATTAAATAGAACTTTTGGTGAAAATAGGTTTTTGAAACCTGCTGCTGACTTACTTACAGTTTGGGGTGAACCTGGGCCTCTCTTAATAAGTTTTTGCAGTTGACCCGGTTCTTAGCTAATTGTCTCCAGTTGGTTAGTCCAAGTCAATTGAAGTCCCTTTCTACTTGTGAGCGCCATTTAAGATGAGGTCTTTCTGTACAGTGTTTTCCCCCAGGTTGGATTTATCTTCAGCCCGTAACATTTGTATCCATCTACATCTACATGTCCTAGGCATCCAAGAACCAAGACCAAGAAATTTACGAACGAGTTTTGCAGGATTCCAAAGTGGGACATGGCTCTGTAAAGCTCATTTCTAAAGATGCTGTCATATGCTACTTTGAAATCGATAAAGAGGTTGTGTGTATCGCTTTAGACTTCTTAAATTTTTTCCAGCATCGATTCAAGTGTAAAAATGCACTGATAGGGGCCGATCAGAGCGTTGACTAATTTCAAGTGTTCAAGGGTTTCAGAGGTTGACTAATTTCTTGGGGTCTGTGAACTAGCCTTGGTGATACTGTTTACCATTTGTATAGTATACAGTGTTGTTGGTCAAATGTAGCTATTTAGAAGTAATTCTTATATTAGGAATATGTGTATAAACGAAGAGATGTATGACCTTTGTGTAGGGTAATCCTACAAAAGTCCTACAATTTTAAGAAAATCGTCTATACAAACCCTGATGTTAGTAACGTAATATAATATCTTCCAAATGTCTACGTCCGAACTGCCTACAAATAGTCATTCTTTTACTAACAATTTTCACAATATGTTCGGATATTTGCAGCTGTACTTCGCGTATAACATTTCTGATTTTTTCTTAAATCGTTGGTAGAGCATTGGCCTGAGACTCATCTGCAACATAATCTTAAAGAAAAAAGTCCAAATTGTCACTCATTGTGGGTGGAGAGGTTGTTTTATTTAGAGCCCCAGTCGGGACAGTTTTTTTCGTTTGCTTGTCCCACCAAAAGTCATGATCTAGCTTATTTATCCTCAGCTGCCAATTCAATTCTTGTGACAATAAGATCTTATACATACATAAGTGTGGAGTTCAAAATTTATATGCTAAATGTAGAAAAGTTGTTGCGGACCCAATCCCTGTAATCGTTTCAAAATGAACGCACATCGTTGTTCAGTCAGACTCTCAGTCTCATGCCAGTTTGATCTCGATGTTTTTCGAAATATTTCAACTATTTGCATATAACTTTGGCACAGTCCATGGAACGAAAAAAAGAATTCTTATTGGACTTTTGGGTATTAAAACCTCTGCACTGGACAGTGTTCTCTTAATCACCAGTTGCGATAGTCTATTTGAAAAAAAATGGAAACGATGTGCTGATGTGAAACTAAACCATATTTGTTAGAACACATTGTCATATTTTATATCACATAATAAACTTGTAAGAAATTTCCTTATTGGAATCCTTGGCCACTTCTGCTTAGTAAAAGTTTTCAGCCGATAAATCAACAACACTCTTTTTTTTTTACATAAAACAACCGATGCTGAATATTGACAAATAATGTCTTCTCAGTCAGACTTTTCTTGGAAAAAATTTCATCCACAGTTCCACCCAACAGTGTTCATTCAAAAAGTCTCCTTTCGGTCTGAGTTAGCTCCACAGAGCCCGATCGTCTACCTCATTCAACCAAACCCATATCTATGATAAAAATCTGATAGCCAACTAAAAAATAAAAAAATCAAAAGAATACAACCCATTCAAAGTTTCTTTCCCAACCATAAATTATTAACTGATGCTTGCTTACAGAACTCGTTTCTTCTACTCCAGCCCATTTCGTGAATGAAATTCCAGAAACATTTTCCTGTTTCATTCGTAAAAATGAACAAAATTATGAAAAAGAAATGACAGTCGTAAAGAAAATCTCCTCGCGATAACCATCTTCCTCTGGTTATACGCGCGCGATATCCTATCTACCTCCGCTCATATGAGTCCAAGTGTCTCATAAACTAACTGTTGATTATTTTCAAAAAAACTGAGAAACAAAAATTAACAAATGATGTCCCTCGATCCAGAGAGGACATTTAAATACTAAACAAGTGTCAATTAATTTTTTTTTTCTTTCCCGAATGTCCCTCCCGATATGTGGAAGGAACACCCAATTCCTACCTCTTTCTGTTGGCACGGCGACACCCAGTGTAATAATCAGAAATAAAAGATCAAAAAATTAACGACTTCAACGAAAAATATTCATAATGAGGCATTTTTATTTTTTCACCTTGGGTCGTTAATAATTTTGAGTCAGTTTCGTTCTGTATCTGTATCTGGTGGTGGTGTTTGGTGGTGGTCAACTGAGACTTTCTTTTATCCGCACTATGCTGGTATGGTTTGTTTGTTTTTTTTTTTTGAGTTTTTTTTCCTGCAAAACAAGTTCCTTTTGACTAAGGTATATCCTGTCAGATGATATACTCTCTGGCGAGAACTGAAACACAGTGCAAATGTAAAATCGTGTCGCTGTTTAAAAAATATGCGAGTGGACATTAAAAATAAATAATACAAGAAAAAAAAAAAGAGATCTCGTTGTCAGCGAAGCAGCATCCGGGGGCTTGGTCATCGCTGGTGGAGTATCTTCGGATATCTGGTGAAGCCTACGTTCATGTGCAGGCATCACAGATGAATTATTGGCATTTTAGCCAATATTCATTCGCTGATTTTATTTTTGCAAAAGGTTGAGGTGTCTTTGCCGTCTGGTTGCTGGTTTATCCGCTTTTTGGTGGCCGACCCTGTTCTGTCGTCTGTATCTTTTGAATGCGGTCTTTCAGTATTTTTAATGATTTTAAATCGCCTCCTTTATAATATTTAACAGCTTCTTTGGGTATTTTTATGGGACGCATCTATGTAAGTCGAACAGAGTACGACAACGACAACGACTACGACAACGACAACGGACGACAGGGTGACATTTTAGGTGCGATTGAGGCGATTTGTTTTGTTCACTGTGTTCGATATGACAGTTGTTTTAAATTTTGCGTTGAAAGCATTATTGGTGATAAATTGTAGAATTTGTTGTTTTCAAAATGTCGTGAGAAAAATTACAAAAAATGTACTTAAATTGAAAAAAGTAGGTCTGTCTGTATATACCTGTAGTATAAGGATCTCGCTACTTCCCGATGGCTGTGAGATACTCACCTCTGAAACAATAAACATTACTATTAGTGTAGGACAGCGGTGGCGCTCCTGAACCATACCATTTTCGTTATGAACCTTAGGATAGTTTAGGACTTTGGCAATCGCAAAGGTGTGTGATCTTGTGAGCTGATTTTCATTCTTCTTAAATGGTCTGCCATTGATTTGTGTCCCGTGAGGAGAGGATAAGGATAAACATTTGTGGTATGTATAGCTATAGCAGTTTCCTAGGCTTTCTTATTTTTTTTTGGGGTGAGTGTACGCTACCTATCGACCACAGGTCATGAAAGTTTATATGAATTTTGGAGATGAGAGTAGTCTACTTGTGCAGCGTAAACAGTTTGAGGGATTTGTAAATTTTATATGTGGCAGCTGTGGGGGCACTATTTTAGGCTGAATTTGAGTTTTTTTTTAACCTCAAGATTGAGAAAACGTACTTAAAGTCGATTTTAGTAAAAAAAATGTGTTTCTTTAAAACTGAGGCACATATTGGAAAAAATTAGATCTACCGCTGAACCATTTCCAGCGAGGTCGAGGGAGCTATTTGAATGATGTGCTATTTTACGTATAATGGCATGAATGTAGCTTCAAAACAAAGTCAAAACTAATTTTATATCTCACACCTTCGTTGTTTTATTTAAAATTCTATTTTCTATTGTCCATATCTGGTCACCATGTAGATACATTTAAAAAGGGGCCTAAAGGGAGAGAAATGAATTCTTTATCATGGAACCGCACCGTGAGCCACTGCCACTGGCGAGAGGAAGTGTAGTCAGATATCTTGGGATCTGGTTAAAACCATAATGAAGCTCCTCTGGTCAGAACCCAAGTCCTTTTGTCCTTATAACGACGCAGCTATACGGCCCTTATACGGACAATGCTCACCTACGGCTGTCCGGTATGGATTCAACGTGAGAGCAAACTTGATAGGAAGAATTAGGGTATTTGAACGTCCTCGTCCTCCATGACAAAGCGAATCTGATCAGACTGAATATTTTCCTGATGAAGTTGATTCGAGGTCGTATTCCAGGACCAATGAACTCGATCAACAGCCTGATTTTTAGGGATCCCTAACCCAACGATATGTACCATGAGAGTGTACGCCTGGATGGCTTGAGAGGCGGTTTCTCAATTTTGATAGGCAAGGTCTTTTCCAAGATAGAATGGGTACACCCATCACCTCCAGAAAAGTTGGAAATAGACGACTCAACTACGCCCGGTCCACTCTGCTGAGGATCGTCTCCAATTTAGTAGGTCGGCATCTACTGCAGCCGTTCTTTCACTCCTAAATTTCGATCATTTCCTGGTAGTTCCCAACCATTTGATATAACTAACATTACTCAGTCTTCATGATAGAGCTGTCTCCATATGAAACTGCCTCGCATGGCGTTGTTTCAAAATCACGTAATACAATAATAAAAATCCATTTGTTTAAACTAAATTGGCGCCAATATTACCATATACAAGACAAAAAGAAAATATATCTCAAGCTATTCAAACACAATGCTGTCTATACTTTGCTAAGTGGGACTCCAATATATCACCAGAAACAATATATCAACCCAAATGTTAAACCACAAATAACACAAACTTTTTTTCTAAAACAAAAACACTCTATGTGTCATACAACCATTCATCCGTAAGTCTGTATCCATTGCCAACAAATTTACTATAATTGGCAAAATATTTCAATCCGAAAAAATCTACATAAAGTTTTACAAATTATGGCTGTAATCAAATTAAACCGACTTGGCATGTTTATCTTAACTACATTTGGCATATAGATTGACCACTTTTATTAAGAACTCCTCTGTCCATTAGTTGATAGTTTGTGAGATAAAAAAAAAATGTTTTCTTAAAAAGTTTGTACACTGACGGACCCATCAGAATTATGACATCCCATCAACGGTTGGTTATAGTAGCTTTTGTTCAACGACTATGTCGGAGGAATTCAAAAGACCACCCAACATGGCTTCGGGTATATAAATGAAGACTGCTCTGAGCTCATAGTAGCCGAATTAGTGATTCTTTTCACAAAAGAAAATGAAGAAATTATGATAAATGATCCTGTCGGGGTTTGTTTACCAAGTAATAAGGTTTAGATAAAAAGCTGGGCTTCAGCAGATAAGGAGTACTTTGTGAAGCGATTGATGTTGTTGGTTTGTATTTCCATGCAATGGTTAGAAACAGGTTTGGGGTAGTAGGAAAGATGTTGGCGTCTGCCAATGTGAATATTGATTAGCTGGAGCTATTGATTCCTATTGCGAATAGGTAATTGGATTTCTACCAGCAAGGCTAATTGGTTCTTGTGTATTAAATGGTAAACTAATAGACTTCAGTAAATAAAATACTAATATCAACAAAAAATGCTTCAAGTTTGAAGCGCTTTTATCTAGTTTTGAGCCGCATGACCTCAAATACTTTGACGAAATCTGTTTGAGAAAACTGCAAAGTGGTACTTTACTTACACTTATTTCACGTTCGTTGATCTGGTGCTAAGTAAATATTGAGACAAGAATTTAACGTTTGGCGTGTTTAGGGACTACTAGAGCAATAAGGAGTACTCCCTTGAAAGACTACTCGTATGCTGTGCCCACTGGACACTAGCACCAAAATGCGCCCAACGACAAACCAGATGGACATAGGACAAATCATCAGGTGGCCTAACGTAAACGCGTCCTTCGACTATCTCCTCCCTTAGTAAGATTTTAACCTCATCCTCAACTCCAAGTTTCTTCCCAGGGAGAACTGGTCAAATGATTGGATTATCAACCTTGCCTGTATATCCATCTTCGTGGATGGTTCCGAAATGGATGAAGGCACAGGCTCGGGAATTTTCTCAGAGGAACCACAAATCGCCCGGTCCATAAAACTCCCCAACTACTCCAAGCGAAAACATATGGAATCACCAAAGCCTGGAATTCAAATTCCTGAGCTCTAGACAGCATCACGCTATGCTGGACTCTGGGACATATGGGCTTTCAAGGAAATCAAAGGACCAAAGCTTCAGAATCAAACGACATCCCAATGGCCTATTAGAGTCCTCTATTCCAAAATTTCATTTTACTTTCGGAACATGACTAGGCTACTTTGGACCACATGCAGCGAAAAAATGTCCAGAGAACTTCTATAACTCCATAGATCACAACTGATCATCGGTGTCCTTACAGAGCACAACCAGATGGGGGAAAACTTAAGAAGAATGGGAATTAACAGCTCATACCTATTCAGTGGTCTGAGCACTTCCGTTCTGCGAATGCCTAAGTCTCAGCAGAACCAGATCCCAAACATTTGGAATTGTATCTTTGGACGAACTCAACGAACTAGCTAACGAGATCCATGAAACACCATAGCATGATCAAAAAGTGATTGTTTGGGTCCGCATTTAGCCAAAATCATCATTGGACCATTTCGCTTCAAAAAAGGCGAAACAGTTGGTGGGGATTGATGTCGGTGAAAGTCTGCCACAAATGTGTGAATAGTTCTAGACAGTTACAGGTATCAACAATGCCCTGAACGTCGACTGACTACCCAGATCTCGAAATTTGACCCTTCCGTACTTTTTCCATGGGTTATTTATTTATTTCCATGCATTGTTGGCCAGCAAGTCTCAGACCATCATCTCTCAGAAATCATCGCTATGCTCTCATCACCGAGATGCTCTAAAATGTGATGATAGACTTTTGCAAATGCTTGTATTTAGGCAATATTGTATTCCATTGTATAGTATTGTTAACCCTATTTCTTATACATTGGCCTATAAGTACACCATGCTCTTAACGACCACCTGGCCTTGAGTACACGCAACTTTTTGAATTTTGTTTTGGTTAAAACCTCATACCGCCTAACCCACCTCTCTCTATGCCAATACCACCGCAAATTAAATGCATTTTCAGTGAGCACTAGAATTTCATTAAACAATAAATAATTAAATCAATAACAACAACCAGAAAAAAGCATATATTAAAATCCGAGGTTATTGCAAAAGAGGTACGACCTGTAGAAACAAAAACAAAAAAAAATAGCTATGAACAAAAAATCCACTCACATTGAATTAAAAAAATGTAATTAAATCGCATAAAAATGCCGATTTCCAATAATTAAATTACTGGCATAAATAATAAAACAAAAAAATAAATAAATCCAATAACACAGCAGAATCATTCAACATCAGATACAACTACACACAGTCAGACATTCTCCCAACACATCTCAATCATCGACACGAAAAAAAAAAAAAAACCAGTAAAACTATAAAATATTTCAATAAAGCAAATTTTATGAAAAACAGCCTTTCGACGTCCATTTCCAATATACCAATTTTAATTCAATTAATTAACACAACTTTCAATTTTATGGTCAGGCACATAAAAAAAGCCAGTTAAACCATATTCGCTTTGTCGATATATCGCGCAGATAAATCTCGAAAAATACTATTTTTATATATAAATTTTTTTTTTCCATTTTGACTGCAATACATATTTTGAAATTTAATTAATTTTCTTGCTCACATAGTTAGTGTGTATTAGACTGGAGTTCTTATGGTAAGGCATGGGGCTCGACTGCCACTATTGATATTCTGAATTTTTAATACCGTGGACGAAAGCTCTGGGGAATTGGACATTCTCATGGGGGCTAGCGTTTTGATTTCTTTCTTTTTTTTTTGTTCAAATTCTTTAATTGGCGAACGATAAATAATGGAAAAGACTATTTTAGCCAGCTGAGTGTATTGACAGCTGTATCCGAATCGGCACCTAAAGCTAAACAATTCTGAAGTATTATGATTGATAAATTATATCGTTGAAGGAGGTTCAAGGTTGTTCATTGAGTTACTGCAGAGAACAGAGAGGGAAGTGGAGTTTTTTAAAAGTGATTTTTAGCGCACGTGGGTTATTAAAAAAAACATACAATAATTATACACAGAAAGCTGGAATTTGAAGGAATAAATTGATTTTATGACGTAAATCGGACTAAAGCGTATTTTATCGGTCTACTTAAAATATTTCCATTAAAATAAACTTTAGTATTAATCAAGAAATAACTGAGCTGATTTTTGCGCTGCGACTGTCAAAGTCAACATGCTACGTAGGGAAGACACGAAAATAAAATATTCTGGTTTATAATTAAAAAAAATATATATATTTTTGATATTTGGCATCCCATACGAATCTGTCTGGCTTAAAAGAGAAAGTTTGACTTTGGGCTGAGAATCATTTGGGACCTTGTATGGCCTGACTGGGTTTGATGACGAGCTTAGTATGATTATGGTCGGACCCAGCATCAGTAACACAACATCAGGTATGCAGTATGCAATGGGGCTACAATTTTTAGTAAAATTCTCTTTCTCATTAAATACAGGAAAGAGCACCATGGCCTATAATCCTCTCATCAAAGAAAAAAAAACGACCAGAAAGTGAGACCTAAAACTAGTAGTGATGCACTGACTATGACTATGATCTATGGACGTGGCTGTACTTCAGATAAGCTTGTATCTTTTACCACTAGATCTACAAATAAAATTCCTGGTCGGTAATACTGTGCTTAAGCACACCAACATAGAGCTCTTGAAAGGCTGCAATATGGAAGATAGCTACATTCCTAGAGAATTACTTCCAGGTGTTCCTGAATCGGATAAATCTTATGAAATCCTTGCTACTCACGTCATCGATACACCATCCGAGGTAATGTACCCTGAGAGGGAGGATTGGCGAAGGAAAGAGTCTCTCTATTAATTAAGATTGGAATGTATACAGATGGTTCCAAGAGTTCAGAGGGCACCTGCAAGTGGCTTTGAGGCTTCGGAACACATTCAGTGTATTTCAAGCTGAGCTAGCTGTGTTCAAAATATGGTGTGTGGACGCATGGTCAGTTAGATCGAAGAAAGTCTTGGGAAATGCGGTATGGATTCTGTATGCTTATTGCCTTCTTAGGAGCCACGCCACAAGACTAGGATTATCAAATACGGACATATGCACTGACCTACATGTCTCGAAGAACATCATACATTTGCTCTGTGAATGTCTAGGGGTAGCCCAGAGTAGACTAAAACACTTTGGACAGCAGTGAGATATAAAATGAAATGAAGAGAGAGATGGTTTAGGTTTGTTATCAGGGATCGTGATGCCCCCAATATGGTGCCTGTTGGATTATGGTTAACTTATAGTTCTACACTACCTAGTATTTACCTTTCATTAAAATTAGTTCTATTCTTATTATTGACTCTCAGACCTTTTACTAAGATGTTATCGGTCTTTCGGGTATGGCCCATGTCTTCCCAGAACAACCAGAATAATGACTGCAGAACAGGAAGATTTCGTCCTGCAATCGCAACATACACATGTATGTAATACTATCGTAAACCTAAGCTCCTTGCATCAATTTTAAGTCTTCTTCGGCACACTTAGGAGCGCCCACTACGAAAAGTATCTCTTTGGTTTTTCATTAATCCTAGCTGATCCTTAATCCAAAAACTGGTGGCAATCTCCACACATGGAAATTATACATCATATGCACTTCACTGGTGTTAAATGGCATTCTCGACATGACACCACCAAGGAGCACATTATTTATGAGTGTTTTTAGCCCTTGACAGTCACATTTCTCCCGGCCATCATATGTATACATACAGATATGGGTTCACAAAATGAACACATCACATTAGACACTGCCACACGTTGAAAATGGAACTTACTCGCACAGAGAAGGGGGCGTCCATAGACCTTCTTAATATCTGTGATGTCATTGAAAAAATTTCCAAATTTAAATGGTCATTAAAAATTTTTCGGTGCACCCTAGCGCACAGGAACCGACAATCGATTGCCATTGATGCTATTTAAATTGGTTTTTGGCTATTTTCGGAATAAGTTTCTCACATTTGGGGTGGGAAGAGATGACACTCGGGTCTGTGCCATCATATGAAGCTGTAATGAGGGTATTTATGAAATTTATTGCATATCATCAAATTACTTCCACCAAATACGATGGAATTTCTCTATTTTCGAAATACATTAGGCGATACTTTTCGAATTGAGGAATTCGGCATGACACGCGTTTGGCTCATGCGTAAGTGCATGTATGGTGATTGTGGATAATTTATGTAGCGAACAGAAATTTGTATAAATTATTCAGATAAATGGATAAAGTAGCAATATATTATTATTTTTTTTCTGTTGCTTTGAAGAGAGTAGGTTAGGTACTTTTTTTTATAAAAACACTGATTCACCAAGAAATCATTTTTATGAATATTAAAATAAATTTTGTATTTTATTTTATTTTAAAATCTAAATCATTAGAATCTAAAAAAACCCCCTTTATAAGTAAGGCTAAATCAGCAAGCCAGGGTGTAATCAATCAAAAGTCTGGAGAACTACTATTGTTGATCGACAATTCGGACTTACAAACATATGTATGTATATGCAAGTATATTAATGGAAGCTGCTGAAATGGGTCTAGCAGTGAGGGCAAATACATGTAGATACCGTCAGCAACAGTTTTAAGTTCCTTACATCAATGAATTCAACAGAACGTGACAGTTGTCATCTATGACATTATGGTCTACCTTGGTTCTCCTAGTAACTCTGTAACAACACCTCCCAACAAGAAGAGCTGGTGAGTACCAAGGCAAAGCATTTAAAAAGTCACTTGACCCAATCAAATGCAATATCGGACCATATCTTCTTTCCCTTGGCGTTTTGGGTCAAGTGGACGATATTTAACAAAAAACTTAACCAAAAAACGTTTAGAGGATGACTTAGACTTTGGTGCACTCAGTTCCTCGCTACCTAGGATTTAAGAAGAACTGGGTTGTACCAAGGCAAAGCATTAAAAAAGTCACTTGACCCAATAAAATGCAATATCGCCCCATATCTCCTCTCTGTTGGCGTTTTGTGTCAAGTGGACGATATTTAACAAAAAACTTAACCAAAAAACGTTTAGAGGATGACCTAGACTTTGGTGCACTCAGTTTCTCGCTACCTAGGATTTCAGAAGAACTGGGTTGTACCAAGGCGAAGCATTAAAAAAGTCACTTGACCCAATCAAATGCAATATCGGACCATATCTTTTTCCCTTGGCGTTTTGTGTCAAGTGGACGATATTTAACAAAAAACTTAACCAAAAAACGTTTAGAGGACGACCTAGACTTTGGTGCACTCAGTTCCTTGCTACCTAGGATTTCAGAAGAACTGGGGTGTACCAAGGCAAAGCATTAAAAAAGTCATTTGACCCAATCAAATGCAATATCGGACCATATCTTTTTCCCTTGGCGTTTTGTGTCAAGTGGACGATATTTAACAAAAAACTTAACCAAAAAACGTTTAGAGGACGACCTAGACTTTGGTGCACTCAGTTCCTCGCTACCTAGGATTTCAGAAGAACTGGGTTGTACCAAGGCAAAGCATTAAAAAAGTCACTTGACCCAATAAAATGCAATATCGCCCCATATCTCCTCTCTGTTGGCGTTTTGTGTCAAGTGGACGATATTTAACAAAAAACTTAACCAAAAAACGTTTAGAGGATGACCTAGACTTTGGTGCACTCAGTTTCTCGCTACCTAGGATTTCAGAAGAACTGGGTTGTACCAAGGCGAAGCATTAAAAAAGTCACTTGACCCAATCAAATGCAATATCGGACCATATCTTCTTTCCCTTGGCGTTTTGGGTCAAGTGGACGATATTTAACAAAAAACTTAACCAAAAAACGTTTAGAGGATGACTTAGACTTTGGTGCACTCAGTTCCTCTCTACCTAGGATTTAAGAAGAACTGGGTTGTACCAAGGCGAAGCATTAAAAAAGTCACTTGACCCAATCAAATGCAATATCGGACCATATCTTTTTCCCTTGGCGTTTTGTGTCAAGTGGACGATATTTAACAAAAAACTTAACCAAAAAACGTTTAGAGGACGACCTAGACTTTGGTGCACTCAGTTCCTTGCTACCTAGGATTTCAGAAGAACTGGGGTGTACCAAGGCAAACATTAAAAAAGTCATTTGACCCAATCAAATGCAATATCGGACCATATCTCCTTTCCCTTGGCGTTTTGGGTCAAGTGGACGATATTTAACAAAAAACTTAACCCAAAAACGTTTAGAGGATGACTTAGACTTTGGTGCACTCAGTTCCTCGCTACCTAGGATTTCAGAAGAACTGGGGTGTACCAAGGCAAAGCATTAAAAAAGTCATTTGACCCAATCAAATGCAATATCGGACCATATCTCCTTTCACTTGGCGTTTTGGGTCAAGTGGACGATATTTAACAAAAACCTTAACCAGAAAACGTTTAGAGGATGACTTAGACTTTGGTGCACTCAGTTCCTCGCTACCTAGGATTTCAGAAGAACTGGGTTGTACCAAGGCAAAGCATTAAAAAAGTCATTTGACCCAATCAAATGCAATATCGGCCCATATCTCCTTTCCCTTGGCGTTTTGTGTCAAGTGGACGATATTTAACAAAACACTTAACCAAAAAACGTTTAGAGGACGACCTAGACTTTGGTGCACTCAGTTCCTTGCTACCTAGGATTTCAGAAGAACTGGGGTGTACCAAGGCAAAGCATTAAAAAAGTCATTTGACCCAATCAAATGCAATATCGGACCATATCTCCTTTCCCTTGGCGTTTTGGGTCAAGTGGACGATATTTAACAAAAAACTTAACCAAAAAACGTTTAGAGGATGACTTAGACTTTGGTGCACTCAGTTCCTCGCTACCTAGGATTTCAGAAGAACTGGGGTGTATCAGGGCAAAGCATTAAAAAAGTTACTTGATCCAATCAAATACAATATCGCCCCATATCTCCTCTCCCTTGGAGTTTTGGGTCAAGTGGACGATATTTAACAAAAAACTTAACCAAAAAACGTTTAGAGGATGACTTAGACTTTGGTGCACTCAGTTCCTCGCTACCTAGGATTTCAGAAGAACTGGGGTGTACCAAGGCAAAGCATTAAAAAAGTCATTTGACTCAATCAAATGCAATATCGGCCCATATCTCCTCTCCCTTGGCGTTTTGGGTCGAGTGGACGATATTTAACAAAAAACTTAACCAAAAAACGTTTAGAGGATGACTTAGACTTTGGTGCACTCAGTTCCTCGCTACCTAGGATTTCAGAAGAACTGGGGTGTACCAAGGCGAAGCATTAAAAAAGTCATTTGACCCAATCAAATGCAATATCGGACCATATCTCCTTTCCCTTGGCGTTTTGGGTCAAGTGGACGATATTTAACAAAAAACTTAACCAAAAAACGTTTAGAGGATGACCTAGACTTTGGTGCACTCAGTTTCTCGCTACCTAGGATTTCAGAAGAACTGGGGTGTATCAGGGCAAAGCATTAAAAAAGTCACTTGACTCAATCAAATGCAATATCGGCCCATATCTCCTTTCCCTTGGCGTTTTGGGTCAAGTGGACGATATTTAACAAAAAACTTAACCAAAAAACGTTTAGAGGATGACTTAGATTTTGGTGCACTCAGTTCCTCACTACCTAGGATTTCAGAAGATCTGGGGTGTACCAAGGCAAAGCATTAAAAAAGTCATTTGACTCAATCAAATGCAATATCGGACCATATCTCTTTTCCCTTGGCGTTTTGTGTCAAGTGGACGATATTTAACAAAAAACTTAACCAAAAAACGTTTAGAGGATGACTTAGACTTTGGTGCACTCAGTTCCTCGCTACCTAGGATTTCGGAAGATCTGGGGTGTACCAAGGCAAAGCATTAAAAAAGTCACTTGACTCAATCAAATGCAATATCGGCCCATATCTCCTTTCCCTTGGCGTTTTGGGTCAAGTGGACGATATTTAACAAAAAACTTAACCAGAAAACGTTTAGAGGATGACTTAGACTTTGGTGCACTCAGTTCCTCGCTACCTAGGATTTCAGAAGAACTGGGGTGTACCAAGGCAAAGTATTAAAAAAGTCATTTGACCCAATCAAATGCAATATCGGACCATATCTCCTTTCCCTTGGCGTTTTGGGTCAAGTGGACGATATTTAACAAAAAACTTAACCAAAAAACGTTTAGAGGATGACTTAGACTTTGGTGCACTCAGTTCCTCGCTACCTAGGATTTCAGAAGAACTGGGGTGTACCAAGGCAAAGCATTAAAAAAGTTACTTGATCCAATCAAATACAATATCGGCCCATATCTCCTCTCCCTTGGCGTTTTGGGTCGAGTGGACGATATTTAACAAAAAAATTTACCAAAAAACGTTTAGAGGATGACTTAGACTTTGGTGCACTCAGTTCCTCGCTACCTAGGATTTCAGAAGAACTGAGGTGTATCAGGGCAAAGCATTAAAAAAGTCACTTGACTCAATCAAATGCAATATCGGCCCATATCTCCTTTCCCTTGGCGTTTTGGGTCAAGTGGACGATATTTAACAAAAAACTTAACCAAAAAACGTTTAGAGGATGACCTAGACTTTGGTGCACTCAGTTCCTCGCTACCTAGGATTTCAGAAGAACTGGGGTGTACCAAGGCAAAGCATTAAAAAAGTCATTTGACTCAATCAAATGCAATATCGGCCCATATCTCCTCTCCCTTGGCGTTTTGGGTCGAGTGGACGATATTTAACAAAAAACTTAACCAAAAAACGTTTAGAGGATGACTTAGACTTTGGTGCACTCAGTTCCTCGCTACCTAGGATTTCAGAAGAACTGGGGTGTACCAAGGCGAAGCATTAAAAAAGTCATTTGACCCAATCAAATGCAATATCGGACCATATCTCCTTTCCCTTGGCGTTTTGGGTCAAGTGGACGATATTTAACAAAAAACTTAACCAAAAAACGTTTAGAGGATGACTTAGACTTTGGTGCACTCAGTTCCTCGCTACCTAGGATTTCAGAAGATCTGGGGTGTACCAAGGCAAAGCATTAAAAAAGTCACTTGACTCAATCAAATGCAATATCGGCCCATATCTCCTTTCCCTTGGCGTTTTGGGTCAAGTGGACGATATTTAACAAAAAACTTAACGAAAAAACGTTTAGAGGATGACCTAGACTTTGGTGCACTCAGTTTCTCACTACCTAGGATTTCAGAAGAACTGGGGTGTATCAGGGCAAAGCATTAAAAAAGTCACTTGACTCAATCAAATGCAATATCGGCCCATATCTCCTTTCCCTTGGCGTTTTGGGTCAAGTGGACGATATTTAACAAAAAACTTAACCAAAAAACGTTTAGAGGATGACTTAGATTTTGGTGCACTCAGTTCCTCACTACCTAGGATTTCAGAAGATCTGGGGTGTACCAAGGCAAAGCATTAAAAAAGTCACTTGACTCAATCAAATGCAATATCGGCCCATATCTCCTTTCCCTTGGCGTTTTGGGTCAAGTGGACGATATTTAACAAAAAACTTAACCAAAAAACGTTTAGAGGATGACCTAGACTTTGGTGCACTCAGTTTCTCGCTACCTAGGATTTCAGAAGAACTGGGGTGTACCAAGGCAAAGCATTAAAAAAGTCATTTGACTCAATCAAATGCAATATCGGACCATATCTCTTTTCCCTTGGCGTTTTGTGTCAAGTGGACGATATTTAACAAAAAACTTAACCAAAAAACGTTTAGAGGATGACTTAGACTTTGGTGCACTCAGTTCCTCGCTACCTAGGATTTCAGAAGATCTGGGGTGTACCAAGGCAAAGCATTAAAAAAGTCACTTGACTCAATCAAATGCAATATCGGCCCATATCTCCTTTCCCTTGGCGTTTTGGGTCAAGTGGACGATATTTAACAAAAAACTTAACCAGAAAACGTTTAGAGGATGACTTAGATTTTGGTGCACTCAGTTCCTCACTACCTAGGATTTCAGAAGAACTGGGGTGTATCAGGGCAAAGCACTAAAAAGTCACTTGACCCAATCAAATGCAATATCGGACCATATCTCCTTTCCCTTGGCGTTTTGGGTCAAGTGGACGATATTTAACAAAAAACTTAACCAAAAAACGTTTGAAGGATGACCTAGACTTTGGTGCACTCAGTTCCTCGCTACCTAGGATTTCAGAAGAACTGGGGTGTATCAGGGCAAAGCATTAAAAAAGTCACTTGACTCAATCAAATGCAATATCGGCCCATATCTCCTTTCCCTTGGCGTTTTGGGTCAAGTGGACGATATTTAACAAAAAACTTAACCAAAAAACGTTTAGAGGATGACTTAGACTTTGGTGCACTCAGTTCCTCGCTACCTAGGATTTCAGAAGATCTGGGGTGTACCAAGGCAAAGCATTAAAAAAGTCACTTGACTCAATCAAATGCAATATCGGCCCATATCTCCTTTCCCTTGGCGTTTTGGGTCAAGTGGACGATATTTAACAAAAAACTTAACCAAAAAACGTTTAGAGGATGACCTAGACTTTGGTGCACTCAGTTTCTCGCTACCTAGGATTTCAGAAGAACTGGGGTGTACCAAGGCAAAGCATTAAAAAAGTCATTTGACCCAATCAAATGCAATATTGGACCATATCTCCTTTCCCTTGGCGTTTTGGGTCAAGTGGACGATATTTAACAAAAAACTTAACCAAAAAACGTTTAGAGGATGACCTAGACTTTGGTGCACTCAGTTCCTCGCTACCTAGGATTTCAGAAGAACTGGGGTGTATCAGGGCAAAGCATTAAAAATGTCACTTGACTCAATCAAATGCAATATCGGCCCATATCTTCTTTCCCTTGGCGTTTTGGGTCAAGTGGACGATATTTAACAAAAAACTTAACCAAAAAACGTTTAGAGGATGACCTAGACTTTGGTGCACTCAGTTTATCGCTACCTAGGATTTCAGAAGAACTGGGGTGTACCAAGGCAAAGCATTAAAAAAGTCATTTGACTCAATCAAATGCAATATCGGACCATATCTCCTTTCCCTTGGCGTTTTGGGTCAAGTGGACGATATTTAACAAAAAACAACCAAAAAACGTTTAGAGGATGACTTAGACTTTGGTGCACTCAGTTCCTCGCTACCTAGGATTTCAGAAGAACTGGGGTGTAGCAGGGCAAAGCATTAAAAAAGTCACTTGACTCAATCAAATGCAATATCGGCCCATATCTCCTTTCCTTGGCGTTTTGGGTCAAGTGGACGATATTTAACAAAAAACTTAACTAAAAAACGTTTAGAGGATGACTTAGATTTTGGTGCACTCAGTTCCTCACTACCTAGGATTTCAGAAGATCTGGGGTGTACCAAGGCAAAGCATTAAAAAAGTCATTTGACTCAATCAAATGCAATATCGGACCATATCTCCTTTCCCTTGGCGTTTTGTGTCAAGTGGACGATATTTAACAAAAAACTTAACCAAAAAACTTTTAGAGGATGACTTAGACTTTGGTGTACTCAGTTCCTCGCTACCTAGGATTTCAGAAGAACTGGGGTGTATCAGGGCAAAGCATTAAAAAGTCACTTGACACAATCAAATGCAATATCGGACCATATCTCCTTTCCCTTGGCGTTTTGGGTCAAGTGGACGATATTTAACAAAAAACTTAACCAAAAAACGTTTAGAGGATGACTTAGACTTTGGTGCACTCAGTTCCTCGCTACCTAGGATTTCAGAAGATCTGGGGTGTACCAAGGCAAAGCAATAAAAAGTCACTTGACCCAATCAAATGCAATATCGGACCATATCTCCTTTCCCTTGGCGTTTTGGGTCAAGTGGACGATATTTAACAAAAAACTTAACCAAAAAACGTTTAGAGGATGACTTAGACTTTGGTGCACTCAGTTCCTCGCTACCTAGGATTTCAGAAGAACTGGGGTGTATCAGGGCAAAGCATTAAAAAAGTCACTTGACTCAATCAAATGCAATATCGGCCCATATCTCCTTTCCCTTGGCGTTTTGGGTCAAGTGGACGATATTTAACAAAAAACTTAACCAAAAAACGTTTAGAGGATGACTTAGACTTTGGTGCACTCAGTTCCTCGCTACCTAGGATTTCAGAAGATCTGGGGTGTACCAAGGCAAAGCATTAAAAAAGTCACTTGACTCAATCAAATGCAATATCGGACCATATCTCCTTTCCCTTGGCGTTTTGGGTCAAGTGGACGATATTTAACAAAAAACTTAACCAAAAAACGTTTAGAGGATGACTTAGACTTTGGTGCACTCAGTTCCTCGCTACCTAGGATTTCAGAAGAACTGGGGTGTACCAAGGCAAAGCATTAAAAAAGTCACTTGACCCAATCAATTGCAATATCGCCCCATATCTCCTTTCCCTTGGCGTTTTGGGTCAAGTGGACGATATTTAACAAAAAACTTAAACAAAAAAACGTTTAGAGGACGACCTAGACTTTGGTGCACTCAGTTCCTCGCTACCTAGGATTTCAGAAGAACTGGGGTGTACCAAGGCAAAGCATTAAAAAAGTCACTTGACTCAATCAAATGCAATATCGGCCCATATCTCCTTTCCCTTGGCGTTTTGGGTCAAGTGGACGATATTTAACAAAAAACTTAACCAAAAAACGTTTAGAGGATGACTTAGACTTTGGTGCACTCAGTTCCTCGCTACCTAGGATTTCAGAAGAACTGGGGTGTACCAAGGCAAAGCATTAAAAAAGTCACTTGATCCAATCAAATGCAATATCGTCCCATATCTCCTCTCCCTTGGCGTTTTGGGTCAAGTGGACGAAAATGAACAAAAAATAAAATAATACAATTATGCATAAGACCTTAATCATCCCAGTCTTCCTCTACGGGCTTTGGAGAAGGAGTTGTACTGCGGCATCGAACTCCGTCGTATTAATCGTTTGGATGGCTATATCATATACAACGAATGGGCACAAACGTGCCGACCAACAGAGTGTTCAAATCCAACCCGGAGGGGCAAATAGCTAATATAAAGGCTTTGCTAACAGTATGATAGCAAGACGTTAGGTGTGACCTATGATACCACACATTCAGTGATAAAATGGTCAGTTGGATGAGGAAACTATACCAACATAGTAGAAGTTCCAACCACCATATGATCATTTCCCCTTGATTCATAGAACATTTGCTTTCCCAAGATCAACGACTGCAGAGTAAGTAACCGTCTAAACTATAATACATACATTCATTAATTATTACTTCCTTCTTGCGCACCTCTTATTCAAATGATGCCGGCTCTCAGCTCTTCACATAATATTAAAACACAAGAAACATAAAAAAAAAGTCACTAAATTAAAAACTAACACTACAGTGCCATGTAATAGAAGTTAAAACAATAATCTGAATTTGAAAAATGGCTATCTGCTGGCCGCAATTCCACCTGACTGTAACTTCCTTGTCCGATGCTCATGGTTGATGGATTCGGCGGGCAAATTGCGGAACTCTGGAATCGCCATCGGCGCACAATGGTCACAGGGTGTAACATGTTGCAAACAATTTTACATGAATTTGTACTTTAGACCGGTGGTAATACAATGGGCACTTTGGCCGTTCTGCTGGTATGAGATTTTTACGCAGTTGTTAGAAATCAAATTTTTACAAAATAATGCTGGTGAAGGGGTTTTTCGTTACGCTGCTGCTGATGACATGACATTTGTTACAAATTGCAGTCAGTTAACAGATTAAAAAAAAAAAATTATTAGTGAACTTTCTAATATACTTAGTATCATGCAATCCCTTCTGTCATTTATCATTTCAGATTCGTTCTTAAATCTATGATTGTGTATCGAGAATGCGCTGAGAGGTAAATTAATGATTGTCCTGTCCCAGTGGTAAAGTTAATGTGGAATGACTTTAAATGTAATCACAGAGGAAATGAATGAAAAATTGTTTTTTGATTTATTTACATATTCGCAGTCGGGAATATCGCTGGGGAATCAGCTAAGCATACACGTCCCTTTTGATAGTAACTTCTTGTCATGGCGTATTCGATGCAGACGACTTATGTCACAGGGGCTAGCTATGATAAATGGATTCGTGAATGGTGACAGGCGAGCCTTTAATTGCTTTAGGAATTAAGAGCAGTAGGTTATGTTGTTTTTTTTTTTTTTAAATGAGGCATTCTTTGCAAAAGTTGCTTGATTCTTCTAAGTGAAATATAGAACCGCCACTACCCGACTTAGATGCTGGAGGTTTTCAATATAGCCAATCTAGGGTTGACATTGCTATCCCTACTGTCCAAGCTAAAGTTCTAGCACCCAGATTTAGATTCAAAAGCTATTTGTGCTTCTGATTCCTTATTTATCGACCAGTAATCAGGATTTTATAGCGGAAGTTGTATATTCAGTGCGTCCTCTAATGTGTGTTCCATATCACAGTTGGAAACTAACAACTAACAAACTGGCAAGAAAGAACTTTGTTTTCTGTAGCTTACCTGCAACAGTAATCAAGATTCCACTAGGATCTGTTAAGAGAACTAAAAGCTAACACTCTAAATCCTTAGGATTCGCGAAAATTTGGAAAAGATTCATTTGGCTCCTTAGCCAGTTGAAGACTATCGAGCTGGGTATCTGCCATAAGATATACTGTTGCAGGTAGATGCAAGTAGACCCATCTAGATGGAGCTCTTTTTAGTCAATATATGTAGTACGAAACTAACATAGTAAGAGTGCTAGCCCTTAAGACAAAAATTGGTACAAAATGTCTTTAAATCAAATAGTATCGACTACTGTCTAAGGCATCTCGGGACTCAGGGTACTGGACTTAAATTTTTTAAATTCTGTCTATAATAAGGGAATGTTAAGGGAATACATTCTGGAGAAAGGAAGGATCAAGATTAGCGCCTTACAGTGATATGATCTGATAAGACAAACGACTGAGGACGAAGGAAATAGGACATCGCAATATGTAGTGTTGGCTGGAATGCTGTAAAAAATATTGATATATATGGGGAACTTACCTACCTAGATAAAAGGATCAAAATGGCTGTCAGCAGACTAGTCGAAGCAGATTAATAATCATATTTCAGTCAAGTCTCGGACTGCAGCGGCCTCACTTGTTGAGAAACGGTAACAAATGCATAGTACTATGCGAAGTAGAAGCTAGCAGATACGGTAGTAAGTCAGTATAAAGCAGTACCGGTAAAGTAATCTATAGATGAGTTAGCTTTGTTGTCGAGTAGGCATGATTGCAGGGGATAATCCTATGTATCAAGTACAGATCTCGACCATCACGATCAAGTTGCCTTGCACAAGAAAGGTATCGGAGATAAGTATCTGATTAGAATTTGGTTTTCATAGCTAAAACATAAGTCAAGTTAGTAGCAATACAAGACTGTTTCTCAGGGATATCTGTGACTTTAAAAACTTAAAAACCAGGCTTTTGTACCAAAACGCTATAACTGCATAGCTCTGTAGTGGTTCGTGGGAATAAATGCTATTTTTATAGGCCAGTTCGACACCTACAGCAAAACGAACACTTTCTTCGCTCTCTCTGTTATAGTAGGTAATATTGCACAAGAAAAGACTTAACCATCAGATAGATTCTTAGTCTCATATCATAACACACTAGTCGTACACATAATGTCACTTTAATTCATTCGCCCATCCAGAGAATTTGTCAAAAATTTGTCAAAACATTCCCACATGGCATGGAACTTCTGAAACCAATTTTTCATTCCACTAAACCCACAAACACCCATAACCCCATCAAAGAGCCAACAAATAATCCATCTGTCATAACTCACACCTTCACCACAACCGAAACCAAACCTCCAACGATCATAGAAATTCATAACCATTAATTTCAAGAGCCAACACCAAACATCTATCAAAAGCCAAAAAGCTGCTCATGATACACACACAACACTCACAAAGTATTTCTTTCATCTTGGCCGTTGCACCAACCTTTGGTACCAGGCCAGCACTCCCTGCACCAACCGGCGGCGCACCGTGAAATATGATGTTTAATAAACCCACTCAGAGTGTAGCATTCAACAAACGATTAATCATCACATTAACCCCTTCACAGTGTGTTAAACACCGTCAATTAGTTGAGTGTCGGTTGTAAAAATTTTCAAAATATTTTTTGACACCCACTCTCTCCGGGGAGAACGAGCATTCGAAACGCCCCATTAGGTGTTGAGGTTGATGTTGCACGCAGGTACTCAAGCGGCCCCCTTTATATTTGTAGCACTACAGCGCAGCATCCCCCGACAATTTATCATCGAAAAGTGGATTCTTTAACTCATTCGATATTTTTTGGGGGAGTCTCCCGCATTTAGCATTTAGCAGGTGACAAAACAATTCCCCACCGCATAAGTGAATCGTTCTTTTTTAAATTCCACAAACTTAATTGAACAGAACCGGAGGAGAAGGAAATCCACGCAGACGAAAAGAAGTATCCAAGGGATTATGGCAGGTCAATTAATTATTAACAAATGATGATGGTGGTGTTGCGGCTGCAACCGTGCCCCATTATAGTGGCCATTTGTGATAGTACGCGTGCATCTAATTTTCATAAATTTCCCGCCACAACTCCAAATCAAAGCGAGAGTGTTAAGAAATTCAAGTTCCTTCTGCATCGTCAATCTATTTTTGTTATTAGATTAAGAAAAATTCACTCAACGAACCGCGATGCATCCATAATGGAAGCAAAGTAAAAATAAACACACACGTCTTCCCCGATTAGGGAACAAAAAAAAAAGAAAAAAAAATATATAATTTGATATTTTTTAAAGAAATTTATGAACCGGAGAAGAAGAAAAGCAGTTCTTCTATGAAAATGAAGATATTCAAACATTTATTTATTACAGATACGATTGGGGGTTGGGGGAGTTTTGTCGGGAAAAGTTGTTTATATCGTGTGCGGCGATCGCACAGGAAAAGAAAAGAGAAATGTATCTAATAGATATATATTTCCATTCTATTAGGTTTTTTTTTTTCCTTCCCCGACTTAGTGTAAACAGCGGATGGTGAATTAATGTATCTTCTTCAATTTAAATTGAGAAGATACATTTTGGTAGTTGGTGTTGTTCTACCAAGAGACGCGGCTAATGGATTTATGTTTGAAGATAAACTTTGAATTTATGAAGATTTCCGTTTTTCGTTTTTTCAAATAAAATATATGTTTTATATTAATTGATTTAGATTTCACTAACAAATACGTTAAGAAGGTAAATTAGCAAGGATTTCTGTAGCTCTGTTTACATCGATGCACATACAAACAGATTTATTGAAGAGGAGACCAATATGTAACTGTAACAATCAACTTGGTGTTAATTGTCAACCCTTACGGAGGACTGGCGATACAAAATCAAAAGCAGCTGCTGACCACAAGTCTCAATCAACAAAAGTAAACAATTGGACACATAATTCACCGATTGACAATGGACCAATCTTTATTGGATTAAACACATAATGAATGAAAATACTCTTGACGCAGCGCGCATCCACACCCGCACCACGCGTGCCACAATCCTTCGGAACACCTTGAGTATCTAATTCCATTCAATACACCCACCGAGACGACGACCATTACAAATTGTTGTGGGCGTTAAAAATCCGATTGAATTGGAAAATTAAAAGATTTCCCATTGTGTTCTCCAGGCGGGGGGTACATTGTATCCTGACCGTTGGTCAGATACTTTTTATTGTCCTTCGATCTGGATTTATGTAGGTAGTAGGTAAAACCATACAAGGGTGTTGACAACCCTTATACTGCCTTGTGAGTGACATATGGATTTTTGTTGGCATTTTTCCTACACAGTTCACTCGCACACATCATTGCGGGGAAACAATCGAAACTTGATTAAAAGTGTATCTTTGTATCTGTTCGATTTTTAATTAAATTTATTGAAGATACCACTACACGCTATCGTATCGATGTGTTGCAGGCGAATCGAAAATTCATTTCATGCCGCATCCATGTAGCTTCTTCTTCGTTTGAGTATAAACGTCTGCCAGTGTAATATTTGGTCGACGCAGTTGGTAATTTGACTTTTATGGTAATTCCTTGGTATAGTTATTTTATTTGATAGCAACGCCATGGCATAGTAGGTGGGTACTTTGAGCCATTTTTATGCATTAACAATACGTACGGTCGCCAACCGTGTTGGTGGCATGTTATGACTTCCATTGACCCGGTATTACAATTCTGGTCACGTTCGAGCGATATATTTACCTAAGCACTTTAAATTTTACTCAAAATATATACATACCTACTATGTATATGTAGATGAATGAATAAAAAAAAAAAACCAAGTCAAATATGTGACACACCGACAACTAAGGCGGACGAAATGCTCATGGGAAATTTGAAATTACAATTTCGTTGTATATTATGGTATAAATAAATTGCTCTTCTTTTATTCACCTTTAGTTATTTCTGTGTTTTTTTAGAAAAAGTTTTTTGTGCTTTTTCTTTTAATTCATTTGTCTAATTTGCATTTTTACCTACATTTGTGGAGAACTACTTCAGTAGACGGCGGAATAAATGTGTCATTTATGAAGTAGAAGTCGTGTGAAAGTATGCTTACGCTTAGAGGTTGTACACACTGACTTATTCTATTCCATATATAGATTTGTATATTTCAAGGAAGATGTTATTTTCATATATTTCTTATTCGCTGAGTTCAAATAGTTATTAAGAACTGGACTTAAAATTTAAACAACTTAAGATTGCTTCTCGTGCTCGGTAGCTACTAGTCTAGGATAGTTGACATCTGGAAGTGTCGAATGTGGACATCTTAAAACATGAACTGCTCCCGATTTACTCAGGCCTTTCCGTACATGTAGGTTGTCAAGGCACTGGAGGATTGTAAGTGCATTCAAATTATAAGTTTTCGATACAGATACAACATGAAAGCCATTCCCAATAATCTTAGACTCTTAATGTTTGCAGGGACATTGGTATCTGATTTCCAAAAGGAAGTCCTGACATTTTTCAGATTTTTTTCGAGGCCATACATCCTGGATAAAGAATGTCTCTCAGAAAAATCATGTGTGAGAGCAAACAGATACTGTAACCGTATACATAATAGGTATTTTCTTTAGGTTTTTTACATTAAAAGTATTTATATGAGTCTTCAGGAATTTTTTCAAATCGTCTTTATGTGTCAGAAGGTTTAAAGGTAGGTTGATCTAACGATTTGATCCTCAGAAGTCGCCAAACTTATACCCCAAACAAGGAGACAAAATTTTTTTTGGAATTTTAGATTCAAAAAAGAGAAGCGAAGTGGTTTTATACTCAAAGCAGGATCTACGACCTATTAGCCTATCATCTTTTCTACTAAGCAGACATCATTGAGATCGATGATAATTTATCCCAGGGCATCAGCCCATTTCTTCTCTCTACATGCGTATTGCAAAGGCAAATCAGGCGAGAATGATCACGTTCCTGGCATTGAGATTTTAGATCCACTTGCAGGCCTGCAGGTCCATCAATTGCTCACAAGGAGGATAATAACTTCACAGCTGGACGGTCCATCAACCAGAAAACTTGTGAGTTACAGAACTCCTTAGTGTGGTATCTTATCCCCTTTCCCCTTTCTTAATTGGAATTAGAAGGAACTTCCTCCAATACGCTTTCCTTTGGTTCACTAGATTGGCCTGAAATTGCGAATTAGTGGTGGATCTATTCTATCCCTATGAGGAAATACGGGAAAATAATTGAACCACTCTGAGGTTGTTATAAATTTCAAGATGGATCAATGGTGACAGGTCGTCCAGGTCTTCGAAGTGGAACTCACCGAGGGCCGTTTTGTTGATATGTGCTCTCATTTCCATCTGTATCGCCACAGTCTCCACAGAGGTCGTCAGTTTCTAATGGCATTTATCTACGGTGGGCCGCCATGAAGTTGTACCCTGTAATAAACCTCGTGGAGACTCCTAAGTTGGGTCTGTTAAGCGCAAGGATCTGTTTCAGAGTTTTCTGGAGACACGGCAAGATGGGGGTACGCTCCATCTCTCATTAGCTACTTCCGAGAAGGTTTACTTTAACAAGACATAGGGGCGGTAAAATAACCTAGGGATACTTGTGTCTCGTGGCGTCATGCGACTCCTTCATTTTATTGACAGTCCTGGTTGGTTGAATTAGTCATAGGCAGCCAAATGGTACGATTCGCAGTACAACAATGCCATAATGACTACTGGCTACTGGTTACCCATTTAGGGCCTTTTAGAACATTTTCGTTGGCACACTCTTTATAGATTGGAATTTGGGAAGTTTCTATTCAAATAAGAGGTCAAATCCTTTTCCTTACCATCAAATGAAATGAAAGATATGTATTTTTTTTTTGTTAAAGTCCCTAATAAACCTAAAAATCTATACAAACAGATACTCCATGACATCCCTTTAATCTGCTTAACTGACAGATGAAACGTCACTGTCCGACTGTTCGTTTCATAACTTCTGATTTATGATCAGTCTGCATAGCTGTCAACACAACAAAGCGCATCATAAATTCGCTGCATGCACAAGCATAAATGGGTCATACTTTTTCTGTGTCATGCAAAACACAAAGAAATGAATCAAAAATACCTTCCGTGCAGAACATGACAGCAAACTTCAGAAACCAACGAGACACTCGGTCAATTTTTATGCAAATATTCCAAAATGTCCATCCTTTTGATCTTTTGCCATTCATCGGCGATATTCCACGCACGGGCACGGCTACAATCGGAACTTTGTTTCCAGAGTATAACACTCTTCCCTCATCCGAGTATTGCAAACAAAACAAAAGGAATGCAAATAAGACAAGGAAAAAGTATAATTATCAACGGTACACGTTAACATTGCATGGCCGTGTACCGGTCGTATGTGGGAAAAAATCCAAAGAATTCCTTTTTCATTACGTACTCGTCTACCTTCCCTGCCTTTGGTACTACTACACCCGATTCGAGGAAGGCGACGACGACCAACAGTCAATCGCAAATATAATGGCGACTTCAACCTCTGCGATAAATGAAAAAAAAAAAACACTGAAAATAATAATAATAACAATAAAGATAAACAAAACTTCAATTGTCCATCGTGAAGAATAATGTGTCATCGCGATGGTCACGTCTGCCTTTTGCAAGCCAGAAACAACTCGGACAGCGACGACAACGATGGACGCAAGCATTACGGATTTGCTTGCAAATACAAAAAGATACAGATACTCGTACATCGAGCAGTGCTGAGTGCATGCAAGCATGTGCGACTAGGTTAGGTGGGTAGACAGTGGTACAATTGTCACTGGCTGCCGATGCACCGATCAATCGGTTGCAATTTATTACCATTTCGGATAACTAATAAAGTATCTCTATGTGATGTGGCGTTGTATCTAGATAAGGAGCCACCTTTTTTGGGGCGACATACAATGTGTTTCGTATGTGCAGAGTATATCCTGTATGGTGTGCAATACTTAACTGTTCAGATGTACTGTTGACAATTAGAATTTAGTGAGAAGCCTATTTGATTATAAAAACCGATTGAATGGCGTATATTACACTGAACGAAATTTGTATCTTGTTTTCTGTGGAAGAAGTTGCTGAAGTAAACATATGTATATGGAAATATGGAAGGATTTAAAGCAATCTGAAATCTTTCTACTGTTTCTACTGTTTTTAGTGAAAATCATGAATTTTATTGGTTCCTCCTCATTTGGTTGTCGAAGTTTGCCTAGGTTTATAGAAAAGGAATAGGAACCGAGATCTACTGATCCCTGCTTTTAAATTTCGAATCCATATCCAATTCCAATCCAAACTATAAAGGAATACACAGAGCCATGCTTGATGGTCATTGTGAACTTCAGAAAGAGCATGAAGTTCAGACAAATATTTATGGAATGCAAACAAGTCCTGGCGGTGACTGATTCAATCGAACCCTTGGTACAGCCGGATCCTTATTGTCTAGGTATACCGTGTAGGTAGTGAAGTTCGTAAGAGGCAATACCTCAGCTCGTTTGTGCTAAGGATGCACAGAAACGATATATATATCTGAGCCGAATCGTATCACCAGAGGGTACTTTGGCGTATGCGCAATTTTCCGCTCAAAACTTTGTTTGTTTTTTTTTTCAGACACAGCGAGGCAGGATCTTAGCTTGTGTGTGCCTAGGATGCACAGAAACGGAATATCTGAGCCGGATCGTGTCACGAGAGGGTACGTTCAGAATGTGGGTATGTGGCTCGGTGGCGTATGTGGAACACATTTTTCTGGTTAAATTTTTTTTTTGGTTTTTTCACACACAGCGAGGCAGGACCTCAAACAATTGTAAAGGTAGCTTAGTTACTTTCTGCTAACCTAGCTTATTGTGGACATTATATAGCAAATTAAATCGGCAACTTTGTAAGGATATATTTTTTTCAGTGTATGCTGTTACCCCAGTGCGTAAGTATCCGCAGGCAGAGTGATGCGTGCATTTGCCCACAATAATCACGGCACGATCATGTACATACGGTAATCTTAAAAAAAAAAGACATACATACTTCATTTCGCATTCAAATTGAGTTTGTTTATGGTTTTATTATTTATCGCGAATTTTGTCATCGAACCGCTACTCCCCTGGCCGCCGGCCGTCGTCGTCATATCCATTGTGGGCTTCTAGGCTAACGAAGTCTCACACACGATCCCTCTGTCAATCCATACCTCTCGCATATGAATATCGGTCACTAGGTTCGCATAGCCGTGTTGTGTATTATTTGCCATTTCACTTGCATCAATAATCAAGATCGTGTTATGTTTTATTTCTTTTCTTTTTTGTTATGAAGCTTCACATACATACATATGTATGTACTCGGTACTGGACGGCTGGAAGAGATATCACCATGTTCCGTTTGCCAAACGACATCGAATTCGGTTGTATTCACTGCGAAATTACTAATTAATCCGATCGCGATAGCAGCGACCTCGGCGACGATCGACAAGAATGAAGAAGACCACAGCAGCTACCGTGTCGATCGACCAGACTACTACTACGAGTGCAGCATGTATCTATGAATTATGGGAGAGTTTTTTTTTTCTCCTTTTTTTTTGCACAAGAGCAGGAGCGTATTGGTATCTTTTGTAAATTTTGTCAGGTGCAACCGGATAGTGTGGACACAGTGAGAATACCCACTGTGAGTGCATAATTACCAGTACCGCGCCGCTGGCCGTACCGTTAGAACCGATGTTAACCCATATTAATTTAAGAATTCTGTTGAATTATTTCTAGAGAATTTATGGCATGGCCATTTGCGGTGTCTGCATATCAATTTGATATTTATTTACAATTGCGTTGTAGTAGGTGAGTGAGAGATTGTACGCGGTTGCGCGCGGTTCCTATTCAATTCAGTGGGCAAGGTCATATTGGCTTTATTCTCGTTATATGTATGTATGTATACGCAGAGGACGTGATAATGCGTGGACATGACGACGACGTGAGTGGTGTGGAACGAGAAGCGGATTGTTATCGATGCGATAGTGGTGGCCTTGTTAAGGTCGAATTTTGTGGGAATTGTTTTGAGAAATTATTCAACGTTTTGATTCTGAGGAGACATGCATGGCCTACTTTGCGAAAATAGTTTGCACTGTTAGCATTTAGTATTTGTTTTTGTATGTTAGTACAACCACAAGAGAAAGGCTATGTAGATAGGTACATATCTCTTCCTTTCTAACTGGATGCCACGCTCTAGTGGGAATTAACCGATTAATATGGCACCCTCATGCCTGCTAATCACTTCAAATAAAAGTATCGAATAACCATTCAAAAGGATATACATAGGTAGTCCACTTTTCAATTCTTGCAATCGTTTCACATCTGTGCGCTGCGCACCGTGTCAATGTGCATCGGTGTTGTTCAAAATTTCGCTTGACCCCTGTCCACGCATATTAAACCTCAACCAGTCGGTTCAATTGGTCCCACACACAGGCACATACAACACGCAACGTCCTGAAAGGACAATCGGAAATAATGTCCTCTTTTGAAAATTGCAAACAATGGAATTGTGAACTTAGCAATAAATTCGATGACATTTATTGGATTCCTTTTCATATGGCCCGTGTGTCTGTGCGTCTCTTTGTTTGCTGGTGCTGGCCAGGAAAAAGGACACTCGAGTGAACGGACATCCATCCATACAATTCTGTCCCCGAAGCTATTCTCGCATATTGAGTTGTTATAGATTTTACGAGGTCAAAAACGAGGTCGGGGGCTACACCTTTTTCTGATCAATAATTTGACAATACAGAAGTGCCACAGAATCGAAACAATACATACGAATGCACACACAGGCACACAGGCACACAGGTCAGGCGGAAGAACACCGAAATCCGATTGTATGTGCGAGTACAACACCACGCATTCATTCGAGTGGTAAGGGGGTGGATACCCCCGTTTATGGACAAATGGACAAGGCAATAAGTGAGTGAAAATAAATTTTCAAATTTGAAATATTACTCGAAGGACATCGTATCCTTTATGTGTGTGCGTGTGTGTGTTTATGTCTGACAGTTGAAGCATTTACGGAAATATTTATAGAATTTGATAGAGAGTCTCAATTTTATGAAATCGGATACACTGTGTCAGGGAATTAATGATCCACGAGCAGCGTAACGGCACGGGTACCAAGGACACAGATGGAAGTGGTGCGCACGTGGCAATGTTTGTGTTACTTTTGCCGCGAGGGAGAAACTTTGAGGACAACTTGAATAACGACACACACCGGCCACCGAAACAATAATAATACTCACATGAATTTGATTGACATTTTGAAATTTTTCATTCGCTATGAAGGAATACATTTTCTCGGTTCGGTTCTTAGTCGAAGGAGGCAGAAAGACAGGAAGAAGACGTGGAGTAAGTGTTTTTGTATTTCGGTAGTTTTGCAGAAAGAAGCCATATGGAGACAAGCAGATGAATTGTCTAGCACTAGATAAGGAAGCCGTATAGTGGTTGTCAAAAGGAATGCATAACATGTAATGAAAACTACAAAACGAAGGAAAAACAAAAATTGTGTTTGTTTTAAGTGAATGCCGTTTGACATTTCACATTTGACACCAATGACTGAAGATGTTTGTAACGTTTGGGTTGAAATATTTAAAGAAATAAAATTGTAGCGAGTATCTGTGTATAGTCGGGGATGTTCCATTGTGTTCTCCATATGTTCTTGTTGATATTTACAAAAATATAAGATTTCGAGTTTAGTTTAGTACGTAAATATGGCTCCCTAAGCGAGTATGCCTATACTAATGCCTACTTGAACAGTTTTTTAGCTTTGAATAAGTCACTTCTTGCCTTAATGGCGGTCGATAGGTAAGTGAGTAGATTCCTGAGCTATATTTGCCAGTAAATTCTGTGGCTAGTAGGATGTACTTCCAAAGTTTCAATCATTTGCAGGACTTTTCGAATTCTGCGCAGCTCTAGCCCACTCTAAGGGTGGGCACCACGCATTAGGTTTACGAACTGTTCGTTGTGCATTTACATATTTGGGTAGCCGCTGTAAAGGATGACTTTGTTAGTCTAGTCTTGTCTGTTGATCAGGCACTCCCATACCAGACTAACAGACTACTAATTAGACACGTTTGACGGTCTAAGAGTTTCAGGATATCTTCCCTGGAATATACTTTGTGTTCTTTGTGAAAAGTTTTAGTGCGAATTTTGGTAACTTGACTCTTACTCTGCCATAGTTGAACAATAGTCCTGTGTGAGTTTTTAGCCCCCTTTTAATAATTTCGAGGACTATGTCATATAAGTACTCCAGAACTTTTTGTTGTGATCCGTGCGTTCTTTCAGTATAATCTCTGCTATATTAATAGGCTCTACGTTACAATTTAGCAGAGGTAGAACTCGCCTAATGTGGTCCTCTTAAATGGAGAGACCCCTCCTCTAATTTCCGGGCGAATCCTGAGGAAGCATGCTTAGAATCGAGGTGATTAAGGCACATGTCCTGTCTGTAAGTAGAACATTACTTGATGCCAAGGCTAAATTCCTACCTTTTTTCAACAACGTATGATTTAGGTGAAAGTTGTCCCTGCCTTGGAGCATTGTCTTGTTCAGAGTTTTCTGGAGACACGACAAGATGGGACTGTGTTTGATCTCTCTTTAGCCAGTCTCATGAAGGTTTTCTCTATATTGTGATCAACAAGAGCTAATTCGTCTTCGTGGCTTGACTATCAATAGACATATGTAGATGTCGATCATTTTTCTGGAGTGGATAGTTCTCGTGCCACTTCTGCGATTGCTATTACTTCCGCTTGGAATACACTGCTGTGGTTTGGAAGTCTCAGAGAGTTGTTAATTTCGGGTCAGTCGATGGTCGGAGAGTGTTGACACTTCTAATGCTTTCAGCATGCGTGAGTTCCACGGATTGGTTTGCTTAGTTGGTGGTTTTGTGATAGAAGTCACGGATGCCGACTCAAGGATAGAAGTTCTTGGATCCTTTGTAGACGATGTCTGGCACTATCGGATATTTTTTCTCTTTTAGACAACTGGCTTCGAAGGACTAGTTCATCAGCTCGTTTATGGTATCTTTCGCCCTTGTTGCCAATTGGGCTGTACCTAGCTTAGCATTGGACCAATGTTAGCAGATACCGGAGAAACTACACTAATTTACAGTTATCGTTTCCAGGGTCATAAAGGTCGTTGCTTCTTTGCAAGTGGCCCATTCTGATGTGACGGCGTGAATTGCCGTGCTGTCGCATTTGGAGCTCGTGTGGGATTGGCAGTTGTCCTCCTTTCTCCTTCGGAGTGCGCCACTTTCTCTTAATCGGTGTCGAGCTCTGCGTCGTTAGAGAAGATTCCGAGTAGGTAGTCCTCATCCACAACGAGATTTTCCCAGATATTTGTAAATTGTTTTGTTACACATCCTACCTCCATTCCCTGACGTCACAAAAATGCATAAGTATACCTAAAAGACTTAAAAGTTAAGATATTAAAGTAGATTACATCTTTTTACGTATTAATTACGAGATTAAGCTAATTTCCCTAAATCCCATAGACAGTCTTCCCAAATAATCTGTTTCAAACAAAAAAGACAACTAACCTTTTTGTACAAAAAAAAAAGAACCTTTCAACAAAGCTGCCATATTTTTAACTTGCCACTACCACCACCATTTCTGCTTGAGATATCCCATAAGAAGGACGCAGAGGAAAAAAAAATAAAATCTCACAAATGGCTAGCAAAAGAAGATTTTCGTAATTAAAGCTTAATCAGCTTGAAATAACTTCCTTTATCTAAAGGAGCCAAATAAAAAAAAAATCAACACACACACACACAATGAATAGCACAGGATGAGAATAATATCTTTGTTGGTCAGTCCACACCTTTATGAAAGTCCTTTTTTGCCTCTCATCGTCTTTTTCCATTTCGCAATTATTTTAAGCTCAGCATCTGAAGAAAAAAAATCTCATTTCGCTAAGAATGCGATTGCCTTGCCTCAAGGATTCGTGAACGTAAGAGTGAACCACAGTAAAAGGACCAACCCAGCGACCGACGCAAGGAATGAAACTTTTTTAATCACTTTACTTTTTATTCTTTCTGTATTTTCAAGGCGGAACTCTGCATATCCTTCCATGCTTAAAACGGCAGGGTTAATTATGACTTTGAAAAGGTGAAATGGAAAAAGTAACTGAAGGAAATAAAGGATTTTTTTTTGCTTTGAAAAGAAATTAAAACAGGAAATACTATGTATCTGCAAGGATTTTGAATAGCTCCGTATCGTCTTAGGAGTATTAGACAAGAGGACTTGTGGAATTAGGTCTCATTAATCATTCGTGTCTGGTAAATTTGTTGTAATCCTAGCAATCCTTTTGAATATTAACAAAATCCTCACAATGCTAATTGCTGCAAATATTTTCGAAAAACAGCCAAACTTACCTGTCTGGGTTGGTAGTTGTTTTTGCAAAATTTGCCAAAACCCATCCACAGGTGCTGTCTCATCTATTGAATCCTTTACACAAAGCGGATTGCACAAAAAAAATTGTCTCCTTATGTCTCTTATGGTAAAGATCCCTTTCTAATGGTGTGTGCCTAGGGGTGAATGTGAAACAAGAAATTTATTATTTATGAGCTCATGGCTCATTATTCTTGGTATATCCTTCACATCACATCCTTTCACAAATTTATGACAACCTCAAGATTATACAAAAGGGTATCACAGTGTGGCAATTCAAGGTCATGTCTGTAACTCACCTTGGACAGAACTAATAAAATTTCAACTGTTACCACTGTGAAATATGGATAACTGTTAAGTGAGGATTTCTGAAAGGATATCGCCAGCGTGAAATATGAAATTTTTCCTTCATTTCATATTTTATCTGAACAATTAGTGGTGTGCACAGGTAAGTGGTTTTTGAAGGAGGTATTCTCTTCCACAGGCAGAGGTAGACCATGTCCTTGGGTATTGTGTTGTTGTTTGGAAATACAGGTCGAACATTTCCAATAACATTTTTGCGTAATGTATACATCTCGAGTGAAAAATATGTGATCTGGCTCAGAATAACTTGACGCATGGGAGGTCCTGGCATTAGTATGAAGATGACAGTCATTCTCAGGGCCTGTCAGTAGATTCTTAGACAAATTGAAACAAAAGTAATAGAGCGGATCAACTTGTAGGCCAGTATTCTTCAGACGTACTTAATCGAATGGAAAACAAAAGAAAAGTAAAAATTTCCCTAAAAACACCTTTCAAACTCTTTGCAAAAAAAAAAAAAACACACAAAACATGAAAAACTCATTGACACTTCGAAAATCGAATTTCAGCTCAAAAACGAAACAAAACAACATTCATTCCTTCAGCCAAAGTCGTTAACAGATTTATTTCCTTGAAAACTAATTATTCTCTCCAACCAGTAGCAGATCCTTTTTCGCAAAAAAACATCGTTTACGGTGATTATTATATTATATATGAACATATATTAATATATTTAGATAAAATGGCCGAAGAACTGAATGAAGAACAGATTGCCGAATTCAAGGAGGCATTCTCGCTATTCGACAAAGATGGTGATGGCACCATCACAACCAAGGAATTGGGAACAGTAATGCGTTCGCTTGGCCAGAATCCAACAGAAGCCGAACTTCAGGATATGATTAACGAAGTCGATGCGGATGGTAATGGAACGATTGACTTTCCCGAATTCCTAACTATGATGGCACGTAAAATGAAAGACACCGATAGTGAGGAAGAAATCAGAGAAGCATTTCGAGTATTCGATAAAGATGGTGATGGGTTCATTTCAGCGGCCGAATTACGTCATGTGATGACTAATTTGGGTGAAAAACTGACAGACGAAGAGGTCGATGAAATGATCCGTGAAGCTGACTTGGATGGTGATGGTCAGGTTAATTATGAAGAGTTCGTCACCATGATGACATCGAAGTGAGATACTAAATTTCATGATTTCAGACGTTTTTAAATGGATTTAATATAAATATGAGTAATTGTATAAAATAAACGTTTAAAAAATCTATCCCCAGTGTCTTACTTTTTGTGTCATTCATTTCGATTTGTGCTGGTTCTTGATAGGTGTTGTACCAACAATGGCTATCGGGCTGATTGAATGCCTACCCAAGTGTATATGGTTAACAACCCTTCAAAGGAAAATGTTTGACAGCACATGGGATTACCTCCAGCGAAGGGTCTGCGAGTCGCTTCGATTTCTAATCATGGTGAATGCCCCCAAAACCATCAAAAGGAACTTCCGTCAGCGATTCAAATGTTGAAATGTTTGATTGTTGTCGAAGATGATATATTGATGGTGCCGTCCTATCAGCGAAATATGCCGGCCTTACTCAGGAGAAGTCAGTTTTATGTTCAAAAGAGGTGAGTCCCTGCTTGGGATTCGAACAACGAACCTCCAACTTACTAGTCCGATACATATACTTTACTTTAGGTTAGGTAGGTATGAATGTAAGTAGCAGCTAGAACTCGAATCACGAATGGATTCATTGAACCTTTGTCGTGGAGTAACTTACTAATCGACCTCCCTGAACCAATCCAAAATTGTTATACATTTTAGGACGGTTAGTGGCAGCTTTCCTTTCAGGTCACCCAGGTGTTCGAAGTGATATTTGCATAGAAAATGGGATATGATCTCTTGTACCTTTGTGTCCCCGAAGTCTCTACACAGGTCGTCTGTGCTTAGACACGACATGATAAGAGTGTGCTCCAACCTTCATATCTTAGCAGCTATTTCCCTTAGGTGAAGGGATCGCTGGGGCTTGTAGTCCTTATGCAAACTAATTTTTATATCCTGGTCAGTGCCTTGAGGTATATGATTGAGTCTGATGCGAGTTACCAGACTAAGGTGTGTACATCCAGTAGATGATGACGACTTGGAACCCATATTGATCGTTTCTTTATCCTTTGTGGCATGCTTTCCTTTCAACTTACAGCCGAGTGTATAGGCGAAGTTCCTTGTATCAAAGACGTTATATGCACCTTCCACAGCTTAACCCAGTTTCTATAAGACTTCATTTGCGACCAATAGGAGAGAGGCAATAGGCCCCTTTCGGTCAGTGCTTCTAAAGGCTGTTGACCAGATTTGAGTTGATTTGGTTCAATCTCCAGACAAAACCTAAACGTTTGGTGGCGGCCTCACCTCTCGCGAGCGTCTGGCAAACATTCGAGAGTATAACTGTCATGAGGAAACTTATCAAATCTCAAATTGACCATCGGACACGGCATTACACAATAAGATCCTTCTATCGTGTAAAGAACAGAACACGAATGGTTGTGGAAGCTAAGCCCTGTTCCAATGGTATTAGCACACATTTCCAATTAATAGGACATCTTAGTTTAATCAATCTGATGTATGCCAATATGTCTATCATCGTAAAATATTGCCTTTAAGATCATTCTGAATCCACAACACAAAAAGGACTCAGAAGTATACACCATACTCCTTAGAAACTACCTTTCTTTGAGATTAACTGAGTCAGTCTTAAGATTCAAGTATTTGTCGACTTCTAGAAACGTTCCCTCTACTATTTCCCAGATCATGCATAATGTGGACACAACAGTCCCTTTAATAGACCCTGTTCAATGAGTATTCTCAGTAGTTAAACCAAGTGTATCCATGGATTCTCCCATTAAATAAAGCATTTCCAAACCACCTTCGTCCAAACCCATCCCTAAGAGAGATAAAACCAAAACCTCTCTCGTTAATCAATCTAACAATTCTAAGAAAAACCAATTACTAATCAAACCAAACTGAGACTTTTACATCCACCTATCACCATCCATCCATCTTTCATTAATGGACATCCTACCAAATCTACGTCTATTCACCCTTGCTACTGAATTTTTTATTACAATAAAAATACTTCGATCAAAAGGGATATCGAAGTTTTATTATTCAATTAAAGACAAAACATATTTATGATCATTGGATCTACAATAATTAAAAATAAAACAAAAACAAAAAACTATCTATCTCCGAGTATTAACGTACTTTCACAGAATTTCTATAAAAAAAAAAAAAAATTAATTTGTGGTTTCGTTACTTTTCTTAGAAGACAAAGGAATGGAAAAAGAAAAGTCATAAAGATCTTAGTTTTATTATTTTTTTTTTGTTAAGTGAGTAATTACATGATCAGGTTTTTTTTTTAAAAAAAAGATATTATTATGTGAACTGCCAATTCGCAATTGAAATATCTCTGTGTATAGTAATTATATTATGAAATGCTTGGGCAACTGATGAGGAGTGAAGACCTTAAATTTAGATTCCATTAAAAGGTTGTTTGCCCCTTGTTTTACAATTATTTGTATATTTGGCGTCTGGTTAGGTGAAGATTTTTGAGAAGAATGAATGAAGAAGGCATGTTTTCATTCCAAGATGGATATCTAATCCGGTTGCCGCTTTAAATGGTGGTCAATGAACTAAGCTGTAATTTTAGATCGAATACACATGACTATATGGTTGAGAGAAGTAATAGAATGGGTTTGGCTTTCAAGAGAACATTTTCTGAATCAGTCAATCAGTCCATCAGTCTAGAAAAGGTTATTCATTTATTTATGTAAATCTTAAAGGGTAACCCCTCTATAAACACCTTAGCGCGATTTAAATACGAATTAACGTGACCTGATTGTCAATTCTGTTAGAAAAACATCGAAAAAGGAAGTAGGAATCCTCGGCACCCACCTGCTGACTAGACAGCTGATTTTTTTTCTTTAAGGTAAACAAGAAGATTGTGCCCAATATGCGACGTATGATCCTGTCTAGAGTCGGATACCTGGAGAGTAGATTAAGCAATGTGCGATAATTAGGTTGCTTAATCTAGAGGCGTGTATTAATATAGCCTAGTAATCGCTGTGATCCTAGCCATGTCTAATGTTCTAACCCGAATATAGTTGGGAATCCTGTTCAATATTTGCTGTCCAATATTAAGCTTTCAGCTAGGTTTTGAATTGAGTACAACCCGCTTAGGTACTTCGCGCTGGAGCTCAGTTTTGCTTTCATTGACGCTGAATTCACAACTAGTAGCCCTTGGCACTACGTTCCTCAAGGTACCTTTCATGATCTCACAGAAAAACTTAAGCAAATATTCTCAAAATACCAAGATTATCAAGATTAGACATCGTCCACATACTTTACTACCTTGACTCGGTTTCTCTCATGTTTTACCATAGAAGATGAGAGGCAACGCCTTTATAAAGGATTCCTCGACAGAAGGATTTGATTGAAATGCTGTTGCCAAGACTTGGATTATGCTACTTCTTAGTATGGTGGGAATCCAATGACTGGAAAGTCTCCAAGAAAAGTCGTATTAGTGATTCCAGAATTGATTCAATGTAGACGTTATCGAAGGCTCCCTCAATGTGCAGGAAAGACGAAAGAAAATGCCTTACAGTGGATGGAGTTCGGACAACCTTATGGATCACCTTTTCCTATCGCCCCTTAGCGTAGGCGTGCTTGTGAGTTGGACAAAGACGACAAAATACGTTCGAACGTACATATGGTATCATACTTGTCCTTCTCCGCAGATTTTATTGGCATACATTTCTCCCCCATATGCAAATATTTATCGATTCTAATAATCATAAACGTTTTATTCAATTTAAAGAAATTCATTTTGTTACACCCGATCGGCTATAAGCAATATCAATTTCCTTTGCCTCCATCTACATAAATAAATGATTGGCAGCCAAAGTGTTTATTAAATTCTTTTATTAATTATTTATTTGACTTAAATGCGTCAATCTAGAACCACCTGATTTCCGAGGGACTTAGCATTTGCATAAAAGCCCAGTAATACAACAATCTAACGTGATCAATGCCAGATTCAATTTGGAAATTATCTCGAATGTGCCCATTTCATTGCGATATAAAACAAAGATTTGCCTACGAATTGCATGAATTAACTGCAGAAGCGGTTAACTTGATAACGAAAATAAACTTTGGACAATTTTTTTCTTCCTAACAAGATTATAAGTTAAAATTTTATGTAAATTATCGTTCACTGTTGAGTTTTGTTGTAAATAAAATGGTAATGTTTCAATTTTATAAATTAAATAGAGATAAAACTATAAAGTTATACACAATTTAGCAAATTGACATTACTCAACGAATTAGCTGAAAGTTTTGAAAAAAAAGTCATAGCCAACAAGAGGTCAGGATTTTTATGAAAATGAATCACGAGCATCGCAACTAGTAAAAGAATAAAATCAGATAGAAACCGAAGAGCAATGTTATTCGCTTGATGTAAGGCCAATGATTGACCTTTTTAGTTGACACACTTACCTTCAGAATAGTGTGCTTCTGGGAACATAAAAGCCCTCACTAAAATGTAATGTCAAGTATTCAGACTCAAGTAGAACAAATCGAGTCCGATTTCATTGCTTCGGAGTGACACTTGAACTTTAGATAAAGAGAGTAGCAGTGAAAGTGTTGGAATTCATAGAAATTCATGGAAAATAGCACCCCTTAGCTATGTGTGAATCTAGCAATAAAACAATGTGTATCTATCAAGTAATGTACCCTAAGCTGACCTTTCGTCTTCGATTTCTAGGGACACTATTTGAACCCACTTTCTGTCTGTGTTTTGTTCAAAGGATTCCAGCACTTTTCATGCCAGTGAGACCACCGCATCGCATTCTCCGTCAAAGCTATCAAAAATCTCGGACACAGAACTATGAAATCTAAGTGAAAGGCAATGAAATCTCACCTATTGCTGGGTCACTGTTACATACCAGGAAATTGTGAGGCTGGCGTACTGGCTAGAAGAGGCTCCTCTTGGAGAGGCCAATCATCGATGGCATCAACTTGACCAGTGCAACAAGGCTAGACTGCTCTGGCTGACCCTAAACGAAACTAGGTCCATCAGATTTCTAAAACATAAGCGAGGAACTCTCTCCAAGATAGTTAACATCATAAGCGGGCACTGTGCTATAGGAAGACATGCTCACAGATTTGGGGCTCCCTAGACAACTTCTCCAGAAGCCGTATAGACAAAGAGGAAGAGGAAGAGGAGAGTATTAGCCACATTAGTAACATTAGCTCTTTCATACAAAGAAGTAGAAGTAGTTTCCAGAGTAAGAGGGTGATCCAGCCACCTTACGCATCGGCAGTATAAAGGCTAAGTAAGATGATCTGCGAGATCTGCTAAATAACACTAACAGCTAAATAAAGGACCAAAGGGATGCTCTACAGAACATAGATCCCGCCAGGCTTACTAAATATATACCTCCGAGTGCTGGACAATAAGCAGGGAAGTGGCACACACCTCGTGCTCTCCATATAAGAGGAAAACTCTTAGGCTGAGCTGTACCAAAAAGTGAATGCAGTTCAGAAGGCCAAAGCATTATCTTCGACACATCAAGTGAATGGACTAAGCAAGCGGATATGCGAGTCTTACACCTTACAAGTTAGGAGACCATCAGATGAATAATGAGTGTACCTACACCATGACCTAAGTAAGACTCGAAGCAGAAGATGGAATACCGAAAGAAGCTGGCCGTAACGATGTTTTGCGTCACAGAAACATTGATGCCCGGGAACTGGCTGCTGATAAACTGGCTCAGCATTTCACTGCTGCCTTGCCGAACTGTTTTACACTGAGCTCGCAGCAATTAAGGCAAACATCATCTCAATCTTTCTGACATAGGCCAATCTTAAATGGTTAAGGTTGACTTTCTCAGAAAGATGTTACCTAGCCATAATCAGATTGAGGCAGAAACTACCCTGGACTAGACAAAAGCATTAGGCACACCCTTCTTTAACTCCCTCGAGGGTGCCTCGGGGTAGAAGGTTAGGGAACCAATTATATTCTTAAATTCCACTTGTTGACTCTAGACTTGCTTACTACAAGCATTTCCTTACATTAACTCAAGTTTTGGTGCTAAAAGGTTGTTTTTTTTTACAAATGGTTTTTCACCGAAAGCTTATCCATCAGTGTGGTGCTATTTTACTCCTCAAGTCAAGTGCTACCAAGTACTTGGACAAAATTCATTATTTAAATTTTAAAGCCTTCACTATTGACTGTGTTTTCTAAATAACTAAGTCATCATGTCTGCGATGAAAGATTGTCTTGATTCCTTCCAGTTTTAATAAATTTCTACTCCTTGGCACCGTTCTTAGCGTTCGGGTAAAATACCGTGACGACAAATTGAAATTTCGAAAATTGCCATAATTATCTATGCGCGTGTACCAACGTCACACTTTGAATGAAAAACTTTCCGCAGAGAGTTGTAAAGTTTTCAAATTCCTTGTGGCAAGCACCGTAAGCAGGGGTGGAACACCACCTCTCGCGTCTAACCATACCAATGGAATTATTCATGAATTTAATTTTTTTTTTCTTCTTCCTCCCTGGAACGAACGGCTGCGAGAGTGATAAAACGATTTTCGTAGAAGATGCTCCATGGTGCGTGCGTACCTTGCATGCATGCGTGTGGGGTTGGTTTAATTGAATCAAATAATTTGAAATTAAGTTTTTTTTTCAATATGGAGTCGTGTGGAAAATTTACATAAATAATTATGCTATTTTGTGCGCCTATAACGAATAAGGGTGGTCGTATGAAAAGGGGTTGGTAAACGTAGTATCAGAACAAGTGTTACTGTTTAAATCAATAGACCTTAAGTAACCTCTAAGCTCGGTACTCATTGAGTTACATGACCTTAACATAGATCCTCTGATACGTATAATGATGCCAATAAATCTGAAAAATAGATTAAAACCTTCAGACAATTAAAACGCTTCATTACAGATTCATTAGGAGAATTAAAGAAATAATCTCGTTTACGACAATTCCCAAAAATCCACTTCCCTCCGAGCGTTCGGACACGTTAACGATCGCATCTAACGGATGTGTTCAGCCATTACCCTCCACTCTCACCATTACTTCTGTCATTTCTTTGAAAAGTCAAATATCAAACACGGACATCAACCAAAATGTCATCTATGTATCGTGTAGGTATATCTACAATATAACAGCCAAAGCGTGCAGCCTAATTTTTCTTCATTTTTATCTCAGCATAACTTTACAATAGAAATTTATGTACTATCAATCGTACGGCAAAATCAAAATCGCTAGGATTGCGTTCCGAATACAAATTCAACATACACATGTACATACTCTCATCTAGCATTGGCTCCATTCATCAGGAATTCACTGGCTCACTACTTGGAGCCGTAAAAATGCGCGAAATAGATAAAGTATCTAATCTGTGTGGACTAAATTAGCGAGAGAGTGCGGCGCGTTCGTTGTTCGCATGATGGTTTTCGAAAATGCGCTTATAAGCGCTCTCATAAAACAAACATTAAAGGTTAAATATTTCCGAAATAACGGTGATAACAATAAAATTAGATCATTTTTCGTTTGTTCTTTTGTTCTGCTGTTCGGTGTTGTTGGGTTCTGTCTCCTGTTTTGCGTGCCCTGTTGTTTATAGTGTGGTTCTTGAGAGGTTTTTAACGTTTTGCTTGCATGGAATATCTGATTTCGGTTTGGGGTTTTTATTGTCATCAGAATGTAACAGGGGGAGTAGCGTTAGCGTGCCCCTTGGACACGCACGTCGAAACGCATTGTGAATAATGCTGTTTGGCTTGGTTTGACGATGATTTGATTCCAGGTCTGCTTTACTGTTTACTGTCCCGCTGCTAATTTTTTTGTGATTTAATTTCAATTTTTATTAGATTTTTGGTTTTTTCTTTTTCAGTTTAATGAGTTCACTTTGGGCAATGGAAAGCCATCCGAAGTGATCGTTATTGTTGGTGGGGGTAAGGGCCGGTCGATTGGGGCAGATGAGAATGTGTGTTGTGCTAAGGTCGTGCTCTGATTTACGCACTTTGCCGTACGTGCGTTGTTTGCATAATCGAAAAGCAATTTCTTCTATTTAATCATTTACTCATGCGTGATTGTTTGAATGGCTTTTTGGTTTGTTTTATAATTGTCTTTTAAACTTTCTTTACGAAGTAACAAATCATGGAATAGAATATGTAGTCCTTTTTTCTTACACAGGAAACATACATAGATGTCTTTGAAAGTATTCCATTTAACTTCCCCGGTCTTGTTTACGTTTCATAACTTGCAATATGTTTGGCCATTCTGCGAGAGTAGCATCTCGTCGGGATATAAAAGAACTATGATGATGCAGAAGTCTCTACTACCTTCTTCTAGGTAATTCCTATGTTTGAGACAAATCATTCCGACAGTGTGACAAGAGAGTGCATTACTCTTATATACTTATGCTCTGTCCAACGTGAGTTCGCTTAGTTCGTTGTAGTCGTTGACAACAATCCCATTCTACCAGCATGTAGGTAGTTTGATCGTAAAAGTTCATCTCAGTTACTCATCTAAATTTCTAAATTTTGTAAAAATAAGACTGCTCTGTATTCCAAACTTGTTTAGATTTAAGAGTCCTTTTGGCCTAGTTATCTTTCATATTATATTCTGAAAGGACACTTGTTATAACGCCAAACGTTGACGTTGAGTTTGAGTACGGTATTTTGACTAATTCGATGACCGAAGCCAAAAACATTAGTTAACCCCAAGTATCTGACAATCTGCTGACAATTGCTTCAAATGAGCTGACAATGACAATTTATTTTCCAACAATAAAGTATTGGAAACTGTCTGACAATAATTTGACACTGGCTTTCCCATAATATTTCCAGACGACAATTTGTACTTTGTTAGACATTCAGGACAAAGTTTTCATTTGGAGACCTGACAGTATTGTCAGATCAGACAATCGTTTGACGTTTAAGTGACTTTAGTTTGTAATTTGGGAATATTTACTGAAAAGGTGTCAAATTGTTACAGTTGAGTTACCATATTTATAAATCAATTGTATTCTGGTGATTTTTTATCCTTAAAGCCATTACCAGGACTCAAGACTTATGCCGGAAACGCAAATATTTAAAAAAAAAAGGACATTTGTGAATGTTACCTATTTGCATTACTGACATTAATAAAACATTCATCGACAAGGAATGGCTCTGTAAAAAATCAAAGCTCTCAGAACGTAGTGAATCAAGAAGAAATCCTTCAAGATCATTGCTAAAATGAACGTCCTTCTTCAAAAAAATGTTCAAAGTCAGATTGTGATTTCTTGACTACATATTCTCAACCAATGTTACGTATTCGCCACACAGAGAGATCATTTAACTGCAATCGCTTACCACCCAGAAGTTCGATCCCATCATCGAAAATGTCAATGTCATGATCCTTTCGTTTTGATAAAAAAAAAAGTTAGGAAGAGAAATATTAAAAAAATATTAAATCAGACCGTCTAATAAATTTAGCCTCATTTTAACATTAATTAGAATAATTTAAACTGAATTCACATTGTCACAACAAGATATTCTCACACAGATGAGTCCATTTAAACAATTCATTAAGCTTACATCAACGAGGATAATAAATATCTGTCCCATAAAGATCATCAACAGTCGATAAATACAACTTGTTAAGTGCCATCTTTGACAACAAATCGAAGAATAAATTTTAATAAACAATACAACCCGCAACTCACAGCAAACAAATCAGCAAGCGACGAACCAGGCCAGGCCAGGCCAGGCCAGGCCAGGCCACGCCACCTAATGAACGTAATAAATATTTGACGCTTAACGCTCTCTCGCATGGACTGTGGCGCGTAGACCCATCACAAGTCTTAAATTAGCCGTCAATTCATGTTTGTTGACTGTTGTGCGACAATATGCTGTCGTGACCGAAAATAGAGATCGCGCCCCGAAAATGAAGAGATGCCTTATCGGACCAGATCGTTTCTGCTACTGTCAAATTAGCAATTTAAATCAATCCCCCGTGTGCTATACGATGCCACTTTGCCAGAGTGATCAACTAATTATCGTTATGTTGGCAATTTAATTTGTTAAACTACACTCGTTCCCATGTCAGACTCATCGCCGTGTAGGAGGTGTGATCCGGTAAAGATGTCTCATGTGTCGCTCGGTATAGAGATTTGTCTAAATTAGTAAGCCACCCAGCAGTATCGAACGCGATCGATATGCAAATTTGATTCTCATTCAACAGCTCGAAATCAAATGCACCATTCAAATCGGTTGCTGTTGGAATTTGGTTAAAACAAAACCCTGCTTGATTGCACTGACAAATGCCCACCAGTCTAGAGCCGAGTCCTCCCCGGCAGGCGCGTGAAAAACAGGAATCACCATTAACTATCCCAGTCAGTCACAAACACACACAGGCAGCCAGCCAGGCTCGCACAGGGGAACTTAATTGCTTTAACACTTTGTCATTTAAAATAAAAACATCATTGGTGACAAAAAACTCTCGGCTCTATGAAACTAAAAACGCAAAAGGACACCTAAAAAACAACACACATGACGAAGGATCAACAGTGTACTCGTACAGCCAGCCGGTGTATTGTGTATTAACCAGCATTTAGCAGGCTATTCTACGGGCCATGTGGGCGGCTTTTAACACGTGTTGCTTCTGGAACATGAACGGCGAAGAAAAAAATAAAAAAAAAAAGGAAGCACAACATACAACATCAAACATACTATTAGTAGTTTGTAGAGCTTTGTTTTTATTGCAACAATAAAAATTAACACCGCGGTTAGCAAAACACGCAGCGGGTAAACCGTGGAACACGGTGGGCGAACAAAACAAAAATAAAAAAAAAAAATAAAAATATCCTCGCGCGCATAAAAGTGGTCAACTCTAGGGTATTTCCTATACTCTTGCACACACGTGAGTGTGTTGTGTTGAAACAAAAAATTTGACACCAATTGAGGGCACGCATGAGATGTCCTTGATGCATCATCAGACCGCAAAACAATTGTCAATTGGCGGAGGTTTTCCACCGGAGAGAGTGGTAATTCTCTTCCTGTTTTACTTTTTTTTTTATTTCAAAGTGCATTATCATTATACGCAAATTAATTAACAACATCACAACCAGTCGATATATGTACATACGAACAAAAAAAAAAAAGTTAAAAATGCAGAGAGAAAAAAATAAAAATCCGTTGACAGGTTCATTGATTCCAGTCGGTAGTGGAGTAGAAAAATAATACCCGCTGATAGATTTGTTGACCACAATTTTCATTACGGATTGTTTAAGCTTTTTACTGCCAGTGGCTTTGACAGAAGGCACATCATCGGGAGCGGATATTAAAACAAAAGTACGTATTAACGTTTAATTATTGGTATACATAATAATGATGAGATTTATGTACGTTCGTAACTGATTGACTGAGTTACCAATCCTGTACTAGGGTGGGTAGCAGATTTACGAAAGAGTTTTTTTAAATTTGGTAGTGCAGCTGGTATGACTAACTACTATCTTCAGGTTTTAAATTAAAGAGTTATGACAACAAATTCAGTAGCCAGTAACTCCACTTCTATAAAGAAATCAAAAGTATCTACAAAAGAAAAACATAATACAACGTCTCAGTCCATGATCCTTGAAGAATATCTAGGAAATGTACATACCACGGATTACCATACTCCGTACCTAGACTTCAAGAGACCCTTCACAAGCTCGTTGCCGAGCAGTAGAAAAATGTAAAGCAGAAGTAGAAGAATAGAAAAGCCGTCAACTTCCCAATACGCGTACCATCCCTGTCTGACACTGCAGATGTGTCATAGATGAATGTAGGCGTAGACTTAACCGCTGGATATATCCAGATCAATCCACCTTCTGAACCATGGCAGAGTTTTCCAAGCGGATGTCCTAGCAGTGGCAATGACTGCCCGTGAGACTGCGTTGAAGGCATCACCACAGAAAGTTATCACATTTTTCATTGAGAGCCACGTACCAACAAAAGCAATTAGTGGTAACAAAATCCAAGCTTGTGAAGTGCTGTCGTGAAGAGTTTAAGGTTCTTGAAACACTACCAAAGGTTGCCCTCTTCTGAGTCGACACTTTTTCCGTGACCTTGAAGAATTATCCAACAGACCAGTCAATGACAACTTTAACTTTATCTACTGGATGGTTTGGAAGTTCATAGGAATCATGTTTGTAGAACAAGGGCTAACTAAAGGCCAAGAGACATCTCTCTCCTATGGGCATCACAATGAGTCTGTATTGATTTGAGTGTGGCGATGTGGGCTCTTCCAATCATCTGTCCACCGAGCCTAACCCCTACAAGACCTTCTGTAAGATTGCATAGAATTCTCTAGAAAGAACAAGCAGCTTTGGAAATCCTCGAAGACTCTAACTGGACAGACTCTAAAGTGGACAGACAGTGCATATAATGTTGATGGTGAGCCAAGAAACGAAGGCAAATTTATGAGTACGTCAGAGACCGCTGGACTTGAAGACCTAGACCTTCTTGAGTGCTTTTATTCGGAAACACATCCTCTATCGTCCTGAAAATCTTCGAAAAACTGGAGGACCTCGTTCTAGAGACTATCTCCAGCACAACATGCGTTTTGAAAGTGAATGAGTATGGAAATAGCATTGCACTGCGTTCTATTAAGAAAAAAAAATAATATTTGGCGCAACAGGTCAATGGGACCCAGTGCCTAGCTTCTCACAACCATTCGGGTTGTGCGAGTTATATTTTTTAACGAATGGAAGGGCCTGAAATTTGAGAAATTTGAAATTGTCTCATGACGCTCAGACGCTCGCGAGAGCTGGGGCCGCGAAAACACTTTTAGGTGTTTCGACTGGGATGCGAACCTCGAACTCCTTGTTTGATAGTCCAACGTAATTACCTCTGAGCCACGGCGCCCACTAAGGCTAAATTTCACTTATTTGACCCAAAAAGCCAAGGAAGAGGAGATAAGTGGAGACTTAGTATTCAAGATGTTCGCATTTGACCCGCTCTCGTATGTGTAACCCATTTGCATTGGGTACTGATTCTTTCCTGATAGTATTGTGAGGCGTACCCCACTTCTTCCACATCCTGCACAATGGATTTATCTGTAGATCATTCGATTTGCGTTTTCTTTTGTTGAGTTTTGTTTGTTAAATTTCCCTTATTTGACCCAAAAGCCAAGAAGAGGCGACAAGAGTCGACATAGCATTTGGATTGGATCCTGTAAGGGTAAGTATTAAGAAAGATTAAAGGAAATACATTGAGCGCCTTCCTAAACATTTCAACCGCAGATTGGACGTAAACTAGGTATATGTCTGGAGGGTCCCTCCTCAGGGCGAAATGATCAGGCTTTCTTCATTTTAGGTTCGTTTTTCAAGTGAAATACCTTTGAAATAGCAAATTGCCCTTTCCATTCATGTAAAGAATGTAACACGTACAACACGAATGGTTGTGAGAAGCTAGGCCCCGAGTCCCATAGGACTTATTTTATGGAGACCTTTTAAAAAGACGTCTAGGTTCATCCTTACTCCCTGAATAAATGGGGTCCTTGAGAGCACTTTATCGTGGTAATTGAACATAGTTAACAGTTTTGCTTTCAAATTACTAATCAGTCTTATACAGATATATGCATGTCTGACTGTGCATCAAAACCCGCTCAAACATTTCTGACTAAACACGTGAGAATTTCCTGCATGTGCTCACAAACTCATTGATTCCAATTTTATTTTTATATTCCTAATGAGCTCATGTGCATAATTCGCTAATATAATTAATCGATAATTTGCAAATGGCCATATTTCACGGCCTGCAACTTAGCATATTCAACAGCTCCAGCCAGACGCCGAAAATACTTCGTTTCCCACGACCTGTCATTTAGTTACTTATTTTCAAAAATCAACAAATACCGATAAATATTGAAAAATGTAAACCAAAACTGGTCCATTGGCGAAGCACATACAATAAATATAAACCATCTACACAAACAATTCCCCCGCCCGGCCAAGAGCCAATAAATTAAAATATTGATTCTCAACCAATGACCAGGGAAGATAAATAAATTCAAATCGCCTTTATAAGGGGAATAATAATTAAATACAAATATCGACGCCAATAAGCACTCTATTCGGTGTGAAGCCATGGTTGTAGCTGTTTTTTGGGAACCAAATAAAAATGTTCAAAATTCAGATAAACACTTAAATAAATTGTGACCGAAAGAAAGGGAGAAGAACAAAGAGACAGTGAAAATATTAACAATAACTCAAAGAGGAAATGAATGCAAATGGAGACATGTGTGGAAATGAGTCAAAAGCTACTTTGTGTTGGGGTTTTCGATCAATAAAATTAATTAGAATGTGAAACCCGATTGACAGCTTGACTGGCTACCTACACGGGTTGTTTTAGGGCTTTGTGACAGAAGATATGGCTGCTTGTTGCTGTGGAATTTTGACGGTTGTCGGAAACCGTTTAGGTATAGTAGATCGTCTTAATTTTATTAGGTACTTTTGAGGAGGAGGATCCAATTTACCATGTGAGCCAATGAACATCTTAGTGGCTTTGGTATTAAGAACAAGTTTGGTAAGCTTATTGGAACGCATCAGAAAATCGTTTGAAAAAACTTTTGACCTCTTTTTGAACCTCTTGTACAGGTTAGGTAGATATTTTCCAATTGGTGAGATGACTAAGATGGTCCTTACGCGTTAGGTGGTTTTAGACGGTCATAACTGGACCAATTAGCACTTATACAGCACCAATATGGTTGCCAACACGCTGAATAAACCTCAAAGACTAACTTGTGTATGTACTACGAGCGCAACGTACTACTGCTGCGCTAGAGGTTACCCTAAACCTTCCAGCATCGCATCTATACTAATCGCAATTATACTAATATCTGCAGAATTAAGCTCACATCTACGTTCTTTTTGATATCAAAGCTACGCTTCAAGCCAGTGAAACCTACAGAATTACCTCGAAACGAGTATGGAACTGCCTTCAAGTACTCATGTCACAAATAGAGTTTCTCTCATTTGGGTTCCAGGACATACTATCCAGGAAAGTATCTACCTCGGGCTTCATGATGTGAAGCCCATTCTGTGGACTAGCCATCAGCACTGTGAAATGCTGTATTGAAAACTGGCTGAAACCCAAAGCTAACCATTACCAGACGAATGCAAGTTCTAGGTTTAACTAGAAGTCAGATTAGTATCGTCACAGGACTCCTCACTAGACATTGTCAAGTCAAAAAGCACCTCATGACCATGGTGTCATGATATGTAGATAGTTGGTGCCCTCATCGGACACTGTATGGTAGACAGGCACACCAGCATACTGTAAAGCTGTAGAGACGAGGAAGAGGAGGAAATCATGGGACATCTCCTATCCTGCCCTATCGGTTCTAGCCGAGTACTTCTTTACAGATCTCAATGAACTAGCTAGACTAAACTTAAGCAGAATAAAAAGCTTTGTCACCGGTGCGAACTAGAATAATGCCTAAACGGCGAAACATATATGTATCTTCCCCATGAGTTCACACCCTCCAATCTCACGTGGAGCTTGTCCATGAAGGTCTCTGGTGGTGGTAATCCATTTTTCCCATAAGTTTGTTGCTCCTGAGCGGGAACAACTACCCAACTCAACTCATGGGAGTCGCTCAAGATAGTAACAGTAGAATGTGCACCGAGGACGAAGAAATATATTTGTTTCACTGTAGCTGTCTAAACTTGTCATAGTCACTTAGATAAATTCTACCTTGAAGCAGACGACACATCTGCTAGCTCACTCAAAAAACTACTTGGATTCATTACGAACTCGGGTATCATGAGAGAGCTCTAATTTTGGAGGAAATCGCAATAGGCCCATCTGCGACCGCCATATCACTGGTGACATCAGCCCACCTCACAGCTATAATCTAATCTAATCTTCTCCCAAGGCGGGTCGATAAGCCTTTCTGCTGGTCCCGATCGAGAGCTCGAGCTGATGAAGACAATGATTCTTGATTCTGGTGTTGTTCATTGGGAGAAGTCTGCAGATGAATGCCTTCTGGGAAAGACTTCTGAGTAAGTTTTGTAGATTGTCCATACCTTCTGCGTCCTTGTTGCAGAGTTTTGACGGCACCTCGTACAGTATCATAGCAACTGCTGATCATTTCAACCATTTATCTGTGTATCTATACCTAGTTTCCGTGAGACAGTAGCTCTTCGTTTACTGAAGTTTACTTAATATCTTCTTCATGTTATGTGATACGTTATTCCCATTAACTAGATACCTTCCTATTCTAATTTAGAGCACCCCACAGCTTGTTAGGTATCCTGTTCACATCCATAACCAGCAATTAAATTGCCATCACTCCATCCTTGTAGTAGCAAAATTTACAACATAAAACCATCAAGTTCTCAGCTCTGTAATTTAGTACATGATGCCATGATAACCCAAACTAATTGATGATTAATTCCGAAAAAACTGATTTTCAAATTCGTTTTGCTATAACTGCTTCGTAGTTCCACAAAAGACTCCTTAACTTCCACACTGAACTGAAGAAACGCAGATGAAGATTTGATAACTCATAACTAGGCGTGACTTCTGACACTCGTAAAATTCCACCAAAGCACCATCATCGAGAAGCACCAAGTGGCGAGTTTACTACTTGGATTGCTTAAGTGAACTGATTGCTGCCCCAGGCTGGAGAGATGCATTTAATAGCCCATCATGGGCAACACCTTGAATGCGCGCGCGAATTACCTTTACTGGCAAAATGCAAAACGAACTTTGTCTGGTAGGGAAATTATGGTGACACGGATATTATTGAAGAATTTGTAAAAGACTTTAAGAAGTACGATGTACATGCATATGCATGGATGTAGGTACGTTATTTCCTGAAGGCATATTGCGCAGCACATTAATCACATTGTGCAATAAAGCTTGGATATGAGATCTCTTGGATTTTTCCTTGCAACTCATTTGAACGGAACAAATTACTTATGGAGTTACTGTAGATGCAGTTTCAGACTTCTAAATGTCAGATAATGATTTGTGATCTACTTTAGAGTGTTCGCATTTAATTAGGTTCCCAATAGCAATGGGTACTTACATATACGTAAGGTGCGAAGAAGAAGAACGTTGAGTTTGTAAGGTAGAAGGCCGCCCAATTCCCCGAGGAATGATAAATATCACTTGGCGGACAGGAGCACTACAGCTTCATGCGTTCGGCAATGAGCCTGACGCAACAAGAAACTGGGTCAGTAAAAACATACTCGTATCTGCAAGTGTTTCCAAGGATTATTGCATAACCGTTTGCAAAGGGGGCCTGATTCTCTTCCGTCCTTACATCAAACAGTGGCCAAATAAGATATATAGCTTTTTCTTCTCAGTTACTACACAGGATAACGTATTTAAGATAGAACCAAACACACATAGGAAAGATGTTCAAGCCTAACTATGGTCCAATCACAAGTTCTATTAATGTCCCTATGTAATGGAATGTCTTGAGGCCTCTTGAAATGCAATATCGGCTCCTATCTCCTCTCCCTCAGCGTTTTGGGTCAAATTGACGAAACTTAACAAAAAACTTAACCAAAAAACGTAACAAGGATGACTTAGATGTTGGTGCACTCAGTCGCCAGCTACGTAGCGTTCGAGAAGAAATGGGGTGTACCTGGGTCGAGCATGGAAAAGGTCTACTGAAATGCAATATTTGCTCCTATCTACTCTCCCTTAGCGTTTTGGGTCAAATGGATGAAACTTAATAAAAAACTTAACTAAAAAACGTAACGAGGATGACTTAGATGTTGGTGCACTCAGTCGCCAGCTACGTAGCGTTCGAGAAGAAATGGCGTGCACCCGGGTCGAGCATGGAAAAGGTCTCCTGAAATGCAATATCGGCTCCTATCTCCTCTCCCTCAGCGTTTTGGGTCAAATGGATGAAACTTAACAAAAAACTTAACCAAAAAACGTAACGAGGATGACTTAGAGTTTGGTGCACTCAGTCGCCAGCTACGTAGCGTTCTAGAAGAAATGGGGTGTACCTTGGTCTAGGGTGGAAAAGGTCTCTTGAAATGCAATATCGGCTCCTATCTCCTATCCCCCAGCGTTTTGTGTCAAATGGACCAAACTTCACAAAAAACTTAACTAAAAAACGTAACGAGGATGACTTAGATGTTGGTGCACTCAGTCGCCAGCTACGTAGCGTTCGAGAAGAAATGGGATGTACCTGGGTCGAGCATGGAAAAGGTCTCCTGAAATGCAATATCGGCTCCTATCGACTCTCCCTCAGCGTTTTGGGTCAAATGGACTAAACTTAACAAAAAACTTAACCAAAAAACGTAACAAGGATGACTTAGATTTTGGTGCACTCAGTTGCCAGCTACTTAGCTTTCGAGAAGAAATAGGGTGTACCTAGGTCTAGGATGGAAACGGTCTCTTAAAATGCAATATCGGCTCCTATCTCCTCTCCCTCTGCGTTTTATGTCAAATGGACCAAACTTCACAAAAAACTTAACTAAAAAACGTAACGAGGATGACTTAGATTTTGGTGCACTCAGTCCCCATTTACGTAGCGTTCGAGAAGAAATGGGGTGTACCCGGGTCGAGCATGGAAAAGGTCTCTTGAAATGCAATACCGGTTCCTATCTCCTAGTAGCGTTCGAGAAGAAATGCGAAACACCTGTGTCAAACATACTGTCACTGAAGAACTCTATACAAACGCCATACAATTTTGATAGTATTTTAACAGCATATACATATGTATGTAGGATCTTCCTCAATAGAAATATCTTTTTTTTAAAGAGGTTTCTGTACTTAGGACAGCACCTTGCACTTACACATTTTGACAACTCAGGCTTGGATTCGTAAGTATCCAGTGTATATGTTTGTACATATTTCATTAAATTATCCTGCGTTCATTTGGTCATAGATGCTATACCGATTTAATAGCGATAAGATTGCCCCGCCTTGTCCAGCACCTTAAGCAGACAATATCCACCATTGCACAGTCGTTTTCCGTTCGCCATTAAATAATTTCTCCTTCCCAAATGGCCAAATGTACGAGTATTTTGCACTGCATCCTCCCAACATAGAAGGACACTGAACGATGAAATCGTGACTTCAGATTATTTGCATACAGAATTCGAAAAATCATCTCGAGGAAATCTTCTCCTCAGTCTATCCTTAAAAATGTATCTTTTTTTGGTTTTTTTTTTTCTCTGTCTCATGGTCTCCCGTATGCCCAGGAGAAGGGTTCCAAATTATTTACCCATAGGTTGCACACAGGAAATTTGCACAGTCTTGGATAGTTTTTCGTTTTTGGTTTTTACTTGTTTTTTTTTTTACATTTGGCTGGTTAATAACATTTTATCCTACGCTTAACATCATCGGCGCGCTAGCAACATCTCTGTCTCTGTTGTGTGCACATCACTTAGGGTATTTCCTGCGGAGTTTTTCTGTGCAAAATTAATTCGATTCGCTGACTAAGCCGCTCCAGCTAAATGAGTTTCTTTCATTCCGCTTACAAGACACCACGGAACTAAGGTCCCTTGCACAGCAGAGATCGCAATGAAGAACCCAATGTGTGCAACTCAAGGAATCAAAGAATCTGGAAAAAGAATTCGAGACTCCTTGTGAAGATGTTTGTTTTTGGGTTCTGTGTCCAACTCTATGGGTTGCTGATGATGATGATGGTGCTGCTGGTGCCGCTGCAGTCGAGGGAACATGAAGATAAATGCAGTTGGGATCGTTCTGGCGCGTTGTGTGTCTCTCCCGGTATGGTCCTAAGATGTAATGTAATATATCCGCGATTCGTACATGAGATCTGAGACTAGCGTGGTGTACGGTTAGGAGACGCTATTGAGACATACATAGGGAGGATGTTTTTGTGGGCGCCACATTTAGATGGGAATTTGTTATGTTGTGCGGCAATTGTCCTTTGGTTAGGAGTGTTTTGTTCCTTTTTTGTTGTTTTTTTTTTTTTTTGTATTCGAAGTTTGAGCATTGTGCACGATTCAATTGAAGGTAATGTGCATACACATACACGTACATACGTAGGTGTGTTTGTTTTATTGTGGCATATGGCCTTATGTTTTACTCGGTTTTTGTTATTTTCTTTGGACACAAGGGATAGACGAATCAAGATTATGTTCGAGTAGTCTATACAATGTATAAACTTTCTATCTAACCTTAAATTAATAGATTTTTCTTCAAAATTTTAAAGGTAGAAGCATCTGTTTCCAATTTTATGCCACCTTTTGCTCTGCAGAAGGTTTTCGGATTCTGGAATTGTATGTTAGACGTTTGGAAAAGGTTACTTACTTACATAGGAGGCGCTACAGGCCGGAGCAAACCTGGGCTTCAACCAACAAAGCTCTCCAGCTACCGCGGTCTTTAGCTAACTGCCTCCATTAGTCCACTCCAAGTTGGATAAGGGCCGTAACATTGGTATCCATTCGCTGTACATGTAGGATACTACGTTTCTCTTCCAGGTAGATATCGCTGTCCAGCTTGTAGAGTTCGCTGTTGAATCTCCTCCTCCCAAGCCCGTCAAGGCAAACGGGACCGAAAATCGTTCGAAGAATTTCGTACCCCAGGACATCTTCATCGGCCTTTTTTTTACGTCGATGCTTCTACACCGTATAGCAGGACTTGGAGTAAATAGAGTCTTCTTGGAGTTTCTCGATAAGACCTTGCTACTCGATTGCCTTTTTAGACCGAAGAAACAGTAATTGGCAGGACTGATTCTTCATTTGAGCTCTGAAGTTATTTTCTTGTCAGATTTTATAGCGAAACTGAGGTAGACGAAGTCCCTAACTACCTCAAAGACTTTCTCAAGTAAGACAACGCATCACCGTTCTACATCGTCATCATGCACAGACATGGGTCTGTGTAGCTCGTCTCTACAAATGCTGTCTTAAAATCGACAAAAAAGATGGTGAGTAGGGCCTACACTTCTTCGGTTTTTTCCAGGATCTGCCGTAGAGTAAATATTTGGTTGATTGAGGACTTACCCGGTCTTTTATGCAATGTTGAGGAGACTAAGCTTCTATAGTTGACGCCGTTTGGAGGGTCTCCTTTTTTGTGGATCGGACACAGGTTGGACTGAGAAAAATGTTAGTGCTTCTCTCAACTTCCTGTCAATAGACTAAGGCACTAACTAAACATAAGTTGCAGTTTCTATTGTGTCTTACTTGAAACCATATTGGGAAACCTTTTAGGTTAACTTACCATCCACCTTCATTGCTTACTGCCTTCCTCTGTTCTATGGTTTTCATAGTTAAAGTTGGGCTTCTACACATATCCTTGTAACACGGAGTGTTAGCAATATCACTTTGATATTATATCAAATTATAGTTCAATGAATGATGTTCTTATAAGCTTCTTATAATGAAAGAACACGCAACTGAGAGAGCATTTTTTATTTCGTTTTGTTTTTATTTATTTATCACATTTCAAAGGTCTAACGTTGGTGTGGCTTCCGCTTTTCAATTCACAACGTAATGCTATTGTTTACTACACTTGTAGCGAAGGTGGATTTCTGTTTATGCCTTACTTGGATACGAGGGCAAACTAGATTCTCAAAGATACATATATATGTATAGAATGCAATGTAACAGCAGAAACTAACCCATACCGCGCCTTGTTGTGTATAGATACATGCATACCCCACCATAGGTATGCCGCAAAACATTCTAACTTATCCTTTAGTATTCCAAGCAAGAGAAGATAATCCTTTTTGGGTATTATTTTCGCATAACAGAAACATGCTAGGTGATTTGCATTCATTTTATATGTGTAGTTTGCCATGGTATGGTGTACGTATTTGTGGGTGGGGTTTAAGGAAGCTTTGGATGGAATAGTTCGCTATACATTCGCGATGGTGTTAAATTTTGCATAATTGCACTACATTGGATTTTCAAATAATGTTGTGTGGATTTTTTGTTTTGTTTTTTTGTTTGTAACACGGATATATACTTTTGTGGATATATTTTTAGTTTTTCCTTCCATTTGCTGTGTTTTTAATGAGATTATTTGCAGTGAAGCAACGTGATTTATGCGTGTTGCATACCAATAGAATGAAGTATGTATTAGCAGACCATAAGTCATTTAATTTAATTAAAAAAAATACTGTCGATTGATTCATAGGGGGTCGATATTTTATACTTATGCATGGTGCCTACTTATTTAAATTCGATTAATGAGCTTTGGGAGAAGGTCAAAAGATTATCTGTGAGAGAAGAGAAAATAATGTAAAGTAGCAAATGGCTTGAGGGGTGAAATCCTCTATGAATACTCAGTATTAGTTATACTAGACTAAAACACTCAACCAAATCTGTCCTGATTCCCCCTACGACACCGTCGATCAAGCCATTTCTTCGTTGGAGCAAGTTTTTGACATAATGTCTTCTCCTTCTTATGATCCAGGTTTTCTTCTTGGTTTCGCAGTGTTTGATTTTTGTCGGCGTAGTTCTTGCATTATGGTTGCATGAACCTCGTTGATAGCATGAACGATATCAGTTTCCTTGGGGTTACAACATTTCCTATCTCTTGCTCTAATGCATATCTGGCTGACCAAAATAGTGTGCACTCCAGCAGTACGTGCTCGGCGTTTTTAACTTCTCCTTTACAGTGACGACCGAATGGGTCTTCTGCTATATCGTATTTATGAACGAATTACCGAAAGCTTCCATGTCCTGTCAAGAGTTGGGTGAGGTAAAAGCTTACTTCCTGTCCACTCTTCTCTGTTCGGTAGGAATTTGTATGTCCAACGACCGTTTTCGGATGCGTCCCATCTTCGTTGTCATTCTGATTTTGGTTTTGAAAGCTTTTAGCGATAGCCGAGTCATTACAATTTGCCGATTGTAGTGTCTAGTGTTTTAAGAACCGTTTTGCTACCACTCTAACTAGGCTAACCCAACCTAGGAAAGTACACGATAGGAAATGACTCAAGCTGTAATAATTAGTACCGATCAAGGAGAGACTATCCTTAAGGCCTTGTGCAATCCTCTAAGCCATTCCAAAATAAAGGAATGGCCATCTGTTGATTTCTTTTCGAATCATATGTTGGCATTTTTTTCTGCGATGCCATTAAAGATGCTATGCAAGCAACCCAGAGGTGATTCAGGCACTCAAGAGCAACATTTGTTACGTTATGCCACATGTTAGGATAGGATAGGATCGCCTACAGCTAGCTTCTAGCTCGTGTGTCATATTTTGTCGAAATCTTGAGTTACATTGACACAACATATTTGTTTCTCTTTGAGGACTTCAGCTATTATATTAGTTTTTCTATAAACTTTGAAAAATATTACAGTTTTAAGAATTAACCAGCAAATAGCCCCTAAGTTCGAAAATCCAAGAACTCTTTAAATTCGGCTGAACTCTTTGACTCTTGCCTAGGTCCCAGGTCACACGGGTTAGGAAATGATTTCTCAGGATTTAACCCTTCGGTGAGTCTTCCCGCGTCCTCTCACCAGTCTCCATTGACATTTGAATCTCTTACGAACACGATTGTGTGTGACAAGGCTCTTCGCGATAGATGCAGAGATACATGCCCCAGAAAGTCTGTAAGAAAACAGCAGAATTTTTGATATCTCTCAGCAGTCTGAGTACTCTTGTAGGCCTGAATTCTTAGCTCGAAAAAAAAGACCAATCAATGTGTTAATTTAACTAACAACAAAACGGATTCATCTCGACTTTCTCTAAGGGCTGGACTATGAACCATGTGGTATCACAGTAAACCTATTGCTGGTCTAAGTGCGTTGGCATTGTAAGTTGGCAGTTATTTATGTAAATCAAACCAATCCAAACAATGGAAGACTCACTAGACAGGCTACAAGAATCAAATTTTTGATGACCTTTCTTTCCGTTCTTTCCCAAATGGTACTGAGACCTGAGGGTAAAGGCTATTATTGTCAGCACGAATTCCAGAATGCTTTTCTAATACATTTGTATAAAACACCATTCCCATAGGATCTAGAACTAACCTCCAATAGATGAAAATTTGGTGTTCTAGAGCTCATTATCATACCATCTACGAATCCACTCTGATTTAGGCACAAAGCTAGAAGCCCCGAAGAGCATCTTTAACTCTGGAAGGGACAAGAGCAAGGACAAAATACATTTTTTTACTTTTATTTTGAAGACGTACTAGACATACTGCTATTGTCTGAGACAGCTCTTGATTATAACTATCGCAGTAGTTCAGTTCTTCGAGCAATAACCGGATATATGTAAGTATTTCCAATATAATGAATTAATTAGTTCACAGCAACTATTCTACATAATCTCAATAAATTGTTGAATATTCATCAGAATTCAAACTTCACCTCTATCCTTTTTGTTTTCTAATTAAAACCATCCACCTCTCGAGATAAGATTCAAACCGAAAGAAAAGGTTTGATATATTTTTTAAACACAAATAAAGTTCAAGTAATAAAACAAATGAATAACAAATAAAAATTTAGTAATCAATTCAACATGAAAAAAAATTATGTTTATGGTCTTTCACTTCGAAGCCAAAATCAGAAAAAAAAAAACTTTTACTGCTCCTCTTTAAATCAACTCAGATTAGATACCACTACCTTCATCTCAGATTACCTCAACACTCAGCGACTGCACCGATTCCCAACAACGCAACGGAAACTGATATTTTATTTAAATTTTTTCCAAAATTAAATAAAAGCCAAAAGGGACCAAACAAACCAAAAAAAAAAAAATTATAATCACAATAAAAAAATAAATAAAAATTAAGAGAACAACCCAAGAACAAGGAAAAATCAAAAATTCATAGTGCAACCCACACACACAGAAAACCGTCCAACGACATATAGACCCTTTAACTTTTATGTGCCACAAGGCTAGAGGGGCATTAAATTAACTAAAAAAAAAAAAAACAAAACAAAGCAAATAACAAAAGCCGCTCTGTCAATCTATACCATATTAGTTGCAGCTAGAACGTAAATTAATGCCCCACATAACGCCCGGTCCTTGCCCGTCCGGCTTATGTACAAACGTATGTCTATCTAAGCAACTATTTCAGTTTGATAGGTAATTTATTCCATGCTCGTTATTCGTCGTCGCATCCCTGATTTTGGGTGGCGATAAGATATATGTGTATGGCTTTGGCTGTGGCTTTGGCTTAGGACCTAAGAGACATATCGGCGTCATCTATTGAAGCCGCGCTTCACTCAACCCCGCGAATGGGGGAAACAACTTAGATACCACAATGATAGGTGACAATTTCGTGCTCGGGCCTATTCGAATCGCTGCAGAGGATCTGCTGCAGCTATTCCTGCGCTGCTCTGGCGATCTTTTCCCAGTTAGACGTTAATACATAAACAAATATAAACAAAAAAAAAAAACGATAAGAGGGAAAGGAAACAAAACCAACTTACGGGGAATTTTTAATTAGACTTCAATTAGCCTCGTGACATGTTCCGATCGGTGGTACGGGACAATGTTGGGACGTGCCCCGAACGCAATTGAGATGAGCAACTAATTAGAAAAAATAGGCGAGGTTGAATTAGTTGCTTCTTACTCCTGATAAGTAATCGATTTAATGGTGGACTCGTTCCGTGCCCAGGGGTCATGAAAGCAATTTTGGGATTCTTATGGGAATGTTTATTTTTTTAAGTTATTTTCTATCAATACAGTCGTATACATGAGCGTGAACTGCAACTAAAACAAAAACCCTTATTTTCTGTCATTCCCAAACAGACATACGCATATCCTGAAAAGAATGTCCACCCACAACAATATATCACTTATTCCAATCAACATTAAAATCCAAACAAGGAACCAGCTTACACATACCGTGTGTCTCTGCGTTTTGACATCCCTTCACCCACACTTTTCGTGGGCGCACACACGAGCAGATGTGACATTTCATAACGGTACATAAATTTTCAAAAAAAAAAAAAAAAAAGAAATTCTAAATTAGTTTCTCTTTGTTTCTAAAAATAGAGTAGCGCCCTCATTGTCATTAGAGTGAACGAACGAACATCCTTTTGCCATTTTTCACGAAACGAAATCAAGATGGCACGTTCCAAATGCATCAGGATGGAACCCATTCACGTACGGTACGAGGTCATACAAGCGGGAGAGTGGAATATCTCATCACCCTTCATTGGCTCATCCTATTCAGGGCATTATATCCGCAGTCCATTAAGGGCAATTTAAAATTTTTACGACAATCCCTTTCATTCGATTTCATTTGAAAGAAGACAACAATTGAATTGTACGACCGCTGCCATCGTCCGACTTCTTTGTGGTCCATGGAAGTTATATACAGAGTCCCACACCACATGTGGTCTTTGGATGGTTTTGCGTCAGTAGGAGGTGGTTTGATTCCCATTCACAGGACACCTATGTTAAATTGGATATGAATAGGCAAGGAGTTAGCCAGTCCTTGTTTAACTCTGACAATTTTACTTCTTTTTTAATTGTTGGTATTACGATTCCAAAAATTTACTATTTTACCAAAAAAACACATCGCTAAGGAGCGAAAAAGATTAAATGGTTGTATGTCCTTTGATGGTTGCTTGTAGATTCAATTTTACATGGTTTCTCCTGAGCCAAAGTCTCCCCCTAACTACAGAGATCCCAAATTAAGAGAAAGGAAAGGCGGACCAGCAGTAAGCCCTGAGCCAATACAAATCACCACCTTTTCAATTGAACTCTTGGTTATCTAGAGCCTAAACTCTATTTCATTAGCCAAACCAAAGTAGAACCATTTAGTCTTGCCATCAGAATGCTTGTGTAAGGTGCTACAGTAAGCAAGACTCTTTGTAAAACCTCAGTGGGGCACAGTCTCTGCACTATCATCTAAAATAGATCCAAGTTTCAAGTTAATTCGCGCAGGAATTAATCTATTAAAGTCGCTGTCCTATTGCACCCTGTTACCTTTTATAACATTCATCTACAAGGAGATAGTTCAAAATACTTACTTACCTAATGGCTTCCGGCCCGTGAAGAGTCTCTGCCTGAGGCGAGGAAGCCTTTTACTCTCTTCAATCCCAAGCTGCTTCCAATTGTCCAGACCCAGTGCTCTGGGATCAGCGGTCGCTTGATCCTTAAAACGAAAATTCGGTCTTTCTTGTCGTCTCGAACCTGCGGCTGTGATTTAAAGATTCTCTTTACTGGAGCATTAGTGTCCATTCGTTTGATGTCGCCGAGCCAGTGTAGTCGACGTGTTTTGGCCTGTACAGCTCAAGACAACGACTGCTATCATGTACGGCTTTTAAGTCCATGAAGAGATGGGGACTCTCGACTTGAAATTCGTTCGTCTCCTCCAAGATTTGCCTTAGTACGAAAAGTTGTTCAATCGTCAATCTGCCAGGTCGGAAGCCACACTGGTACGTTCCGAATAATATGTTGCAGATAGGTTGCAGGCGTTCATACAATACGTTAAATAGGATCTTATATGCGAGATCTAGCACAGCTATAGCTCGAGAGTTTTTACAAGATATAGGATCGCCGTTGAGTTGATAGTCCAGTCATCTCCTGTCATGCAGTCATCAGTCATCAAATCAAACCCACTATGTTTAAAAGTCTCTAAAGAGCCGGTGGCTTTGTTGTTCTGTAGTTTTATCTCAGTCAACCTCTTCAAAACTAGGAGGGGGTATGACTTCTTTATTAATTGGATGCGGGTTCTCTTCTTGCCCTACCACACTCTCTACTTGGTGCCTATTACGAAGCTCTTCCCTGCGCTGTGACTAGCTTTCCTTCACTACTTTGATGAGCCTGGACTTCGGGCTTAAAGCCAGCTCCCAGTTGATTGTCTCCCCTAAAATATATTCGGGAGTTTGTGGTATTGCGATACTCTTCCATGTGCTTGAGTTGGGATGCTGCGTAGGGCCTTTACTCTTTATGCAGGATCTTGCTCTCCTCTTTTCTTCTGGCTGGAGACTGTTGTTTTGCTCTTGTTTCTGTCACCTTCTCTTGACGTACATTTGGAGAATGTATCCATTTTAAAAAAGTCTATACATTTGCCCTCCATTTGAATATTACTAATAAGACAGTAAGCCACAGCGACCTATCCACAAGGCAATGATGTCTAGTGGCACAGTTCAGCTCCAATTAGGTTGGGGTATAGGCAGTACGAGGATTCTAAATATAAGTAGTGAAATCCCCGCATCCATGTTCCTATAGACGGATAGACATCCTTGCAATTATCCATGAAATTATCGTAATACTCCATTACTGTCGCACAGATTCAATGGCAGTCTACCCTATGCCATCCATAATCTCGAATAATAAGTAACAAACACATAATGTTCCCTAACCAACAGTAGCTCCGAAAAATTAACGACAATTAAATTTATCCGAAAAGGATGCCATTGTCCAAAGGAACACACAAGATCACACAAAGAACACGAAACGATCCTTTTTCTCCACAATGCCAAAATAGCAGTGTATCGACTACGTTCGATGTTATCATTAGCAAGGCAGGGACTGCAAATTGATTGTCGATTTATCCTTGCGTTCGACGAGCGAAAAAGGATCATTTTCAAAAATCAAGAGCATGAAGTTTTAAGTTTTACTTTTTTCTTCGTGTCACTGTGTTACGTTTTTTTGTTGCATCAACCGTTGTGAGGTACAAAAGTATTCTTTATATTTGTTGACAATTTATTATCCTTACGCATTAGGGAACTTCAATGGGACTTGATCCTATCCCCTTACGAAAGGAATACCCTATGCAACAGCATCATCATTTTACTCATTCATCCGCAAGGACTAAATGTTTTTCTTATTATTGAAGAAACTGGAAGAACGCCGGGAGGACAAAAGGACGACATTCCCTTCTGTCAACCAACTTGATTTTTATCTTCATCTCTTCAGAGACGCCGCGCACCGCTCGACTTTGATGAGGTAAAAATATTAAGGATTTATTATATTATTATTATAATTACATAAAATCTTTAGAGACACAAAACAGAAAGAAAAAATGTCCTCTCAAATGTGACATACTTTTGGGTAGGTATATGGATTTTTTTTTGTTCCTTTTTATTTGTGTGGGGCTTCATTATTCGTACGACAAATATCCTGTGACAAAATATTACTTTACAATTCAATTATCCTTTTGTTCGATTGAAGGGAAAGAAAAGAGAAAAAAAAAAAAAAAACTTCATATAAACACATGACAAGTCGTTGTAAGGATATACATAGGTATCCCGATTTAGTATTATTTGTTAGGCTGGATTCGATTTCATAAAGATATTCGGTTTACGGTTGTGTTTTCATTTCCTTTTTCATTTTGTGCTAATGATTATGATTTTTGTGGTTTTGTCAAATGAAATTCAATACCCTTGAATGATGGGAAGGTTTTTGGTACCTACTTCCGCTAATAAGCGCCAGATTGTAGTTTGTGGTCGAAATATGGTTTTAATCATGAATCGTTGAAGTGCGTTTCTAAAGTCAACAACTATCTCCATCTCCTGATCACTGTTTTCTAAGAATTTTGTTTTTTTTTTCGTACCACCGATGGCTACTTTAAGATGCATCTGTGGTACCCACTCCTACATCGTGCATAGGTAATAATGTCGTAGTTCTTTAAAACCCCATTAAAGTCCAGAGGGGCAAACCCACGCATTCGTCATTAAAACGAAACCATCATTCGAAGACATTTGAACACACCGCCACCCAAATACAGACACTCTTCGTTTAGAATCATAATACTAAACTTAATATACAATATAGAACAATAGGCCACTTCTACGACTGCATCGCTTGCATACACTATTTCAAAAAAAAAAAAAAACCTTCATGTATCTACATCCGAACAGTTGAACAAAACAGAGAGAAGGAAAAAAAAAAGGGTTCGCTATTAAATTGTCATAAAATGCAACGTGACATTGAATCTCAACCTGCTCCACATAATAAAGAAAAGATCTCATTTTGAATATTAATCGAGGCAACATGAAACAAGAGCGTTCCGCAATTGTCATAAATCCCAATCAATGCCATTGGACGGACGGGCTGCCTCCACCTTCACAATCCCCATACTACCTACGCGATGATCCATTCGAGGGCCGAATGTGAACGCGCCGATATGTTTGTTCACACCATCAAACTGTCGTTAACAGTCCAAAACGTACTCGAACCGAGCGCACATTGCTTACGCACTTAATAAAACTTAAAATAATTTTAATTTTTCGTCATATTCATCGTGCATTTTGATAAGGTGCGTGATCTGTCGACAATTTGCTTGTCGCTTAGAATTGCCGCCTTTTACATATCTACCGCCGCCGTCGCCGCCGTCGTTTGTAGGTGTAGTATATTTTATTTATCGTAGTTCCAAAATGTTGTTAAGTTATTTGAGGAGCTCCCAGGGAATAGATAAAAGTTTTAGGGAAATTTATGAACATAATTCAAAGAGCATTTTTCACGGTCATGTTTGAACAGAGATGTCACTGGCATACTAAGTGACGAGTTGTCATTTATTTTTTGTGATGGATACAAATTGTATGACGAGATTTGTTTTTCAGCAGTTAGATGTCCTTTCTGTGATATGTCAGGAAGTGCTCACAAATTGGTGGTGTTACCCTTGGTATAATTTTTAAAGGAGTTTTAAAGACACGAAGGCAGAGAGAGTAGACTGTACCTTGACATATCAGCTCTTATTACATTTGACTGGATCTATACATACCATGTCCTTCTTGGCTTATTACATTCGATAACTGTACGCCTTGATGTACTAGCAGGTTCAGTTGAAAGAGACTGCCCGCAAAATAAAGTATTTTCGCCTATACTTTGGCGACTCACGATTCATGCCAAAATATGAGTTACTTGAGTCCTTTTAAAGGAGAACTCAAATGTTCGGTTAAATATGGAGACAAAAACAGGTGCCAATAACTAGATTTAAACTGCAATTGTAAGACCAATCCTCATGTGCGACTGTCTGGTTTGCTGCTGAAAAAGTAAAACAAAATCCATCTGAAAACGCTCACAAGAATCCTATCTCTAAGGCATATAGGTAAGTCTCCGAAGTCATGATCGAACTATGCCCTCTTGACACCATCGCTAAAAGAAAGGCAAAGCTGGCTGTGGAAAATTAAACCAAATCGAACCCTGCATCATCACCAAGTGGTCAAACTTTGATGCTCTTTCTACCCCAACCCGGACTTCAACTTTAACCATTCATTCCATTCATTTCCCTCCTTCGGGGGAGATGGATATGAACATTTTCATGGATGAGCCAATGGACAAAGGAACTTGCACAAGGATATACTCGGAGAAACCTCCTATTTACGCAGTACGCATATAAAACGGAAATATATGAAATCACCGAGACATATCGGTCTTACATATTCATTAGAGCAGCCATCAAACTTCTCGCTTCCATCATAACCAAATGAATACTAGTCAAAAGAGGTATTCAAATCCATAAGCCCGAAGCACACCATCACGGGACATATGGCCTTCTGTGTTAATAAAATTACCATGAACTAGCTAGAAGAGGCTTATGAACTACTAGGTATCCTTATAAGCCACAACTCAATGGCCTATCTTAGAAGCATCATAAATCTATGCAAAGGCTGTGGCGTGTGACACAAATATAAAATCACATTTCCTTTACAAAAACCCAAGTATCAATCGTGTCAGAATCCGCGAAAAAGTATCCTTTGAAGACTTAAGAGAACGAGGTAACTTAAAACCACCTTAAAATTCGTAACGAAAATGAGTTGGTTCCGGAGAGTCGATGCAATCACCATCCCAACCTTGCTACACATTCATCTATTTAAACTTCTTGATATATCGAGTCAGTCATGACTTGAATGACGATCTGGGATAATACTTCTACGCTATGGTAAGCTAACAAATCAGTGGTTAGGTTAGGTACGTGGGTAGGCGACTAGAAAAATGTTCACGTCGCCACACTCAGGTCAGTACAGACCCATTCTGATATCAATCATCAATTGTGGATCACCAAATATTATCCTGTGGATTGATGAAGTTAAAAATTTCACTAATTGGTCTATTTGATAATTCTTCAAGAGCACAGAAGAAGTGTTGCCCTAGATAAAGAAAAACCAGTGGTTAATCCTTGATCTATCCAACTTCCATAATTTTTTTGACTTAAACATATAAATCTTCTTCATAGAAACACGATGTTCTCCCATAAACCCATGTAAAAATTCTTAAAAATCATTGAAAAAAGACTAAATTTTGAACCTATTTTTGAGTTTAGATTCCCGAACAAAATCAAAGCGTGATTTTTTCACGTGATCCTCCGACAAGCAAATCAGTGCCTCATTATCATGAAAAAGTTTTTGATAAAGTTTTGATAGATTTTTTTAATTCATACCAAGATAAGCTGCTTTTTGTTTGCTCAAGAACTGGTACTAAGCATCTGTCATCCTAGACAGTCATTCCTGAATTTTCAGCTGTAGCCCCAAAATTTGAATTATAAAACATTTGCGTAGCTCTCTTAAGTCGAAAAAAGCTACACCTAGGAGAATACTTTATCGACAACTCAAATGTTAACATTAGCCGCATCCAGCGCTTCATATTACCCAAAGGACTTCCAAGTGTAGCTGCCCTGCCAATCGAACCTAACCTAGCCTATGTTTTTCAAGGTGAAACCTATTACTACCGAAAGGGGTTAACAACACAACATGTTCCTGTAAAATGTATTCAAATCAAAAATAAACCTAACCATCGTGTCTTCAACTTATCAGTCAACCAACCATCTCCATCGACTCTTCCTCAGCTAAACGCAAGACTAATTCCCCCTGGCATGGCGCGGCGGCCCAGAGCCCAGCCAACCCAGACCAATCGCATATTTTATGTTATTTGTCTTTGTGCCAAATAAAAATTTCCACATAAAATTTCGTTTGTAATCTTATATTTTGACAGCTCCAGGCTCAGCGCACGATATATACATATAAACTCTTTATTCAACAATTGATAGAAGGTTCCCCCTTCACACAGTCAGTAGGTACACTGAGTTACCTGAATTTATTTCAATTTTATGCTAACAAATTAACGCGTTAAATTAATGCCATTGTGTAGTCTGAAACGGTGTGAGTGCGCGCATCCAGAAATTAATTTTCGAGGAGAGCTCCTCAACGGTGTGTGTCTTATCGCATTGAGCCGGGTCTTCACATGCGTGAAGCAGGTGATAACTCGGGGGCGTTAATAAATTACTCATAAATTCACCAAAGTAAAAGCGCGTATGCGCGAGCCTGATAGCCGAAGTGAATAGGACTCAGGACAGCGGCAAGCATTTGCTGCGCCTCTAGGTGTTCAAGTGATGATAACGAATGGGAAATTTGTACAAATGTTGAACTGTGCTATTGTGATCTTGGAGTAGATACAGATACTCGTATATCGTGCTGCCTTGGGGTCTCAGGTGAATACTAATGATTTGTTTTTGTTTACATCTGCTTAAAGAGTTTCTATTTAGAGTGATAAAAGAATTGGAATACACCGGATACTAAGGTGTATTGATTCGATGGCGAAGGGTCCTGCATGGTGTGGATTAGAATTTTTGAGAATTTTTTTTTTTTTCGAGACCCACATGCAGTGCAATTGTAAAAGCCTTTGAATTAGGCACTCAGTGGATGTGTGTTATCATCATCAATCACTAGAGCGACGGACCCTTAGACGTGTGGACGAAGTGGAAGCAAGAGGTAATAAAAAGAGTACAATGTCGTTAATGTGAGGCGACAAGGATGCGGTTCAGTTTGAAGGGAGGTTTTTAAAATAGGCCACTCAGAAAGAATAGACAAAGTGGACAATGGTCACTGGAAGTAATGCGTTCGACTGTCATGTCTTAATTGAGAGAAGGTTTGGTCGTGTGTGATGGAACCCGCATTATCAGCGGCAGATGCATAAAAGTTATTTGCTCTAATTTTTTTGTCAGCTACTTTCATTAATTTTTAAAGGATTTCGAGTTTAAGACATAGGCATCGTGGGACTCGTGTCAAGATTTGATGATTAAAAGCTGGAAGTGATGGGCTTAGTGATCTTCGACTGGAAGTTGAGGGAATCACCAAAAGCTGATTTATATTCGTGCTCTGTGACTCATTTTAAAAATGAGTTCTAAATGGTACTATGTGTATGTTTCGCACCAGACACTTATGCCTATTGAGCGTATTTTGTTTCACAAATGACTAGAGGATAATTATAGTTAAGTCCTTCAAGCTTCGGGGGGTCTAGAGCGTCAACAACGCCTGTGCGCCGTCTTGTTCGTACTCGTGCAACGTGTTGGAGCTACCTCCAACTCAATCCCAGAGAGTTGGATACCTCCTCCACTGTTCTACTGGTTAAGTGAGCCGATTCAACTGCATGACGTACGTTGGTCATTCGAGATATGATTCGACCAACAAATCCTCAAGATGATTCTAAGACATTTACATATATACGAATGTTTCCACCTAGCATCCCGATTCAAGCAGTCTAGAGCCTTCTCAAACTCGATTAACAATAGATGTTGTACTAGGTTGTCTCAGCTCAGCAATTATTAGCCTACTTTTTCGATCATTTAGGCAAACTGGGTTTCAAATCAATGTAGTACTCACACTGCCCGCTACGACAACCCACCTATCCACCTAGTTACCCAGTAATGAATCCTGGAAGGCTAAGTGCATTCTGTTAAACCCAAGGATTTGCGCTGTTCACAGTTTCTGAGAACGAGACTAGGTGAAGTGAAGAAGTCTTGTGTTACAGTTGATTTTATAAGTTCTGGGGCAGGCAGAACGAAGTTAGCAACCATTATTAGAAAGAAGATTAAAATTGTGTTTCACGAGATCAATTTGGAGTGAATTTCGAGTTCAAAAATCCTGAAAATAGGACTTAATTTGAAATTTTTTAACTCCAGCCAAAGTATTTCCAGATTCTTGTTCTTTTAAGAAGAAGTCGTATGGAATGCCAACCATTTTACAGAACGAAGATTCGAACCGAAAAATGAACATCGATAAAGGATGATTACATCCAAATATAACCCCAAAAAGTTTGTCCCAATTAGGAGCATAAATAATGCCTGTTATTACCCAGATATTCCCCAGAGATACCTCGAACGTATGAATTTCGAAAAATCTTTACAAATTCCACTCACGCCGCGAAAGCAAAAGATGCAAAGGGTCTATCAATCTAATCCTTCATATTCAATGCTTCGCTCACTCATACAATCTCATTCCAAAACGAAATATCTTACAATCCTTACTGTTTACCCAGCCAAGAATACAACTCAAGAGATTTTGACAAGTTTATTAACTTTGTAACTTTGTATCGAAAGTATGCGCGACTCTGTTGCACGCTATTGTTGCCGTCACCATATCGTCATTGCCAAAAGGGGTGGTGTGGTGGCATTCACGCAAAAGTCAAAACTTCCAACCCTTCTCCTTTGTTCGAATGGGGGGGGGGGGGGGGATACTCAAGACGTTTGGATATATATTATATATTTGGCATGAAATATGCGGCAGCAGTAATCCCGAAAACCCCAAGGGTCTGCCGCTGAGCGTGATAAACATGAAATTTTGTCGCAGGCAAAAGATCCTTGTTTTGCTTTATGCACACCGCAGCAAACTTTACACAAAGTTTCCACAAATATCACGTACACACATATGTATGTATGTAGGTTTACAATGTATCGCGAGTAAGTGGAAATGGAGCGCAAGCATACGCCAGTGAAATGTCCTGAAAACGGGGTATAACAGCCTTTTGTAAAGTTAGGATGTATGACTTTCAATATGCAACCCGAGGTAGTGGGGTTGGGGATGGCTATGGAGTGATGTGATATTATTAAATTGTATCCTGTTTATGGTTCCTTTATGATATTGTTTCCCTGTTTTATGATAACAAGCTTACGGCTATATCCCAACCCTAACGCCATTGTAAGTTGACAGTTTTCGTGTGGATTTATGAAGTGGATTTGGAAGAAAATATGTTTACGCTGCGGTTGATGGCTTGGAGTGCCGCAGAATTTAGTTTGGTATTGTCAGGATGGGATAACCAGTGAATGTGTATGGTAAGAGAGAGAGAGAGTTGAAATAGGTTTCAATTTAGAGTATTAGGTGAAGATGTCAAGTTATGTTTATGGTAGGTGTAGTGGGATGGGATCGGCACACCTATAAACAGATATGTTGGTACACAAATCTTGCCAGAAAGGTTGTAAGGAATGCAAATTCAGAGAATATGTAGAGCACCTGTACTAATCACCTCAATTAGCCGCCTACATCGGTCTGGACATGGCATAGTTCTGCAATTTTGTTCACATATCGTTAGCCGTCGCCAACGCTTCATAGCTCCCGTCGGAGAATCTATCTAAAGGATCGCTCAAGGAATGAAAGGATCGCTCCATCTGTGGCACACAGAGCTGCTAATGCTTTACTGACGATTGCTGCTCCATAAAGGTCGGAAACAACCTTTTCTTTGATAAGAAGAAAAAATCCAGACTTGCAAACATTTTCAATATCCTTCTTAAGAACCTTGCGCTAAACTTACAAGCCAACTCCAGAAGCACAATTTTCTAGAATTCTGTTTTCCAAAATTACTTCCATACGGTGACGACATTGATATCATGGGCAGGACACAGCGACCTGTCACAGGTATTGAAGCCAAAGTGGCCAAAATGGGTTTAGGTGTGAATGAGGGCAAAACTAAATATATGCTGTCAAAAAGAAGGGACACAAAGTCGACAGCTATAACTTTGAGATAGGTAGGGACTTCGTCTACATCGGTTCCGCTATAAAATCTGACAGACTACAGGGGGTCAAATGAAGAATTACTCTTGTCAATCGCTGGTTCTTAGGCCTTAGAGAGTAATTGAGTAGAAAATCCCTGTCGATAGCTCAATAGACCTCTAAGAGGTATCGGTACTTCTTAAGGCTATCTCAAGCCCACCACTATCCTTTATCTCTATCCAGGCCTTCTCGAGAAACACCAAGGAGACTCTTTGTAAGACCCTCATCATCCCATTCCTGCTTTATGGTGGTACCTACTAAGCAGTAGGGAATGAATAGAACACCTCACTATATAGAGCGGTGAGCATACCATCGAGTCAATCCCATACCTGTGAATGGTACTATAGTACAGGCTCCACTTTGAAGAGCATATGGCATACGCTGCTAAAAAAGTCTTCCGGGCAGTAGCAGATTTGTCCAGGATAATGCCATACAATGAAGGACCCCATCAGTTGTACCGAGATACAAAAGGACATCCCGGCCTACGATCTAAGACATGCTTTCAGACCGATGGCACAGTTTATTAAACAGGAAGGGAACTGTTTTGATTAAGCTAAATCCGTTTTTCCGTATTCGTATGAGACCGCCGACTTATTGTTTTGAAAAGTTCTGTTTATTTGGAACGCAGTGCTGTCCAAAATCCGATTGAAAATTGGCCAGAACTGATCCAGAATGCATTATAATTATTCAAAGAACTGCACATATCCTTGTCGCAATATTTAATTGAGAACACCACCGTGATAGAGGCGTATCTGCATAAGAGGCGTATCTTTCTAGACAATTTCAATTCAAATTATGCAACAAATTCTTCAAAGCCATCACTTATTTTCATTGAAAGGCCATCAAATTCATTGCGCAATTAGCAACCTAAGCAAAAGATGCTCGCTCTGCCAAAACCATCCGACGCAGTTATAGCATCCAAAAGTCACATATTACTACAAATGTTGCAACAAGCGATAAAAATAATATTAATTTTCTCAAGCAAATGCCAATTGACACAATTTCGGTAAATACCGATCTCGAGACAAATAAAATTCAAACTAAATTACTTTATTGAAATTAATCGAATCGGCTGTAATCATTGCCAAAGCGCAAAAAAAAACACTAAAGGGTCATGCTAGCTGCCTTCCCATAGATACCAAAACAATTAACAAAATCAATACCAAAGTGAAAATATTCAATTATACAAAAAACAAAAAAACTATTTACCAATAATACAAACAAATATTCTTGTGGATCTAAAATTATCCCTGCAGCCGAGAGCAGGGTTGTCGTCGCCGAATCTAAGGTGCGTTCTGCAGTCTGCTCACATGCAACTGACAACTGACAGTGTATTGACCAGATCTGATCATGTGCCAATTTCATATCGATGCAATTTTCCTTTATATCAATATCTAATTTTAAATTTTGTTTCGAAGAATTTTTCACATGTATGTTTGTGTGGAGTCTATTAACCGTGACGTTTGTCACTCGCACTCAGAGTGACAGATGCATTTCGCCCAAAATGTATCTCATTTCGGATTGCTTGAGTTTTGTCTGTTCTATTGATTGTTGGAATATCTTGGCTAATGGCCAGGAAATTAGAGAAATAAATTCCCTTTGTCGTAAATCACTTATTTATAAGTTTTGCTTTTTTGCGGATCATGATGATGCACATTGAATTGTTTGTTGTTTGTTTGTTTTTTTTTTTATGTTTTCTTGTTATTTTGTTTGATTGCTTTGAGGCTTGTGTAGATACCTTTAGTAATTTGCTATTTATATGCGAATGTGTGCGAGGGACTGGTGGATTCTAGTGCGCGAAGATGCAATATGCCTAAACGATTTCCTATACAATCATTCACTTAATTATGTCTTTGATTGTTTTTTAATCGAGCTCGGGGAGGATGCATGCGGATAAGTAAGTGATTCAAAGGCGCGCCAGGAATGGGAGACTACGTTCGTCGACGGCAAAATGATATCAAATTTATTTTTAAGTAGTATTTCTAAATTGTTTTATAATCTTAAAATCACTCGGAAATAGAATGTTAAATGCTTTAAGTATGACTCAGTTGGATATTTAGTTCAGTTCGGTGGAAGTGCATTTCTAAAAAGTCAAGGAAGTCACTTATTGAATTCATTAAGACCACGTCTATAGTGACTCATATTTTATGATCAAATTTGCTTTCCTTTTTGAATTCAGGATTTGACATTCCATGTGTATTCCAAGTCTTGATCGACATTCTGGTTTTAAAAGGAGTCTTCTAGATAGGTAATACGATGGCACAATGAGACCAAGCATTGATTAAAAGTTTCACTTCTTAATGATTGGTGTGATGGATCCTTAGGGGTGCATCTTTGCTATCAATTGAATTGAGAAATCCTTCTTACGTTTCTTCCTCTGCTCTGGAAGAATACAACATATGAAGTTTCGATCTACATGTACTCGTATACAACTTATCACACAGTTTCTAGATTGATGAGTGACCTACATGTGTACGTCATCATTGGGTATGTAGCTCTAGTAACTACCTTCTGTCAAAAATTTCTATTGAAAGACCTCAGACTAAGTTCTAGCCAGACAATCAATCGTTCGTTCTGCTTGACAGCAGGATGTTGGTCTTCGTCGCCGTTGCACTCTCTACAAAAGCAGCCCTCGTCCTTCTTTGCAGCTACGCTTTATATGCCGCTTGTCTAGCTGCATGTATTTGCTAGAATTTCTCGTTAAACCAGGGGTTTCTGCACATCAGTTATGACCCTTCTGATGGTATGTTGGCAACCTTGACACTGGTTGCGATATTTGATCCGAATCATGGAAAGATTTCAGGATACGCGTTCGGCAAAGATTCTGGCGGTCACTTTAGTAACTACCTGGGGAGTAATAATACTTTAGTAATTATCTGGTGAGTGATTTTTTCAATAGTCAACGTACTCATACACCCCGAAACACATATCAAGCTTGTACGTGGACCTGAGTACAAGCAAGTTTACTTGCACAACTGAGTTTACAAGTCGGTTAAACTTTGGCAAAGGATGATTATTGTGGAGCTACTATCTAGCGGACAGTTAAGACATCTCACAGGACCCGAAATAAGCTGTCAGCAAACTATACAGACAATTCAAAAGGAGTATAGGATACAGGTTCTCCACTACTACAAAGGTACCTATGTTGTATGAGATCGACCTCCTTCTCTAATAATACAAAAATCACCAGCTAAAAGATTCTGTGGTTTCTTAAGGAGTTTAGAAGAGCGGAATAGAGCTTCAGTCTCTCCTATTTCCTAACACTCGTAGTCCACCTCTTTTGCCATATTCCTTGCTCAAAACATCATATCCAGGCTCTTAGGTCGATTATTTATAAAACTTTATTTAAGATACCATCTTCACTTGGTGAGTCATGTGAATTGGCAATAAAGCACTTGGATCACGTTCCAATCCATATAAGATAAAAGCCAGGGTGGTGGTACCCCTTACCACAATCAAGCAACACACAAATATACGTTCTATACTGTACCTGAAGTAATAAAATCCATCGGCGAATTATTTATTGAATCCCTATATGCTTAAGCTATTTATCCTTCATAGAAGTTGAAGGAGCAGCAGAAAACTTTTGGAACGTTTTAAGAAACCATCATCATCATCATCATCATCATCATCATCGTCCTCGTCGTCGTGGAAGACGAGTGGCACCCACTCGTAGCGTGATCCTTAGGCAAACTTTTCTTCTGTGTGTTTTATCAATGTTGGTCTACGTGTCTGGACTGTTCTTCTTTTTCTCAGAACATAATCCTCACACTCGAGCGGCGCTCCTGTCAGAGAATGCTCAATGAAGCGCACTCCCTCCACCAGCACCCATCATCTACGTACTCCTTCGGCAAGATGATGTCGATGAAGTGAATTTATATTTTATCTGACTTACTCGGACAGGATATTTCTGCTATCGAGATGTTGTTATGATATCGCTATAAAAATTCGGCAACATTTTTTCTTCTTCTTTTCTTATTTATTTATGACCACAAATTTGTTCATGTGCTTTGCGAAAGTGAATATGTTTGTGTATCTATGTATCTAGGAGTAGCTATGGCAAACATATGGCATGTCTTCCTGCTTGGGTACGCTTCGATTGCTTACGGGTACACATCCTGGACGTTGAGACGAGTCCGCACGTCCTTTTATAGAGAAAGATATTTGTGATGTTTTATTAATGTTTACAGAAGAGGATATCTAGTTTGATTTTTCTTTTCAAATAAAATCTGCAGAGTAATATGGGATATTTATCCTTGAGTGGATTTATAGTCACTGCGTTGCTTATCGATATAAAAATCAATTTTTGATTTAAAAAAATGTGCGGCAATATGGATTTGCAGTAGGGGTGGTGGTAAGCAACTTAAATGGGATTTTAGTTAAGTGGACGAAAGGTTTTGCATGTGTTTCTCTGGAGGTGGGAATATTTTTTGGTAAAAGTGAATTTATTGACCATAACCACTGAAGTGGCTGGGCTACTTATGAATGTTTAATGAAAGGGCTTTTGGAATGTTCTGCGACGTGTGTGAAATTGAAATGGTGGGGTTTATCAAATATTGCTTCGGGAATGCAATGGAAAAGAGTTTTAAATGTCATTAGATGTTTAGAATGAGATAAGAGATCACATGATTCTAGAAAATAAGTGAATCATGTGAATCCAGTTATTGTCAGGCTTCTCTCTCTCTCAATTATTATGACATTTTGGCTTAGTTTGACATCTTCAGTGCATTCATGTTTAAAGAACGATGGACATTTTACTTCCTAAGTATCTAGCATTGGTGCTACTGAAAGTTGAAGAGCCTGTGACCCCTTCCAATCACTATAAAGTTGCTGAGGAAGTTACATAAGTACATATATCCTTGATGATAAAAAAAAAATGTTGTAAGATTAAGCATTTGAAGAGATCAAACCTAATATATTACCTGTATGAAACCATCCTTACCTTATGTGGAATGCATAGAGCGCTGATTTGGAAGCATAACTTTTATGAGCGTGTCGAATGGAGTAGAATAACTTCTTAGCCTGGAGTAAGGTCATTGATCGAAAAAGGTGACAGCAGCCCTTATAACGTACTGACAAGACACTTCAACTGTCTTAACCATGTCATTCACGACTTGTTCTGCAGTTGAAGTCCCAAAGCAGTGGTCCAGTAATAACTACTCTAGAATATTACACAATCCAGATTTAATTCTAGAAATTGTACAAGATTCACCTAACTTTTCTATACATACGACTAGGAGGGAGACATGAACTCACAGTCTAAGAATTTTCAGACGAAAACACTTCGATGAAGCTGCAATGAATTGTAAGGCCTACGAACTATAAAAGACATTTGCTATCTAAATCTCAAGGCACATCTAAACGGAAATGACATTTTCTACTATTAAGACCAAACTACCGATCTTTGTGGTACCTGGGAGTGTAGCAAGTGTAAATGCTTATATAAACTCCTAAGACTACTGTAAAATATTTTGTTTGGTGAACTGATTTCAGCAGAAAATGCCTCTTGATCTATTAGGATACCCATAACCCTACAATACTTACCAATCTTCTTAAGTCTTACTTTGACAACAACGAGCTAATAACACGTTGATCGATTTTGAAAGTGATGGGCATTTACTTCTTTCGTGGCAATGTTCAAAAAAGCTGGCATATGTAAGAGAGATGAAGGAACTGATCCAACAGTGCTACTGTATTTATGGCATACCTAGGAAGCCAGCATAGCGATATTCGCATTAGGCTTCCAAACCCTTGAACCACAGATCTTTGATTTCAATGAACTAGCTGCTCACCATTGAGTTGTTCTCATCCTTTAGTGATGCCTAATCGATCCGCAAGGAGTTCTTCCAGAAACTGCATGAAAGAATCTCAGAGAATTTATATTTTGAAACTTGAATCTGAGTTTAAACCCACGCTGTGCACCTGAACTCAAGTATTGTCAGTTACTAGAGTAAGTAGATGGGCCTTTTCTTGGATGTAAATGACAGAAACATTCTGTTTCAGTAATTCTCCTCTCCAGAGAAACCGGGAACACTGCTGAAACGTCTTAAGCAGTTTGGTTTCCCGTAAAACTAAGACTTGGTTTTAGCCTATTTTTAAATTGGTTTCGTCTCTCGCCACAGCTATTATAATTGCTTCCGTAATGTAAACCAACCAAATTTAAGACAACGACTGAAATAAAATTTAATAAATTAATTAAATTAGCCGCAGCAAGAATCTTAGGAACATGGACAACATGCAATCCCTTCAAATGCGATTTGTGCAAAAAATACAAAAACAAAAAAAAAAAAACATGAACTGCGTACATACACCATCGAACTTTCTACATATTATACTTTTAATTCACTTCTCTGTATTGCATTATTTATGTAGAAAACAATGTGAATAAGCAAGAGGAATCGCATAATAATACAATTTGTAATCCGCGGTGTGTACTGACGAACGTTTCGTTTCGTGTGACTGTGCGATTAAAGGCACATCGTAAAGTCTCGAAGCCATAGATAAACCAATGTGTTATATTGAAATTCTTGTGTAATTTCATTCCTAGTTGGTTGGTATTGAATGACGTCGTTGATATAGTTTAGATACAATTTTATTATAATCACAATACAATGTACTTTGGTAGGGTAGGGTTCGTAGGAAAGGGTGGAAGTTACCACCCTGAACGTGAACTACAATCGGCAATTTTGATAAAGCCCGAATGACGTCTATGTGTCTGGATGAAGTTGTTTAAATTTTATGCTTCTTAAATGACTGGCATGAAACGAACCACATCTGTGTAGATACCTTGGTCTATAAATCGAGCAATACTGTGGAACATACGTACATAAGTATACCTAAGTATATTAGAACCGTCTAGCAGTAAGTATCGGTTTTGTATGTATCTTCCTTAGAAAGATGCTTCTGATTTCTCGAGACCATGTAAACGTTACTTTACATTTCAGTAGGAGTCCGGGCCTTAGCCTGCCTTAACACGATATGGTAGCAGAAGTCGTTTTTTGAGTAGACTATGAGACTAAGGATGAGCTTCTCCCAATCAATCATGTACATATGTTGGCGAGTTTTGTTACATAATTCAGACTTACTTTCACCAGTTAAAGACACTTAACGTTAAGCCCAACTCCTGGTTCATAGTCATACTGATTGAGTTGAGTTAGGTAGCCTCTTTCACTGAGCACAGAAACAGACCAATAGAAGGGGATACCACTATGGAAAACCCGAATTATCCACAAGTATCGATATGAATCGAAACTAGTGTGATCCTGATTTCTTTTCAAGTCTGGTCTAGCTAGTTCATTAATGTTTTCGTACAAGTACTTGTCTAGAGTTTTTCTTCTCAAAATTTTAAGGACAGCACTTCCTCTTCCTCGTCTCTACCTATAGGTTCTACAAAAATTGGCAAAAGGAACACATTGTGCCTTTCTATTAGACAGTGCCTCGTAATTTTGTTTGAACTTACTACGTGGTGATTGCTAATTGTGGGATTTCTTTACCAACTTGGGACGAATCATTGACTATTTCAAGGCATCGTATTCACTGTTTATGAATGAATAAAAAGTAAGTCGAAAGCCAGGTTTAGGCTTCATGGACTGCTCAAACTTCTGTTCGAAACTACAATGGTTCGGCAGGCGTGTGGTGATACAAATGTAAACTACTGATTCTGTTCTAGAGGATGTCTAAGATCGGTACGACAGCCTTTCCGTCCCTTCGATCATGGGCACGGTACTTCCAATTGCCCAGACCAAGCGCTCTAACATCTAGCATAGTTCGTTATTCCTTGTTGTATCGGACCTGGGCACTGTGATTTGAAAATCCTTCTCCATTCACTCGATGGAAGACCAAGTCAAGTCTAGTCGACGTTCTTGGTGCAACTCATGATATGGCATCACGTAGTCCAAATTACTAGGCATAGTGTGGCTATTTAGAATGTTTGCTTGGTTCTCATATTTTCATGAACCAGTTGTAAGGATTTCCTAAGCCGTAATCCTGTATAAGCAGGATAGCCACTAAACCATCAAAAGCATTGCAATGTTGCTTTTCTTGTCGACCACTGGTAGCAGATTGTTGCTTCGCACATAAGGATGAGTTTTACGATAGCCTTGTATATTCAGTCAACAATGGAGACTCCGGTTTGAACCCACATGCCTTTGTAAATTAATTGGGCTTCCTAGCACAGTATTATTGAAAGTTCGTCTTAGTCCACGGAAATGTCCTTTAGCCAAAGTTAGATCGATCAATCTTAAAACACTCCTCTGAGAATGATCTTTGTTGGATCTTTGCTTTTGGTTCACGTTGTTTGCAATAATTTAGCTTATTAACTACTGAAGGCTGGTACTAGAAAGTTTACGGTGTCGTATTACAAAAAACACTTCACAGGAGCACATACATATGTAGATATACTGACCAAGGACTCTGGAAGATCTGAGTACTCATTCCCTGCGACAACAGCGTAAAAAGTTAATGGGTGAGGTGATATACAAAGAGCTCCTGCATTCCCCAACTGAGTGGGTGACAGTGTTCAGCAAAACCTTAACTCTGATGAAGATATTCCGACTCTTCTTTGATCTCTGCTTCGACATGCCTGTCAAACGAGTACAAAAGTCAAGAGCTGACTGTCATCCCGAGGTCACTACCATCATAGCCTTGACCAGTTTTGCAGCACTACTCTGTTCTTATGTGAAAAATGTCTGCTTTCCATTACAAGCGATGACGAGGTATGTATAGACAAGACCGTGTGTGGTTGGTAACTTGTCCTTTTATAAAAGTTTTCTTGATGAGTCATTCATATCCCATAAACGTATTAATTAACCCAATCAGCTATTGACCCGCTCTGCCAACTGCACCACATCTGCCAAACTGTGAACCGATCGAAAGTCAATCATCGCCATCACCCCCCGGCCAACTGTCGACGAGCAGCACACCACAGTCCGATAATTTCAATTCTTTTTGGGCAATAATCATAAATTACCAACTTTTAACGTTTCATTTGAGGTCTTCAAAAAAAATATAAAAACGAAAGAAAAAAAAACCCAAATTATTAAAAAGCCATCATGACCAATTTGTAACGATCCATAAATGCACGCGCAGTCCGAAATGGAAAAATTGAAAATTAAATACCCATAAGGAAGTCCAGAGTTCAATGGTTTCGGCGGCCGGTGAGGAAGCCCGCCAAAAGGAGTCCATCTAGGACAGTTGTTCATTTCACATTCATAACCCAAACATCACTCAGAAAAATCATAAAACATAAAAGTGAATTAGAGCTGCCAGGAGTCCCGAAAAAAAGAAACAAAAAACGGAAGAAAAAACGCCGACGGATAAACCGGTGTGGTTATGGTGTGATAGTGATCCGCAAAAAGCAGAAGGAACAGAATACGATGAAGGTTATTTATTTGTTACCATTTCGGAGAATTTACGACACTGTAGAGCCTGGGGCTAGTGGTGATATCTCTCCTTTTGGGTATATCCGCAGCAATTGGTATCCGCAGCCACATACAAATCGATAACTTCTTCGTTGTATCTATGAAATGAGTACGAGTATCTGCACACACGGTGGACGCGACTCTCTCCCTCAAAAAGTGCAATCGATTGGAGGAGAAATTGAAAATTCTTTTCTTTTTTTTTTTTTTTGTATTAGGGGTCCTTTGGTTGTTTTGTTTCGGTTTTTATCGAGGACGTAAAGTTATTGCGCGACAAATGATTGCTGCTGCACAGTGGACATATGTTTACATAGAGGATGCACTTACCATGGGCAGTGCTGGTGATGACACTGGTATAAGAGGGATATCCTTGAGGGCATACGACAAATTGACAGGGTGGAATTGGGAATTGGTGACAATTGCCTAAAGCGGCTAAGGTATCCTGTTTTCTGTTGTGCTTCCTTCTGTTTTTTTTTTTTATTACAATTTGTAGGGATGACAGTCAATAATAGAGGAAATGTTTTGGTTGCATTAAATTTCAATAACACACACACAACAACTACATAACAATCTGTCGTCCTGAGGATTCTTTTCAAATTTTGTTTTTATTGTTTGTCCTTTATGGGTCAGATGACAATGGGTGAATGGTAGAGTGCGTGCTTTGTGTGTAACACTGCACTGGTATGAAGTATTTACTTTTTTATGGGTGTTTGGTGCTTGGTATGACAAATTAGCGTATACACGTGTAATTTGTAATCCTTGTAACGGAAAGTACTACATAGACATACGAACGAATGTCTGCACTGGATGTATGTCACATTTTTATTGGCTAAATGCGATTTAAGCGACGACGTGGTGAACCTGAGGCTTGCAATTCTAGTAAGTAGATAGTTATGGTTTTTTTTTCAATTAGTGATTGCAGTTAACAAAGAAACTATGTGTCTTGGAGTATTCGTAGCCACTAACTGCTGATGCTGGGTTACCCACATCGTGCATATGCCGTGAGGTAACGAAATTCATTTTATTTTTTTGAGAAATAGCAACGTTTTATGTGGTTTTTAACTGTCAAAGACATTCAATCAAAAAATGTAATTTTGCGCTTGGTTTAAGTGATTCCAAGATCGTTGTCACTGACGTGCGAAGCTGTTAATTTTAATCACGTCAAATGGTTTATAGAAATGAAAATGAGTTTGTCACTCGAATACGGTAGCGATCCGTCTCCATTTATGTATCTATCTAACATGAATCACCAATCTAATTGATTCTGCTTCAAAACCTAGCTTCTAGAATTAAGTGTGTGCTTGTCAGGAAAGAAAACGCCATCGGCATTTCTAAAGACATAGATGGAGCCTTCGACAATGAAAATTGTGAATGAATGTGTGACGTTGATGAAGAGATACGAACTGAAGCAGACCTGCCGTGGCAGGGATTAACAGAGGGTGTTCACAAGGTGGAGTTCTATCTCTAGGAGTCCTTTGAAAACTCTTCTCTGTAGAAGAAGAAAGCATATCTCGTGAAGATCCGGGCCCAATGACAATGTAGCATCGACTCATATCTCCTCTCCCTCAGCGTTTTGGGTCAAATGGAGTAAACTTAACAAAAAACTTAACTAAAAAACGTAACGAGGATGACTTAGATGTTAGTGCACTCAGTCGCCAGCTACGTAGCGTTCGAGAAGAAATGAGGTGTACCTGGGTCGATAGTGGAAAAGGTCTCCTGAAATGCAATATCTCCGCATATCTCCTCTCCCTCAGCGTTTTGGGTCAAATGGAGTAAACTTAACAAAAAACTTAACTAAAAAACGTAACGAGGATGATTTAGACTTTGGTGCACTCAGTTGCCACCTACTTAGCGTTCGAGAAGAAATGAGGTGTACCTGGGTCGATAGTGGAAAAGGTCTCCTGAAATGCAATATCGCCGCATATCTCCTCTCCCTCAGCGTTTTGGGTCAAATGGAGTAAACTTAATAAAAAACTTAACTAAAAAACGTTACGAGGATGACTTAGATTTTGGTGCACTCAGTCGCCAGCTACTTAGCGTTCGAGAAGAAATGAGGTGTACCTGGGTCGAGCATGGAAAAAGTCTCCTGAAATGCAATATCGCCGCATATCTCCTCTCCCTCAGCGTTTTGGGTCAAATGGACTAAACTTAACAAAAAACTTAACTAAAAAACGTTACGAGGATGACTTAGATTTTGGTGCACTCAGTCGCCACCTACTTAGCGTTCGAGAAGAAATGGGGTGTACCTGGGTCGAGCATGGAAAAGGTCTCCTGAAATGCAATATCGTCTCCTATCTCCTATCCCTCAGCGTTTAGGGTCAAATGGACTAAACTTAACAAAAAACTTAACTAAAAAACGTAACGAGGATGACTTAGATTTTGGTGCACTCAGTCGCCAGCTACTTAGCGTTCGAGAAGAAATGAGGTGTACCTGGGTCGATAGTGGAAAAGGTGTCCTGAAATGCAATATTGCTGCATATCTCCTCTCCCTCAGCGTTTTGGGTCAAATGGAGTAAACTTAACAAAAAACTTAACTAAAAAACGTTACGAGGATGACTTAGATTTTGGTGCACTCAGTTGCCACCTACTTAGCGTTCGAGAAGAAATGAGGTGTACCTGGGTCGATAGTGGAAAAAGTCTCCTGAAATGCAATATCGCCGCATATCTTCTCTCCCTCAGCGTTTTGGGTCAAATGGAGTAAACTTAACAAAAAACTTAACTAAAAAACGTAACGAGGATGACTTAGATTTTGGTGCACTCAGTCGCCAGCTACTTAGCGTTCGAGAAGAAATGAGGTGTACCTGGGTCGATAGTGGAAAAAGTCTCCTGAAATGCAATATCGCCGCATATCTTCTCTCCCTCAGCGTTTTGGGTCAAATGGAGTAAACTTAACAAAAAACTTAACCAAAAAACGTAACGAGGATGATTTAGACTTTGGTGCACTCAGTCGCCAGCTACGTAGCGTTCGAGAAGAAATGAGGTGTACCTGGGTCGATAGTGGAAAAAGTCTCCTGAAATGCAATATCGCCGCATATCTCCTCTCCCTCAGCGTTTTGGGTCAAATGGAGTAAACTTAACAAAAAACTTAACTAAAAAACGTTACGAGGATGACTTAGATTTTGGTGCACTCAGTTGCCACCTACTTAGCGTTCGAGAAGAAATGGGGTGTACCTGGGTCGAGCATGGAAAAGGTCTCCTGAAATGCAATATCGTCTCCTATCTCCTATCCCTCAGCGTTTAGGGTCAAATGGACTAAACTTAACAAAAAACTTAACTAAAAAACGTAACGAGGATGATTTAGACTTTGGTGCACTCAGTCGCCACCTACTTAGCGTTCGAGAAGAAATGGGGTGTACCTGGGTCGAGCATGGAAAAGGTCTCCTGAAATGCAATATCGTCTCCTATCTCCTATCCCTCAGCGTTTAGGGTCAAATGGACTAAACTTAACAAAAAACTTAACTAAAAAACGTAACGAGGATGATTTAGACTTTGGTGCACTCAGTCGCCAGCTACGTAGCGTTCGAGAAGAAATGAGGTGTACCTGGGTCGATAGTGGAAAAGGTGTCCTGAAATGCAATATTGCTGCATATCTCCTCTCCCTCAGCGTTTTGGGTCAAATGGAGTAAACTTAACAAAAAACTTAACTAAAAAACGTTACGAGGATGACTTAGATTTTGGTGCACTCAGTTGCCACCTACTTAGCGTTCGAGAAGAAATGGGGTGTACCTGGGTCGAGCATGGAAAAGGTCTCCTGAAATGCAATATCGTCTCCTATCTCCTATCCCTCAGCGTTTAGGGTCAAATGGACTAAACTTAACAAAAAACTTAACTAAAAAACGTAACGAGGATGATTTAGACTTTGGTGCACTCAGTCGCCAGCTACGTAGCGTTCGAGAAGAAATGAGGTGTACCTGGGTCGATAGTGGAAAAGGTCTCCTGAAATGCAATATCTCCGCATATCTCCTCTCCCTCAGCGGTTTGGGTCAAATGGACGAAACTTAACAAAAAACTTAACTAAAAAACGTAACGAGGATGACTTAGATTTTGGTGCACTCAGTCGCCACCTACTTAGCGTTCGAGAAGAAATGGGGTGTACCTGGGTCGAGCATGGAAAAGGTCTCCTGAAATGCAATATCGTCTCCTATCTCCTATCCCTCAGCGTTTAGGGTCAAATGGACTAAACTTAACAAAAAACTTAACTAAAAAACGTAACGAGGATGACTTAGATTTTGGTGCACTCAGTCGCCAGCTACTTAGCGTTCGAGAAGAAATGAGGTGTACCTGGGTCGATAGTGGAAAAAGTCTCCTGAAATGCAATATCGCCGCATATCTTCTCTCCCTCAGCGTTTTGGGTCAAATGGAGTAAACTTAACAAAAAACTTAACTAAAAAACGTTACGAGGATGACTTAGATTTTGGTGCACTCAGTTGCCACCTACTTAGCGTTCGAGAAGAAATGGGGTGTACCTGGGTCGAGCATGGAAAAGGTCTCCTGAAATGCAATATCGTCTCCTATCTCCTATCCCTCAGCGTTTAGGGTCAAATGGACTAAACTTAACAAAAAACTTAACTAAAAAACGTAACGAGGATGATTTAGACTTTGGTGCACTCAGTCGCCAGCTACGTAGCGTTCGAGAAGAAATGAGGTGTACCTGGGTCGATAGTGGAAAAGGTCTCCTGAAATGCAATATCTCCGCATATCTCCTCTCCCTCAGCGGTTTGGGTCAAATGGACGAAACTTAACAAAAAACTTAACTAAAAAACGTAACGAGGATGACTTAGATTTTGGTGCACTCAGTCGCCACCTACTTAGCGTTCGAGAAGAAATGGGGTGTACCTGGGTCGAGCATGGAAAAGGTCTCCTGAAATGCAATATCGTCTCCTATCTCCTATCCCTCAGCGTTTGGGTCAAATGGACTAAACTTAACAAAAAACTTAACTAAAAAACGTAACGAGGATGATTTAGACTTTGGTGCACTCAGTCGCCAGCTACGTAGCGTTCGAGAAGAAATGAGGTGTACCTGGGTCGATAGTGGAAAAGGTCTCCTGAAATGCAATATCTCCGCATATCTCCTCTCCCTCAGCGTTTTGGGTCAAATGGACGAAACTTAACAAAAAACTTAACTAAAAAACGTAACGAGGATGATTTAGACTTTGGTGCACTCAGTCGCCAGCTACGTAGCGTTCGAGAAGAAATGAGGTGTACCTGGGTCGATAGTGGAAAAGGTCTCCTGAAATGCAATATCTCCGCATATCTCCTCTCCCTCAGCGTTTTGGGTCAAATGGACGAAACTTAACAAAAAACTTAACTAAAAAACGTAACGAGGATGACTTAGATTTTGGTGCACTCAGTCGCCACCTACTTAGCGTTCGAGAAGAAATGGGGTGTACCTGGGTCGAGCATGGAAAAGGTCTCCTGAAATGCAATATCGTCTCCTATCTCCTATCCCTCAGCGTTTAGGGTCAAATGGACTAAACTTAACAAAAAACTTAACTAAAAAACGTAACGAGGATGACTTAGATTTTGGTGCACTCAGTCGCCAGCTACTTAGCGTTCGAGAAGAAATGAGGTGTACCTGGGTCGATAGTGGAAAAAGTCTCCTGAAATGCAATATCGCCGCATATCTTCTCTCCCTCAGCGTTTTGGGTCAAATGGAGTAAACTTAACAAAAAACTTAACTAAAAAACGTAACGAGGATGACTTAGATTTTGGTGCACTCAGTCGCCAGCTACTTAGCGTTCGAGAAGAAATGAGGTGTACCTGGGTCGATAGTGGAAAAAGTCTCCTGAAATGCAATATCGCCGCATATCTTCTCTCCCTCAGCGTTTTGGGTCAAATGGAGTAAACTTAACAAAAAACTTAACTAAAAAACGTTACGAGGATGACTTAGATTTTGGTGCACTCAGTTGCCACCTACTTAGCGTTCGAGAAGAAATGGGGTGTACCTGGGTCGAGCATGGAAAAGGTCTCCTGAAATGCAATATCGTCTCCTATCTCCTATCCCTCAGCGTTTAGGGTCAAATGGACTAAACTTAACAAAAAACTTAACTAAAAAACGTAACGAGGATGATTTAGACTTTGGTGCACTCAGTCGCCAGCTACGTAGCGTTCGAGAAGAAATGAGGTGTACCTGGGTCGATAGTGGAAAAGGTCTCCTGAAATGCAATATCTCCGCATATCTCCTCTCCCTCAGCGGTTTGGGTCAAATGGACGAAACTTAACAAAAAACTTAACTAAAAAACGTAACGAGGATGACTTAGATTTTGGTGCACTCAGTCGCCACCTACTTAGCGTTCGAGAAGAAATGGGGTGTACCTGGGTCGAGCATGGAAAAGGTCTCCTGAAATGCAATATCGTCTCCTATCTCCTATCCCTCAGCGTTTAGGGTCAAATGGACTAAACTTAACAAAAAACTTAACTAAAAAACGTAACGAGGATGACTTAGATTTTGGTGCACTCAGTCGCCAGCTACTTAGCGTTCGAGAAGAAATGAGGTGTACCTGGGTCGATAGTGGAAAAAGTCTCCTGAAATGCAATATCGCCGCATATCTTCTCTCCCTCAGTGTTTTGGGTCAAATGGACTAAACTTAACAAAAAACTTAACTAAAAAACGTAACGAGGATGACTTAGATTTTGGTGCACTCAGTTGCCACCTACTTAGCGTTCGAGAAGAAATGGGGTGTACCTGGGTCGAGCATGGAAAAGGTCTCCTGAAATGCAATATCGCCTCCTATCTCCTATCCCTCAGCGTTTAGGGTCAAATGGACTAAACTTAACAAAAAACTTAACTAAAAAACGTAACGAGGATGATTTAGACTTTGGTGCACTCAGTCGCCAGCTACGTAGCGTTCGAGAAGAAATGAGGTGTACCTGGGTCGATAGTGGAAAAGGTCTCCTGAAATGCAATATCTCTGCATATCTCCTCTCCCTCAGCGTTTTGGGTCAAATGGACGAAACTTAACAAAAAACTTAACCAAAAAACGTAACGAGGATGATTTAGACTTTCGTGCACTCAGTCGCCAGCTACTTAGCGTTCGAGAAGAAATGAGATGTACCTGGGTCGATAGTGGAAAAGGTCTCCTGAAATGCAATATTGCTGCATATCTCCTCTCCCTCAGCGTTTTGGGTCAAATGGAGTAAACTTAACAAAAAACTTAACTAAAAAACGTAACGAGGATGACTTAGATTTTGGTGCACTCAGTCGCCACCTACTTAGCGTTCGAGAAGAAATGGGGTGTACCTGGGTCGAGCATGGAAAAGGTCTCCTGAAATGCAATATCGTCTCCTATCTCCTATCCCTCAGCGTTTAGGGTCAAATGGACTAAACTTAACAAAAAACTTAACTAAAAAACGTAACGAGGATGACTTAGATTTTGGTGCACTCAGTCGCCACCTACTTAGCGTTCGAGAAGAAATGGGGTGTACCTGGGTCGAGCATGGAAAAGGTCTCCTGAAATGCAATATCGTCTCCTATCTCCTATCCCTCAGCGTTTAGGGTCAAATGGACTAAACTTAACAAAAAACTTAACTAAAAAACGTAACGAGGATGATTTAGACTTTGGTGCACTCAGTCGCCAGCTACGTAGCGTTCGAGAAGAAATGAGGTGTACCTGGGTCGATAGTGGAAAAGGTCTCCTGAAATGCAATATCTCTGCATATCTCCTCTCCCTCAGCGTTTTGGGTCAAATGGACGAAACTTAACAAAAAACTTAACCAAAAAACGTAACGAGGATGATTTAGACTTTGGTGCACTCAGTTGCCACCTACTTAGCGTTCGAGAAGAAATGAGGTGTACCTGGGTCGATAGTGGAAAAGGTCTCCTGAAATGCAATATTGCTGCATATCTCCTCTCCCTCAGCGTTTTGGGTCAAATGGAGTAAACTTAACAAAAAACTTAATTAAAAAACGTAACGAGGATGACTTAGATTTTGGTGCACTCAGTCGCCAGCTACTTAGCGTTCGAGAAGAAATGAGGTGTACCTGGGTCGATAGTGGAAAAAGTCTCCTGAAATGCAATATCGCCGCATATCTCCTCTCCCTCAGCGTTTTGGGTCAAATGGAGTAAACTTAACAAAAAACTTAACTAAAAAACGTAACGAGGATGACTTAGATTTTGGTGCACTCAGTTGCCACCTACTTAGCGTTCGAGAAGAAATGGGGTGCACCTGGGTCGAGCATGGAAAAGGTCTCCTGAAATGCAATATCGTCTCCTATCTCCTATCCCTCAGCGTTTAGGGTCAAATGGACTAAACTTAACAAAAAACTTAACTAAAAAACGTAACGAGGATGATTTAGACTTTGGTGCACTCAGTCGCCAGCTACGTAGCGTTCGAGAAGAAATGAGGTGTACCTGGGTCGATAGTGGAAAAGGTCTCCTGAAATGCAATATCTCTGCATATCTCCTCTCCCTCAGCGTTTTGGGTCAAATGGACGAAACTTAACAAAAAACTTAACCAAAAAACGTAACGAGGATGATTTAGACTTTCGTGCACTCAGTCGCCAGCTACTTAGCGTTCGAGAAGAAATGAGATGTACCTGGGTCGATAGTGGAAAAGGTCTCCTGAAATGCAATATTGCTGCATATCTCCTCTCCCTCAGCGTTTTGGGTCAAATGGAGTAAACTTAACAAAAAACTTAACTAAAAAACGTAACGAGGATGACTTAGATTTTGGTGCACTCAGTCGCCACCTACTTAGCGTTCGAGAAGAAATGGGGTGTACCTGGGTCGAGCATGGAAAAGGTCTCCTGAAATGCAATATCGTCTCCTATCTCCTATCCCTCAGCGTTTAGGGTCAAATGGACTAAACTTAACAAAAAACTTAACTAAAAAACGTAACGAGGATGACTTAGATTTTGGTGCACTCAGTCGCCACCTACTTAGCGTTCGAGAAGAAATGGGGTGTACCTGGGTCGAGCATGGAAAAGGTCTCCTGAAATGCAATATCGTCTCCTATCTCCTATCCCTCAGCGTTTAGGGTCAAATGGACGAAACTTAACAAAAAACTTAACTAAAAAACGTAACGAGGATGACTTAGATTTTGGTGCACTCAGTCGCCAGCTACTTAGCGTTCGAGAAGAAATGAGGTGTACCTGGGTCGATAGTGGAAAAAGTCTCCTGAAATGCAATATCGCCGCATATCTCCTCTCCCTCAGCGTTTTGGGTCAAATGGAGTAAACTTAACAAAAAACTTAACTAAAAAACGTAACGAGGATGACTTAGATTTTGGTGCACTCAGTTGCCACCTACTTAGCGTTTGAGAAGAAATGGGGTGTACCTGGGTCGAGCATGGAAAAGGTCTCCTGAAATGCAATATCGTCTCCTATCTCCTATCCCTCAGCGTTTAGGGTCAAATGGACGAAACTTAACAAAAAACTTAACTAAAAAACGTAACGAGGATGACTTAGATTTTGGTGCACTCAGTTGCCACCTACTTAGCGTTCGAGAAGAAATTTTGGTGTACCTGGGTCGATAGTGGAAAAAGTCTCCTGAAATACAATATCGCCGCATATCTTCTTTCCCTCAGCGTTTTGGGTCAAATGGAGTAAACTTAAGAAAAAACTTAACAAAAAAACGTAACGAGGATGATTTAGACTTTGGTGCACTCAGTTGCCACCTACTTAGCGTTCGAGAAGAAATGAGGTGTACCTGGGTCGATAGTGGAAAAGGTCTCCTGAAATGCAATATTGCTGCATATCTCCTCTCCCTCAGCGTTTTGGGTCAAATGGAGTAAACTTAACAAAAAACTTAATTAAAAAACGTAACGAGGATGACTTAGATTTTGGTGCACTCAGTTGCCACCTACTTAGCGTTTGAGAAGAAATGGGGTGTACCTGGGTCGAGCATGGAAAAGGTCTCCTGAAATGCAATATCGTCTCCTATCTCCTATCCCTCAGCGTTTAGGGTCAAATGGACGAAACTTAACAAAAAACTTAACTAAAAAACGTAACGAGGATGACTTAGATTTTGGTGCACTCAGTCGCCAGCTACTTAGCGTTCGAGAAGAAATGAGGTGTACCTGGGTCGATAGTGGAAAAAGTCTCCTGAAATGCAATATCGCCACACATCTCCTCTCCCTCAGCGTTTTGGGTCAAATGGAGTAAACTTAACAAAAAACTCAACCAAAAAACGTAAAGAGGATGATTTAGACTTTGGTCCACTCAGTTGCCACCTACTTTGCGTTCGAGACGAAATGAGGTGTACCTGGGTCGATAGTGGAAAAGGTCTCCTGAAATGCAATATCGCCACACATCTCCTCTCCCTCAGCGTTTTGGGTCAAATGGAGTAAACTTAACAAAAAACTCAACCAAAAAACGTAAAGAGGATGACTTACACTTTGGTGCACTCAGTTGGTTGGTGTCAGAACCACAAACGTCAGTTAGGTGTTCGTCGCTCATATTTTTCTAAACTCTAACCTTAAAACTTAGTGGGTACAAGCATGGTACGTAAAACTTATTTGACAACCTTATTCCTTTCATATTTTCTTTAAGTAAATACCTAAAGGCAAGCCTGATTGAGTGAAACCTACAATGTTGTCCAAACTAGATTTAAAAAAGGTTTCGGTTGTTCTACTATGACATTGGTTTCGAGTTTTACGCATAAAGTCGGTGAACCCCAAAAGCCGTCGGCATTATTACTTTCAAAACAAAAGCTAACCCTTAAACTTACTTTAATCAGTGTCTGCCTCTCTTCTGTCTCTGATATATGTAAAACCAAAGGCATTCTTCTAAACATAGATACGTATGTACATATGTATGTATGTGCAAAGTACTTTACCATGAACTTCAAATCTACAAGTACTCTTCGATTGCGAAATGTCTCTGCAGCCCCCAATTGAAGTACAATCTATCTGTATGGATGTACAACTGATAGAAGAAAGTGAATTCATTCGAAATCCCATTCTAAAACTGCCAACCGATCACAAACTCAAGAAAAGAAGAAAAAAAAAACATCCAACCAGTAGCCAATACAAGCACACTTCTCCGACAGCTCTAATTACCAATGCAAACAGTGTTTACACGAAAAAAAACTTGGTATCTGTGTTTTTTAGTAAAACCAAACACTTTCAGTAGGCCATGTCCTATCGACACCCAAACAAAATTGTATCTTTAACTAAAAGTCGACGGCCGAAGTCGATGATGATTACTTCTCCGACACTGACACCGACAACGACAATGGCAACAACAACAACAACCACGACGATGACGACGACGACGATGTCGACAAATGTCATTGACCTGATTAACATAATACACCCACCCAGCTAGCAGTGTGACATCGACTTCCAGTTCCAATTCCAATTCCAATTCAAGTTCTATTTTCTTTCTGCTACTAGTGACGGGTTATAGAGACACCACCCGTATAGTATATACATACATATGTATGTATATGTAAAAGCATCCCATCTATCGATTTTCAAGTGCAACAATTGCCCAAAAATACGGCAAAAGGACCAAAAGAAGAAAACCCCAGTTCACACACAAATGAAATCAACCAGCAAAAAGGACGAAAGCAAAAGAAACAACTCTCGCTCTCTATGTGCTTGCTGTGTGTTTGTTGTCCTTTTTTTTGTTTTTTTTTTCTGTCCTGACGACTGGCTGGTGTGTGGATGTGGATCCATTGTCCTTTTATTAGCCGTACAACTAAATGTCTCTCTACTCTTAAAGTGTTTGAATTCGATGTCGTTCTTCCTTGCAGGGTATTTAAAAGGATGCGCCTCCTCATCCGCCCCCTCGTCCCCCTCCCCCAATGTTCGACTGGATGTGTGGCTCTGTATGTGCGTAGGTATGTTAGATATTGGACCGTACACAATAAGACGAGAAACAATGAAAAATAAAAACCAACCGGAAACCGTAACTCGAAAGCTCCAAAACTGGGAACTCTCGTTTGGTTGCAAATTTCGTACACAGCTACATACTACTGTTGACCTAATCGATTTTCTTGTAACTCCAATGTCAGCCTATGTAGTCGAATTGCTATATAGTATGATACTTGTATTTGTGTGTTAATATGTGCTTTGGTAGACAAAAAAAAAAAACACAATGAAAGGAAAGGATCAACCGGAACAATTTTGGTCACAGACTTGCGAAAATCGACACCACAACGGCACACAGGGTTTATTGATTTTCTCAAATGTTGATTGTTTCTTAAAGGGAAAATTAAAGTAACAGCAGTTCCTACATACATACATATATCCTTGTGGTGCCTGTAGGAATGTTCTCACAGGAAATTCGTCAAATAATGCAAATTATATCCAAGTGAGTGGCTTGCCGTAATTCCCAAACAAAATTTTTATCAAATTTAAGAAATAATAACTCTCCCCGTATGAGGACAATTATAGGAATAAGTCCTGAATCCTTACGAACACACAATGTGACAAACCTAAACAAACAGAATCTGCGTGCACGTCCCTATTGGGGCGCATCAAATGCGAATTTAAGCAGATCAAAGATCAGCTCAGACACGCAGATGAAATAATAACAAGGACATCATGTACATGTACACGTCCTTGTTCTGTTTTTTTTTTTTCCTCCTTTTTTTCGTAACATTATTTTTTGATCGAAATTCATTTGAGCGAAAGTAATTTTGTGTGATTGCTGATGTTCTGTCTATTAGGGAGGTTAACACGAACAGTAGAAGGACGATTAATCCTCCCTATAGCTAATTATTATTTTTATTTCTTCTTACATTATGTATGGCTGTGTGACAACCCCTTTTTTTTACATCATTTCAAAGTCTATATACGGATGTCGGTTACCTGCAATCATTTCATATGTGTTATGAATGGAACGAAAAAAAAAGGAATAACCGGATTGCCTTGGAAGGATTTAAATTTGTTTTTTTTTTTTGTAGGTATTCCTCTGTCGGCGTAGTGATCAACCAAACCGCTGGCTGGTGCTGGGAGGGAGATTGAAGTGAATTATTAATAAACAGAAAGTATAATATTCTGTTTATGTGTGTGCGAGACTGGCTGGGTGATATGGAGGAAGGGAACATTTATGCAGGAAGACAATCAGGATGACAATAGATGAGGACGCGTTGTGTGTGATGATGATGGAAACATGGAAAATCGTTTTATTAGAAGTGGATGCATTTATTATTGGGTAGGACATGGTGGAATAACATGGCAAAGGGTTCGGAATGAATTCTGCCATTTTGAATATTTTTGTTTCATATTAAATTTTTGATTGTTATCTTCACCAATATGGCGAATTATTAGAAGTTTTTTTTTCCTAAATTTTCCAGTTTGAATGTTTGCTTTTGTGGATTTTGTGGGAAGAGGAGGTAGGTATCTACGAACTGTGGGTTGGCAGGAATGTCCAAATACGTAGAAAATAATATTTATTTTGAAAGCAAGTTGGTATGTATCAAGATAATCGCCAAGTTTTGGGTTGAAGAAGGTACAAGAGTCCTTTACATTGCGATTCATTTTGAGGACCAACATGTTGGTTTCAATTTCGAACTTTATTTTTCAATTGCGAAATTGATTTGACATTGGCTGTACCGACACTTTATTAACTTAATAAAAGCAATAAGAACTTAAGACATTCTGACCTTAAGAATGTCTTAAGACCTAGGGAGGCAAGGAAAAGGTTAAAACAGGGAGAAGTAAGGCTAGGAAGAAAAACAGCGATCCTGAAGATATTTGCGGAAGTATAACCGGCATAAGGTGGAAGTCGAAAAAGTTTGGACATTCGTGTTTTATAGTCGTAAGTACATATGAATCAATATGAAAGAGCAACCTTAGGTTGGTAAAGGATACCGATTCGAGAAGCCGGGAGAATCAGTGTAACCGGTAGTTCGCTGATGAAGTACATATACATAAGTAAATCGACGATTTAGCCACAGTTTTCGAGGGACTGCAGACGGATAAGTTCTAGACGGTCTGTGTGAGGGGGCAGGCGGAGACACTTCACGGGACGGAAGCCTGTTGAGTAAAGTAAGGCGGCAAATTTTTTTGTCAATTCAGGCAAATTCGCGAAGGGCAATAAGTAGAAATATGTGTTGGATAGCTTCAATACGCCTAATTTCGATAGGGTAAGAGGGGGACGAAACCTGGGTTCATATTCAAGAATGGATCGATCGAAGGTGATATATGTACATACATACATATAGTCATCTGGTAACGTAGAGATTCGAGAATTCTTTCGATCAATGTTTTCTAAAATCAAGTGGGAACGAAAGTTAAGCCCCTATCGCAGATAACACCTAAGCCGCGTTAAGAGGAGACTGGGGCGACAAACTCGTTAGAGAGAAAATACTTCCTTCGTAGTATTACTGGCACCAGACAGAGATTGTTTACCTTCCAAGTATCCATTTGATAAAATTCGTTTGGAAACCAAGGGCTTTTAGTTTAAAATTGATGAGTAGGTGCGAAATTTTATCAAATGCCTTTAGATAGGTACAGAAAGGACAGATAGAATTCAGAGAGACTGTGTTCAAGATACTTTTTCTATTAGTATTGAAATTTTCAAAACGAAATGTTGGCAAGACTTAACTATTCTTGCAAGAGACTGCTCTACCAACCTCCAGGTATCAATATGAGTGTTATGTAAAGATCTAGTCAATAAGTGGCAAATATTTTTAGACCCTGTTTGCGTTGATGTTCCTTGGAAAAGTAGATTCAACAGGGTACTATGTAGCAATATTGTTTCAGTTAATCATCTGAGATGGCTAATAGACAACAACCCACTTACAGAGTCTTTGAATTTAACCCAGATGGACGACATCTCGCTTTAAGTGGATCACACTAATAGAAGGTGATTTCAACCAACTTACAGTCATGTGATAGATCTAGACAATTGACCGGAGTCATCACTTATTCTATTATTATGTCTAAGTGTCAGCTGTTCTTCTCCAGGGACACAAATTGGTAAGCATTAAAAATTGCTACATTCCAGCCATTGGTCAAATAATAAGATCTTGAAGGGAAAGTCAGATATTTGGATGTCCTTCAAAGGTTTTAAAACTTTCGCATGCAGTCCAGTTTAATGCATAATGTATGTCAATGGTGAGTGGTCGAAAATTTGGTGACAAATAGTATGTATTTTGTCACTGTCTCTCAAAAGTTTCAGTCACTGTCTGTTACAAATAAATTCAACCTCAGTACATATGTATGTTGTTTCTCACAACCAGTTGTTGTGCGTTTTAATATATTCTTTACAAAGAACCAAATTTTGAAGTACAACTTACGTAATTTATATTTCTATCCACATCGTAAGTTTGTATGCAATGCAAAGATGTTAAATAAAAATTAGATCAGATTTTCATGATTTCGATATACTTCGGGTCCCTTTTCGGAAATTCCTTTAACAGATTTCTCCACATAAGATACTTGAACAAGCCCCCTATCTTGAGCATTCGGACACCGCGAAAGGAGTTCATCTTTATTGAGCTATTCGTGATCCTCACGTCTGGTCTTAGTCTTCACATACAACTTTTGGCTTGATTTTACGTTTGGGACATTCCACCCAAGTCTGTTGATAAGTCCGACTCGCCTTATTCGTTGGTTTGTAGTATAATTGATCGAATCGAATCGATGGACATTTGGCAACCGAACGATTGCACTTGGGATTCTCCCACATTGACTTGAATTTAGCATTTTTTGGTGACTTACTTGGTGGCAGTTCGTGTTTGTTGTCCTTGCAGGCGGATGTACGGATTTTACCCTTCGGGCAATTGATCTTCTCATTCGAAGAACTAGAAAATCGAAAATTGAAAAATAGGCTATTGGTACCACTACGTTGCAATTGAAGAAAACGATTGAAGTTTTGTGCGGAAGGATTCATTTTGGATTTTTTTGAAGTTTTGATTTTTTTTTTAAATTTTTTTTAAGTGAGAATTTGAGAAAATAAATTAAACGATTGCTACAAGGTGAAGGGAAAGTTTTACTTGTATTTCTTTAAAGTAAAATTTATGGAGCAATGCAATCTGTAATATTTAGTGAATATAACAGTGTACCTGTACGTATGTACAAAATTACTGGTGGGGTTTTTTGAAAATGTGTAGCATGAACAAGTAGAGATGAACAAAGCGTACAGATGACTTGTGATTACCTACATATGTATAGTCTCCCCTGATGCCAAATTGTTGCCAAAGATTCTTTGAATTGTTTTTAGGAGCACGCAGCAGGATCTTTCATAATTTCATTATATTTTTGGCTATTCCTTTGGCCGATATAAAGTTGTCGGATATTACGACCTTATTACCTCCGCCCTTCACGCTATAATCGACTTTATTCATAGGTTATAGACTTCTAGTCTTAAGAAACCTTTCCATCATCTTTTAAGGCCACAATATCGACGGGAGGTGTAAATGACCGCACTATACCCTACAAGTCTTCTTTGAATTCTATTCGATTTATGAAGGTCTTGGGCAAAGTAGAATAGGATGTACTGACAGTCCTTCAAATCACTAGAACCTGGTAAGGCTGGTAAGGATAATAAAAACTAATTTGACACTCGAATACATTCTTACAAAATTCAAGATGTGGGGTTAAGCGTTTTGACAGATCAAAATTATAGGAAGGAGCAGAAATGTTGGCCATAATTTCGTAGCTTATTTTTCATTAAACTAAGCTACACACATTGCATTAAATTATTGAAAGATCTATGCAAAATGGATTGTACCAACAGATTGAAACCAAATACGAGATAAAATGACTCATCCAACTCATTTTAGGTGGGAAATTCGTATCTAGACCGAACATTTACCAACAATTATTGAATATTTCGTCAGGTTGTACGTAAGTGGCTGGCAAACTACTTATAAATTCAAATGTCTGAAATATTAAATACATAGGTAGAAAGATTTGTTTATGTGATATAGTTAAATAAACGAGTTTCATTAGCTCATTATCCAACTATGCACCTACATATGTATCTTTTATGTAGATTCAGAAACAATAAATGTTGTTTTTAGCACCACACAGGTAGAACAATATCACTGGTAAGTCATTTTAACAAAAAAACAATTCATACACTCTCTCATACTTGATTTAAGTTTGGACTCGACATTGTCTGTTTCCCTGACAAACAAAGCGCATAGTACTCCTGTTTTTATCAAAAATAAGTAATATACGTTTCAGATGGCTGCTGAGTGTTTAAAGAATGAATGAAACTGTTTTAGGCTGAATACTTCGATCCTCTTAATAGTTTATATAAGCGTCAGGCATTAACATGGTTTGATTTGGTTTGCTTTGGTTGAAATGGTTGCCAGCATAGAACGCCAACACATTTAGACTACATGGATCATGGGAGATGTTTTTCATTACCTTTACTTTTAATAACGTTTACCTGATCAGCTTAATCGTTATAATAGAAGGCTCCTGAATGAGGCTTTCTTCTGCAGGAAAGAACTGGACGGAAACAAGGAAGTGGGGAATGTTCTTTTCTCCTTTTTATTTATCTAGCTTCTAGCACTGAGAGAGATGACTTATGTTACCAATATATACTTTTGTATTGTGTATAAAACAAGTACCTACTTAACTCGGCTTGGAGAATAACTCAGTAGCAAGTAAGGTGGCCCTGTGTTTGGCAAAGTGCCACGTAAATATCCTGGTGAACGAACTAGCCAGGACAGGGTCACATCCAAGTTCCTCGCAACCTCTTCCTGAGCTCAGTGCATCGTTTAGCACTTTGAATAGGGAATTCGACATCGAATGCATCTGGTAGGATAACAGACCATAGTATCTACTATCAAATCGCTTTGACTAGCTTATAACAAATGGGTATGTGCCTGCAGATTTCAATAGACTCAGTCTCGTTGGGACATGCAGAGAGTTGTTCGTGTCGTGTTCCATATCGACTTCTGTTAAAACTGCAGGAACGAAGTGAAAATATCAAGAATCCATTCCATTGGCATGTGACTCTCGGAAGGTACTTCATTGTTCATCTAGTTCATTTAGAAAACGGTGACCTAAAGAAACTCTTTATTACACTGGTCTGAAATTAGGTTCCCAAGGGTCTTTAAAATGGGCTAATGGTAGTCTAAATGAGCCGTTCACATATTCTTGTCACCAAGGGCAACTAACCTTGCTTGGTTTACCTTATAGTCACTTTTTTAAAAGCAGATGTTCATAGATAGTCACGCTTGAACCCTTTCCAAACAAGCTTGAAGTAGGATTTCCCTGTTTGAGAGCACAAATGTCCGTTTGGCTAAGTCTACCATTGGAGTCAGTTTAAAAAAATATTCTTGTTGCAGAAACTTATGGAAGAAAGAACAAGTCTTCAGCTAACAATCGCATGGCATGCAACTCCAAGCCATAAAAACTCTCCTCTGTGATGTGATGTTTGGAGCAGTTAACACATTTTTGCGCTAAGCTGTCGTTACATACATAGCTCTACATTTTATAGCCTAGCAATGTTTTTTCTTCCCAGAGGTGTAATCACTGAACGCATGAACTATCAACTTTCAGTAAATAGAAGGAAACACACTTACTAACCATATAATTAAATTGTTGAAGGGTTTCAGTTAAATCTCTCAAAAAAAAAAAATGCACAAAATACTAAGAAGACCATAAGTAAAGTCGCCTATTGAAGTAGAACCTTATGTATAGAAGAAGATATATATGTACGTTCATCCTACTGAGCTCTGAAGTAGAAACTTCATTCTAAGACAGTCAATCAGACAACTATAGGACAATCGCAACTCTTTTAGAAACTCAGTCTATTATCAATTTTCGAGGTGGCCAGCTGGTCATTAGTAATATAATTGGTCGCAAATATATGTATTTCTGTTTTGCTTATAACAAGTTTTTAAAAAATACAAGTTTTATTTATTTCTCATGAACAATAAAAAAATTTACTGAACAGGTACGAGGAGGTAGATGCCCACTCGTCTACCTAAACTTTTCTGCCTGCCTTTCATATTCTCCATAAATTGATTGATTTCATAACATCTTACGTACACTACGCACCTTACCCAGACAGACACCTACAAATCCACCCATAATGCCTATCTATGCCTCACTTTTAAAGGCTCATCATAACACGTTTCGAAAACCACTGTCATGGCACCATATTTGCATTAATCATGCTTTCATAAAATCTACCAAAAACCTTATCTCTTTCTCTTTATAGGCGAAAGTCTCAAAACTCCGCCTCTTCACACAGAACATCATTAATATTAAAATCCACAAATCATAAAGTCTCCCACAATGAATATGGAACAAAAAAAAAACTATATACAAGGTGCGCCATAAGTTCCCAACCATATATAGGTAGGAAATACATAAACCACCCCAAATGTATCTTTATATAGTAAACCAACACACAACAGCCACTCAAAAATCTTCATCATACTCAGAGTAACATTTTGACATTTTCTTTTCATATTTGTATTTGCCGCCGCTACTCGTTCCAGTTGTGTTATCTTATCGTCGTATGAGGGATGGAAAATGATATGAAATATGAACGTAGATGGGGGAATTAATTTTTCATCTATATACAGCAGCGGGACCCGCACACTATTAACACACACACACTCGCACGCAAAAGATACTCCTGGGAACAATAACTTGAGAGAGAAGTGCGGCAAATGTGAAGAAAAAAATTCGCTCCGCCTAACCTTGTCATAATTTTTCCAACGAATATGAAAACTGACTGTTAGCCGATGGACTTACTCACAAGCCAAAGATGCTTTTGATAGTATTTGAGATACTTTTTTCTTTTTTTTCTTTTTGCCACAACCGTAGTGGGGAGGAAAGGTGTAGAAGAACAAAAAAAAAAAAACTCAAACGAAAGGGAACTATATACATCGCAGAGGGAGAGAAGTATGTTTGCCTTGAATCAACTTCGAAACTGACTCTTATACTGGGCGAGTGAACTCACCACGCTCTCTTTCATCAGATGGTTCTCTTAAATGCTGTTCACATAGTATTTCGAAGATAGATTGAATTCTTTTTTTTGTTTTTCGAATAACAAAATTGACATGTAAATGATAAGATGCTTAAGCGTTGATGGGATAAGTTGGCGTATTAATTGAAGACAGCAGTATCTATTGCATGAAAATGTGTATCTGCGGGAGGAAAAGTTGAATTTTATCATCCGATGTACCTGTTACTGTCGGTGGGAGACTCTGTGCGCACTGCAACAATGCAGTTTATTGACATAAAATGACAAGAAACCTTGTCCCCACGTACAAGATACTTTTTGTTGGAATCCCCCACGTCTAAGGTGGTTGGATTGAATGGTATTTACTTTTCTTTTTTTCTGTTTTCTTGCAGAAAAGAAGGAAAACAACAACTGAAAGAAAATCCTTGGCCAGCACCACATCAGCTACGAGTATATGAGAAGAGCATGGAGACTTGCGCGCGCTTAAGTTAGTTGTGTGCAAAGTACGGTTGGAGAGAGAATGAGAATATTCGCCGCTTTGTGTCGTCGTCGTCGTCGTGTATCCTCGTCGAAACGCGAACGCGCGTCCTTTGATTGCTCGATCAGGCCGCTGTGTAACTGTGTTCAACGTGTTTGTTTTGTTCGGTTTATATAGATGGTGTATGTATAGATACAGTTTCATTCTCGATAGTCACTCAAAAAGAGTGCCTCGAGCACGAATGCGCTCTAGTAAGCTCTAGTGTGGTACATTATAGTAGACGTTCTCATCCTCCTCCGTCACTCCATCTGGATGGATTCGTTGTTGTTTTTTTCTTTTTGTTCTGTTTCACGTGTAAAATTTTTGCTATTCTCCGAAGGAATATCAGGGACCAGCATGAAAGTAACCCCCCTTTCACGAGAAATGTTGAACTATTCACAGACTTCAACCCCCCAGCTGCTAGTGGGGTAGAAGAAACGAAAAGAAACGGAAAAAAAGCAAAGTAAAATAGAATAACTTTTTGGGGGTAGAAATGATGATAGTATCTTTGGTCCGCTCTTGCTCTCTCTCTGTGTGACTCTGTTGGACTAGTGTGCGTGTGTGTGCAAATAGAATTCTATTCAAAGTACTCAATAAGCAATGACTATGGTGCGCTCTCTCTCCTAGTATCACTGGTTAAGTGTATCTTTTGCAGTTTCAGGATATTTTGGTATTTTCGCAAAGAGGGAATTTTAGTATTTTTTTATATCCAAATAAGGATGACTAGGTGGTGACTTTTTTAACTACTTGTCCGTTGCTAATGCTGATTCTATTGTAAATTCTGTTTTCGGTTTACCATACGAGACTTTTTATTGTTACAATTTCGTTCTTTCTTTTGTTACGAAAACAATTCAATTGGTTTTATTAAATAAATTTGTTTTCTTTATTTTTTTGTTTTCGTTCTTTATGAACTACAAAGTGTCACAATGTGCGGTGCAATGTATCTCGGTTTATAGTGAGGATTAGTTACACGTGTAATTATCGGGACCGATGTATCTACCTATGAATATGTAAATTTCGATTGTGACACATGCGGAATTAAGTAATCTAGTCTTTGATTTGAAAATAAATTGAATTTTCGAAATCACCAAAGTGCCGACGGTATATCGTATGGACTTTTATAATTCGAATGTGATTTTGTCATCCATCTGGTGATTGTGTGAATTATACAATCTGAAGTCCGAAAAGTTAAATGTTATAAATTTTAATGGATAGTAGCTGAGATTGCTTAGAGGTTTGTACTAATTGATACCTATTCATGTGACTTAACTATATTTTAAAATTTTATTGTTTACGATGTTCAGGAGGAGTTGTTCCTTTAAGTGTAAATATTTCATGATACCATTAATAAAATATCTGTCTTAAGTTTTAAGTAGATATTGACACCTTTTCATGAATAGATACATACGAATCTGAAAAATAAAGAGTGCGGAATCTTATTAGTACCTACAACCAAACATATTCTTGCTTGGTACGGATGTTCATATCATAAATTTGTGTTTATTCTCTTCTCTGTAAAAAAAAAAGGAATGTATAGATACCTATACCTCTAACAAATTCCCTATTAAAATGTCATTACCAACTGCATAATGAATCTACTCATTTCAGTTTATATTTGTTTACTTAGAACGAATGGTTTTGCGTTGTAAGATACTTATTTAATATCTTACAAGCCAGTGTTAAGTATTTAAATTGAAAGTAGTTAATGGCTATTCGATTGTAGAGAGAAAATAATGGGAAAATAACAACTCGTCTATAGGTAACAATAAGTAACAAATAATACTGAATACCTACCTATTGGAAGAAAAATTCTTTAAACGGCTTTTTCATGATCTTGTGACCGTAAACGAAAAATATAGTGAAGAGTTGTATAATGGACATATCTTGCTACATTTAGAAAGTATTTCCCAACCCATTTTGCTTTAAGGAAACCTACAACCTACCATGTATGTATGTAATTGCTAACAGAAAGTGAACCTTGTTAGGAGTTCACGATTTAGTAGCTAGAAAGTGCGAGGAACAACATAATTGGTCTTCCAAATATATGACCTTTTCAGACAAAAATTGCACCAAAATTTCTTGGTGTTTCACGCTGGTTTTACCTAGCCCCGTCATAGTCTTGAAATGACTAAAAAGGCACTTAAAATTTGATATCTTTTCCACCATCTTGGTGGATTCTCTATTAAAAAAAACTTATTCAGTGTCAAATGAGTGTCAATATTTTGAGCTTCACTGTGTGTATCCCTAGACTCATTAAGCAGTAATAGAGGCCTACAAACAAACCCTTGTGGAATACCTTTGGCAGTTGAAGGAAGATCGATTATTTTCTGACATGAACTTATCAATAGGTTGCTCTTTTTGTACCTACTACATATGTAGGTATGAGGAAAGATTCAAATTGGCTGACTTTTAAACAAAATAAGTGGAAAAGTATTTAGCTTATGATTTGTACAAGCCAAACAGACAATTGGTACACGATATACCTTCTTTTCACTTTACAAGCTGAATGTGCTTAGTGTTCAAAGATTAGAGGTGCAACAAGACTTCGAGTCCAGCAGCTTTTGATTCTAGACAATGGCAGTGGTGATTTGTGTTATGAACTGTGAAGGTTCGAACCCTGGCGGGGAACTGGAAACAAAGCCACCGGGACCATGTGAGAGACATAGAAAAATTCTCAAACAATAAAAATATCCTTGGACCTAAAATCTACCAAATCCGAATCTGATTGCTTCTGAAAGAGCAGAATATATTTAGAAGATTTCAAATAGTTTCTGATGAACAAAAACTCATGAAAAATGACTCTTTGCATGATTGACATGTTTTCGATTGATTTTAAGCTTGCTAAGCCCTATGATACGTAGTTTATTTCCCAAAAGTTTATTGCACTAAGGACCTAAGCTTACAAATTTTTTTGATTTTACAAACGTACATAGTTTAGGAAAAGATTTTCCCGTCAGGCAATGTAAAAGACATTTTTGAACTGTCAGTAAGCTGAGATTCAAAAAGAAACAAGTTTTGAAGGGCAAAATATTTTTTTTTTATATGTATGTCATATGTATGTACATATGTCTCATACAACAGTCATATTGTGTAAACATTTTATATTAATTTTTTGTATACTATCTGCGTTAGAAGAGAATATGCGATTGTATCTCTCTCCAAGGTGGTACTACTCAATAAAAAGCTGTGTTTCGATAGTCTTCAAGTAAAAGAGCGATATGTACTAAAAAATCGCTAAAATTCACGTCCTGTGCCATGTTAATAGCTATTTAGGTGGCGTGTCATTGTAAAATCATGCAGAGAAAGGCCATTTACCAGAGTATTGCCCACTGAAACCATAACGAATTTCTAAATAATTTATAGTTTCTGGATCTAGTTAGTATCTACATCTCGATGTAGATTGGAAACTGTGATTTATTTATTTCCCACCTGAGAAATAAGGAACCTCCCTTATAAGAATTAGAATTGATGCATTATGCACTAATTTCAACAAGTAGCTCTGTAGGTACATACATATATATGTACATCCCTTTAATTTTGAATATGTAGATACTGTTAACAAAATTACCTACCTAAGTCGTCAGGAAGCGTTGCTAAAAGTTACTCAGATATCCAGATATCAGAACCGATTCAATATGGAAGCACATTCTGTTCACGATTCATCAATATTTCAAACATCATACGCAGCTACAAGCTAAAAACACGAATGAAAAATATAGGTATTTGAATCGTTCACTATGATTGATTCATCCAGGATCTCTATAATCCTTAAACATGCCCTCCTTTAAGGTAAAACTTATTTGCTTTAAGTGTGAGTGCTGATTTGTCAGTTATATTTCATGAGTCTTAACCACTTTTCCGATTCTCCATCCTTAGGCGCGGTCTTCCTATACTGCCCCGTCACTCTGGATTCGAAGATTCTCCAAGCCGGAGCGTTGTTGTCTATCCGCTCAACATGCACCAGCCATCTAAGTCGTTGTATTTGAACTCTTCTGACTAGGTCGATGTCACTGTACAACTTGTGCAGCTCGTGGTTGTATCTTCTTATCCACTATCCATCTATGAATACAGGACCAAAAATTACGAGAAGTATTTGTCTCTCATAACAACCGAGAGGAACGTCATCTATTCTTCATAAAGTCCATGACTCTGTGCCATAGAGTAGGACTTGGATTATCAGGGTTTTATACAAGCTTACTTCGGTTATTCGAGAGAGGGCTTTGCTCCACAATTGTCTTCTTAACCCAAACGTTAATCTCCGTTTGAACTCAACATATAGGTAGACAAAGTCCTTAACTACGTCAAAGTTATATCTGTCGAGGGTGCATCCTTTTTGGTTGACAGCATATGCATACTACCTTTAAGTACAAGCAACAATTTATTTACCAAAAGAAGGTCAAACCTTTCACCATAATCTTTTCAATTCAAATCAAATGCCTGCCCAATTAATTCAAATAATATTTCAAACAATTAAGATGATATCCTTGAATATTTTCTATCGAAAGAAAAGAGTTGTCCTTAGAAGGTAAGTAGTTCCGGCAGCAACCTACATCAAATGACGTTGCTGTCCATTTAACACACACATTTTAATGAGGGTTTCTTTCCTTAGCCTGAAAACTACAAGTATGTAACAGGAACTGCAATATCTTTTAGGACTGCTTAACAGTGTACATATCGTCCTACCATTATGAATACCGCTTGCTCAGTTGGCAAACAGCCCTAACATACACACCTATGTACGTACTGCCACTATTCTCACAATTTTCAATAAATTCACAGCACATATGTACATATTTCGTTCTATACCTGTTCCCCACAAATCCTCCTTTGGTCCACAATCCGATTAACTTTCCACTTCTGTTCATCTGTCCCGACACAAGAGCCCCACCGATCATTCAAAACATCGCTAATCAGAGGTGATCAAATCGATAATGAGTTTGTGTCCAAAAATTCCACCAAACTTTTCGTCTAAAAATACACGTCTCCTCCTGTCATTTTATACATAATTTAAACAAACTTAATGCTGTTGACAACCTACACATGTATGGCATCTACTTTGATTAGATACACTTTTTGTTTTTTTAAGGGCCAGCTCACATCAGCAACGCGTTATAAAAATAACAATTAAATAATGAAGAACAGGAAACTTTGAACTAAACGATACTAATTTGTATCTAAATTGAGAACATTCTCATGTGCACGTCTAAACATAGCGACTTATTTTTGTTGGAACTTTATTTATAAAAAAAAAAAAAAAAAACAATTTTTGGAGCATGCTTGTCCTAGCATGGTTGTCACACTGTTGGAAGAGTGTTTAAATAATCACATCTGATAGTGTTTGGCACATGCTTTCAGAACTCAATTCGTATATTCCAAGATGACACCTGTCATCGTAATTGTACCCGGGAGAGAGAGACAGATAATTTTGACTAAGAAATGTCAAACACGACAATACATCAAAATGAGAAAAGTCACTTGTGTAACTTGTACGATCGGTTCGGAATGGAGTATTTCCTGTTGCTGGGGATATTAGGTATAGGTAGGTAGAAATGGTCCAAGATAATTATTGTCAAAGTTATGCCCAAGGAGGGTAAGCAGATACACTGAATGCGTGTTGGAGTAAAAAAGTGAGAGTGTGAATTTGATGGTTCTCACTTTGAGGTAATTGGCAACAGGTTGGTTTGGTTAACTTGTGAAACATGGGGTTGTTTGGTCATATTGTGGTACAAATTTGGGTCACAGGATGATGCATGAAATGGGTTTGTTGGATTCCACTGCTGTTGCTTTTTCACGGCAGTTCTCCATTAAGTCGTTATAGAACCAAGCATATCCTTCCTCAGGCTAACGATGTACATATGTATGTATATTTACGTAGTTACTGTCTAAAATGGTGCTCATGTGCGGCATGATCCTGATTCTCGCTGGAAGAATTGGTACACTCTGCGAACTGCGACGTTGATGTCCATGGACATCTTTTAGGCATTGCAGCTTCAGTACTGTCTGTCTGAATGCAATTTTCAAGTACGCTGCTGGTTTAAAGCATATTTTGACTAAGTTTCTGAGGGCTGCATTCCATGTAGAGTTGCTAACATAGGTAGACCAAAGAATCCTAATTTTAATGTCGAAAAAAGGGCGAGTTTCACCTTCTCCTTTAAAACCCCTTACCTACATTATAAACAAGCCTGTCATATCTCACTTTAGACAGAAATATCCTCCGGAGTACATAAGTGGTATGGTAGCTACGTCGACTGTTGAATCCCACATCACCCAGTCGTAGAATCTAAGAACAAAAATCGCCTCCTTTTTTTAATAATAAAAACCGTGCTTTCTTTTCCTTTCTAAGACCCTGTCACACAGGACTGGCGGATCCGATTTTTTGACGTTTATAGATGAGGAGAGAAAGATAGAGGTGACATGATTTTCTGAAATTTTCTGCAGTTCCTTGACGCTTGCAAATATCCATCGCTGATATCGATAAAAACTGAGAAAAGTTTAAAAAAAAACTGAAAACTTAACCAATTTTTTGGTTTGTAAAAAGCATTAGTTTTGTTGAAAGGCTAACCATTTTCAACAGACAACTAATAGGTCAAAAAGTCTGCGGGAGGGTTCGATAGGACTGTCAATTTGAACACCAAAACACCAAAAAAGTCTGTCAGTCCTGTGGAATAGGGTCTAAGAATCTTCTCTTTCCTTAGTTAGAGGATTAAGCAGGAATGGTTTGATTACCCTCTGATTTATGCATTTATTCATGAGAGCATTCAATTTAATTTTGTACAGTTTAGCTCTTTACAATTAAATTAAGTCATCCAATCAATAAATCACATAAAAAAGGAGCTTTAAGCTTCAGGTTTACTCTTATTCATTCTAACCTTTCCTCATATACCTAGGACGTCACAACCAAAAAACCTATTTTGTTGATCATCACGAATAAAACAAGAAATATTCGAATTTGCAAAATGCTAATGCATTCCAAAGCCGTACGAATTCCCACGGTTCTGAGCGAATTTCGCCCCCGAATTATTTAAATTTATTCGAATTTTTCATTTCCTTTGAACGGTATATGCTGTACAATTCCTATTTAACAATAAATTATTAAAAAAAACATAACAAAATAAATCCCAATCAGACACACATGCCTTCTGAGTAGGTATCTGTCACACCTGTTTATTTAGATACTTATGTATCTAACAGTGGTAATTTGATCTACAAAATATGTTAATGTTATTTATTATTCCATTATTATTTACAATTCACATTATTTGCATTTATGTAAGGTTACAGGACAATAAAATAAATATATGTATTCTAATAACAATTAGCTTTACACGAGAAAGAGCACATTTTGAAGGACTAGGATGGTGTTATTAAGTGTCTGACGTAGGACAAGTTTTTTACTTTCAAATGGTGACTAAAATATTGAATTTCCTCGACAGCCATATGCAAATTCGTTTAGTGAGCGATTACCTACTTAGAATCGGATGGCGCTTAGACTTTTTGATTTTTATCTTAAGCCACTATACTGTGTCTTAACACAAGTTTGTGGAAACCAGTCTTCTGAGGAGATTTGCATTTATTTGGTGTCTTTTGAGATCAGAGTTGTCCAATTGATCAATGTCTCGTTGGTTCATTAAAAGGTTTAAGTTATTTGTGGCTTATGGTACTTACCTTTGCATTTGGCAAGGATTCATCTTGTTTGTCTAAAGGATTCGGTTTTGTTTTGAGTCACATAATAGATTCATCAAATTTGAATGAATACCATGTAGTAGCAAAGCTCTGGCTAGCACTTAGGATCGTATACCTTCCCCAAAACTCAAGAAGCTGACTGGAAGGATCTATTTATAAGGAGTAAAGTTTCTATATAAGATCTGCTGTTACCATAGTCTGCTGTCCATCTGGAAGGAGTATAGTTTCTAGTCAACATCTGCTGTTACCATTCCATACCCACAACAATACAATATAAGTTGTCTGCTTAGAAATGCTGGATTGGAGGGTCTGTCTATGGACCCACCAATGAGTACTCACGAACTATTGCTGCGAACAGAGCTACACCATAGCAATCGCCTTAGCCAGACCCTGTTTAGGTTAACTGTCGGAAAATATTCAATAATCATAGAAAGGAAGGAAAAGGTGCAAATTGTCACTGTAAGCTGTAGATAGATGCGATCAAATCAAACTTGATATGAAATACACTAATCTCGACACAGCAATAATGCTAGATGGTCGAACAGTTATCCAGGCTAGGTGCTATGACGAGGGATTTATCACTTCACTGTAACTTTACTTGATCTAGGTAGTTAGTTAACGAGCTCTCGGCCATTACGTGTCTCTGCCTAAGACACGGCAGTCTTCCACTCTCTTTGACCTCGGCTATGCTGCTTCGAGTTGTTGAGACCAAGCGCTATTGCATCAACGATACTTTGATCCTTAAATTGGAGGTTCAGTCTTACTTTTCCTCTCCAACCAGAGGCTAGTGTAGTTTTGTAGTTAGACTACATCCAAATTTTAGACTACAGCGTGTTTTCCAGCATCACAAGGCACTGGAGCTGGATCAGTTTTGCCGGAATCCCAAGCTCAAGTCGACGAATACTGTTATATGCGAGATGGTGAGACTCGATTTGAAATTTATTGGTCTTTCCAGGATTTGCGTTATTGTGAAAATTGGTCGATTTGGGCCGGATGCCAGTCTGGTGCGCGCCGACTAATACGTTGCAGGAAGGTTTCAGACGTTTGCACAATTCGGTGGATGGGATCTTATATGCGACATTTAGCAGGGATATGCCTCGATAGTTCTTAAAAAAAAAATCGTTGGCACTACAGGTTGATGGGACCCAGGGCCTAGCTTCTCACAACCATTAGTGTTGTGCGTGCTATATATTCTTTACACGAATGGAAGGGGCCTACTGTTTAATGCCGTGTCCGAAGGGCAATTTGTTATTTGAAAAGCTTTCTCAGGACAATTGTACTCTCGAATGTTTGTCAGACGCTCGCGAAAGGTGGGCCGTGAAAAACTTTTAGGTGATCCTCGAACCCCTTGCTCCATAGTCCAACGCACTAACCACTGAGCTGATAGTCCAGTCATCTTAACCTAGGTAACTACCAAATATCTAGTAATGATGTGAACACCATGATTTTTTCTGCTGAAAAATCTCAAGTATTAAAGGACGAGGAGGACTCAAACCTCAAACCTCAGCACTGTAGCACTAGGTTACGAGTACCAGTTCAGAGGATCGCACCACGATTGAGCACACAATTCTATTAGCCATCTACATACAGTCTAGGTGGGGCATTAGACAACATACGTTCTTTGTGGATCTGACTGAGCCCCTTGCTAAAGCTAAATGCGTAAAATTTCGACAGGATGCGACTGCCGAAAGAGTTTGTAAGACCAGCTGACAGCTAAGGATAAATGCTCGTTGTCTGGCAGCCGTGGGGTCAAATGATTTAACACACCGAATGGTTCCTCTATATGTAGATATCTCAGAACTGCACAGTTTTTCACAGTCTTCACCTGTCATTATCAGAAAATAGTTTTCACTTCAAAGCCCATTTCAATATTTTCAAAGAGGTCTTAAAAATCTCAAACGAAAATGTCCTCTCATCAGGAATCGTAAAAAATGTTTTTGAAGACATTTTTCCTTCCAGATTTTACTCGTTTTACATAGCTATTGACATGATTCAGAAAAATATCGACCTGCTAGACCTTTTAAAACTGGATCCTGCTACTAACTGCTTTTGTCTGTACCCTGTAACATAACTTGTGCGTCAAGCTTGATACATCTACCCTTCGTAGTATGCTCTACAAACGCAGTGCATTATTCAAGAAAAACAGCACGCATACATGTGCATATGCACATAAGTCTGTTTTTGTATAAAATTGTTTTCGTTTTAATAAATTACAAAACAAAACTCTGAATGAACAATGGTTCCCCATCGCCCACCAACTCGCCAACATACAACATTGTTATACGCTGTTTTTCTTCCCCCATGCTCCTTCTGATTTCAGATTAAGGTCCATTATTTATGCCTCGTCGTCTGATGATTTTAATTGCTCCATATATGTATGTTTGCATGTATGTATGGGTAGCAGAAAGTCTGCTTCCCTTTACAGAAAATTTATGCAAATCTCTCATAAAATGTCTGTTTCTCTGGAGCACACTCCACAAAACATGTTCGTGAGTTGCACATACTGCTCGTAAATTTAATGGTCAAGAATTAAAAGTTTCAAATTCGATGGGAAAATTTCCATCTCTCGGACAAGGATTCTCTGGGAGGACGAACACAAAATATCATAAGTTCCTTTGAGGAATTCTATTCGATAAGTTTGTGGACAGTGTCACATCGTTAAGTCTTTTTAAAAAATCCGTCAACTGGACAGTCCTCCAATCTGAGGCTATTAAAATCTTTATACCTTTTGCTCATTAAATCGCAAATATTTTGATCATGTATCTATGGATATAGTACATATGTATATGTTTTTGTTTAAGTTAATAGCATTTTAAAAATGATTTTATTGGCACTCATCGATGATGACATTCCATAGCGATGACATAGTGGCTGGGGTAGTTAATGACATTGTGACTTTCAAACTAGGTATGAGTTTGGAATTCTTTTGATGTTCATAGGTACCAAGTGAACCATTTCAGCCATAGTCTGTCTTGGCACCCGGAAGTAGGAGTGGCAGTTGGTTTTGTATAGTTTTGCCGCGCCGCCGCCGACGAAGAATATTGATTCATAAATTTATTTTCAAATTTACGAATTCAAACAGCAACCTCTTTGATAAGAATCAGACGAGTTTCCTTTTGCGGCTTGGACACTTGTATGAGGTCACGAATCCGAGAAGACAAATGGCGTAATTCAGGTGCACATGCAGACGAGGACTGGCTCTTTTATTTCGGTTTTGGGTGCCGGATTTTGCGTTGAATTTGTGAATTGGGCTTCGATGTGGTAGCTGTGGATGTGGCTACCGTTTCGGTCAATCGCTTGACCTGACATTAGGTGGTGTGGGTAAAGTGTTTTTTTTTTTCAAAGCGACTGAAGGATTTTCAGGATTTGTTTATAGTTTTGACTGTGGAATGGTATCTGATTTTATTTTTTTTTTGTTGGGTAGGTAAGCGAAAGGTTTTTGAATCCTTTCTTATCATCTTGGGTATCGGAATAATAGTGAGGTTTAGGTGCTGCTCATTAATGCAAATGTAATTTCCTGTCATTTTGGTTATGTTATGTATGAGGACAGACTTATAGTAACCATCAGAATATGCTAACTAGATTATACAAAAAGTAGAGTAAGAACGAAATTTGAAAGAAAAAGTAGGTACTTTGCTGCATATCTACACTAGAATTATGAATTCAACTGAGTCGGAGAAACATTCATATACTCTTACATGGGCAAATGGAGATGAACATCATTCTACACAGAACGCAAGCCAGGTTTCCAGTTTAAAGGAACTAAAGATACTATGGGAACAAGGCTCAACCGTTTGAGCAGAAAGTCAAGCAATTGACAGCGACTTTTAAGGCATAAATGTGTGCTCTTCGATATAGGGATTAGAACCTGGTCAATGATTCACAATATATGCACCTGCAGTATACTCAATTGAATGTGTGCAACATCTAGTGATATCTAAAACAAAAAAAGAACGTACTTCTCTCGAAATAAACAAAAAAAAAAACACAGACCCACTTCTCTTTCATCGTCTATTGCAACTTGTACAGAATAATTGGCCTCTTTAGGAAACCAAATAGCATACTTTAGGCAATCCTATTCAGTTAGCGACTAACAAACAAATATTTGGGCGATATACAGCAGACCAAATGTGACTGTCAAATCTCAAAAAAGTCAATGTCATTAAGTAATCACTAGATCTAGTTATCGATCATTTATTGATCAGTTTAGCTCACGGGTTGGGTTAGGTTGGATGGTTCTCCTCACACAGCAGGGACGCACTTGCCCCAAAGGAAAGTCTATTGTGGTTCTAATATGGAAAAACCCGATTATCAGCACCAGACACCTACGTAAAGACTCTCTACTTGGGATAAAAAGGTCAACTTCTACAGAAATCGTTGAAGGTAGCATCGAGATCCCTGGCATACCAGCCTACCATATAGTGCCCCATGTGGGAACCAACTATTTTTCTTAGGGTTGTCCTATAGTCAGAGATAAGTCTACTAGCTTGCCTGAAATTCAGTTCTGGCCAAATTTGTTTGGAGGAGATCCACGTGTTGATATTGTTTCACCTACTGTTTGCCATTCGAATGCAGTAGGTATCTAGGTAGTTGAAATTTTATAGATTTTATAAGGTGGGATATCAGGGACATCAGGGAGATTCTGAGCACCTTCCCTAGCTAGCTCGTCCGCTTTGCAATTGGAATATATACCTTTGACCTGGACCCCAGCATAGGGATACGTCACACCTGACAGCGATCGGCATTGCTCCACCAAATTGGATTGAATTATTGACGATTTCAAGGCTGTTTGACTGTCTATATAGAAAACAATGGGGCTGCACTCTATCGAGTTAATAGAAAGCCAGGTTCCGGCCTCACAGACTGCTGTGACTGCTGCTGGGAGTCGTATGGTGATATACAAATCTAGTGCCCTGGAGTAAACCCCCACACTTCTTTTCTGTGTGTGATTTCTGTCGCAGATTCGTGTAAAATTTCACCCGATTTCTAAGGACTTCTGATATGAACCCTGCTTCTATACATGACGTTCAAGTTCAGATAGGAGACTATATAGTACGAAGTGCTAGAAATAGTGTCACGGCCGTTTAGGACGCCTGCGTGGCCAATATTATCACGAGCCAGTTGCAAGGATACCAAAGTCGACCAAAGATATCAACGGGAAGGTGGTGGAGCGCGGGTGCAGCTGCCAATAGGTTTCACTAATCTTCCACTTCTTCGATAAAGTACGAAACCACACAAATGTATGTAGATACATCGATCTCTAAAATTCTGTCTCATAATCTTTATCCTGGTGAGTCTAAGACTGGTCTGCTGGCTTGCGTTAACCTTTTGTAAGTAAGAACCCGGTCATAATTTTCCAAACTAGAATTCGTCAGCTAAATTCATGTTCTATTTATGCTTATCATGTCTAACTAAATGACATATGTATAACCAATTTAAAGAGATGCAAAAGTTGTCTTATTCAGAGGCACCAAGTTCATCAATCTAATTTATTTTTTCCACGCGAGCGTAAGACATTGAAATTTATTACTTGCCTAACAGTGTTTGTCGCCACAGGTCAACAGGCTTCCACTATAATACATATACACTCAAGTGAGATCCTATAAATTTAATCTTAAAATTTACGGAAACTTTTATAAAGATGTTTCATTAAAATACTTCGACTAATGATAACGATCTAGATTGTTCATTTAAATAAAAGTAAAAAAAAAAAAAACAATTATCGGCCTAACTTTTAACCCAAAACAATAAATTACCTATTAACTTGGCTCGATATACACATCCACAAGCATCTACTATACCATTAATCGCAACAGGTTTCTATCTTTTTAAGTGTCGCACGTGGGTGGATAAAATATTAAAATTGCCTACAAAGTAGTTTTGTGTTTTTTTGTTTTTCTCACTTTTTCTGTTTATCGTTAATTGCATTACATTTTGAAATATGACTCTGAGATATGAACACAACTTATCTGATGGGAAATTTAAATAATTACTCATTAAATAATCACTATAAGCATTTTGCTTAATTTGTTCAAGGTAACCTTGAGAATATTTAAATAGCCATTCATTTAAGTTATTAATAAAAACCGATTTATGAAAGCAGTAATAAAAAATAATAATAATTAAAAAAAAAAAAAAAACAAATCTAGTCTGTATGTATGCCCATCGACTATTTCGATGGCTTTGAACATTTGTCTTGCCCATGGATTTGGATATCTTTGCTCTATTGTATCTGAATCTATAAATAATTATCCATATGTATATGTTTGTTTCTATTCATAAGTGAGATTTTATCTATGCTTTCATCTTCTGTATGAATTTATGAAAAACAAATCGTAAGGAATGCTTTGTGTTGTGAATACCATTTAATAAAGGCAGATGGATTAAAGACTTAAACGTTCCTTTGTCATGGGATATAAGTATATGTATTTATAAGTAGCTGTTTAGAGAAATATTTTTATAATTTCATAAATTTTAATTTTTATTGTTGAATTCCATAGATTTTAATATAAGGCCAGTGGAATGTTGTCTTTAATTGACGCATAACCTTGGCTGGTTTTTACGCATGATATTGGAATTACAATGAGCTAAACAAGCGGACAACTTTTTTGTAAAAAAGACAGTTGCTACAACTGAAGGACACAATAGGTATATTTGCCAAAATAACAAATTTTCATGAAAATCGAAGAAAAATCACGGAGTCCTGTTCGAGTACGCAAAAGTTTTGTGGTTGTTCGTAAAAGAGAGCGCTGACGAGAGAGTAACAAAAAGCCCCCATTCTACGAATTTTAGTGCAAGGAATTTCTTTGCACTGAATTATGACATCTGTCAAATTCAGTGTGTTTGTATACATTTCCATTTGACATTTAAAAGATGGGCGCATTTCGTAGCTCTCGCGTTCGTTTACTTTTGCGTGATATTAGCTCTCTGTGATAGAATTTTATCCACACTCCTTAAAATTTCACTATCTACGAATTTGGATGCAGAAGCACGCGAACAGACCTACTATACTTATACAAATCGATGTTAGACGGTGTCGATCGACGCATTGCGGACCACAACAAATCTTAGAATTATTTCTCGTAACAAATTCAAAAAGCTATTTTTATATTCACAGATCCCTACGGGATTCAGGGACTAGGATCTTAAAAATGACCGCTGGATGCTTTTGAAAAAAAAACTCCAACAAGAGAATCTATGGAACCGTGGGGATAAGAAATTTGAGGATAAATATTTCATTTTAAGGCTGTTAGTGGCTCATTGACTTACGACAACAATTTTTCTTTGTTTTTGATGCTCATTAGGTTACTTTTTCTTTCTGAATTTGATTTATCTTCACGAACTACAAGCGCCCTTTTTAAGTTTATCATTTTCTGGACAGAGAGCTCTATCACAGTTAGCTTCAAGGATTTTATTGATATTATTTCGTTCAAGCTCCTCCAAGTAGAAACAAGTTTTCTACATTGCACCCAGGAGTGGTGCCTGCAAAGTCCTATTGCACACTCTGATCATAATGATTTCCAAAATGATTTTATTGTTGTGTTTTGCTTTTTGATCACTCCGGCTGTTACGTACTCTAGAATGTTAGTTATACATTCTCGAGAGGTAGTTCCATGAAAAAACTATCCCCAATGGGTCCGGAATCATAGTTATTCTATTACATTTCTCAGATTTTTGAGGATCGTTTTTTTAGAAACCTAATGCTTTCAATTGCATTCCGTGGTCTCGAAAATGGATTGGTTTTGTCAACACAATACAGGGTCATCCAACAAAAGGTGTGATTCAAAATCGTCAGAACACAATCGAAAGTACTTGGCTTTAATTCTTGTGCCATGGACCTTAGTAGCATGCAAAAGCCAAGATCTTTAAGCAAAATTTGAAAATTTGATTCAAAGTTGTACAGGATAGGCCTAATTCCCGTGGTCGGTTTTCCGTCACACTTGCAGCTACGGCGGCAATATTTAAGACTGCCTTTGATTGAGGAACATAAGTTGGAGTCTTTACATCACTAATCTCTGCAAATTTATCGATTAAGTTCACCATAGCTTGATGATGATCAAAGGTAGTATAAACTTTACGAAAATTTCGGCGATTTTTCCTCCGTTTTTGTAGTGTACACAAGCGACAAACAATTTGATCTATCAGACAGCCTTGACAGTTAAGTTCCTTCGATCTCATCAATAACAAAAAAAAAGAAAAATCAAAACTTTGACATATAAACGATGTGTGTCAACGCTTGATCAGAGATCTTGTCACAGAAGTTCGTATCGAGTGGTTCAATTAAATGTGGATCGTAGATTAACATATTGAGTTGAGAAAACGCGTCCCACAGGCTACAATTTTATTTGTAAACTATTCATGTGAAGCCACATTGATCCCAAGTACATTGATCAAGGTGCTGCAACATTGGTTTAGTCCACATTGCTAATGACATTGCTGTAGAGGTTCGAGAATTTAACATGTAATAAGGTCCATGAGACCGAGGACATAAATTTACCAATCAACTTGCAGATGATCGCTATTATGGATCAACATTTTGAGTTTGAGTTTGAAAGATGTCAAGTATGAAACCCAATGCTTCTGTTTAGCCAATGATAAGTGAAGCCGCCTTTAGTATTGATTGGGTGATTGAATTCCATTGAAGATGACACCTACTCATCATCATTAAACGGCGTCAAACCAAATAGTTGTCATTGCTCTTGATAGTGCTCTTCAGAATCCAAATCTTTCGATTTGTCATATTCCTGGGCAAAGTTTTCATCTTCTGTATACCATCCAGTTGTTTGAACTGGATTTATCTACACTTATTAGACAGTTTAAGTGGAAATAACTCTGTATAGGGTCAGAGTATCTATGCACATTACAAGATCATCTGTGGATACATGATGATCTAACTCTGTTTTATTACGAAATTATGAATCAAAATTATGACATTTGTTACCGTCTTGACACATTGACCATTCATAGTCGTTCTCCAAGTTCAAGCATCCGACAGAAAACCAGAAATTTTGCTTAACCCATATAAGGAAATAATTTATTTATGCATTAAAAAAAAATATATCTGATTTATTCCCTCCACGCTAATAACTCACTGGTTCTTCTCCAGAAATCCAAATTCCTTTCTACTTACTCTTGCACGCTTTATATCAGGTTTTTTCCATTTTTCCATTTTTTTTTTTTAAATAAGTGGCTGCGCTTTAAGCTATAACCAATAAAAGTGGTCTTTATAATATTTCGTTTACTCAGTAAAATAATACTTATACAGCAGCTAAGCATTCGTCGGGCAATAAATCCCTGACATTATCCGTTCGTGTCGCTCTCCACGTCGTGCGTCGCTCGGTCGCTGGGTAGGTTGTCGTATCGTTGTTCCTCCTTGGCTGGCTTCCTTTGAGCTGCTCCTTTCTGTCGGGTGCATAATTAATGCTAAAAATAATGCACGCAAATGCGACGAACGACGACAACGATGCAAATCGGTATGATAACGAAACGACCCGAAAATGTTCATATTAATTAATGTTTGCCCGCGCAGATAAGTTGCACCAGGATGCAGTGCTGCAGAGGTTTGCAACAAGAAACTGGAAATGTTATTGAAGAGGTCTGTCTATTAGAAAAGAAAGCATAAATACAAAAGAGGATTCCAAGAAATATCTTGTTCGACAAACATTTCCGGCTGCCTCCGAACATTGTGGCTGGTCTTCATCCGAACTCCATTCAGTGATTACTCTCTGATTGATGGTGCGCAAAAATTCTCTTCATTATGTACATCAGCAACACACGCGCACCGTAAAAAAATATATATTAGAACCCATCTACGTCTTTCTCCATCTCGATGGCTTTTGATCGATGAAATTCGAAATCTCGAATCAAATTGACTTCCCCTGCAATCGATCTACGAAAAGGCCTATCGATAGATACAAGTACATACCCACACACGCGATCGATACAAGACTCCAAAAGAAAATCCATAACTTACGGGTGTATACATAAATAAGAGCGGGCCCTCTCAAGAATCCACTCAGCACTTGGTAAATTCAATATTCCATATTGAATCCGAGAGAAAAAAAAATGTATCTAAAACCACTGGGGGGTACTCTCGAATGCGTTAGAAGTTTAACTTTTGATAATGGTCCGTGCTTCCGTAAGGCAGAGGTGAGCGGGTTAACAAACACACCGTCGTATTTCAAAGGCAATCTGGCTTCCTAATTAGTCTTCCTGCACATCACGTGAGTACGTGTATCTACGTACCACGTCTGCGTGCATAAATTCAGACAATTGGCGGGAAAATACTCATAAAGCAATCCTTTTGGTTTTTTTTCTTCCCTGGGCCCCAGTAACCCTATTATCAGTCTTTTGGTTAAGTTTATGATCGGTGCTTAGTTGTTGTTGGAAAAACATTGTTTTTTTTTTGGTTTTTTTCAATATTTTTTCGGGGGGTGATCAATTTTCGATCGGGCGCGCTGTTGAATTTCAATTGGATTGCGGTGTTAGTAGTTTATTTGTGTAAATAAATAAATTTTCAAAGTTTGTTGCTGGTGTTGTTGTTGTTGGATGTTCCTTTGATTTTTCATCAATTGATTAACAATATATAACTCATTGGCGTGGCGTTAGAAAGGGTGGCCGGTCGAGTTTAATTGATCGCTCATTTGTCGTCGAAGGAAGAAATTAGAGAAATTTGTGGATATTAAATTATAGTCGGTGTACTCGTACTAATGACCGAGTTTTGGGTAAAGCAAATGGAATTGTGTACGTCGTAATTTATTTCGGGCATGCGTATGTGTATGTAGAGACGCATAACTTAAAACAACATAAAAATTCAACTTTACTGTACCAGGGATGCATTCGACAAATGTTGTCTAGAAAGCCTACTATACAAAAAAGCCGTAATGAAAAAATCAAATTTCATATTTTTGGAAAAAAATGATGTCTTTTAAACTACTCTTGAAGTCGCAGTTACTGGGGTACTCCTGATATCCTGGAACTGAATCGTCATTCTAATTCGTACACTGACGGTTCTTAAATGTCAAATGCGTTAGAAGTCAGAGTTTTCGGTCCCAGGTACAAAATGTCTGATTTGTAAGGACACTTTACCTTTCAACCAGAGGTTTTCGCTGTCGAGGTCTGTGCTAGAGAGTGTATTACAAGAAATCTCCGACGAACACATATATATATTATTTTGGACAGCTAGGCAGCTCTAAAAGCTCTCATGTACTTTGACTTTGACTCTAAGGTAGTCTGCAACTGTCCTCAAACTTCCTTACAACTAGCAGTTGCCAGCTATTTAGCGTTCGAGAAGAAATGAGGTGTCGAGGACGGAAAAAGTCTCCAGAAATGCAAGATTACAACATACCTTCTCTCCCTAAGCGTTTTCGGTCAAATGGACTAGACTTTGGTGCACTCAGTGGCCAGCTACTTAGCGTTCGAGAAGAAATGAAGTGTACCTGGGTCGATAGTGGAAAAGGTCTTCTGAAATGCAATATCGGCCCATATCTCCTCTCCCTCAGCGTTTCGGGTCAAATGGACTGCACTTAACACAAAACTTAACCAAAAAACGTTTAGAGGAAGACTTAGACTTTGGTGTACTCAGTTGGCTGCTATCTAGCATTTGAGAAGAATTGGGGTGTACCGAGGTGAAGGACTGAAATAGTCACTTGATCCAGTCAAATGCAATATCGGCAAATATCTCCTCTCCCTCAGTGTTTCGGGTCAAATGGACTACACTTAACAAAAAACTTAACCAAAAAACGTTTAGAGGATGACTTAGATCTTGGTGTACTCAGTTGGGTGCTATCTAGCATTTGAGAAGAATTGGGGTGTACCGAGGTGAAGAATAGAAAAAGTCACTTGATCCAGTCAAATGCAATATCGGCCCATATCTCCTCTCCCTCAGCGTTTCGGGTCAAATGGACTAAACTTAACAAAAAACTTAACTAAAAAACGTTTAGAGGATGACTTAGATCTTGGTGTACTCAGTTGGGTGCTATCTAGCATTTGAGAAGAATTGGGGTGTACCGAGGTGAAGAATAGAAAAAGTCACTTGATCCAGTCAAATGCAATATCGGCCCATATCTCCTCTTTCTCAGCGTTTCGGGTCAAATGGACTAAACATAACAAAAAACTTAACCAAAAAACGTTTAGAGGATGACTTAGATCTTGGTGTACTCAGTTGGGTGCTATCTAGCATTTGAGAAGAATTGGGGTGTACCGAGGTGAAGAATAGAAAAAGTCACTTGATCCAGTCAAATGCAATATCGGCCCATATCTCCTCTCCCTCAGCGTTTCGGGTCAAATGGACTAAACTTAACAAAAAACTTAACCAAAAAACGTTTAGAGGATGACTTAGATCTTGGTGTACTCAGTTGGGTGCTATCTAGCATTTGAGAAGAATTGGGGTGTACCGAGGTGAAGAATAGAAAAAGTCACTTGATCCAGTCAAATGCAATATCGGCCCATATCTCCTCTCCCTCAGCGTTTCGGGTCAAATGGACTAAACTTAACAAAAAACTTAACCAAAAAACGTTTAGAGGATGACTTAGATCTTGGTGTACTCAGTTGGGTGCTATCTAGCATTTGAGAAGAATTGGGGTGTACCGAGGTGAAGAATAGAAAAAGTCACTTGATCCAGTCAAATGCAATATCGGCCCATATCTCCTCTCCCTCAGCGTTTCTGGTCAAATGGACTAAACTTAACAAAAAACTTAACCAAAAAACGTTTAGAGGATGACTTAGATCTTGGTGTACTCAGTTGGGTGCTATCTAGCATTTGAGAAGAATTGCGGTGTACCGAGGTGAAGAATAGAAAAAGTCACTTGATCCAGTCAAATGCAATATCGGCCCATATCTCCTCTCCCTCAGCGTTTCGGGTCAAATGGACTAAACTTAACAAAAAACTTAACCAAATAACGTTTAGAGGATGACTTAGATCTTGGTGTACTCAGTTGGGTGCTATCTAGCATTTGAGAAGAATTGCGGTGTACCGAGGTGAAGAATAGAAAAAGTCACTTGATCCAGTCAAATGCAATATCGGCCCATATCTCCTCTCCCTCAGCGTTTCGGGTCAAATGGACTAAACTTAACAAAAAACTTAACCAAAAAACTTAACCAAAAAACGTTTAGAGGATGACTTAGATCTTGGTGTACTCAGTTGGGTGCTATCTAGCATTTGAGAAGAATTGCGGTGTACCGAGGTGAAGAATAGAAAAAGTCACTTGATCCAGTCAAATGCAATATCGGCCCATATCTCCTCTCCCTCAGTGTTTCGGGTCAAATGGACTACACTTAACAAAAAACTTAACCAAAAAACGTTTAGAGGATGACTTAGATCTTGGTGTACTCAGTTGGGTGCTATCTAGCATTTGAGAAGAATTGGGGTGTACCGAGGTGAAGGACTGAAATAGTCACTTGATCCAGTCAAATGCAATATCGGCCCATATCTCCTCTTTCTCAGCGTTTCAGGTCAAATGGACTAAACTTAACAAAAAACTTAACCAAAAAACGTTTAGAGGATGACTTAGATCTTGGTGTACTCAGTTGGGTGCTATCTAGCATTTGAGAAGAATTGGGGTGTACCGAGGTGAAGGACTGAAATAGTCACTTGATCCAGTCAAATGCAATATCGGTCCATATCTCCTCTGTGGAGCACGAAATTATAAATTTTACATCTATATCCGGTTCCATCCGTTTCCCACTTCCATTAGGAAGTATCGATGGCTATATCGCAGCCTATAAAAGATTCAATCAGCTTTTATAACTAACGTGAGTGTATCATGCGAAAGTGTTACAATGAGAGAGAAATGTGTTTTTACTTTCCAATCTCAATGTAATTGACTATTAACTAAATTTAATTGCAATTAATAACTAAAATGAATTGCAAAATGTTACTAATCGCAATTAATTTTGAACATTGTTGTTTAATTGATTAATTAATTGGAATTCATTTTAATTGATTCATGTCCAACACTGGCACTAATATTGAAATTTCTTTCTACTACCAGACTCTATCCAACTACTTAGTTAGCTTTTCCTTACATGTACCCCATGTTGCCTCAACAGCTCGCTTTTCTAGTGAATTGATTAAGTTGATTCCAATATAAAGGTACAAACATATGTACAACAAAATTTGAATGATCCTTCACTGTGTTATGACCTCCAGTTGTTCCTGAAAAGTTTTCAGATAAATCTGTTGCGACGAAGTGGATTCCGGCTAGAAAAAGTCTTAGTACGATCCACAGAGACCTATTTGCTATGACTAACAGGCTCCAAGTTCGTACATCAGTCAAAAATGTATTCAAAGTGGTAGTACTCAACTCTACTGTGTTGTCTTCAGTTCCTCTATTGCCAAGGCATCTCGTAAGCATCACTGATGATCACCAGAAATAAAAGTGGTGTAGGTATCCAACCCTGTCGTACCTCACTTTGGACACTATGTATACATATGTAAATATGCATGTATGTCTGCATATAAGGCTGCAGCTTCCACCTTCCTTCCAATTTATCAAACTCAATACTCTGACGAGGCTGTCGAAGGCTAAGTTTTTGGTTTTAAGTGACTAAGAGATTATCTTTTTCAGGCAGAGGTACTATACTCACTATTTCGAAGGTGAGCCAGTGCTTCAAACTCACATATTCCTAAGAAAATGCACATTTATGGCTAATTGGCTTGACCTCCTATGTCCTTTAAAACTATTGTCAAAGTGATTTCATCAACAAACGTAAATAAACTCTAAATTGCGAAAAATTATACAACCAAACCATTGGTCAGTCCTCTCGATCGCTTGTGCAAGAACGTTTCCGTTTCCATCGATAACCAAATAATATTTCACCCCATACACGCAATCGTAAGAAATCCAATATTCCCCCGGAGGCCTCAGTCATATCTAAATAATTGCGCATGCAACGCGAAACATTTATTCATTATTCTCGCCTCAATCCATCATCTATCATCAATTATCTAGAAAAAACCAAAAGAATTGTCCTGCCATAATAAATTACCAAACACCCCCACCCCCAACGAGGAGCCATAGATCCAGCGCCTACACCCGTTCTGATTTATATCAATAAATTAGAAAATTTCCAACGACCCTGTTAAAACCAGACCAACACAGTCCGCCAGAGTCTCGACCGACCAGAACCCCAAGTGATCTTGAACAAGCGGGGGCGAATTCAGGAAAAAAAAGTAAAAAATAAAATTAGTAACCTAATCATATGCGACACCATTTATTTATTCATATCCTATTCATATATTCAAAAAGGAATTTTATCATAACAGTGCGTGACTGGGTCCGCTGGTTACGTGGGCCGGGCTTTAATCTAATTCCGCGAATAAATGCATCCAAAGCTAAGCGAATTTCCTTTTTGTCTTTGCAGAATCCCGGTGCAGCAGCAGCAGCGAGATGTGCTCGATTTTTCACAACCGAATTAATTACCGAGGTCCTAGGAGTGGCAATGGTGCTGGCGGCGGAGGAACCGCCGATGAACCATCGTCCATCAAAGATGACCCAGATCGAAATAATAACAGTGGGGGTGATGGACCAGAGCCTCGACTGCACATAGACCAGAGCGATGAGGAGGATGACGAGGAGGATGTTGTGGAGGAGGCATTGGACTTATCGGTGATGTCACGTTTGCCGGCCACCGGACATGTTGCCCTTGAAGCACTGCAACACACGAAGGTGGCTGTAGCGCAATTTGCCGCCACGGCCATAGCCAACTCACAGAACTATGACGAAGCAGTGAGTGATCTGGCCGTGGTACAGTCGACGATATTCAATGTGCAACGTCAGCAGCTCATGCAAATGCAGCTGATACAGCACCTGCAGTCACAGCTGAAGCAACGTACCGAAGACGATTATGATGATGAGGATGACGATGAACAGGAGGAAAGACTTACGATTAAGGAGGAAGACGATGGTGGTGACATACCTCGCCAGAGCACTGATCAAATCCCAGAGAAAGAAAAGACTGAAATGAAAAAGGAAGAGAAACCGAGCGGAGAGGAGCAGGAGTGCACGAAAGCATTCCAACCGCACCTGTGTGACATCAGTTCGTCATTTGCTTCGAGCATTATCACCAATCACGACCCTCCACCGCTGCCCAATGAGCCCAATTGTCTGGAGATGCTACAGCGACGAACCGAAGAGGTCCTAGACTCAGCCTCACAGAGTGTGCATGCGAATCACTTGAATGATGAGTATGACTACTCGAAGAAGGACGCCCAGGGTAGGGGAGAGATCTTTAAGCACCGCTGCAAGTACTGTGGGAAAATTTTCGGCTCCTATTCGGCTCTGCAGATCCACCTGCGATCACACACCGGCGAGAGGCCCTTCCAGTGCAATGTTTGTGGCAGCAAGTTCACAACCAAGGGAAACCTGAAGGTACACTATCAGCGACACACTCAGATATTCCCGCCTATGCTGATGCCACCATCGACGAATGCTGAGCAATATCCTCCATATCACCATCCGGGTATGGTACCGCCAGTCCCTTCTGGGAATCCACCAATGCGCCTGCCATTTCCACCATTCGTCCAAATGCCTCAGTACCGTCTAAGCTCCTCTCCGAATCGGGAAAAAGAACCGCCGCCGCCAATCGAAAAGAAGCCCCAACCCCAAGCGCAAACTGAGGCACAAGATCTCCGAAAGCCGACCGGCGAGAACGAAGATCGAATACGACCAGTCGTCGAGGAGAAACCAAAGAAAGATATAGTCAAGCGACAAGAAACCCCCATCCCTCCACCGAGTAATCGACGAAAGCGAGCCTCAAGTCCCCGAGAGTCCCATCCTCCACTCTCGAAGCCGGCCGACGAGAATATCCCCGAGAATCTATCAAAATCGTCGCGACGATCGTCCCTTAGCCGAGGGTCAGCTACCAGCCTCGAGCAAATTCCCTCCGAGTACTCGCTGGCCCAGATGGAGCGACTAATCGACAAGTCCTGGGAGGATCTCATAGAAATCGACAAGACCTCGGAGACATCGAAGCTCCAGCAACTGGTCGACAATATAGAAAACAAGCTCACCGATCCGAATCAGTGTATTTTCTGTCAGAAAGTGATGTCCTGTCGCAGTTCCCTACAGATGCACATTCGCACGCATACCGGTGAGAGACCTTTTCGGTGTCGCATCTGCGGTCGGGCCTTTGCCACGAAGGGCAATCTGAAGGCCCACATGAGCATTCACAAAATCAAACCTCCAATGCGAAGTCAATTCAAGTGTCCGGTGTGTCATCAGAAGTTCTCGAATGGAATCATCCTCCAGCAGCATATCAGGATACACACGCTGGACGATGGCGACGGTGATAGGGCGAAGTACAGTGAGATGTCCAATGCCGAGGATCAAAGTTCCACAAGATCGATCAGTACTTCAGATAACATGGACTTCTCACAGTCGGAGTACTCCGGTCAGAGATCGGAATCGTCACAGGGTGACTTCGATGATTTCACCATGGCCAGTGGCGAGGAGTCTCCTACGGAGGCGAATTCTGAGGAACGTCGCGATGGAAAGGAACGCATCGATGAATCAGAGGGCGGCAGTAACTCGGATGAGAATGGCGTTATGGATTTATCGGCGAAAAGCGCAGACAGCGAGAGGAGTTCAGAGCACACAGGGGTTAGCTTAGTGCCGAATTTTCTACTTATGGCGCGCGATAATCGTAGTCCACCAAAGTTTCCGCTGCTGCCATTCGGACCGCTTGGAATCATTGGTAAGTTTGGCTTTTGTATTTATTCGTCTAGAATCCTTCAAGCCTTGTACAGCATTTTCCAGGCACATGTGACTTGAGCAGAGTGCTGCCAAATAATCTTGACACTGATTGGACAGAAACTTTGCAATGTCATTGCATCTTTGCTTCATAGCGTCCATGCTTCAGTGTCATAAAGTAGGTTTAGAATTATCAAGATCAGATGTTGGCAAGGGTATCGACATGGCTCTCTATAGCTCATCTCCTTATGGGGCTTTTAAAGCGATAAAAATATGGCTGGTATCGATTTGGACTTCCAACGTTTTCTCCATAAACCGGTTTGATTCATTCCGGGTTTCATTACGATTTAGAGTTTGAAGTTTGAATCTTACATCCTCTGTCTCCTAGATGGGGATATTGTTAATTTTTATATTCTTTCTTTCCCGAATGGAAATCGGAACAAACCAAACCATAATCATTCCCCAAAGAACCAAAAACAGATCAGTGAAAACAAAATTCAACAACATCCGCGATTAACAATCCAACAATCCCTTTCCAATCCAAAAATAAACGATAAATGTGAACTCGCTGAAAGTTTATATCGCTGTGACACATATCACATTCACTTAGATGACATCTGTCAAACCCAACCATCCAGTAATAGATTCCCAACAAGACAGCACGATCGTGGTGCGTTCAATGCCTTACCATTCCAACACACACACACACTCATGCCAAAGGAAACGAAATAAATGACGAACTCTTTTTGTCTGTCACCTTTGACCCAGAGAGCGTAAAGATTCGAAATTAGCACCAAGTGCGCGCATTTACAGCGCACAGATACCATAATTCAATTGGACCGCGAACAAAGACCGACTACTGTTGGGATTCCGATTTCCCGAATTAAATCAAAATCAAGTGTACGCGCGCACAAGATGAACGAAGAGTTTTTAATTTCTCTTGAATGACAGGAAATTTATGGCCTACTCTAGGGGAAATGCTTAAGATACGTCTTCAGTTGAATAAGCCACGCGCGTTTAGCACTTTCCTCTCAGACATACACACATGTACATAGTGCGTCGGCTACTTAAGCGTTTCAAACAGTCTTGCAAATACAGATTTACGAGTTTGGTACTTTGTAGTTTTTGTTTGGTCTTTGGAAGCGATTGAATAAATGACAGATGGAAATTAATCAAAGTATCTTTGACAGGGTGTAGTCGTTTTGGTAAAACATTAAACAGAAAGGTATCAACCAAATTGTTATTAAATCCATTTTTAGATCTTGGGATTGAGTTTTTGGGGTTTGTTTTTTATTTTGGGGAAGAAACCATAGTATGGTAAGTTTAATTAAACTCTACACTCTCTTTCCAGCTGGTCTTCGTGGTGCGGCAAACATCTGTAACATTTGCTTTCGCATCTTTCCCAATGCATCCGAGCTGGATCTTCACATTCGTACTCATACCAAAGAGGATAACTTCAAGTGCTCCATCTGTGATAAAGGCTGTGCCACAAAAGTAAGTTTTTTTTTTCCTATTAAATGCTTTGCAATACGAAAAAAAAAAAGGATAAAAATAATAATTACTTGGAAAAATCGTCCCAATACACACGCTTGTAGCATGTCAATCACAAAGCCCTAGAGACGTCTAATTAAATCTAAAAGGAATTTCCTTGTTCCCCATAATCCGACCGACCTTCCTGCTTATTTTGTGACTGTATCTATTGTATTAATTAAAAGCGTCGGATCGCTTCAATCAAACCATACAGGGAGTCATTTTGCACCATGTACAACAAATTATGAGCAGATTATTAATTACTCGGGATCGAAGGACGACATATCGTATTTAATACCTTCCAACTGGCAATAAAGTAATAACCACATGGTCATCGACATGGTTAGAATTATTCTGACGAAAGTGACACCCGACAAGGAGCCGGTTCGTGGCTGTTGCTGTTGCTGTTGCTGGAAACATAAAGAGGGAGACAATGCGCTATTTTTATTCCTCAACTTTGAGGGGGATGCCCCCCCTTCGGCACTTAAATATGCTTAAAACAGCCAGACGGGAAAACGAGCTCGAATATGTCACATTGCATGTAGTATACGAGTAGTGTGGTGCTGCAGCAACAGGATGGGAATAGGTTACACAATGCTATTTGGGGGATGAGGATGGTGGAGCATCCCATGCGTATGTGTGCGCACACTTGACTGCTTGTTGGGTGCGAGACGAAGCCAGAAGCCTGACTAAGGCACTATAGCACTACAACAGTTGGCACCCACCACAGCACTGGTTCTCTCGACCTCTCCCTAGGACCGTCATAACCAACCACTTTATCGGAATTGTAACAATAATTATTGTGAATTCCCTACTGATTGAGTAACTTGTATGCCTTGATGGACGTGATTAGTAAGGCCGTTAATTAAAAATGTATTCCACGGGGCATTGGAGTCTAGGAATTTCGCGTTGGCATTTCTTGTATATATGCGGACTGTCTGCTGGTGAGTGATGATGTGCAGTGCATTGTGAAGATTGTTTCGAGATGGATGGTCAATGTGGAACTGATGAAGCGATTTGTGGGATCTCCTCATGCAGATTTGAGTCTGTAACCATACACATACTTAAATCAAGTTGAAAGCCATTCCAAGGACCTATTTAGATACTTGCTTCCATCAACTGATTTTCCTAAGATACTATGAAATTAGAAAATTGTTTGACCATGGTTCATAGGCTATCAAGTCAGATCGTAAGCTTTATTGATTTAGCTTCCAAGCAGATATATGTATTTTCTATCCAAAGATGTAGTCATGCACTCACTTAACTTATAGGGCTAATGGGGGAGGAATACACTTTCTGGTCATTTTTAGCCAAAAGGGACTCGCTTATGAGTGGAGTTCATCAGATTCTGCCTCGAAGTAAGTAAATTGTGATTCCGCACTTTTGAGATCCGAACCATACAGTGTCATCGACTGCCCTACAGTACTGATTGGATTCGGGGGCTCAGAAAATCTAAAAGATTAATGAAGTCTATAAAGAAATCGCATCTTTGTGGTCCGAGCGTCACCCGACTGAGCAAGGGATCTGAGCATTGAGACTCACAAGTTACTTTTGTGAGAAACATGAAAGCAGGGTCTTGGGAGACTGACTATTGATTCAGATGTTGATACTTTGCCGTCTCCTTCTTTTCTTAAAAAATAAATTCATTAGGCCTGCGCTTGGTAAACGCATACGGATAAATCTAGTTTTTTTCTAAAAATTTCACTGAAGTACAACCTTGCATCAGATTTTGACCGATTTTTTGGATCTACCGAAGTACTGGTAAGACAAATCGGTCAAATAGATCAAATGGGTAAAACTCCATTAGGAATTGTACCAAAATAAGAGCTTTTCTGTGGCGCTAGATACCTTAGATTGGGCTCCCTCTGATATAAGCTTGAAGAGAAGGTAACATCGTAAAGGCTAATGTAGAAGGCAATCCTATTTCTACCCGAAATGCCTCTCCACCAGATAGGACGAATATTCTCATACTCAGGAATTTTTTCGAATGCCTTGGTGTGTTTTAGCAGCTCAATCTTTTAGCAACTCGACCCATCTCTCGAGTATCCCCGAATCTACAACAAATATTTTGCTCATTAGCGTTGCTTCGAACATTCCTTCCCAGTATTCTCTAGCAGAATCTCATATGCAATCAAAATCTACTTCTTTTTTGGTTGACAACATCGACTTGATGTTATCCTTATTTTCGAGTTTTGAGCGACCAATGATGTCTTTGTCTACTACGTGTCCCAGGAACTAGGCTTGCACATTGAAAGGCGTGTTTTCCAGCATCACCCAGCTTTGAAGTAGATGATGAGATAGTGAATCTCGACTTGAAACTTCGTGTAACCTTTCCAGGCCTTGGCTTAGTGTTAAGATGTGTCAGATGGTACGTACTGATTAGTGTGGTGAACGGACTTAGTTACATGACCCTTTCTGGCTAGAAAATAAGAGGTATCCTACTTCGGTTTTGACTTGATATGGAAAGGTGTGTTGTCCACTTGCTTTTTCATTGGCACACCTCTTCAAAGAGCAATATTTTTTGCATCTACTTACAGATGTCTTTGGACTGATTCCACAATTTTGTCATAGAACTCTCTCTACTTTACGATGCACATACCATCTAGAGCGTCAGATTGTCTTTTGCGGTCATCAAGTGAACTACCTCCACCGATGAGACTATCTTCCCGTCTATTTATAAACAATACAATGTGTTAGCAATAAAATCAGAACGAATAGGCCAATTATGAAATCCCATTTCCCTAAAGCCAGCACCAAAAACACATTAAATACATTCCACAATATTGTTCTCCATTTAAAATTCGATTAAGATCCACTGTGTGCTGTTGTCTGTCTGCATCTGCAAACATAAAAATAATTTACACACAACAATAACACGTTTTTCATCTGCAAGATGCATGACACTCTTTTCGGCGTTCTTCTCCCCTCAAACCCGCACATGGCACCCCACAAAATTTTTTGATATATCGTTTATGCCGTCTACGATATGAAATATCCCATCATCTCTGGTATCTATGACTAATGACAATGTTCATTATTTTCAAAACCAACCAACAACAAACAAAAAACAACAAATATTCCTTGGAGATGATCCAAATTCTTTGTTGCAGACACAATTCATTCCGACGACACACATGCTTTATCCCTTCACCTCCCCCGCCCAACCAACGTTGTATCGCTGCAGCAGCCTTGGTGGAGTTGTGCATCTGTATCGCGCGCATTGTTTGAGCCTAAATGTCCTCGCAGTGAAATTCGCCACTCCAACGACCGACCGACGTGCGGCGCACTTGTTGGAACCCAGGCAGCGGTCTATTGTCATAATGTGGCATTTTGGCTCTTTAGAGCGTCGGGCGGGCCCCGCTCGACATATTCGATAGAAATTTTTAATGAATCGAAAATTTTAAATAATTACAGAGACCGCTGCGCGTGCAGACAGTGTAATAATACGTACGGTTCTGTACGGGCGCGTAGAGTATCTATATACATACATTCGCATGGTGTATACAGTATGACGGAGCGACGCTTTCACTCGGGTGGAACTTGCATTGTTTTGGTGTGATTTTCGAAAATTCACATTTTTTTGAGACATTTTTGCCGGGTTTTTCGAATTATTTTTCATGTATGGAATTTTTATGACCGGGGGGAGTGGGGGGCTGCGGTTTTGTTTTGCTGAAGTGCATAGCAGTAATATTTATTGCAAGTAAACAACTAACCATGAAATGAGATCAGATACATATACGCAGAATACTACGTGGTTTTCAGTGCGTAAACACACTTTTCTGAGAAACCTACTTTCGAAGAAAACAGAAAAACAATTGTCACCTAGCTATGAGCGTCTTGCCGATCAACCTTCCTCATATGAGAAAAGTAGTGACATCGCGGATCGTCCCTGCGAAGGTTTCGAAACCATCCTCAAATGTATTCCAGAATTCGGTTCACTTATTCTAGTTTTCTAGTTCAACTGTTTTCAAAGTCGTTCTGTTTACCCTACCTCTTGTCCTTTCAACTTCTGCAGAAATCATGTGAAAATAGGCCCAGTTTCTGGCCTATCGGACACTGTCCAGTGCCTGAGTCCGAGCTGATTGTCAATTGGGCTTCGAACAAGGAAGATCTGTACTGAAATGTTGCATCTAGAAAGAGGTTTCCATCAACTGCTGGTTTTTCTAAAAGCGGCCTATTGACGTAAGAGTTTACGAGGGTCATACGCAGGCTCCGCTATCTTGGCAGTGGTCCGTTTCAAGTGGCCTCTCCAGTGAAGAAACTTCGCACCTGGCTGCCAAAATAAGTCTTCCTTGATCGCCAAGATTTTCCTCCTGAAAGAAGGCTTCGATGACCTCAAAGGCGGAAAAATATACCAGACTGAGTTTGTGGGAGAAAACATCACAGTTCAGAGCCTTGAAGCCGTTGAAGCTGTAGAGGCGGACTAAATTGTCCTCAGGAGAGGGGTCAGTGATTCATCCACTACGGTTCGGGATGCTAGTACGAAAGTTTTACAGGGTCAGCGGTGTATAGTCGATGTCTTAGGTGTTTAAGTCGAGTTCGTGGATCACAATGTCCAGTGCTACTGAGCTAGAATATTTCAGGATCGCATAGATAGATAGGAGACTAAGCTCCAGTAAGAACCGCCCACCAGAGGATCATGTCATACAGTAATAGACCTGATGACACAAACGACAATCCAGCATTTGATACGAGAATGAGTTTGGAAACCTCAGCTCGTATATATGGCTTTTTTACAGGAGGAAAGGGTCACACCCCTAAGGCAAGCTTAGTGTTATTGCCCGTAGAAGGGGCAACAAGAGGAAAAGCCAGAAAATTATCTGCATCAAGCTTCGTGATATCAAGACTATTCTGCGGACTACCCATCAGCACTGGGAAGTGTAGTATTAAAAACTGACTGAAAGCCATAGATCACCATTACCAGACGAATTTCCAAAGATTTACTTAGATTCATCATGAACTTCTTCTTCTTCAAATATACAGAAATATGTATACAGTTTACATCTCTGTCCAACTTCTTCCCTGCTTTTCGACTAAGTGTCCTGTATTACAGGGTTTCCCATCCTCGAATGACAAGTCATGGGTGTGTCGGCGTTCCGAGATGTATATCCTACCTACTTCTAACTCCGTCTTTGATTGGAATATCAACAGGATCCTAACCCGTTCTCGCATGTTGCTTCGCTCTGAAAATGCCTTCCAGAAGATCCGGAAGCCGGTGCGGCCTCTTCATGAACGATTGATCAAAATATAGATTTTTACAGAAGCCTTTATCTTGAAGGAGCACACTTTCTTTGCCATTTTCCGCTTTATATCAACTAAGATACATATACCTTCGAACGAACACAAAGGTTCGATTGCAGAAACAATCCCAAAAATCAAACAATACCTTCTCCTCTATTCTCCAGTAGGAATTCACTTCACTGCCTCACTTAGCGTATGTAGTATGAAGAGTGGTACGAAGTCAAAGTCCTTGACAATACTTATTTCCTTATTTTACTCCTGAAAACCTAATTTCGAATACCCCTGTGAGGTACAAATTTCTCCCTAGCTTAACATCGTATTATAACTTCATTTCAGGAGGAATTCCATCATCATATTCTGGCTCACAGATTTCGTCCAGATTCTGGAGATTCTAGTATTAATCAAAATTCATCAAATCCTTCCAACGATGAGTTACACTTAGAGGCGAGTCAGAGAACATTCAAAACTGAACTAAACACGCATGATAATCAAAAACCATTATCCCCCACTGGTGGAGAGTCGTCCTCGACAATGACCTCTGACAACAACCTGGGTGGCGATGCAGAACATTCTCTGATGAAGATGCAACTTCGTAAGGACGACCTTTCTATTTTTAAAATCCTCGACTCAAAGCAAAACTGCACATTTTCTTCCATTTCTAGTCTCGTCCCTGCCCAATGAGTCACATATGCAATCATCTTCAGATTCAACGCGATTTACTCCAAACTCAGTGCTAAAACAGCAGGAGCTACAGCAGAACGCCCAAGAACAACCGGCGAACAACAAACACTTTTGTACTGTATGTCGACGAAATTTTAGTTCCAGTTCCGCTTTGCAGATACATATGCGGACTCATACGGGAGATAAGCCATTTCAATGCAATGTTTGTCAAAAGGCCTTTACAACAAAGGGGAATCTAAAGGTATCATAGCCCCCCCCACTAGGCAAAGGAGCAGATTATGATACCTTGCATCCTCTCTTTTTCCAGGTTCATATGGGCACACACATGTGGACCAATCCAGCATCGAGACGTGGTCGACGTATGTCGCTTGAACTCCCAATGCATAGACCTAATCTACCATCCTTAGGTTCACATCAAGACTCAGAGCTTCTATCACGCAGGCCAGAAATTTTCTTCCCTTACCTACCACCATTCTTCAATGGTTTACAACCAAAGGTACAGGTCCACCTTCAGACATAATATTCTTCAACTGATTTTCGTTTTTTCTTCCCATATAGCCTGTTGATCTGCCGTCAGGATCATTTCCCGGTCTTCCTCCACCACCATTCCCAAATGGTAGCGCTCAGAAATATTCAGATCTTATGGGATTTGCACCATTCCTCGGACCAGGATACAACTTCCCACCACTACCGAATCTAGACCGTCAACTTACCAAATCACCAATGGACGAAAAACAATCTAGAAGCCCTCACGAAAGCCCAACACACGGACCTTCGCAGCATCATCAACATTTTAACAATCAACAAGGAATTTCGGTGAAAAAGGACTTTCACCATGATGAGTTCGTCAAAGGATGAGCAGGAGATTATGTCCGATCAAAGATGTAACACATATCCTTTCAGTAGATATCGAGGGATATCTAAGCAATACGTTGGCATTTACTGGAAACAAAAAAAAAATCTTGCATTAAGTTTTGTAAAAAAAATACATATATAGATCACAGACTAGTTTGTAGTAGTATTTATGCTATATGTATATGTAATCTAGGTCTTACAATTAATGATTAGAAATAAATAAATAATTATTAACAATACAAGAAAGTGTTTTCTGTTTTTTTTAACTGAAATGGGTCTTGACAAACTTACAAGCAGGGGTAAGTATCTACAAGCTAAAGTAGAGGAGCCACTGGTCTTTGAAAAGTAAGTACTCGTCCTTGATCTCGTCGCCTTGTGTTAAATACTTGTGGCGTATGTGTGCCACCTTTATGGCGTTTATGACGTGAGCGTTGTTTGCATTATTGTTTCAGGAGCTGTGTCGCTTGCACACGCATATCTAGTATTGTAAAGATAATTGGCCCTAACTCCGGTCCCTGAGGTACACCGCATATAACATCTTACTCTTCCCTGTGTTGTTGCAGAATTTGTTCTTTAATAGATAACTTGGAGCTTACTAAGGTAGCTTTGAAACCAGGTCAGTATTTAACCTTTTCTCAAACTGCGTTGCGACAGCAAGCATCCTTCACACTAGGGCATGTTTAAGAACAATAATAAGGAGATCCGTAAAACTGAGTCGATGTACTGAATAAGTGCGGTCACAACCTCTCAAAGTGGACTTGAAAAGCTTATTCTAGGCCTTCTGGCGACTATGCTGGCTTGGCTTACTGTCATTAGGTTGAGGCTATAAAACTAGGAAATATTTTAGACTTCTGCTGGATCAGGAATAAATAACCATTAACAAGAAGATTCTCTTTTGAAATCGATGGAACCCAAAGATGAGGTTGGTAGAGTATAGATGGGAGTCTTACTGTGCTGTCGAAACTATAACAAAGTTATATTGGAACAATGTGCGGACGGTGCTAAACCTTTAAGGAATTGATACCTGAAAAGTACTTAATTACTTAGGTGACGCTACAGCCCGGGCTGGACATGGGCCTCAACCAACAAACATCTTCAGTTGGCTATATCTATGTCTACCCTCTGTCTCTGCTATTGCGCACTCAAAGTTGTTTGAGGTCTTATTCCACTTGTGCCCGCCACTTAAGTCGAGGCCTTCCTCCATTGCATTGTCCTTTCGGGTTGGACCTGAAAACTGGAGTCGAAGAGTTGACGTCCAATAGCTCTGCATGTCCTAGCAATTTTTGACAACTGTTGCGTACTTTGCTGACCAGGTCGATGTCGCTGTAGAGCTCGTAGAGTTCACTGTTAAGATCATCTGAACGACCTCGTTATCGTCCTGATCCAGGGCCATAAAGCAGGACTGAGACAATCAGAATCTTATACAGTCTTCTTGTGATGTTGTTGTCTATTGTGACGTTCTGTCGGACAGGTCACTGTGATCTGCCGAGACACACAACAATGTAAAATCATTCACCCAACACTGTCTTTCCCTATGTTCAACTCAAAATGGTCTACGGTCTGGTGTTCCCAGATTTAACCAGGTATATACTAGCAGTCTACTAAGCATAGATTTTTCAGTTCATTCCTTATGAAAGCCCGATTAACTCAAGGTGCTTCTCTACAAGGACACACACCTTAAGACGATAAATTCAAATTAATTTGCTTACCATATATTGCAGCTTAAATTGGTTAGTCATAGCTTACAGAACTCCTGCAGGAGCCAATGGTAAACTTTTAATTAGTAGTTACTCCCAAGGTCCTTAAAATACCCCAAATACTATGACTGATCATTAAGACGAACCAACTTGTCATTGTCAAGGCACTGTGTCGGTGCCTTCAAATTCATCTGAATACGAACCACCTGCATCCACTTGGTCATGCAACTACCAAATTCTAAAAATTCACAAATTGCATTGCATTAGGATTCAGCAAAGAAAAAACAGAAACGAACAACTGCGTACGAGTACATCCAAGTTGGCATCAGCCATCTCCAGTACGAAGCCACCACCTTAGCCCACAGAATGCCAAAATGCATGGCAATGGTCGGTGAGTTGCTTTGGCTTTTTGGTGTGCCACAGATTGATCGCAAACGAAAAACGAAAGCGAACCGAAACCCAAGTGGGAGCCTCTGTGTAAGGCCAAAGCTTCCTTTATGAATTAAGACATGGGAAAAATTTGTAAGACGCTATCGGGAACCATAATAAACAGTATTCAGCCTCTGCAAATTGACTATTGCTCCCACAGATCGCGAGCTTCTCTTATCCGATGTGTGTGCCCTTGTCCATTGCCAGTAACAGCAGCAGCACCAGCACCAGCAGCAGCATGTCGGGAAGACTCTAGACACGGCAGCATGCCAACGACGGCATCCAAACAGTGTTCAAGTGCGCACACAAACGTCGAATGAAAAAAAAAACAAAAAAATGCCAACCAGCCCGAGGAACAAACTCTGTGCACCAAGTATGTGTATCTATGTGGAGTGCGCCCGGGATCTATGAAAATGCAAAACGCAGGTGGGTCGCGCCAGCAAGGTCGGATTCGATTTACATTCAGAGGGAGAGAGAGATCGACTCCCTACCATCGTTTGCTGCAACCACATGCACCACAGATACATAACTTGAGGCTAAGATACAAAAAAAAAAAAAAACGAAAAAAAAAAGTTGAAAGGAAATTCACCAATCCGCCATAGCTTGTGGAGAGCAGAGGTCTGGGCACAACTACTGGCCACCAACACCCTAAGGCCATGATACATAGAGATGAACTTGCCGACAAGAGCGAGGCAGCATCTTCACTGCCGTCGCTGCTCAAGAGGCGCAAATCTTCAAACTCGATAGTTTCTTCTTCGTTTTTTTTTTTTTTTTAATAGAAGCAAATAGCTCGAAAAAACAATTAGCGCAGGAGTCGATGGATGAATCAATAGGAATTCGCCGCAAATGGGAGTAAGGATCTTCGGGACAGTCACATTGTTTGAAGTTTTTAATTTGCGTCAGCTAGTCTTTGTTGTCCTGGTAGGGGGAGTTGAAGTGGGTGTTGGGAACCATGCCTCCCAAAATTCTCAGAACGCATTTTAATTACTGCGAATCTAATCGTCAGCGTCACAGACAACTTAGCGCCTCCGTTTAATTATGCATAAGTGTCATAAATACACGCAGCGGTGTGGACGCGCTTCGTTAGATTTGGAAAAATTATTAAAAGGACATAAAACTGTTGGATTGGAACATCGCTCGCCGCAAAGAAGAGCAGCTAGAAGGGCGAGGATTTTTATGAAGCCATGAGTACGCACATGAGTGATTCTAGCGCATTGTGAGGAGGTAGTACAATATGCAGAGTGCAGAGGTTGGGGTTGGAGTGGAACACATTTTAGGAAAACTTATACAGTTGTGTACATGTTGAAAGCTATTGTGCATATTTCTACTAGAAACTGATGACTTCTGTCGAGGCTGTGGCGACACAGATGCAGTGAGTCCACATCTCGTTTTCTTTGCAAATGCCCAGACCTAGACAGAATTGGGAAAATGAAGACAAGGGCGAAGTGTCAGAGATGCTACCATTAGGCATCCTGAAAATTATAATAACCTTGGGGTAGTTCAGGAAGCACGTGTAGCTACCCCAAAGTTAAGAACCAACTTTTGTCTCTGTTTTCAGGTAAACCTATTTCAGGGGCTCACAATGGATCCACTAGTGATTCGATACGGCCTCCCCGCTCTACTTACCTTGATTAACTATGATTCCGAGCAAGAATGCTTTTGAATTTGAAGCAACCTTTAGCAAATCTGTGAATGAGATGTATATCACCACAGGGGGCGGGACTATCGTTTTGAAACAGAAGTCACAGTAGCCAAGAAATCGCCGCCTGGTTTTTAATTAATCGATAGAGTGCAGCGGATCACTGTTAGATACGACGTATTCTTGTACTGGGTTCCAGGCCACAGAGATATTCCATGGAATTGTACACAATTTAGCTAAAAGGGGCTAACCGTAACCTTCTGACAAGTGTCAAGCGTAGAAGATTAGATACCTCTGCCATCAGAATTCCAAACACTAGACGGAACACTATCAGCACATGTCTCTCTTCCAAGCAGATTAGGACTGAACTGGGTTGTAGCAAAACCAACGGACTCATTCTCGTCATAAGACAAATCAAGGAAATATATTTCTGGCCCTCGCAGAGCCATGGCCCATTAGACAGACATGGCAGAAGAATGATTGCTCCTTCCAACGGTTCCTCTAGAAGTCGTAGAGACGAAGAAGGGAAGGACCCTAGAGTATCGGTTTTGAGAAGAAAAACTCTAGGCAAGCCATCTAGCTAAACTAAACTCATGCAAAGTAGTACCTTAGGCACTCGATTGAAGATGGTTAATGGCTACACGGCGAACGATACTTCTTTGGCATGAATTCTGTCCCATATGGTCTCCGGTGCTGGGAGAATACTTGGTTCTGAAGCCGGAGACAGCAGAGCCTTATCGCTGAGGTCAAAAGTATTGAAAGGGCTGTCAGTTATTGCAAAGAGTAAGGCAGGTTTCGAGACTAAAATGGTTTTGGGAGTGTTAATGCCCATTATTTAGTTACTGGGAACTCGGAACGGTTTAGCAAGCACTTGCCCATGAATGTCCACAAATAAGGTGGACCAGATTAGGCCGTCTAATGTGATCCCGATCGTGAGCAGATCATACAGACACTCAAAGGGATGAACAGCATGAACAAAATGACGGTCAGAGGGAACAAAAATTGGGAGATGCTCAAGCCTGAACTTTGTTCTTGCAAATTTGAAAAAGTGATCTAGATGCACCCCAAATCAGGATGGGCCGCTCTATGTCCCTATTTCGGTGAATTATGAGAAATATTAATGTACCTCACCGCAATCAAAGGGAACCACCACCCTTCCTGTACAAGTATATTCCCATGTCTAGTCGTTGTCGTCGTCTTAAACTTCACCGCCGCCACTACTGAACACGACAACGACAACGACGACGACGACGACGACGGGACAAATTGGCACACTGTCTGAGGAAAATCCTCTCATCTGCCATATGACACTTTATGAAAATTATTTATCGTCCGAGCCAAAATGCGCCACACCACCATCAGTTGCAGTCGTTTCAAATATGAAGATAAACCTGCCGTCACTTATGGTTTAGCCAAATTGAATTTCTTGGGAAAATTGCATTATGTGGAAAATGAGAAACTGCGAAGGACTCCTGCTGTTGGAATACCACTGTCAGCCTGGGGGGTGCCCCTCCCCAACGCCCAGAGAAACAAAGATTTTCCAGATTTTAATTTTAATTCGACCAGACAAAGATGTCTCGGTCTAGAAATAATAACTTCTTTGGATTTGAATAAATTTTTTTCCTGTTTTTTTGATTGTTCTGCCCCAAGTAGAACGCATCTGTTCGAGCTGTTAACGAGAAACAGAACAGAGAGTAACACGGAACAGGGAGCATAAGGCACACGACAAACGCCAGACGACGGACGACGATGAAGACGACGCGCTTTCTGAACATTTGGGTGGCACAGATTATGTGACAAATCTGCTAAATGCTGCGGTGCCTGTGCTTTGCGGTTTGGAAAATGCTTTGGATTCCTTCAGACTCATAATGTTGGGTTGAGGGAATTTCGGTTTTAATTTCGATGAAAATATTTTCCAGAATTTGAGAATCCATGATTCATTAAAAATTCATGTTTTGTGTTCAAGGAAGCGAGAACTATTTCTCGGCAGCTCCATATGGCTGGCCTTTGAGGATGATGCCTTGGGATGGTGGAGATTTGTGAAAATGGGAACATCGGTTTCGAAAAGTTCGTGGAATTAGGGCAATAGTACATTGTACAGGGTGCAGATAGATGTACTTAGATATGTAAGTGGAAAACCAAGAAGGGTTGAGTCTATGGAGGCACATACGAGTATTTAAAACGTTCGTTGATAGGCGTCTACGCACTATCCTAAGGATATTCCGACCAATCTGTATCTCGAATGACCAATCTTATGAGAAAACGGGCCATAAATGTGCCTATTCAACCGTACAAACGACGGAAGGAGCAGTAGATTGGACACTAAAAAGGTGGGAGGTCCAAATTCAAATGCCAGGGTATGAGGCGACCCTAGAAAAACATAGGGCAGAACAGTAGAGAAGGAAACATCCCAACTGACATGGAGCTGAGTACAGCTGAGGTACATTCTAGAGGCACAGTCTTCCACACACGACGGTGGGAATACGTTGTGAAGGCCCTATGACACTAGGAGTGTTTGCTGACGATATAAAACCTGAACTATCAAAGATACACATAATAAAGTACTATCGAGGCGTACTCATGGATATGTGGTTGAGGGACAAATCAGATTCACACGAGCCAGAACGTCCACAAATTTCTAAATTACTCCATGACATGGCAACATGAGAAACTATAAGTGAACGGACTTAAGCGATTTTGGAAAGGTCTCTGATTTTGAGGTATACTGACGATATCCATGGTTTAAGGAAATATTAGAGCCTTGGTGTTGGCCCATATGTAGAAGGCAAAATAATTAGGAAGGTTGGGTAGCTACTCAGGTAGAGTGGCGGTTGTACAGAGGATAACACAATTAGGTCTAAGGTCCACTGTTTTATAACCATGAAGACACATTTTTCTAGAGTATGTAGCATGGCTGTCACTTGGGCGTACCATCTGCAAAGAAAGTGTTGCATAGATTCTCTATGCAGCTTCTACAGAAAGTATTGTGAGGGATACCGAGGGTGTCCCGTGATAGTGGCTATAATTCTGGTATATAGCCCTCAACGCCACATAGAGTGCTATCGATTCTTTTCACTAGTGAGTCGTTTTTCTTGTGGTTACTTGAGCCTTTTTGCAATGCTGCTTTGCTGGTCTGATGTTTGGTGCAGTATTCAACAACCATCTGTTAACTTGGCTTATCTACGTGGTCAGGAATACTTCATATGCACAAAAAGTCAAAGAGATCAGAGCATCAAGACAATTTCAAGACAACCCCCATATCATTTGCATTCATTTTATTCAACACCCAAAACTCTAAATGAAATTTTAATGGTGATGGTGATCTATCCAGAGCTCTCGAGTGCACTATGAACTTATCTCATCATCCAAGTTGGCCTCAACCAAGCAACAGAACTCTAGTGAGGTCATAGTTGATATGATGACAGTATGCAATCAGCACCATCACTAAACTTGAAACTGTAACCAAGGACGAGGCACTTCTCTGGGGGCTAGGACCGTAGTGGTCGCATCGAGGGCCTAAATCATGAAATTTCAATTCGTAACCAGACTACCATAAAATCTGTTCCTAAGTCAATTCTAGGATGAACTTATGGCAGAAAATATTCTGTCATTATAAAATTGTTCCCAATTTGTCGTCTGAGGCTATGTGTAGACGACTGTCGAATCTGACTTTCCGCCAGCTCCACAAATAAAAAACAAAAAATTATCCCAAATGTCTGTTAAACAATAAATTGTCAGAAATTGCGACAGTTCGTGTGACAGTAATAGAATTGAAAATTCAGCTCATTGACAGCTCATTTCTAGCAATTGTAAGCACTTTGGTAGATCTGACAATCGTCTAAGCATAACTTAATCCCTGCTCGTCTCCAAGTCGACTCGGAAGGCCAAATCTTATGATAGGTGGTATCTAAGTGCACACAATCCATTCATATAATTGGTAGAGATTCGACACAGTGCTACCAGAAAGCCAAGATTCAAACGGATATCCTGTCAACTTTTCTGCACCTACATACAAGAAGTATTTTAAAAATATCCACACTTGCAGTTCAGAAAATATGGGAATGCCTAACCAAGGAAAGTGTATCACTTTCTGATTTACTTTTTTTCCCCGAAAATACTGACATAAGTGTACATTCTCGGTCTAATAACGGTCACTTAATCACATTTCTGACAGAAAATGTCATTTTATTTTGCAAAATAATTAATGGCGCTCTTTAGAACTCCCAAGCAACGTATTCATTTGATCATTAAGAGCACTTTCACATCTCGTCCACGATCCGCATAAATAAAAGTCCCGAATTTAATTTATTTCGTCGGACCGATACGTCGCCGGGGTCGGACGATCTTACAATTGAAATCACAGAGGGAAAGTGTTGCACTTACAAAAAACAAAAAACAAAAAAAAAAGTATAAAAATGACACGTCACGCCTTGACGACAATTAACTTATAAGAAAGATGATGCAGATGCAGAAAGTTGATTTTATTATTTTATTGGCCAAGATCCAAGTGATTTAAGTGCAAATGCGCCCAAACGAAGAACGGTGTCGAGCGCCCCTCACCGGTTGCGTTGGTTGGTGAGAGGCAGCCTTCAAAGTGTCAATTTGGTGTACCACCACGGTTGGTCGACTTGACACCCGATGGACACAAGAGTCAACAATATTTTCTTCACCTAGACCTGATGGTAAAGTTTGTTAGTTGGGGTTCTCTCGCTCTGTTGGATGTGTCCCGGTCCTATCTGGCCTGCCAATTCGGCACAAAAATACACATATCAGTGATTTGGGATCACGAATGGCGGTCTACTTCACACGGCCGAAAGGGAACCTCAGAAAGATAGCGCGAGTAGAGAGGACTGTAACTCCTCTAGATGCGGCTGATGACGATGATGATGATCTTCGCCTGGAGATTGGGCTATTGGAGTAAATGTCGTGACACAAGTGCAGAGCTATTCCGTTCTATTATAAGTGCGATAGATGAGACTCTGCCTCCTGGTGAAAAGACGTGATTGTCGTCCTCGTTGTTGGTGTCGTTGTGTGCCGTCGTCGTCGTCGTCTTCGCTTTGTTGCGCCTTTTGCTGGGGCTGTTCGTTTAGACTAATCATCGTGAACACCTCGTGGAGCGTGCGAGGGAAATTACTCGAAAAAGTGAGAAAACAAGAACGTTTTTAACAAATCGCAAATTTCTTGTTCTCCAGATGACACATGATCTGAAAGTATTTTGTTGGATCTGAAGGATGAGTCTTAGAATTTGGATTTGGAGCAGGAAAAATTTCTGTGCGAGCGATCTTGTCATGTTAGGTGTCAGGCAGCGATCGTGAGAGGGTTCTGCTGCGCAATGAATTGGAATGGATCAACTTGACGAGTTGGAAGATGCTAACGTTTGTATGTTTTGTTGAACGGATTGTTGTGTAATTTTTTATTGAATAAGTATAAGGAATTGTCATAGTAAAGTGAATGTAATAAATACATTTTTTCCTCTTCAGATACCAAAAATTAGGTAGCAGAGTCCTGGCAGTTCTTATAGAGAGTTTGGGAAGTAATGGTCATAAAAGGTCAAAATCGTGCTTCTGGTTTCGTAATATAGGAATTAGATAGTTGTCTCAGCAGAGTTAGAGTTTATGTTTATGTTTATGTTAGAGTTTATGCTTTCTGAAGAACTTGGAGGAAGTTTTAGATTGACTCTGGATGGCGTGTGCAGATTCTTTAAGAAAAAACGAATTTCCATCCTTTTATTTGACGGGTAACTCACACCAGTTACAATTGGTTATCGCCATGGCAATAGTAGCCCTTCTCAAGAAGGTTTTAGGTGGCATGTTAGCTCGTTCATTGAATTCGTCGAAGTTTCATATCCGGTTCTGCGGAGACCTGGGCATTCGCAGAGGAAGTGCGGTGTGTCTTCCTCCACCTCAGTGTGGAAGAACAGCAGCCTTTCCATAGGTTTGATCTGTTTATCCGCATTCTTCGGAGGTGGGACGCCATTGGCTTGTGGGCTGTGAGGAAATCTATGATTGAGGAAGGTCAGCTGTTGAGTATAGAAGTTGTCTGGTCCTCTTTTCGTTATATTAGGCTCAAAGTAATATCTAAACACGGCACGAGCAGCACGTACTCCACCTAGTCTTAGCCACATTTATTCGAGGCTATGTATAAGCTGGTACGTTCCCTTGATATCTGAACTAAGTGACTTATTTTGGTCTGTTTTGCAAAACCGGTTTTTAATACTTGAAGTACATTCGAGAATTGCAAGACTGTGTCAGCTTTGCCCTCATTCGAAACAATTAAGTTGTGAAAACCTTTCAAAGTGCCCTTTTGTCAGACAGGGTTATGCAATTAAGAATATAGGGCAAACCTGCATATGTACGTGCATTTCTGTTGTTTTACCAGATGAGAAAAAGTTGTAGTTGTATGCAGATAGTAGATTCAAATCCACCAAAAACTGAACCGTATAAGTCTTTCAAAAAAACAAAAACAAAAACCTAACTGCAACCCACAATAAAGCACTCTGCAACCCGGTCTATCTATCCATCTATGCAGTTGCAAAATAAAATACTACATCCACTCAATTCCATCGGGATAACATAAGTTACAATCCCATCAGCATTAGGTGAATACATTAGGACCAGAAAAATGCAACGAATCCTTCTCCTGTCTCACTCCCTCTGCAACACTAGAACAATACCAACACCGAACACTACAAAACTGAAGAATCGACAGGAACAACACAACAAAAACCAAAAAAAAAAAAAAAGACAAATGCGCGCTACTGTTCGGCTCTATCCCTTTTCGGAGACCGCCACCGCCGCGACCAGCAGATATGCTCCTACGTTGTTTATGCACAGATATTGCTGTAATATCTAAATGTCCTTCTTGCAGCAGTTATAGTTGGATATTCCCATCCTCCAGCCCACCAGCCCACCAACCCACCAATACAACACACATGAACACAAAAAGCGCGTGTACTGTTTCGCAATGTTTATTGCGGCGGTTGTGAAAATTAAGAGGCCATGTCATCTCTGGCTCTGGAAACAGGAGGAAGAAGAGGATGAGGAGGAGCAGCAGGAGAAGGAGGAGGATGTCCATGCACATGCACGCACTGTTTGGCAATTCTATTCGTATATATGTATGTATCTGTTTTTATTGCGAACAAGAAGCTACAGTTAAATTTGGTCCTAATCGATGGACATTCGGGCACACATGGAGAATGGTTTTTTGTGCAAATCCCTCTTTGATCTGGTGGCTAGAAAAGCCTACTAGCGCCGCCGATTGTTCACATGCCTTTCTATTGCAGGATTCGGTTTCTGCATATGGATATCGTGACATTCATTCGGAGAGCCAAACAATAGGGCACGATGTTGTGTGCCGAAATTGTGGTACACACGCACAATGTCTTTGCCAGCAAACATGAGTCCTTTTCGTAGCGCGCCTCTGAATTGTAATCGAGGGAAATTTATTTCGCATGCTATACCAAATCATACAACAGGAATAGATGTAACCGCAGGGAGTGTTTTGTTTTTGTTTCTTTTTTTAAGAAAAAATGGATTAGAAAAATAAGTGGCACACCCGGAACCCCAAAACCAGTCTCGTACGTTCATTATGCACATTTGCAACTGAATCTTCATTTCGGGCCTGTTGTGTATAGCTTTAGTGACCAAACCGCATTTGGTAAATTCCAAAACCTGCACTGAAACCATAGCGAATGTGGTCAACGGGAATATTCAATATGGAATTGATATTCAAAGCGATGGAGCAGTCAAAGGACCCAGTTGTGGGAGTAGTTTGAGGTATAACATTTTGGGTATCACATTGGATGGGTTTTGGGCCATTGTGTATGGCAGTATTGCAGAAGGTTAAGTTCGGTTCCCTCTCGCAGACCAATGACACTTGGTTTGGACGCAGAGGGTGCTTTGCTGGTTAGTGTTTCATTACTGACATAGATTTGGAATTTTCAAAAATTCATTCGGTCTATGAAGTTATAGACTCCTGAAGTACATTGCAATAATATGTAATGGCACGGTGAGGGTCTCAGGCTGGAAGGATCCTTGGCTCATAGTTCTTATTCAATGATGCTGTCGCAGTCAGTTATGATCAGCACCGGACTATGTTGAGTTAGTGATTGTTGGGATAAATTGGGAGAGGATGTCTTGTGCTTTCAACAAAACCCTTTCTAACTTTGGTTTATTTTACAAAAAAAGTTTCCTTCAGGATACTGGGATATCAGCCTTCATTTGATGCTACACTACTTTCAGGTCACGGTCTAGCATCTATACAGTTCAATGGAGCAATTACTAAAGAACTGTTTGACACTCATGGAGTACACGAGGTATATCCTGTGCGACAGTTTCGCTACTTCAACAATTTTTCAGACCTAACTCAAACCACAAGGCTTTTTGAACCCTAAGCCCTTCCAAGTCTAACTCTGATTTCGTGATGTAAGACTCGAACGTCTGATTCATCTCAAGTAGCTCCGCAACTTTGACATCAAACACTGCGTATGTGAGGAAGTCTCAGGGTTTGATTTTCGCTCAAATCTTTTTCCTTTGCCGAACCTTCCTATCAGTGTACATTACTTCGTATAGTGTGTCCAATTCAAGTGTACCAACAGTTTCTTCCAATCTGTCAGGTATGTCGGAAAAAGATTCCTTGAGAATGTGCCTATGGGCCTACTAAAACTCTTTATGAGTCGAAGGGAACCCAGAGCTGTGTTCGATAGTCGAATTGATATTTCTTCAAACGAGTACTTTGCACGACAGTTGGTAATGTTATACCTGACATTTACCCTTTCCAGGGCACATTTGATAGAGAGCCTATCAAGCATTATTAAAGCCTCTCTTCAATATCTCAAAAGGTAGCGCCGTTACCACAGATTTGCCTTTTAAATATAAGCGCAGAGCTCTGAATACATTTCTGGCACATCACTTGCTTTTTATATCAATGTTGGGAGGTCTTTCTAGTGGCTTGAGAAGACATGAGACTAGTAGGTCTGTAGTCTTTTGACGAACTGTGACCTGGCTTACACTGATATGAAAAAAGACCATCCGTTCTTCCCTCTATGGTACGTAACCCTTAGGCAATGCATGATTCTGTAACCTTAACCGAATGCCTTTGCAAGATATGTAACTGACAGGGCCATGCCTCTTGAAGGGCCGTGCCTCTTGAAGGGCCTAAAATACATTTTCTACTTCCTCCTCTATTGACAGCCTAATATTATCCAAATACCCATACGAAACAGTAGACGGGTTACCTACTTGTCAGAAGCAGAGGTTTCTTGAATTACGTCACTACTTTGGGTCCACGATTCATCAGATTTTCTAATGAAGCTGGAAGCTACATATGTACCTCGGAGTTCGACCACCCTTTGAGCTCTCTTTTACTTTCTTTATATTCTATCTCCTAATTCCATCATGGAACTTGAGATCTCTGAACTCTGCTTCTGCCTTTCTAGTCAGGCGCCTAGCTCAACTTCATTTTAAAATTTCCAATCACTGTATCCACTGACTCTGAGCCTGCGCCTTTGCCACCTCCTTGCCATCCTTTGAAACAACCTTCCTCCATACCATCCCCAGCACATACACAACCACAAAATATGATATCCATAAATCTCGCTAATAACCAATCCCCATGTTGGTTATGCAAATTGTCCATGTCATACTCCTTAGTATGCGCAAATGCCATTTTTGTTGTTTTCTCTTTGGCCCTTCGAGCCAATACACAACGTTCATGTAGCCAAGACAGTTGTACATTAATGCGCATCGGACTGCGTGCTGTAGATCCTACAGAGTTGGCTAGTCGCCGTCGCATCACCGTAAGGATGCGTAGCAAATGGCGTCCATCCACAGCGATTAACTTTTATTCGTTCTCATCTTTCACTATTCCCCCGTTCGTGGCTGGAAACTTAAATTCAGGTGAATAGTAATTACAACTTGCATTGCGTTTAGGAATTTTTAATCACCGATAAATTCTCAATCACGAGCGCACTCTGAGCCTGCCTAAAATTTTTGAATACAATATTATTTTATGCGCACACCGAGTCGAGGATGGTGTCCATCCGCGCGCCGCGCCGTCCTGGGAGCTGCCGGTTAAATTTATAAATATTAATACAACCCAAACCGCATTAATTTACATAAACGCAGTGCCTGCATTTTGGGAACCCAATTAAAATAATTATTACGTCTCTAATGATGGCCGGAAAATTTACATTTCTAATGCAAATAACATTTTGGGTGGTCGGCCCTTTATAATTTCATTTAACTCTTTATGCGCCATTGTAGGGTATATTTCTGTCGATAGGCACTTTGTAACAGAGAGAAACTTTTTCCAATAAAGTTGGTGATTTTGAGGTGTGCTTGAGGAATCTAGGTATAGGGTCTACAATTTGCTAGTCGGGGCTTTATTGCAATGCTTTCAGTTACCTAACAACTGTATACACAATTCAGTATTGTTGGATAGGGTATCATACGATCCATTGTAGCTCAACAGGAAGTCTGGGTTTGTCTTTTTCTGCGGTGTGGTTATTGGTATTTTATGGTGGGACCAGTGTGTAAATTCGAGGTAAGGAATTATTTTATGGCGTTGAGTTATAAAATTCTGCATATCCGTTTCAACACTAGCATTATGTAAATATGTACATATTCATGTACATATGTATGTATGTATGGATAGAAGAGTTCTAAAAAATCACGTGTGTGCCATGTGAACGAATTAAAGCTGGACAGTGAGTTTGAATTAAATTGTCTGGATGCACCATTTGGTTTGCAAAACTATTGATTACAAAACGTTTTTCTTTTAAAAATGGCAACTGTCACGGGCTTCAGATGAGTACTTTCAAAAATTCACCAAAAAACGTTGTTCTGAGACCATTGACATTTGGGAGGTTGACATGTACATATATGGTCATCCAACAAGAAATGTTAATTTTAAACTTCGCGCCTTTACTGAACTGTCAACATTAAACTGACACTGCAATGACATTTCATAAGTAAAAACTAGGAGGTTGTTTACTGTGGATGGGTGTACACTCGCACAAAGTATTGAAATATTGAAAATTCACCATAAAAACGATGAAAAGTTGCGTAAAGTTTGCACTGCTTTCGGTCATCATAAAGTGCCTTTTGACTGTCTCGATTAGGTTAGGGATGGTGAAGACTAGAACACGAGTTCATCTAACCAGTTTATACCACATTTGACATAAAGATCTTAAGCTACATGGGTACAAAGTCGAGTGGACATGTGAGTTAAAGCAAGAAGACCACGTGTTAAGAACGTAGTTTTGCTGTTTATGTTCTGGAAATTTAAGATATCACTTCTTCCTGGGTGACACTATAGTTTTTTGGCAGAAACTTCTACATTGGCCCAATTTGTAAGTTACGCGAACAATTGAAAATATACATAAAATATTAGTTTAAGCCATTTTGCAAAGTTATATATGTCACGACTGCCACCAAGACCAGCAGTAGTCATTCAGAAAGTTTTAGAAGAAATGTTCTCTCAGGATTTCGTTTGGCGACATAGTGGTGGGCATGGATAGAGAAAATGTAGACCATTCGCACGCACATCCTTGTCACCAAAACTTGCGCGGATGCGTCCATTTGTAAGAAACTCCCGGTTTGTTGTAGAGTCGAGTTCACACATTTGCTGTTACTAGTGTTTTCTTCCCAATCGAGTGTCTGTGAATAAAGGGGATTGATTGAACTCTTGTTGCCAGAGAACTCAGCAGAATAAGTACCAAATGAGATGGAGTTGTGTAATCCATGTAATATGCACAGACAGCCATGTATTTTTGTAGAACTCGCGCGTTCCCCCTTAAGACTGAGTTTTCATCTTTCGATATGGGATTCAGAGTCCACAAAACTTGCCTTGATCATAGTCAGCCATTTAACTACCTTTCATACTGAAAGCCTACTATCTTTTGAATTTGTAAGAGTTTTTGTATGCAGTTACACCCGGCCATCATAACCCTCTGCCATTTGCCATAAAGCATGAATACCCTACAGTCTCGCAACCTAGTTTTCTTAAAACTCAACAGCGCCTTCCACTGAATGTGATACAGTAAGCCGACAAAAACTACTGATCTTCAAGCTTTGGGTATGGCTTAGACCTGCTATCAACTTTTGCATCATCACTGAACAGGGTTTGCATTTTTTCAGCTGATTCTTTCGTCTGAGCTTGCTAGATCACGTGGAACAAATTTAGTTGAAGAGGTGCTCATACTTCGAGCTTAGTTTTGACACTCGTTGTGGAGTTCGGTTCAGAATATCATTGAGAAATGCAATAGCAGCCCGGGTTCCTGTCAGAGTGATTGGTTAGCCCTAGCAATATTTATGTTTTGGAATGTATGAGCCTGAGTTTGAAAAGATTTAAATATTAGTTTCACGGTTTATTCTATTCTTGTAGCTCGCTTCATCAGTCTTCATGTTCTGCGGACTATTGGTGTTCCCATAGAACACCATCCTGATAAATCACTAACAGAAAGAAAGATCTTGTTCCGCATATCCATAGAGCCGCAGTACAGAGACCCTTTTCCAAAGTAGACTTCTTCTTGGCCAAAAATGATGACAACAATTGATACCAATATTGTTGCGCGCCGAATCAGCAGCAGTAGTGGTGACGGTTGTGGCCATCCCTACCTATACTCGTACATAGGTGTATACACCAAGCCCACACAATCAATATGCCAGCCTCCTCCTACAGTGTGTCTCGCGTTTCGATATCTTCATACACCATTTAGTCGCATTCATTTGTTACCATTAACTCGGCTCGGTTCCTTATCTGTTTAAAAGGATTTCACTTTGTGTTCTGTGTTCTGTGTTCTCCCATCCCGTCGTCATTCGGCACCGCGCACGTCTCCTTTCACCCATTGTCTTTTGCGGCTAACAATTGAATCTTTGGCCAAGAAGTCAACAGCGCCGCGTGGTAAAAGAAGAACCCATTTTGTACATATACGAGTATGTATGCGCGCAAGCGCACATTATATTCACCTTAACCGAGAGTTAACCATTCTGTGGTTCTTGCGGAGACTCTGCTCCGTTCGCGGATCCTCATTTTGTGATAGGTGAGCCCAGCGCTGCTGCTGCGCGCTGGAATTAGACACGTTTTGTTCCACAAATGTTCCAGCGATAGGCTTCCGCTGCTGATGCTGCTGTTGTTGGAGCCTCTACGCTCAGGCTTCATATAGTTATCTATTATATGAGTATGCGCCTGGGAGCCTTTACTTTTCTTTATGGGTTATTTTAATGTCATTAATGCTCATCGTAATTTTTACAATGACTCTGGTAGGGGCTTTAACATTTGTTCTGATCTGCATATCTTCATTTTGGAAAAGTTTTCAGGATCCTCGGCTGGTTGTTGCATATTTATTTAAAGATATCAGTGGAAATAATGAGCATCTTGGCGGTTTTCATGGTTCAGTGGTATTGGCGAGGCTTTAATTTATCAGGTAGCTCATTTGGTTTAAGGAGAATCTAAGTAATTAGTGGTTCTATGGTCTTATGGTTTTCCTGCAAGGCAAGACTTTCGAACGCAGAGCTTCGTTGCAAGTAGCTATTTGGTCCTGACGAGTGAACGATCATTGTGAGACACGGTACATTAGGTCATCGATTGTATTATAATTGATTGGAAGAACAGGGAGCTAACAGAGTGAAGAGTGCCTGAAAGGATGAGAAATGTGCTATGAACTCAATCAAACTTCAAGCTGGCACGATAAGTTAAGGCTAGATACAAACAATTTCTTCAACTGAATAGGAGTTCGGCTTGCTAAGGTTCAGGTCTTCTTCAGAAGGAGATATCAGTATGTCCTTGGCCATAGCCAAGGTGTCACCGTTTTCTTTATATGTGTCATAAACTCCGACATCAAGAGTTTTAAGCAAGGGGATACCACAATGGGCTCCAGCTTGTTTCCATGGTGGTTCCTCTGTTTTTGGTGGTTCCATTTCGACAAAAAGGCTCGTGTTTTGACTTATGAGTTGGTAAAGCATTCTAAAAATTGATTCTCCGTTCTGCTTGTTGGAACTTCTAGTTTTGGGCCGAGTTTTACTGTTGGTAATCAGAATTCTTGATATGAATCCAGATCCGAAATTGGGAAATATCTCAAGAAATAAGCCTACTTCGACCTCCTTCTAAGCATATACTCAAAATGTATAGGTTTTCGATCTCAGGGTCAAATATGATGGGAGTTCTAGAAGTAAGGTACTAAGGGGCATATCTTTTGTTTGTACGACACGTGAAGTCCAAAATGTTACAGACTTTCAAGTACCTTGTTGAGGACATTTGAACTATCTTGGCAGTGCTACCACATTTGACAAAGATTTAGAGTAAACCCTTGCTTAAAGTTGTTTCTTTTGGGCTGAGAGGACGATTGGGTAGAACTTCTCGTCATTCAAGTTTGGAGCTCCCCAAGGCACTTGAATGTGGATTGGCTTGTGTTGACATGGTTCGGAAGTTAAGTTTTAATGAAGTACACCAGCTAAACATTCCCAACAACCTATTTAAAAACTAGACATAGGAGTTTCAGGATCGCCTATAGCGAGTGGCTCTCAGTTTTTCCGAAAGCGGAGGAACAGGGCAATAGATTAAGACCTCCTCTTTAGTTATGGAAACTTTAACCAACATCGAGTTGCAACTGTAGGCATTTAGCCAACCTCAGGCCCCAGCTTCCTACAATCAATAGTGTTCTGCTTGTTGTATGCTTCATACGAAAAGAAGGGTCCTGGTGTTTGGTGTCATATCAGGGCCAATTTTTTTTTCAGATGCAGTAACCATTGAGCATCAGCACGCATTCAAAGAGAAACACTCGGCCTAAGTGCGCCTTGTTCGTAAGTTGAACATTCCGTGGCAATTCATAGTCAAACTCTTACAATCAAGGGAAACTTGCACCTGCCAGACTTAGATCAACCTAGATCTATAGTGATGCCTTAGTGGTTATGAGAGCCTGTGATTGTGCTATCATTGGAGCCTGTTTAGCAGCTGTTGTCGCGGGAGTCTTATAACACTGGACATTCCGGGAACTTCGAAATAGAAATCCGGGCCAGTGTCGATCTTGAAGTATCCATGTAGATTTGTTACTGATGTCCGTGCCATTCTTCTTAACTAGGAAAATAAGTACAAAATGGACTTGTAAAGTCTAGGCGGGGAGTTGTGTAGTCCGCGGATTGCTGATATATTTTTGTGGGAGACGCACGTGCCTCTTCAGACTGGGTTCCCATCTTCTAGTTTCTAGTAGTCCAAGAGCACTGTAACGATGAGTTCTCATACATAAAGGTTCAGGAATTTTAGTCGGAGTATTGCCATCAACCCTAATGTAGGGGTTAGTTCAAAAATTATGATAGCTATTAAATCTTGGTCTTATGGGGACATAGTGAGCGCCGTGGCGTAGTGGTTAGGGCGTTGGACTATGGAGCAAGGGGTTCGAGATCGAATCCCAGTCGGGGAACACCTAAAAGTCTTTCACGGCCCCACCTCTCGCGAGCGTCTGACAAACATCCAAAGAGTACAGCTGTCCTGAGAAAGCTTCTCAAAAAACAAATTACCCTTCGGAGACGGCATTAAACCGTAGGCCCCTTCCATTCGTGTAAAGAATATAACACGCACAACACGAATGGTTGTGAGAAGCTAGGCCCTGGGTCCCATCGACCTACAGCGCCATGTATTTATTTTTTATTTATGATGGGGACATAGCATGGGCTACTTATGATCTGTCAGGGAACACCAAACTCAAGACCAGTCTTTTCACTTTTGTCAGAATTGGTGGAAACAAACAAGCTAGTCCCGAAACCCAGTTAAATCCACCAATTGTCTGCCGGAACATCCACACCAAGTCACAAGCAGACCCCCCATGCAAGATGTATACAATTTGAGCCTCGTCGATCATTAAATAGATAACTTTATGTTACCAGTCATCCTGCAATGCCAGTCAACGATGAGCTCGCCATCAATCAGACTCATTTGCGATTACTTGATAGACTCCTGGTTTTTTTTTTTTTTTTTTTTTAAATTATTTTATTAGTCCCGCTGTTGGTAGCCAAGTCTTATCCGCACATTTCCATCAATTTAATCAGTCGCTCCCGCATTCGATTGTAATCATGCAAGACTGTGCTGTGCATGTGTGGTAGCATCAAAATGCCTGACGATATGATTGAAGTCAAAACCCTCCCGTCCCGTCTGAGCCAGTGCCGCCTGCATGCCAACTTCTTCACTCTCGTCGTCGACTCTGTAGAGTAGTCGGTCCCATTGTGCCTTCCGATTGTTAGTAGGAAGCCGTTCGTTTCGCTCCTTCGTTCTCATTAATTCAGATAAATGTACTCGATCGAGAAAATAATTTAGAAAAATCCAATCCGGAATAAAATATTTATCTGCGCATGAAACAATGATGTTGTTGAGAGTTTTCTAAAACTTTTTCCACCTTTAACATCCCACAGGTTGGTCGGCCTGGTTGTTTGCATTTTTCCTTGGACACTCTTGTACCTACTTCTTCTTCTTCTTTTTTTTTTTGTGTTTGTTTTGCGTGCATAAATATTCACCACATTTGCAAATGTACGAGTATTTCAATTAATGAATATGTATCGGAATAATAGTGACATGGGTCCCCATGGAGTTATCGACTGGCTGGAAATGTGGTCTTGGCATGGTTGGCACTGCCAGGCGGAGATGTGGAGCAGAGACAATGATCGCATTTGCGTTTTGAAGGAGAAATTCCGTGGGAAATACGAACAAGTATAATGCAGATGAAAGGAAATGTCAAATTTTTACTTTACAATCGTAAAGTTTTTAGCCCCCCAGGGGTCTGGACGTACAATTGATCGGCTAGAGAGATGAGATTGACATCTTATCGGAGAGTTTCATCACGAAAGGGGGAATGAAGTTGTGAGAACTCGGGGTAATTAATTGGGAATGGTATAGTTTTGCAAAAACAAGAAAGAAGTTTCCTTCTTGAAGGCTTGGATGGAGATGAGTGTAGTCTCGGAAAGAGGTATCTTTTAAGCTTCTTTCAGTCTTGCCACTTTCAAATCCGTCATATTCATCATAATCAGGGCAAAGTAAAAGCTTCTGGGGAGAAGAAAATGTGCCTAAGCTTGAGGTTCAGAGATGCCACACCTTAAGATCCACAGGCTTACTGTGTGGAAATTCTGGCAATTAAGATCTTTCTGTTCCGTGGGACTCTGTTGCATATTAACGCCTGCCATCTCGAACCATCAGAACTACCGCTCCTATGTAACTCCAATCTGGGCAGTGTAACAGTAGCTAAACGAAGCTACCCTTGTTTTGGAGAACGCTTAGGCACGCCGCTTTTCGGGAGCGTCACTGAAACCGTGCCTTCCCGTGCAGTGTTGATCCACATTGGTGCTGATGGGAGCTATTGGTCCCTGTTCTGACCTCTCCATCATAACTGTTCCACGATGAGTCTGATCTTGACTATCCAAAGTGAAATCTAGCCCATCGGATGGTACATAATCAACATGATCGACGGCGTTGGGGATTGGTAGTCACATTATTCCAAGGATCTTGATGTTGGACGTCTATTCAAAAAGAATAGAAAAATCTACTTTCCGATGATCTGCTGGAACCTGCACTACCTGCTACTACCTTCTCGCGTAGAAGAAACAGCTGACTGTCTTCAGTTTTGGATGGGCTTCCTCTACGGACATGGCCAAAGCAAAACGCAACGTTTCATCATCCGCAAGGTTCAACAATATCTTTATCACTAAGGAGGGCGCTGATGTAGTCCCAAACGCCGAACCCAGCCGGAATGTGTTGGATCCTCGCTCCACAAGATCAATTGGCAGTCATGATGAATCTGATGGTACAGATGAACTACCAAAACGAAAACCAAAAGATGTAGAAAAGGCATATTCCTAATTTGACGGGTTGGAAACCAAACATTCTGTCATTTCCCTTTATAATGTCCAGGATCCAAGTAAAGTTGATCTCCTGATGATCGTCATTGCCGAGTCGGCATAAAGAGCAACGAAGGTACTGGGGGGAGCTCCTAAAGCTACGATTACAGGATTATTCTCTAAAGAATCCTGAATGTGTTCCCCTCAAGATGGTCCAACCTAAAGGCCATGTGGCCTAGTTAAACGAATGAAAGTAAAATTTCGGTGACTGAATTAACCAGTCAATTGGAAGCCTCGTTCGTGACACATAAAGCCTCTGGTTTCTTATGTTTGGGCCAATGTCAAGTTCATGAACCATGTTGATAAGTTGAAGACCTTAGGGGGACCTTAGCACCTTTCAACATCGGTAGGGTTTGGTTTTGAGACACGTGGAGAGTGATGTAATGATTAAGATCGTCTTAGGTCTTCGGAAAATAAGGTGTCCTTATAAAAGACTTTAGCAATGCATCCTCCAAACAAAAGCCTGGCACTACAGCGTTTCTTCCGATTCGTCTATGCTGAAGTACTCCTATAGTATGTGTACTCGTTCTTGGAAGTATCTGTCCCAATAGTATTTTGCATCGTCATCCTGCATCGTCATACTGCATAGACAGACACATTTGGCAGGATAGTCTGGGACTAGACTTGCAGCCGATCTCAGTTGTCTACTATTGGACACATTGTAATTTTTCGGGCCAAAATGCGTGACATCTTCGGAGGCCAAATGTAGCTTAGAGCTATGCTTTGCTGCGAGGCTTCTGTTAGTCAAGACTTGGTTCAAATCAGTAAAATATTGTATTTTGAATCCAACGATCTATTACTGATTTTTGGTGACGAAAAAACCAACAATGTACTGCAACCCTATTAAGTTGAAACTTCATCTTCATGTAAATATTATCGTGGCCATCTCGCTTCTGCATTCATATGCATTCAACCATTTCTCTGGCACAAGCGGATGAATTAGTACTTGTGTGCTCCTCCTTCTCTGGGACTGGGAAGAGCTGTTTCCAATCCCAGTCATCATCATCATCATGATCATCATCGCCATCACATATAAGAGAGATCCAAAGAAACAAACAAAGCTTGAATCCCCCTTTTGTGTTCAACAGCAGAAACAGCAAATGGTCGAGTCGGGAATCTCATATCGATGAAGAGAAGTACAAGGCAAGAAGAAGTAGAAGCAGCAGAAGAGGGTGACCAGATATGTACGCTGGAGGACTGCCTCAAAACCGATTGTGAATGGCAAACAAAGCCGAGATATTCATTATTCAGCTGTCATCTTCGATTCCATGGTTATGAGGATTTATGAGTTAGTCGTGTCGGTTACCTGTTTTCATAATGGCGCCTTCCCGCTGTTATTTTTGTGTGTGGGGCCTCGATTTAAAGGTGGAGAATTGAATATCTTTTACCTGCGATATGAAAAGGTGGATGAGATGCTGCATTGCGATTGGCTCTGCGGATATTTTGATTTTTTTTTTGTAATTAAAATCATACTCTCGTGGAGCATCGTTCATACTCCATAGGGAGGACATGCTTCATATGATCATTGCCAGAGTCAATGTTCTGTTAAAAGGCTGCATGCCTTATAGCATCGATTGTAGGGTATCCATGTTGCTTCACTTTGGTTAATGAGAATTGGATTCATGCTTGATCATACATAAGATGGTTTTGAATTACGTACAGCTCAAGTTCTAGTTCTTCTTTCGTCACACATAAGGACTGTCTTGACATAGTCGGTGCTGTCAATGCGAGCTTGACAATACTGATAGTTCTGTTCCCTCTGTTACTTATGATCTATATCAGTGCGGAGACTGTTTACGCTAACATGAAGATGATCCTGGACTTGTTCTGTAAGCAAACCGTTTTCCAAGGCGTTTCAAGACTTATGCCAGGTCATTTGAATTTAAAGTCCTTCAGAGTTTCGAAATGAATAGGAATATCTTCAGCAAACAAACTGCTTGTCCTTAAATGAAATCCTGCACATTTCGACAATAGATTCAAACTGCAAGTCCAAGTTGTGCTTTGTATTGTTAGCTCTGTGTTGATGTGAAGTATCTATTTGGTCTAAATATGTAGTTCAGGCTTCCAAATGCTGACCTAATGTTTCCTGTTCATCATGTCAATGTGAAGATAGGTCATCTGATACGTTCTGGTGAACATTTTTAGTATTTTCATGGCAACGGGAAGTCATGGAATAGGAACCGTAACTATTTTTGAATTGGTCCTCCGGGCATCAAGAATATTATAACTACAGTCGATGTATCCAAGGCGAACAGCTTGGTATGGCTTCATGTGAACCATTGTAGAGTAGTGCAACGTCTCTATGGTTATTGCACAAACCTAACCAAAATTGTTGAGCAGATGTCATAACCTTTTACGTATACTAAGTGACATACGTCAAGGTTGTATACTATCACTGCACTATAATTGCTTCTTAATTAGTGTAGTGTAGATACCAGATTTAGGCGTTGAGTGTGATGGACTATCAAAGGTTGAAATTTAAGCTTAAAACAGAGCTGTTTCGCTCAGAGCTTACTATCAAGATAACAACAAATTGTATCATTTCTTGGCTCAAATCCAACATGATTTGATTGGAAAGCAAAAATTGGTGCATAGGCAATGGCGATATACTTTTATCACAGAACCAGAGAAGGATCTCCACTTAAGCTCTGCATGTATCCTTGACATTCCCCACTCCTGGGAAGATGGAATTTATTGCCTATGGCATGTTACTTAAAGTGTGACATTCTCACCAGGCTAATGGCTTTGGTGCTGCATACAAATTATTATTAAAACCCCCTTCCGCTGGTTGGAATGTTACATTTTTCCTTTTAATCCACATAACACCATCTGTTCGCCATATGCCTTTATACAATTCCATTCTCAACAATATCCAATATCACTTCCCCAAGTGGTGATCCTCCTCCTTCTTCCACCTGAGCGACAGATACGTACACACCCAACCGACCCAAGGAGCAAACGAAGTGCATACACAGGACTCGAAGCCGAAAATCTTTTCGGTACCGTGTACCTTTCATTGAAGTGCACACATTTTCATAAAAACAAAGCCCATGTAATAATGTAGCAACACATCTTTTGACTTTAGCGCAACATCCTACATAGGCTGGCAAGCCGGCCGGCCGGTCGGTCGGCCAACTCCCATCCATCGATGTCTCGTCGTCGGCCAGGCGGCCAGGCGGCCAGTCGGCCGGTAAGCCATATGAGCCCAGTTGCATCCCAAAGGATGACCATCTCAGCGAACGGACATATACAAACGCCGATTGTGGCCGATTTTATGCCCGATACTGGGCAAAGTTTTTGCTTTTATTGTCTGCCGTGTGATTCGCTGGGATCTGTGTGTTCTGCGATTCCTCGCAAATATACATAAAGGTTGTTCGGGGATTTTTATTATATTGTGACGAGAGGCTGGACGAGGGGCCAACATCGAGCCTTATGCTGTGTTATGCGCGCAGCCAACAATAATGATGATCATAAGTTGATGTCGACCGACAACGACACAACACACAACAGATTCATGAGAGATGATGTTGATGATGTAGCGCTGGAGCGCTGGAACGCGCGCACACAGGACGAAAGGGAGACGCGATGATGGTTGTGCAACAGCACAACAGACCCCAGACCCCAGTGGAAGAAGAAGTCGATGGCGTTGTTGATTAATGGCCGAAATAACTTCTTCAGCTTTATTGGCTGAGATTTCCATTTTAATTTCGCATTGGCTCCTTGCCTCCGATCGACCGGTCAAGAGATGAGCCAAAAATCGAAAGGATTCTTGGTCGTCGTCACATAGCTGCCCACTGTGGGAGCGTCTGCATCAGCCCTCCTCCATAATGGGGCCATGACATTCGCTGATAATAATGGTGATGGGCGATGCGCGGCTACGAACGACGAAAATATTTATAAGCAATAATTTTATATCGTTCGCGGATCGTTTATGCATCCCGCGTGCATCTACGCTACTTGCAGTTCCGATAAGTGCTCTGCGCATGTCTGTTAATGATATTGAAATGGTGTGGAGCATGCCTAATGCTGGGCTCTCCCGAGGCTACGGCGGCAGCGGCGGTGCTGTGCCGTGCGTGCCATTATCCGAGGACGTGTTCTGAGTCGGTATTCGGAGGTAACTATGATGCCTAGTCGCGACTTTATAAAACCGGTCCTTTGATCGTGTTCAAATTGGAATTACACTCTCCTATTATAATTTAGAGTGAGAGAGGGGAGTTATTAAGAAAATTGTTCAGCCATGGCGTGTGTCACCGCAATTTGTTATTAGAAATGGCTTTCTGTAGATATGTAAAAGTTTTGGTTCCATTGCATGGTTAAACCTTGCTATGGCCTCCTTAAGATGAGAATGTCGTCTATGGTCGATTATTTAGAAATAAGTCTCATCAAGTGCCAACACAGTGCTCTAAAGCTCTGGAAGTATCCTCGACTGGGGCTAGATATTGTACCTTAGACCGAATATTACCCTAGGTATCCAACTCATAACCCAGTCGAGATACTAAATCGATCGGTAGGATGTTAGCAGTCTTTTACTGAGCAGATAACTTATTTTAGCTTATCAAACGCAAAGAAACGTCTATGAAAGCTGAACTGAAACTCTTTACGGACGAAAAGACAGCAGGGACTATGAAAAAAACATCGTATGATGGTGTATGTATCCCCCTGCCAGGAGGTCTACAGACTGTGAATCCACGGAAAGGTATTCCAAATCTATCAAAACATAACCGAGGCCAAGAATAAGGAGACAAAAAGAGAGTGCGAAACATAAAAGACTGACTTTCGTACATAGGTGTCCCTAGGGCTCGACTGACAAGCTGCTGCAGCTCGCCCATACCAGAATTAACTCCACTTCGGCTGAGGTCCCCTTTAACTTGTCTGGGCGTACTAAATCAGTTAGAAAACTATAGGGATGGGAGCATTTGTATTCATCCGTAGTTGCCCCTAAGCTATACGAATAGTTTCCATAAATTCCGTCAAAAGATACCAAATTACGAAGAATCTCACTCCCCAAGATTTAGTAAAGTTCATCTTTAGCGCCATAAAGCAAGACTAAGCTGATCAAAGTCTTATACTGAGCTACTCGATTGCTCTGTCAGCCCAAAGAGACTGTGATGGTCAAGTGGTATTCTTCATTTCTTCTTCTTCTTCGTTTCTGCTGAGAAGTTGCTGTCAGATTGGGTAGCGGACCAAATTCGTCGATGTTGCGTGTCCCTTCTTGTTGACAGTATATACTTGATTTTTCCCGTACTTATCGCTGAATCCATTCAATATTAGCGAACCCACTACATTGTGACAGGCAGACCGTAGTACCTGCCAATTATGACAATATCATCTATTCGTTGACTTGTGAGTTGCGAACAGTCTTTTCAAGAATGATGTTGAAAAAGTCACATGACAGTCACCTTGACTAAATCTTTTTGGACATCAAAGGTGAGTCCGTAACCGTCACGTTAATCGGGTAGAAAACGTTCTCCATCGTCATCCTACAATAATCAAGGCAATTAGGAAGCGTTTCAAGCATTTCCGTGGTATCAGATCATTTCAAAACAGGCAAATGGACGTACTGCTTCATACCCAACATCGTTAAACAGATAAACCGGATACATTCCCGCAAATTGCTGACAGGCAATGGTTATTTTTTCTTGGTTTAGATTCAATTGATACTGGCTTTCCAGTTTTCTAGACCTATAGCTCTGGCATCCACTATCTCTTGGTTCTTCTACCAAAGGTTCTGTCCTTCTTGCCTGAGCTTAGTTTCCTATTCGCTCGATTTGGCCGAGTTATTTCTGGCTTCCCATATTAAATGCAACTACTCCTTGTTTAGCCTGTTTTCCGAATCCCTTGTCACCTAGCTCTCGGCACTATTCACCTTGAGAAAAGCAGTGTAAAAGTGCCATGCCCATTATAAAGCACGACGCTATCAATGTAAGGATTATCAGCGACCTTGCTACATTTGTTATGATAGGGAAGAGCAGCTTTAAGTGACACAGAACCCTAAACACAATTACCAAAAGTCGGCTGGAACTTTCTTTCCTTCTTTCCTGGCTGGTCATTCAAGCCTTGTCTATAAATTGTGGACAAGTTTTGATATATACGCGTATCATGTGCCTTTTCCAATTCTGGACACAATTGATAGCATGATCTTTTTGTCGAAATCGATTGTTTGTGGAGTGTAATCCATTCTGAACATGTTATCCTGATCTATACCAATCAATAGAAGTCACTGATCTGGAAAAGGATGTATAGTACCGAAAGAACTGAAATGCATTTATGCAGGTCCCTACCTACTGGTTGGGCTGTCAGCGATGACATAAAGATTTTGTAGGTTTCGAACCCTACAACTCCATTTGTTTATCCGACCAACTTCACATACACATCACACTATCGTCCTCTTCTTAGATCTCCAAGTTCTTGCTATAACTACGAATGTTCAGTTTTCTTGATATTTTTCGGTCAGCTAAGTTCAAGATTGGCACTTACTGCGACGATATTCTCTAAGGATCAGGCAGGACGATCCACATGATTTCTCTGTTTTTTCGACAGCTCTTGTTGCACAAATCTTGGGAAGAGTTTTCGTATAGCTTTCATCACATTTGCAATGGTTTTCAAAATAATCAAACATCCTGCCTTCGTGACGGACTTAAGGACAAGAGCCGCTCCCATCGTCATAGGGTAACACCTCAAACCGATTCACCAAGAAGCAGTGGCACAGCGCATGTGCAACTCTCCTCGAAGCCTCTTTAAGGCCAACAACCATCACAAATTTTGTCTTTCATAAGCAAATCTGCGCTTTTCATTCAGCCATGGCGTGTGTTTACGCCCAAGTCCTCAATATCGGTTTTATTTTCTTATTTCTGCCTCCTGTCAGTCCACCTTGATACCGTGTGGCTGGTGGAAGCCTCTTACTCCCTGGAGTGCCTGCGTATAGCCACTCCGGTCCTATTTATATGTACACCACATGGTCGAACCAGTAACCATACCACAACACAACACAACACAACAGAACAGAGTGCGCTATAATAATTCGAAATCACAGTGAATTGGGTGATAAAGTTGATTTTAGCACGATAAACGAATTATAAATGCATTTGTGAGAGTATTTATTTAATAATAAGTTTTTCGTTGACACCTCTGTGCCACGGAAGGAGGGAGGACCGGCCGGCCGGCACACGGTTTGTATGCTGCTGCTCGTCTGGGAGGAGGCGATTCATTCACAGACCTGAATGCGCATGCGCCAATGGCTAAGTTGGAGCCGTATTCACATTTTCGTTTTAATTTTGTTTTTGTTTTTTGTTTTTTGCTGACTGTTGATGAATTTATTGCGAAGAGAGATTTAATTTCGCAAAGATTTATGCGAAAGGACATTTATTTCTCTGACTGAAAGTGTTGTATGCTCGTACTTTGGCTTAAAGTTTATTTAGCTGGAACGCGAACGAAACGAACGACGTCAAATTTTATGGAAATTAGATTCGAACTAGGATGGTGAGCGTGTTTCTGTTAGTAGTATTTACAGTACTCATGTCCTGCGTGTCATTCGCTGTTCATGGTGATAGATGACAGTGCTGTCTAAGTGATGTTAATGAGTTTGAGTTTGAGGTTAGCAGCGGTTTTCAGGTTGGACTTTGAGGCTTATCTGTGCAGTTTATGAAATGTTAAGATAAGGCTGTTTGTGGACAGTGTGCTGGTGCTGGTGCTAGCGCTATAAATAACATATGATTTGGACTTGTCTTGACTGGGCCAGAGTTGGAGCTACGAGTATATTGGGGCCAGGTTGTGGTTTCAAAATTGACGTAAACCTAAAAATGTTAATTTTGGCATCTACATATGTAACTTTGGATGGTGGTCAAGTGACCCTGCATTTAAAACATACAGAAGCAAAGACATGGTTGCAACAGATCTTAGAGAAAGTTGCCTTTGCTTTGATATTAGGTAAGTGACAACCAAGTCCTTGAAATCATGTTGATTTACTTGAAATTCCGTTTTGAAGCTCCCTTTGTCTCTGATGGACATTACGGAGCAGTTCAACATTGCTGGGAACTAGGCTGCGCAGACATTCTAGGTTACTGCAAGACTGACAAGCTCGTTGGAAAGGGTATTAATCTAAGAGTTCTTCAGAAATAGAATGCCCTAGTTCACTTCAAGGGCGATCTGACCTAATTTGGATTGAATCAGCTAGATCTAAAGCAGTGTCCTCACTGGACAAGTTTGACGAAAAGGAAAAGTACACCATCCCCCACTTCCTATTCATGTGTTTAGTTCTGTTTCGAAGAAGACTGGCACATCTAAGGGATTTCCCTTTGATGACAATAACGAATATTGTACACATAAACCACTCTGAAATACGTTCAAGTTTCGTACTCAAACAACAACAAATTTTTTGTATGCTTCCAGCTCTAAAGAGAGTCTGAAACCATCCGAGAGTATGGCTGATCTCTTAATGGATTAAAGGGTGTGCGTAGAACTTTACCAGAAAATCTAAAATTTCTGCAGCTTGAACCTCCAAAATTATGTGGTTTTAGCTTGACACTTGTCGACTAAGCAAAATATTTCGATTACATATTTGACTGAAAATCCAATATCCTTGATCGTGATAAGAAAGCTACCACCGTCCTGTCCGACTATCGGAAAGCCGGAAGGTAATTGGGTCTGCAGTCAGGTATTACATCTTTGCTTTATGTATCCGCCATCAGGCTTACATATACTAGTATATGACATTGTTATCTGGTGGATGTCTTTGAAAAAGCCTGGCAGCATCTCTTTTGTTTCACATCGCTCCTTGGATATCTATAGCAAACAACTGGTAGCCTTTGGAGCTACCCATTCGAAGACTGTAGGCCAGTGGTCCAGTCTAAGAACAAAACGCCCCTTTTATCTTAAATTCCTTTAGCAGGATATCGACTTAATACTCTTACAACCTCTGTTTGATGAAAACATTTATTCACGCATACTCCTTAAGAGTTGAATGGGAGAAGGACTTCTGATGTGACTACTTATAATAGAACTGCTCTAACTTGTCCTCTGGCTGAACAATTGAATATTCACCTCATTTGGGTGGTAAAACACTTGAATATTCTAAGGAATTGTATGGTCGAATAGCGCACCAGCTTATGTACGTGTATCTTTTCCAAATAGATCGGGCCCAACCTAGATTAACGCTTCAACTGTCTGATCAGACAGCAAAATGACTCCCATAGTAATCAGCCACAGGACAGAGCATTAGTAATAGGCACTCTATTAGACATACTATTATAGAAATACAAATTTCTGAGACTACAGGCATATGGGACTCAGGATCTAGCTTCTCACAACCATTCGTGTTGTACGTGATATACCTATTGTTTCCACAAATGAAAGGGGCCTTGTTTCCGAAGGGCAATTTGTTATTTAAGAAGCTTTCTCATGACAGTTGTACTCTCGGACGTCTGTCAGAAGTTCTCAAGAGGTGGGGTCATGAAAAAACTTTTGGCCGGAATTTGAACCTGGAATCTCTTGCTCCATAGTCCAATGCACTAACCTCTTGAGTCAAGACGCCCACCTACACCATACCCGTCATGAAAAAATTTCCTAACACAAAAATTTGTCCCACGAAATGGATATGAGATACTAGGTCCTGGGTCCCGTATGGATCTAAAATTTGTTTTTTTTTTTTGGTGTAGTAATGGGCTGAGTTGTTGCTAATAAAACACCAGAATCGGTGGTACCATAATGGATCTCTCTTGGTCCAAGTTCGTCCAAACTAACTTTAAAGTTTTCATGCCAGGGACTAATAAGCCAAGTTATTGAATCCCTAAATATAAACTTCAATCACTTTTCCCTTCCCATCCAGCTTTACAAAATTTACCCGTTTTAGACATACCTATTGGACTTAATTCCCACTCCAACTCAATGGTACAGCTCGGAGCTATACCCAAAGTTATGCAATAAATGATCTCAAAACTGGATTCAATTGCTAGATCACTTACTGCTAGCCATATGAATATATTGAAACGATAGACTGAGTCAAGGAATTTACAACTTTTACGGGTCTGCAGACCGATACAGAGTCCTGAGATATGTCAGAAGTTCACTAGTAGCAAGGTATCATGTAACCTGTACTGTGCTCCGTTTAACTTGCCGTACAGTGTAATGTATACCAGTCCCCAGTAGTCTTGTACTACTTTCCAGATCAAATCTCAAACAAATCTTCCCCAAGCTCTGTTACTTGCTCCTCCTCCTACTGTAGGCAAAATCTAATATAAAAGTTTAAGGTACCGCTCTTTGAACATCCATTGAATAAATTGCTCCCTTACTCCCCGAAACATCTCAATATCAAGCAAATACATAATTCCCTGATTTCCTTAGCCGCTGGGTCTCACCCCACCCAGTCGCAGGTATCATGTTGGAAAATCTTTTTCAAGAATTCCTCACGTTTTCCAAAAGCAAACAAAACATTTTCCTAAGTCAAAACTTTCAACATTTCCCGGGTGGTGTTCCGTGAAAAATAACGTGCAAGGATTTCCACCGAAAATGAGAGCAAAAAAAAAAAATTCTTTTTAGATATGATATCCTCGTGCCAATGGTTTTGCATTCATCCATGTCTAACTCCAACTTCGCATGAATACTCCGCTCTTGCTCCCATGACAATCGAAGGAAAGAAGAGAAGAAGGAAGAAGCACAAAAAAAAAATTAATATTCAACTTGAAGACATTTGAACGACCTTCATAATTTTACACACCATTACACCGATATTAGCTGGGGTGGATTCAGCTAAGAGATTGCCTTCCTTGGGGGTGTGGGATGAAATTTATACTCCTGGCGTTAGGGGAGCCGGAGTCTCATCCTTTGTGCTCATTCAATACATAACGCAGATAAGGAATATTGATGGATTCTATTTTGTATCCAGATTGAATTTCAGATTGCGCATCGGGGTGATTGGATGGTGCTGGTTGTACCCCCTTCTCCGGGCCGCCTATCATCGTTGCTTGGTGCAAATGATTGTGCCTCGGCATGCAAATGTATATACATAAATGTATTCAACGGAGGCATAAATTGTTATAGAGACTGGAAGCTGGATCCTAACAGAGAAAAAAAAAAAGGAGAAGAAAAACTGGAGCTCACTTACCATTTCATAAAGAATAGCGCGCGTCTTTCTCATGTAACTTTCACATTGTGACGTATTTATGGATATCATGTGCCACAATTCCACTCCATTGGCATCCGTCTTCAGTGTCACCGGCAGGAGTGAGAGGGTGACACACAGGTAAAGGCGACAGTAGCAGCATCTCTCGGCTACCTATGAGTTGCCTCTTTCAACTCACGATGACAACGATGATGATGAGGATGATGATGATGATGATGATGATGATGATGATGATGATGACGACGACGATGGGGACGACTTACGGAGCACTAGCACTGGGAGCGGATTTGCATACGAGAAGAAAAGGCTTCGAGCAACGACAACGACTTCGACGACGACGATGACGACGACCCATCAATTGGTGATATAGATTTCAATGAATGAATGAATGTTGCTGCAGAGACCGTCACCGTCACCGTCTCTCTACGGGAAGGGGGTGATTAATATACGAGTGTTTGGATATGCATGCAAAATTTATATCGCTTGGTTAAAATCTTTGTGACAATAGATATGGATGCTAGATGCTTTAATGCTTTAGACTCAGCCTGCAAGTGCTGGACAAGTGATGGAAGAAAATCTATTTTCATTTCCTTGAACTTTCCTTGTAGTCTAGAGACTTCTAGTATCAAAGGAATGAGATCTCGTCTGAAGCACACAAACATCCTGTGGTGAAAGATCGTGATATGTAGGCTAAAGTGGCTAGAGTCGGATGTTTAGTGACAATGAAGTAGTCATGGATAAATGCGTATACTCCTGGCTAACCACTTCAGTATGTGCTTCGACTGACGAAATGAGCCAATCTGGGTTAAGTTTAGGTTAGAGTGATGCCACAGAACCGGAACTAATGATATCAACTAGAGCTTTGATGCCGTTCACGTGATAAAACATCCAGTTTCCAGTAAGAGCACTGATCTGTGATCGCTTAAACAGAACCATCTCGGCGCTATGGAGAAAGAAAGGGAACCTTCCTAGGTTCTGAATCTTTAGCGAATTAAGTGATTACACTCTTCTAGAAGAAACCAGGAAACTAGAAAGGTTTAGAACCTGAAAAAATCCATCACCCTAAGCATGAATATCTTTCGTAAGAAGTACCTAGGGAAACTAGGTGTATCTGAGCCAAGTTTCTAAAGTCTCTGGGAGAAATCTAAGACTATTTGCAGCAATTCTGTGAGGTATTGAGAGAAGAAGAATGTAAAAAGAATCTTAATTCGAGGAGAACTCTGAGGAAACGATGTTAGTAGGCAGAGCAAAAGACCAGTATATCGCAGAGCAATACAGTCCATCATATTGATACTCTTAAGTGAATGCAATATATCTGGATTTCAATACACTTGTAACCCACTTTTCAATCTGGGTACTAGGATTCAAAGGCTCAAAGGTGGGTGGAATCTTGAAACCTGAAAACAAGCAAACTAACTACACAAGAGGCTATTCTACAACATACGTTTAACAATGTATCTGTTACTCAGAACCCGTTTCAATTAGATTCAAATGCCCCACTTAGCCCACTCCAGCACTTCACTAATTCATCTCATCAAGCAGCAAGTCCCTAATAACAGTTTGTGTCACTTAAATTGTTATCACCGTCGCCTAGCTACAGTGGATATATAAAATCTCCACCGCCCATTCCAGGTCCAATTTAAAAGATAATAACACCATCGCACAGATTTCAGTAGCAATTCCGGCAATCATCATCGTCATCACGATCGCTGGCGCGGCGGTGAAAAACCCGATCGCTTTCTAATTGCCCCGAGAGCACCATCTCCTACACCGACACCGCCACCGACGCCACATGCAGTCCGAGAGTCTGCACTACTTTGCATACACGTCGCGCCACTCACCCCACCACATTAGTTTTCCTCCATCTCGAGTGTCATTAGCGCAGTCATAATCATCACATCTATAAACACTTGAGGCAGCATCCGAGGCCGTTTCGCCAGATGGTTATATACTTCTGGAGGGGTGCCGCACCGATGGTGGTCCCTGGCATCAGGAGGAGACGACGGCAGATCGTCAGCAAGGCGGCGCGTGCGGTATTCTCACGCATTCTTGGCGCGCGATTATGAATTATTTCGTCGCTGTGCCATATGCATTTAGCGGTAATAATTGTCAAAGACGTTCTGACACTTTCAGGCCTTTGTCAACTTAATGAGCTACGAAGCGACTTTTGACGGCGCTACGCACGTCTGGAGATATGATAAATCGATGCGATTACTCCCGGCACCGGGTGCTCCTTTGATGAGTGCTTCCTTCGAAATTCGCATCACAACCCATGAGGCGAGATGTCATAATTCAGACCCGAATGGTATTGTTTTAGTGCACCTTTGAGTAAATCCCTTTTCTATATCATATTCCAATCAGCAGAGGTAATAAAAACAACTGGCCACTTCAGCGGAATGGGCCTTTTTCTTTGTAGGTCTACGGCAAAGGAATATTCCTTTCCCTCATATCCTCCATCGGGTAATAATTTAACTGCCAGTACAGCAAACAAGGGTATATGCATTATATATCCACGTGCAGAGGTATCTAGATGACGGGGGTATTTGTTGCAGAAGATACAGTAGCTGAACGGAGTTCAATAACTTTTATGACTATATTTCAGGATCTCTGGGGGATTCGGGGCGCAAGGGTCAAGGAAAAGTTGCTTCAGTCGGCAGGATGATAGAGGTGGTAGCCGGGTGTAGCTGCCCAGTTGAATATTTTCCTGATTTCAGCAGTTTTTCCTTCGACCACTGTGTGTGCAGGGGGGGTAATAATTTTGTCTAAATCAAAAATAATTCGTTGGGAAATAATTTCACCATTTGACATGTTCTGATCCCCGGGATGCTCGTAAAAATATTTTTCATGCCTTTTTTCTGGATACAGATACATAGTTTCTGGATCCAGCATGTAAATCACATGAGAGAGTTACTGGGGCGGAAGGATGGATTTTGGTGTTATAGAGGTAGGTGTGTATCTTTGGGGACAGATGGTGGTGTGGGCAGTAAAAATATAATTTTCGAATCTGAGTAGCGATACTGGAAAACGTCGAAACTCCTGTAGAAGGAAAGCACAAAATAAATTCAACAAAAAACTGAAAAATACAAATCGCATCTGCTACAGTGTTTTAGAAGACATTGAGTGTACCTGGGTCGAGGACGGAAAAAGTCACCTCAAATGCAATATCGTCACATTTCTCCTCTCCCTAAGCGTTTTGCGTCAAATGGACTAAACTTAACAAAAAACTTGACCAAAAAACGTAAAGAGGATGATTTAGACTTTGGCGTAATCAGTTGCCATCTGCTGAGCGTTTGAGAAGAAATGGGGTGTACCTGGGTCGAGGACGGAAAAAGTTGCCTCAAATGCAATATCGCCACATATCTCCTCTCCCTAAGCGTTTTGCGTCAAATGGACTAAACTTAACAAAAAACTTGACCAAAAAACGTAAAGAGGATGATTTAGACTTTGGCGTAATCAGTTGCCATCTGCTGAGCGTTTGAGAAGAAATGGGGTGTACCTGGGTCGAGGATGGAAAACGTTGCCTGAAACGCAATATCGTCACATGTCTCCTTTCCCTAAGGGTTTTGCGTCAAATGGACTAAACTTAACAAAAAACTTGACCAAAAAACGTAAAGAGGATGATTTAGACTTTGGCGTACTCAGTTGCCAGCTGCTCAGCGTTTGAGAAGAAATGGGGTTACCTGGGTCGAGGATGGAAAACGTTGCCTGAAACGCAATATCGCCACATATCTCCTCTCCCTCAGCGTTTTGCGTCAAATGGACTAAACTTAACAAAAAACTTAACCAAAAAACGTAAAGAGGATGATTTAGACTTTGGCGTACTCAGTTGCCATCTGCTTAGCGTTTTAGAAGAACTTGGCTGTATCTGGGTCGATCGTGGAAAAAGTCGCCTCAAATGCAATATCGCCACATATCTCCTCTCCCTAAGCGTTTTGCGTCAAATGGACTAAACTTAACAAAAAACTTGACCAATAAACGCAAAGAGGATGATTTAGATTTTGGCGTACTCAGTTGCCATCTGCTGAGCGTTTGAGAAGAAATTGGGTGTACCTGGGTCGAGGACGGAAAAGGTCCCCTGAAATGCAATATCGCCTCATATCTCCTCTCCCTAAGCACTTTGCGTCAAATGGACTAAACTTAACAAAAAACTTGACCAAGAAACGTAAAGAGGATGATTTAGACTTTGGCGTACTTAGTTGCCATCTGCTTAGCGTTTGAGAAGAAATGGGGTGTACCTGGGTCGAGGATGGAAAAAGTGTCCTGAAATGCAATATCGCCACATATCTCCTATCCCTAAGCGTTTTGCGTCAAATGGACTAAATTTAACAAAAAACTTGACCAAAAAACGTAAAGAGGATGATTTAGACTTTGGCGTACTTAGTTGCCATCTGCTTAGCGTTTGAGAAGAAATGGGGTGTACCTGGGTCGAGGATGGAAAAAGTGTCCTGAAATGCAATATCGCCTCATATCTCCTCTCCCTAAGCACTTTGCGTCAAATGGACTAAATTTAACAAAAAACTTGACCAAGAAACGTAAAGAGGATGATTTAGACTTTGGCGTACTTAGTTGCCATCTGCTTAGCGTTTGAGAAGAAATGGGGTGTACCTGGGTCGAGGATGGAAAAAGTGTCCTGAAATGCAATATCGCCTCATATCTCCTCTCCCTAAGCACTTTGCGTCAAATGGACTAAATTTAACAAAAAACTTGACCAAAAAACGTAAAGAGGATGATTTAGACTTTGGCGTACTTAGTTGCCATCTGCTTAGCGTTTGAGAAGAAATGGGGTGTACCTGGGTCGAGGATGGAAAAAGTGTCCTGAAATGCAATATCGCCTCATATCTCCTCTCCCTAAGCACTTTGCGTCAAATGGACTAAATTTAACAAAAAACTTGACCAAGAAACGTAAAGAGGATGATTTAGACTTTGGCGTACTTAGTTGCCATCTGCTTAGCGTTTGAGAAGAAATGGGGTGTACCTGGGTCGAGGATGGAAAAAGTGTCCTGAAATGCAATATCGCCTCATATCTCCTCTCCCTAAGCACTTTGCGTCAAATGGACTAAACTTAACAAAAAACTTGACCAAAAAACGTAAAGAGGATGATTTAAATTTTGGCGTACTCAGTTGCCAGATGCTTAGCGTTTAAGAAGAACTTGGGTGTGCCTGTCGCCTGAAATGCAATATCGTCACATGTCTCCATTTGTTGCTTAAAGAGTGTAGGCTGTAAAGATCAGAAAATTCCTGGACTGGTAGACAGCTATAAATTCCTCACCATCTGACGAAAAATGTTGTACAGTTGCTACCTCTTAACAGCAAATACTGCAAGCAGCTCGAGGTCCAAATAAGACCGATTGATTTAGTTGATACTTTGCCTCCTATTCTTTGTGTTAGACACGAATAGTAGACACTCTCCTATCTAGGAAGAGCCCCTTAATATGACAAACAATTCCGGGTAATGATCGCTAGCCAATATACATATTAATGTGTACTCCAAGGACTATTACAATATTGTTCAGACTCTAATGACTCAAACGGATTGTTTTATAGGTAACAAGTTCATAAGTTTGGAGAGTCTACATACCCTAACACTTGGTCTCGTAAGCAGTGTCCTGCGAATCTGTCGCACAGCAAAACAAACAAATTCAATTCTGCTTTTCACAAATATGTACATATTGAACTCATATCCGACAGCAAACAGAATCCATAAAGGAAAGACAATACCTCCAACGGAAAGTAAATCCAAATTTCCAGGCCATTTGCCAGCGGTATCGGATAACACTGCGTGCGAAAAATCGATGACCACTTGTAAGAAACTCCATTCCCACCATCCCGATCGATTTCGTATCCGTCCGGTTGAACTGATGGTCGGTTAGTCATTTGTGAAATCAAGAAGCTCATTTGTGCTACCTCAACAATTGTCTCTCTCTCTTGACTTTTGGACTTGTTGTCGGTGGTTTTCCCCCTTTCGGGATATGAGTTCATAAGTCATCCCCCAGTAGTGCGGCACTGTCCACACCCCTAGGCACCAAAGGCTTCCTCAGCAAATACTCAAGAGCACTGCCAACTGAGAACGGATATCAATCAATATTTAAATTGAGTTAACACAAAACAGGGGGTGTGATTTGTTGATTATAAGGAAGGCCATTGATACCCGTTCATTAAAATCACAGAATACCAGATAAACATGCACACACTGCACATTGATTGCAAGGATTCATTTGGATACATACATCTGTACATGCATCTCATAATGCGTACATGCGGTGAATGAGATACTGGATTACTTTTAATTTATTTGATCGGCCTGTCCTGTAATTGATGCATTTTGCCCAGTTGTTCTTATAGAATGTGAGGCTCTGTGTAAGTGAGACTGTTGGCAGTGGAGCGGCCGGCGGTGCGACGGTGGTCAGGTGGAATCTCATTTTCATCACTCACAACCTTTGGGTTAATGAGTTTCCTTTTGTTATTCGCTCGATACTGTGGCAATGAGCAGCATTTCGTTCCGATAACAATAATTAACGAGCCAAGTGACCCCTGGACGGGGGAATCTCCCAACGACAATGCGCTATTGCAATGAATCCGTATAAATCGCGGCTCGAAGGAGTTAAGTGGTCCGAGACACGTTCGGTTTCTTTAATATGGGCTACATCCGGTGGTTTGGTTGAATTGTGAATTTGCTTTAAGTGAAATATGAAACTATGGGATTTTTTCGCAAAAATTCATTTACGACTCATTGAGGTGGGGCTGCCAGTTGAAAGAATATTTTGTCTTATTACCGTGGCATGGGAGATTGTTTTTTTGTTTTTGGTAATTTTGTATCCTTTCATACATTTCATAAGAGTTTGGAACTACTCAGGAAGAGAGACAGTCGCAGCAGACCTATTGGAAGGACAAATTCATTGATTGTCTGTTCGAATAGTACTTGTCCTGTACTCTGGTTTTAAATTGAAAAAATGGAAAACACAGGATGTAAAGTTGTTGGTTATGCTAACGATGAGATATGGGAAGTACTCCGATTTGGTTTTAATGTTAGCTTCACAAAGACTGTGGTGGTCCCCGTTAAACCAAGAGGTCCTAACCTTTACGGAGTATTTACTTGTACTTGCTATGAGATCTCCGAGATGCCTGGTTTCATAGATCTTTATCTTCTTGGTTTCGATGACGAAAATTGAACCTGGTAATAGTTTCTTGGTATGGCATCGAAGTACTGACCTTAGTTGGCAACACTACTTGATGCAACAAAACCTTTGAAGGGTTAGTTTGTAAAATAAAAAAACATCATAGACGAACCGATGTACTTCTTACTTGGAATACTTAGAACATAGTTCACGAGACACAACTTTAAGGAATTTGGAACTCTTCTCATCCAAGACCTAAGTCAACCCAACGGCTTGGTGGTTGTTGTTCATGCTCAGTAGGGACGCAGTAAGTCCATTGTGATACCACTATAGGTAAGTCTAGTCTGGCTAGATGGTTGAGATCTGTGAAGAAGTACTCGCATAGGGTTTCTTTCTTAGAATCAATAGGACAGGACCATTGCATTGAAGAAGTGTCATGGCTTCCTTCTCTTCCTCGACTCTACAGCTTCTACAGAATTCGTTGAAAGGAGTATCAAGCCTTCTTGATGTCTGCCTACCGTACAGTGCTCCAACTATCTTTCTTAGGTTTTCCTACGATCCAGTTCTGACCAGATTTGTTTAGATGAGAGACATCTACTGATATTGTTCCACCTACTGTTAGCCAATTCATTGACTGGGGACGGTCACCGTCCTTGTGACACTCCCAGTTATAATTGGTTAAGGGCTAGTCTCGAAAGTTCATGTTGATCCTACCAGTAAGCTAGTAAGAAGTCCATCCTCAATATCGCCGGTTTTACTGAGATGAAACACTATTACGGCAAGTCTTGGCAAAGCACTTTGAAGGATATCGTTAAATACTGATTTAACTCTCAGGTTCACATCCTTGAGCGCGGTTTGCTATAGCTTGAACACTTATCCAGAGAGCTTACAGCTTTGGTGTCCTACTGCAATCTCCCTGTGCAATCATAAGGCCGCACTAAGGATCTCTGTGTAGTCGAAGAAAATATGTGACATCGGAGAAACAAAAGACATCTTTATCGCTCTAACTCGGCTAAGTATTACCCTTCATATCCAATAATATAGGATCTAAATCACTCAAGGACTGCCTCACTTCCTTAAAGAAGTTTGGTATACCTAACTTTCTATTTGCTGGTAGACATAGGGCGCATCTGAGCTTTTGGCCCACGTCAGTCAGTACCCAAAAACTCTCTTGTTTCAGGTAGGACTGGTACTTTTAAATCAACTATGATTGATGTTCATATATTGGCGAAATTAACTAGCAAATTCTTTGAAAAAACAAGGCTCATCAAGCTTATTATCAGGCTCTATGGGTGGAATGCGTACTTATCTGACAGTTCCGGACCTTCCACATCAACATACAGGGACCAAAGTCTACATCTTCGTGTTAAGTTGTGATTGCTTGTTTCCAGGCTGAGTTTCTTAGAATCCACTGTTGACACCACTACCAGATTTCTTTTCACTTCTATCCTATCTTCTGCACTGGACTTGTAGACCTTTGTTCCTTGCGAAACTTTCGCGGACAGTCCTTCTGTTCTAAAGGACCATTTGCACAACATACAACAGATGTCAATCCATTCGACTTCCAATCTATCATTTTCCTGTGTGTACAAGTCAACATCTGACCGATAGCTTTCGACTTCATTCATACAGCCTTCTTGTCAATTCTCAGCCATATTAATGGATCCTTCAAAGAAATTAAAAAATGCCACCCCTTTCAATTTGAATTATTGCATCACTCCTTCGGACAAGAGGTTAAATATCTTCCAACCCATTTAATAATTCCTTTCCACCGAGAACGCAAGGGCTCCAAACAAAACACCGTAAATTAATTGAAACTCAGCATTTATACAAAATCATAACAACTATATTTCAAAAGGAATGCCAACGAGGAAACGTCTAAAAGGGTAGAAATGACATAAAGGGGTAGGGTTATTATTTTCTCTGCCATTCATTGCTCGATATCCTTACCAGCGAAGCGCACAATTCCTTTTGATTTCCATCACACAAAAGCGTACACTGCCCTGATGACAATGATGATGTTGATGATAAACGGATATAAGGGTATGACTTCAATTACTTGAGCGCTGCTTGGCCAAAACGAATGATATTTTAGGCATTCCAATTGAAGGCTTTGAAATATTGGTTCATCAGTTAAGTGACGGCCAGATAAATGTTTCACTTTGACAGATTAAGATAGAAAATAACTTTCTATAGATACGAGGTTGCATCAAGACCAGAGTCTGGCTTTCTCTTATTAGCCATTCGTGTGTTCGTTCATTAACATTCGTGAGCGATTCCCCCGCATCATCTGTCGATATAATAAAATTGTAATTCATATTCAACTTGTTGCCATTTATGACAAGGTCACACCTCGGCATACAAAACCTAACATAATAAATTATATACATATGTACATATGTATGTATAAGAAAAAACTCCATAGTCTCAGGGCTTATACTCGTAGAGTAGAGGTAGATCTCTCATTGAAATTCTGTCAACGGAAAAATTATCAACGATACAGTGATCATAAACATGTTTATTTATGAAATTCAATTCAAAGTAATAAGTGAGTTCAGATGTTAATTTTATTATTTAAACAAATTATAAATCATTTAAGCTGGTACTTTGAATTCCAGCCGAGACACATTGCTATTGCATGGCAATCCTAGAGTGGGAAGGTATTCGGTTGTGGATACTAGACGTATGTACTTCATCGCCGACGGTATAGATACTGGATTGGTAGAGGCGAATGAGCTCATTTAATTGAAATTGAATTTAGTGATTGGAAAGGTATGATAGGCTCTCCTCGGTAAAGACATGTTAGACAAGCTTCGAAGTTAACTACTCGTTTAGTCTTAGAGCCTTTGGAATGCATGTGTGCGGCTTAGTTTCTTGACTTCAAAATTTTCCGTCTAGTCCGGAAGGGTGGTTTATAAGTTTTCAATGAACAGATGATGTAACAGGCTTAGACATCGCCACATGCCCCCCACAACTGATGAAATAAGGGTGACTTCTTGAAATGGAGGCTTTAATAAGTTGTCAAGATCTTCTGATTTAGAAGACTTAGACCTCTTCACACTTAGACAACTCTTATTGGATGACCCTACACAATCTCTATGTACCCAAGACCACGTTAACCTATTCTCAATTCTATCCAATGACGACTATCATCTGAGTCCCAGGGACACAGTAACTGACAGGGATTTGAACGAGCTGATGAGTTGGGTAGTTGGTTAGTGTAAACCGGTCGTCGTTTAAAATGCACTTAGAGTAGAGAAGTTCAATTGCATTGCTCTGCTCTGAGAACCACCTGCTCCTTTGTATGAAATAACTAATCTTAGGCGGTGCTGAAATCGTTAAGATCATTGAATAGTTATTCACCTAATATAGCCCCCCTGATGTTGACTAATGTAGGGCACGTAAATGGGAGGTTGTGGAGGTGCATGTGCAATGGTCTCCTCTTCCTCTTCGTCCTTACAGTCTTCGAATATTCCTTACTATAGCACAGTGACTGGTTAGAGTATTAACTATCTTGGAGAGGGTTCCTCTGTGTCATCTAGGGTCGGCTAGGGCAGCCTAACAGTGTTGGATTCGTCAAATTAATGCCATCGATGATTGCTTTCCCTTTAGCGTAAGACGTTGGCGACTCGATGTCGGTGATACTTATACTATCTAAACCAGAGGAGCCTCTTCTAGCCAGTACGTCAATCTCACAATTCCCTGGTATATTACAGGTAGCTGGTACCCAGCAAAGGGTGAAGTTGTACTGTCCAACTTAATCGTTGAGAGTTATGCCGCAGTGTCTCACTGCTTTAGATCTCATAGTACTAGATGTGAGAGATTTAATGGCTGCCTGACTATCGATGTAAAAGACAATATTCGAAGTTGATACTGCATTAACCGTCAGACAATCAGCTGCTTGACAAATGGTATTGCCTTCGGCTTGAAAAACGCTGCAATATTGTGAGAGTATAAAGAAGAGGTAGATATCCAGGTCTTCTGAGAAGATTCACTCCATCGTCGGGTTTGAACCCGTTCATACAAATTGACAGCGATTCCGTGGTGCAGGACATCACGTTCCGTCCATTGGGGGTAGGTGGTCAAAAACGATGTATTAATAGTGTACTGGGGTGGAACTTCTTAACCTAATTGTTGAGAGGCAACCAGTTTTTTTTTGCCGACGATGTCAATTGGGAGTAAGTGGAACATAGTTTGCAGCGAGGTAGTGGTAAGGTTCTCAGTTCACCAGTAATACCGAGACAAACAACTCGTTCAGCTAAGTAGTTAATCAAGCTATATTCAGCTCACTACGCTTGGAATAGGCTTTGAATAACTGTGTCATATCAAGAAAGATATACGAGCTGCTTTCATACTGAACAGATCATTTCTCAGAGAGTTGAGCATCCCCAATCCTTCTTCCTCGTTTCATGTACTCAAAACCAATCTTAACTCATGTTAAGTTCAGGATTAGGATCAGGTCAGGACTAGGATTAGGACAGACATAGTCAAGTTAAGCAACCATCCTCTCCTACTCAATGGCTTCGCCATAGATACCCAATCTCTTCGGATGATCTTAGTTGAGTTCCCAGCAAAGTAACGACTCCATTCCAAATCAGCATCATTAGGTAATTTGCGTCAATTTGTGCGTTTAAATTTGTCCAACTAACCTCTGCATACCCTAATCCCCTTTTTGGGACAATATCTGTCAGAAAAAAAAAACGAAAAGAGAAACTACCTGTAGTCACAACACCACATGCGTTAACGTACGCGTTTGCATGTACGACTACTATCCACCAGGTTGCGGCGGCACACAACAACGCGATCATTCGCAACCGATTAAAATGATTAATGTCCAGTAAATGCTGTTAATTGTCGTGTTTTATATTCCGGCTAACAGTAATCGCCTGGCTATATCACTGAAACAGATAACCACACATATCATACCTCGAGCGAGCGCATGATCTTTCATTCAATGGAAGCCGAAAATTTGTTTTGTCTTTTATACCAGAGTCGTTATGAGCTGCGGTATCGGAACGTTTAATCGATTGCCTGCGAGTGTACTTTGGGCCAAAAGCCCCCCAAAAAAACAAAAAAAAAAAACCGAAAAAAGTATAAAAAAAAGAAAAGAAATGAAGGACCGCGGATCAGGCAAGTTAATCGACTTTCCGCATCTATAAAGCGCCATAATAATGTTGATGAGTTGTAAGTATGTGCCAAGATGGCCGATTATGAGCGCTCTGTGAGGTGAAAGGTAATTAGATACAGAAGCCTTCGGCCAAAATTTGCATGGTAGCTGTAGTAATTTTATTGTTATTACAATTCTTCATTAAAAGATTAAACTGCGATAGGTTTTCCTTTAACTTTGAGATAAGTCCATGAGTCCATGGCTGAGATTGTAAGCATTGATTGGATTTCGAGGTTTACGATGAGATGCATTAAAAAAAAAAAAAAAAACCTCGTTTTGTAACTGTTTGTGCTTGGAGGGGAAATTGCGTACTCGATTAGAGTTTCTCCCAGGTATGCGATGTATCTATAGCACTTAAAACGTTGATTAGAGAAAAAACGAATACATAGGGTACTGCATACGATCTGATTCTGTATTCCCAGCATCGGCGTATAGTTTCATACCGATCGAGTCAAGAGCCAGGGCAATAAAAGCCCAAAAACGGAGAACATGACAGTCCTTCGTTATTCCCGCTGTGTGCTGCACAGGCAAAAAGTATATTTTTGAAATATTAAAAATTCAGAAGCATTTTAATACCCTTCTGCCCGCCCTGGGCGACCTACGTTGACGTAACTTTGGACACACTGTGAGCACACACTACCTTCATCGCTCCGCGAGGCAAGCACCATACATTTTTCTCTCAGAATTGTCCTGTCCGCATCGCGGCCTGATATTAATTTGGTCGATTTATATTTCATTTGGAATTTTTAAATTGGCTTGAGGACAATATAGAGAGAGAGAGAGCGGGAAAAAAAACACAGAACCGCAAAAGAGTCTCAAAATCGTAGCATATTTGGGCGTAAGTGGTCAGTTATACTCGTAGATGATCCAGTTGACATTTTTTCAAGCGCGTTCCCAAGAGCTGTATCGTTGGATTGACCAGCTGCGCGAAAAATTGTCCTTTTGGACATTTTTTTTTTGTTTGGTTTTTGTTGGTCGCAGGACACAATATTGAAATTCCAGATATTACTTGATTGGTTTGGTCTTTTGGCCGGGCGGATCCCTCTTGATGATGATCCAAATGGAACGAAGCAAAGCTCAGTTGATGGCATGCCAGATAAATCAAAGTGTCAACACCTTTTTTGCGGCAAAGGGGAAAGCTGTCAGTTTTTATGGGTTTGTGATATTCCATTGTTGGAAGGGATCTTACAGAATGCTTCTACTACTACTACTACTACGGGACGTGGAGGATCAATTTCAAGTGAAGTCAAAAGTTTTAGGTTCACTGTCGGCGGAGAATTTGATTGCGACGTCATGTTTGCCGAAAACGCTTGGAGATTTATATCATTTATGAATGTATTTGTGTATCCATGTATCTGTTCTCAATAAGAAAGATGTGTTGCTATTTAGACGCGTGATATTTTTGCATAAAGACGTGATTGTAACGAGGATCTTAAAGACTGCGCTCTGGTTCAAGCTTCTGCATATTCCAACCGTTTTATACCTACAAGAAATCTGACTATACGAATAGTCCCAAACGTCTGTTCGTACATCTAAGTCATCATCCTCATAGTCTCTGCTCCAAATATACTCTCCTCACTTAATTCGACTAAGAATTCTCAAATGAATCTATGAATCATCTGGACAGAACCACAAAAAGGCGACTAAAGCCTTCTGAGCTTGTTCTTGGCTTTTTAAGAAAAAATTGGGATAAAAAAAACTAAAAAAAATTTACTAGACTCACCTCACCATCATCACCCCAATAAAAACCTATGCATCGCTCGTATGGTAGGAAAAGCCCGTTCAAGTTGCATTGGGTAGAAAGTTGGAGGTGGTCCGAGCCAATGTAGACTCCTTCACTCCACCTCCCACTCAACGTTCCCGCAGTTTACTGGAACCCGACTTGGCTTATGTAGCAGTCGAGGAACCAGAAGTTGCGGTGGTTGCTAGAAGGAACCCTCAACCTGTTCGACGGTTGAGGTGTTTCAACTGCAACCAAGAGAGTCATCTGTCTAGTACTTGCTCCGCCATTCAAGTCCTGCTCAGCCCTACAAAAGGTGCAAGGACTGGCCTGTGTAGGTATTACGGGTCTACATAGGTATATGTAAGTGTTATGAAGATTGTTCCGGCAAGCTTTACCTATTATACAACATCGATACCACTGAACATTTGAATGTTAACAGAATTTCACTGGGATCCTCTCGAGTAGTATGCCTCTCGGACTGCATGCCGAAAAGATTCAGTCTCTATCGCCCCTTTGAAGCTGTCATTCTAATCCATCAACTGATTTCTCATGCTAATGGGGACACTGACGGTTCTAAAATCCCGAATGGGGTAGGAATCGCGATCGGAGCTTCAATCTGTATGCTTGGTTAGGACGTTTCTGAGCTTTCTTCTGAGCAGAGGTATTCGTCCCACTAATGGTCGGACTAGGCTCAAATTCGACCACTAAGGATCTACCTAGCCTTCTGATATCACCTACTCCACAGCTCAAACAATCCTTAGCTTCAAATTCGCTCATTATTTGTAAGGGGATAGTTCAAAAGATCTCTTTGAGGTCCCAGTGTCTCTTGAAGCTAGCTTTGGCTTAAGAACTTGGTTAAGAACGGGTCTTTCTGGACTAAAACTGACGAAATATAATCCAAAAACGTTCAAACGATCATGATATTTACGTAGCAGTTCGGATCGTTTATGCATCGGAGATTCAACAAATGCTCTTTTGCAGTTCCTATTGGTTTTGGGCCCTAACAGACTACTTCCGTCTAAGCCCAACAGATCTAGCAACCTTCTGCCTATAAATTCAATAAATGAAACATTTGCGTATGTCTACGAGCAATAACCTTACTCACTTTCGTCTTCTTTTGAATCCGCCTTACGTGTTATTTATAACTTACCGGCCAGCGAGACTATTTACCGGCAAATGATTATGACAAATTTTACTAGCCCTTTCGTTGCACCACGTAGAGGGGCCACTTGAACCCATAAGACGAGGTGTCAGACAACAATACACGACTAATAAACACCAACCTTAATGGCGCCTCATATCATAACCGCATTTTAATTCCATAGCCAGAGCCATCATAAAAAAAAAAAAAAAAAAAAACACAAACCGGCGACAAGTTACAACCTTTAGGGACTTCATTTGGGATTCATAACAACGGCGCACTGACCGCCGCATTGATCCATCACATCGTCGTCTAATACGCGAGTAATTAATTTAATTGATCTTCATCAATAATCCACTCAATATCCTCAACAAACAAAACACCACAACACCACACAGTGACACTGTCCAATCGACGACACGCATAACTTTATGGCACCCTTTTGACAGTTCGCTCTTTGTTCGTTTTTTTGTTTTTTTGTTTTTTTTTTACTTAACTCGTCTTGATTATCCTCACGTAAAAGGTGTGAGGTGTGAGCTGAGGCATGGTGTTGAGGTTCACTATCGATCGTCGTCGTCGTCGTCGTCGACCGTTCGGGGCAGATTCTTCCACGATAGTTATGGTTAGATTTTAATCACGTTCTTTAATGATCAGTACACAATCGGTGTATGATATGAATATGATCGGTCGTAAGGGGGCCCACGCGCAGGGTGTTAGGACTGGGTTTTCGGACTCCCCCGAAAAGCGTGAATACGTGCTGGGAACCGCGATGGCGTTGTGTGTGGGAAAATGAGAACGTTTTGGCAGGGCTGTTCATTTGTGACATTTTTCTTTGAAATTCCACTCATATTTGCCATAAAATAAACGCATGAGGATAATGTGATGATTGAGTTGTGCTATAAATCAGTTGAGGGCTTGTTCGATGACATGATTGTTGGTGTTATTGGATGTTTATTGGATTTGTGTTTCAATGGATTACGTAAGTCAAACAGACAGTTATAAGTTATAAGTACTTGGTAAGCTTTCAACGATCATAAGTATCTTTTAGTAGTTCCGTAATATCGAAGTGTCAGTGAACCCTTTTAGGGTTACACAGATATATGGGTTCTGAATAGACTTCCATTGAAATTGACACTTTGATTTGTGGAATACAGGAGACAGTTCAAAGTGTACTTATTCGACAGTGAAAGGAACTAAAAACGGTTCAGTATTTACTGTATGAACATATGAACATACGTCCTTTGCTTCCAAGGTCATGGAAACGTTGACGAACCGTCAGCTTATGATATACCTTGAGTTACGGAAACTTCTTATTGACAGAGAGTATGATTTTCGTAGCAAAAGTGGTTTGATGCTACATCTTACCGAGAAGTGGAACCCATCTCTGCAACATTCTGGTAAATGCAAGGTTGTTCCGCTTGATATTCCAAAGCCATTTGATAGAGTTTGGCATCAAGCTCTTGGTAGCATCCATCCTTGAGTTTTGGAGGAGTTATGCATGGCACTCTTGGATGAATGGTCCACTTGCGATTTAATTCACCAGTTACCTGACTGTAAGAAGAACGCTTCCTGATATCGATATCGCACTGTCATCTGCATAGGAGTATCTTATTCCATACCAAGACCTTTCTAGGGTATCCCAGTATAACGACTTTCTGGTAAGACAGCCCCTCATATCAGAATTGATTTGATTTTTCAGACCCTAGGCCATATGGGTTATACTGCGACCTAAAAGAATCTATTGTATCATATGGAACATATTTTTTCTATGAGTCGTACCACGTCCCTAATGAAATAAAGTGCACGACTGGGTCGTACGTACTTGCACCGTAATGCTATAAGTGTATAATTTTATCAGGATTAAAGTTCAAGTCTTGCTCTTCCCAGTAAAGTAGGCGTGGCATTCCGCGTTTCGATGGAATAATTAGTCATAACATTGTTGGAGTTTACTCAATGTTTTGTTTTTATAAAAATGCCCATAGAAAGTGGGCGTGGCCAGATAGGGTGTTTGAGTGAATTATAGAGAATTTTAAGGCCTATTACTTTGCTTAAATAATTTTTTCTCAATTTCTAGTAAAAATTTTGAAAAAAAATAAGTTTTATAAAAGTGGGCGTGGCATTCCAAAATTTGGTATGCCATTATTTTGCACTTGTCTTATAACCTACAAATAATAATTTTTAGCCCAATCGCCGCACAAATACCCGAGAAACAGCTGATTTTCATTATTACCGTTATTCGAATTTTTCGTGAAAAAACGTGGTATGCCACCTTATAGCATATGCCCAATCTAACCCACACATCAAATTTTATCGAAATCGTTAGAGCCGTTTTCGAGAAAATCCATTTTAACTGAAATCGGCCTTAAGTAAACTACCCTTAATTTTGAGGTTAGAATGAAAATTCAAATTTCGCCTCTAGGGAATATCCTACAGACCCTATATATGAAGTTTGAAGCAAATCCGTCCAGCCGTTTAGGCTGTAGTCGAATATACAGACAGACAGACAGACAGACAGACAGACAGACAGACAGACAGACGGAATTGCCGGACCTACTTTTTTGGACTTCTCCATCATAGTAATGTCAAGTTTGATTAAAATCTCGAGTTCGATTTTTTTCACGATTGCAATACTTGCCCTATAGGTATAGGTGCAAGTAAAAAAGTACGTCCTCAACCGGAAGGTTTTTAATATCTCTGACGAGTACGTTACCTTATGGAAAAGCCCGCCTTATGTAGTTCATCTTCAGATTCGTTAACTACAATTCCTTGGTGACCTGGAACCCATCCGACTAGCATTCTGTTGTCTCTAGCAATAGACTTTAAAGCATCGTTACACCATTAAACTGACATATAGTCCACTGTATTGGACGAAAGCGTTCAGCGCTGGCCAACTATATGAAAAGTTATAAATCCTAGCACCCTTGATACCCTAACTAAGGTTTAACCTAGCGCAAATAGCATTAGAACGAAGTTCAGCCTGGAAAACTGAAGGACACATTGCTATTGGCATCGAGCCTTTGATGTTGGGTCCAGCAACAGTACCAGCTCCAGAGTTCATTTCTGATTCGTTAGGGAACCAGAACGAACTCCGGTGCCGGAACACAATTACACAACTCTGTACGGTCTAATATGAAACAGTTTTCCCTGATTATAATGTCGGGGATAGTGCAGAATAAGCTTAATAGTAGCTTTCCTGACAGGTTGCTTAGTTCGAAGTAGTATTTACAGAGTGAGATGTGGTCTCCTCTGCATCTGGGTCGCCACAGGCTTAGCAGAGGTAATTATGTTTTGTCCAGAGACACTGTAAGATAAGGCTTGCTCTATATTGCATCTAACAAGACATAAGAGCGGTAGAACAGAGGTAGAACGACCATTGTCAGAACCTGTCCGGATCCTGGTCTTGCTAAAACCATTCGTTTCCCTGAATGCGGTTGTGTCCTGGAACACAAGGAAGCGTATTGTTACGGTCTGCAGTAACTGCAGTGAGTTCTTCTCATTATTGTTTGAATTTGACTTCATGATTCATGGAACTATCTATACCGCTTCTGCGATTGATGGTACCTTCGTTTGGAACACACTCCCATGGTTTGGAAGACTAGAGCCAGCAATTTCGAGTTCAAATAACTATATACCTGGTTTTAAGTATCTCTCTGATGGTAAGGTAAGTATAACAAAATCTACTGGGCAGTAGATGGTAAGGTGAGTATATCAAATCTCCTCAAGTCCTGTCAAACATAGTGCAAGAACATCTTCCCATGTCACACAACCAAGTAGGTATATCGAGTTTTTTTTTTAGGCCAGCGAGTGCTATTAAAATCCCATCTTCTCTTATGAAACATCTTCATCGCTACTTAAAATATGACTAACCTCATGACACACTTAAAAATATTCACACATTTCCCGCGGCCTTTTCCACTAGTATCCCTGAATAGCACCATTTCTTCTCTATAAAACCGACAGCAAGCCACAAACAAAAAATTATGTTTCCATTCCAATTCCAACACATGTCCACATCGATCAACACAGAACAGTGTTTACAAATATTTTCCATTTTCTATCTTTCAAAATTAAAATGAGTATCCCTCAAAAACGGTATATAATAAACGTCTGCTTTTATTAATATGTCATTAAATAAAAATAATATTTCCACACCACAAAACCGCAGGAATTTTAATAGACTCATTTCGCCTTAAGTGCTTCTTAATATATGTACCGTCACCGTCACCGTCAACACCAAATGACGTCGACGATTTTTCAATAACTCAAAAACGCCTCAACTATGCAGTATGTTCAAACAGAATGGAACGCCACGCACCCCAGAGATTAATTATTAAGCCATTAACGGTGTCATCTAGTTATGATTTACAATATTTTTCAGCTGGACAAATTAATTTGCCCAGGGATACGAGCAGGTTTTTCTGTTTCTGTTTCTGTTTGTGATTTTTTGAAATTCTGCCAGAGGCAGTCCGAAGACGAGTTTGTTTTTGAAATTTATGATTGCCTTGCTAATTGGTATTCCTGTGAGAAATTCTGCATGACAAATGTCAAAGTGTTAATGGGACAATCTGGCTTTGGAATGGGCTTGATGGGTTTCTAATTTGTAGATCGACGCTGTGCGCCACGGATTGGAGGCGCATGAATTCATCCTTTAATGACAACCTCCTATGGATGGTGCGTGTGCAGGAAATTTGTTTTTAATTGGCGCCGCTATAAAATTACTTTTTCTATTTGAAAAGAAAAACATAAACATTTCGTTTGTACATGCGTATGTATTTATGATTACCTTGTAGTCACGTTTTTTATTTTAGTTTTTCTTTTATGAAAAAGTACTGGCGCCGCTTTACGCATTCGTTTTTTATTGGCTTTTTCACTTTCTGGTAAGTCTCCCATTTTATATATATTTTTACGAATGTTCTGGTTAAGTAAGGTACTTCACAGGGCATAGTGATAGATGGTAGTCCAATAAAGCCTGCAAGAAGTGGTACAGCAACTCTAATCACTGTTTCACAAGTACAATTTTCTGGTAAGGTTCCGGGGAGGCGTTCTAGGAAAAAGTAGTACCAGGTTGGAGAGTACATGGGGAGATCTTTCAGTCATCACCTCGAAGAACTGGAACCCAACCTGCATCAGCAATCGTGTAAGGGCATAAAACTAGACAACGCTTAAACAGAATATGAGGCATACTTTGAGTCCAGATATGGAGGTAAGGTATCTTTTTACTGAGTAGGTCAGAGATTAGCCACAACTTATGAAGGTACAAGCGCTCACATTTCAAAGGACATAATGTGAACACCATTTGAACTCCTCTCTTTCATAGGACATTAGGTTCAAGCTAAAAGGCCTCCGATACAGAATAGGGAATAAATCAGGTAAGTTCGAAAAAGTCCTTTCAGGAGTTCTTCTTCTCCTACTGGCAGGGGCAGGACGGTCCTACAGTAGGTTATAGTTAGATTCAATTTCTTCTTCGTCTCTGACATATTACATTGACATATTTCGATTTCGTAAATGGTTTTTGCATTATGTAGGATGACTGTACTTGGCAATTGAAAGACACTCAAGAGTACTTCACTATTTTCTAGGTTTTGGCTATAAACTCCAGATTCAGTACCGGAACCTTTAGAATAGAACTCCATCTTGTCTTCGTTATTGAAGCTTCTGATAAGCTTCAGCACCTAGTTAGTTTCAGTCTGCTTATTTGCTGTCCAGCATTGAGCCATGTTTCTTTTCTTAATGCAAGAACTGCAGGTGCGGTTGTCTACTATACATTTGAATTCGCTTATAGCCACGCTAGAATAGCTTGAGATAGTTTTAAATACCTACATTCTACATATAAGCAAAGGAGGCAGCACGTGAGTTTCGATAGATAAGCGAATAATGGAATTCAAAGTTACGTTTTCCTTTTATGCGTCTTACAGCTCCTCATTCTAAGAACAGGGTGCCCAGCAATACGACCTTGCGAAGGTTTCTTCTTTGAGTCATTACTTCCACTCGAACAATTTATTTGAACTTACCCCTCGAGGCAATCTTCCACGCCATGTCGCCCTTACGAGAGTGTATCCAAAATCTTGACAAGTTGCCCAATATTATCGCATGACATAAAAGTGATAAAAATCTATTACATCATCATAAAAAAAAAGACAAACGAAATGACACCATAAGAAAACTAAAAACAAAAATCCTGTAAAAGAAATATGAAACGCAAAAAGCTTTTTTGTTATCTAACGCAGCCCATCATCATCATCGCGCGTTAGCATCGTCCTGGCTGGCCCGGCATGCACCGTGATAAATGAAAATGGAACTTACTGCCGGATGACCGCTCATAGATGCTTCACAATATTAAATATAATGGAAATAGATGACTCCACAGAGTCAACAGGACAACGCGCTGTGTCCTTCTCTCCGCATGCGAAGCACACAAAGAGGATATAAAATATTTAACTTTATGAATGACCTCTCGCTCCCGCCCCAGCCAGCCTGGCCGAGGGTGAGTTTACGAGAATTTTGTTTTATATCGTATCTCATTATTTATTATTATCCCTGTCGCATCCTAGTGTGCAAAGTTCCTTTTTACTGTAGGTAAGTATGTAGTCATACAGTGACAACGTCTATACCTACTATAGCGTAAAAAACGGCATGTGGTCGGTCCTAAGAACACGGAGCTGTATCAAAAAAAATAAAGAAAAAAAATTAATTAATTACCACAGATTTTCGTGATGACTGAATCACGTCTCTCTGTGTGACTATAAAATGACGGGTTCGTCATCTGTGGCGCGTAGCTTCTTAGGGGGTCGTCCTTATTGATTCGCTGCGACCACGCTTAACAAACATTTTTATGCGCGACAGTATCCTTTTTATCACTTTTTAGTGTCCCGCATACGTGTATGTGCCAATTAATTGGCGAAATAATTTTTAATTTGTCATGAAGTTAAATGTTGACGAAACAAAACATGAATTAAGTCATGTGGAGTTTATGTGTAGCTGCATACAGTGTCTGTGTTTTGGGGAGGAAGACCACCAGGTGTGATTGTCCTTTTTGTATGTTTCGAGTAAAACAATATAAAATTATGCAGCGAACCGGGTTTTAGTACTTTCTTTCCGTTTTGTTTCACCAAATTCAACAGATATCTTTTATCGAAGGCATAAATCAAAGGCAAAAACAAAAAAATTGTCATAAAATTTTTATTTGTGTTGGCTCGTCCCGAGAAAACGGGAAAAATCATAAAATTAATTATTGATTTTATCATAATTATATTGATTTGGTGAATATTTAATGGACGCTGTTAGGTAGGGACTTTGGTGGTGGGAATGTTTTTACTGACAGCTTCCGTGATTATAAAAAAGAACAGGACAATTTATGACCGATTGGTTGGGGCTACGAAACGAGATATCTACATCACGTCATGTGGAAATCAAAGTCGCAGGGTGCTTGGAAAACCTGTTAACTCAAATGAGTATACATAGTTAGTCAGTTACTTTTAGGCCAACTTCGATCAGAAGCACTGGCTAATTGATAAAGGCAAGAGCAGATGGTCATTGCGGTCACCCCGACTACAAGTAGTATGTTCCATCTGAGATTTAGCTCATTCCAAACTGCTCGGCTCCCCCATCACTGCTAGACCCCAGGTCCCATGGATCTGTCTAAGACACTGTGTCTGGTTTCGCCTCATAATACATGCTTTCTAGGAGCTCTTTCAAATTCCATGATTGAAAGGGCCTGCAAATATGTTGATGTTGAGCTCTATCGTTTGATGTTCGTATCTTCCTTGTGAAGGTCTAAACTTTCATGTTCTCTATTCATATTTGTAAGGGTATAAGGGTTATCGACTCTTATGGCATTCACTGTCCTCCAGTTTCTTTTTACAAGTTTACCATGAACTTTCTACAAATAAGGACTAAGCCTTCAGTATACAGCTTCCGACACTATGGCACATTTCTCCTTTTTTCAAAATTTCTCTTCCCACGCTCTGTTTGATAAATCTCCGCACCTACAACTCTAATAACAATAACTTAGGCCCAGTGTGAGCCTTCAACGCATACCTCAGCTACATCCAATCTCTCACATCGATTTGACATCAGATGGCCGCATCAATCCATTATGGCTGTCCGTTCGGTCTGCTCTAGCTCTAGCCCAGATAATAAACTTTAATTCCTAATGTGCCACGATCCTTTGATGGTGCGCAGTTTGTCGATACCTTTACCAGGTAACCATAATTGGTAGTGCACTTGTATGTATCTATACTGAACGCCAAGCTTTCATGTTACGATCCCATATTCACATTGATGTGCGACTTTATAGCCAACCACATTATTGACGATGATTTCGCTGTCTGATTACGAATAACAAAGGTGATAAATGAATTGGCGAATCAATATGATACAATGTCCAGGTACAGGTGAAATCGAACTATTGCATGTGCAGTGATCGTTGAGCATTTGATGGCCTTTCTGTTGAAACGTTGAAGACTGCAAAATTTGTATGGATTTCTCGAAATCTGTAGTTTTTTTTGCCGATTTTTAACATCAATACATAACGACATGTACAATGTTTGTTTGACACGTCATTCAATTGGAGCTGGCATGGGTTTAAGACATCAGATGAGGTGCTTGAAACACTCGAAGTTTATACCAAGGAGGTGAGGTGAGGTGTAAAACGTATTCTCTAGAATGCAAAGTCCTGTAGTTCAAGGAGGTATACTGGCATTCATCATCGAGTAACATTAAATGTCTGTACTCTGAAAAATGGAACAATATTCCACCAGTCCCCATTCCAACAACTTATGGTTCATCTCAGGATGGAAGCTGAGAATTCAAAGTTACAACCCTGAACCGCTTATGAATATCAGTTGTCTGCGTTTGGGTTAAAGTTTGCTAAATCTTTCAAGGAAGCTAGATGATGCTATTAGAGTATGTACATACATGCAATGTTAGGCTCCAGAGCTACGAAAAAATCAAACTCCAATGGAGAACCAACTATCATGTAGTCACGTAAGGAACAACGATTTTCTGGTTTAAGGCAATCAACTGACAGAAATTCATGAAGCCAAGATGAAATGGGTCTTCAATTCATTTAACTCATTCAAAGCTCCTGGTCGCTCCAAAAGGTCGGTAAGAGGTATCGGTGATTTTTACATTCAAACTAGGTTGCAGACCAACTGGTCTACTGAGATCATACCGACCTATAATCCTCACCAGTCCAACAGGTTGCTTCCAGGGTATTGTTCTGTCTCCGTGCTATGGTTCATCGTAGCCTAACAACTTGAGGTCTATATCCAAGTATACCTACGATGATGACAATCAGCAGCAAACTATAACACATAATCTCGAATCTCCTCTTGACCTTGTCGGTGACTGGTGCAAGAAAGTTAGTTAAGCCCAAGACAGCACCATAGCTACTTTTACAAGCATAGAGACGAACTCGATATAAACTGACAAGACCAACTTCCAAGCCACAGAGGATACCAAAACTTTTATGGCTGAGAGTCCAAGATTGCTATTATGGACAAACATTTCCCATGCAAGATCGAAACGTCTCCAAGGGGTTAGTGGAATTCAGTTTCGTATAGGCACAGATTTCTAAACTGGACACTGTTGAGTCAAATGGCGCCTTATGACTATGAGACAGCACCTACAGAATGTACAACATGGCCGATCATTGTCATTTGCGTAAATTCTATCTTTAGGCAGAGTATACAGAGCCCCCGACCCGTGAATGGTCTCTGGCTGAGGCACGGCAGCCTTCCACTCTCTTTGATCCCGGGCACGCTGCTTCCAGTTGTCCAGACCAAGCGCTCTGGCATACGCGATAGCTTGATCCTTAAAACGGAGGTTCGATTTTCCTTCTCTTAGCGAACCTGGGGGCTGTAATTCGAAGATCCTCTTTGCTGAAGCATTATTGTCCATCCGTTAGATGTGGTCGAGCGTGTGTTGCAGAAAGGTTTCAGTCATTCACACAATACGTTGGATAGGATCTTATATGTGCCATTTAGGAGGGATATACCTCGATAGTTCTTACAAGACCACCACATCACCACCATGCCAGAAAAGCTGGTAGGCCATCTGAGTTGGCGGTTGGTCTTCTTAGGTGGTGATTGGTACTTTATGGTTCTTCTAATGTTGAATTTTGTTTGCGTTGGATGTAACAAGAAAGTGGTCAGAGTCGACATTTGCCCCTCTGAACGTTTGCACACTCAGAATGCTGGATGCGTGCCAATATCTGAAGATAGCCAGGTTGCTTGTGTGGATAAGTAATCTTGCAAACCTAGTGCTACTTATCACCGTGTCGTTGTCGTTGTCTGTTGTCGTACTGTGGAGTATATGCTTTCCGACTAAATCGCCGAAAATGTTTTACTTACCGATTTTGGCACTGAAGTCTCCGAGTACGGGTGCGACATCATACGTCGGACAGGCTTCGTAGTAGGCTCCATCCAAGAAATCATAAAACTCTTTCCTGATAGAGGAGGAATGATCTATAATTTCCCATTCTAGGTCACCATTGACTGTCAAGGCTAAAATTCTGCAGGCCTTCTGTCTTAGAGAAACCAACTGGGAATCCCTCCTCATATTTTCATCAGCAGTCACCATACCATACTTCGACCATAGTCATGTGGCTAATGATCCTTCGACTTCTGCTGACTTATTGGATTACAGTCGTTATCCTCTTTATTAACTCATCAGTCCCGTTTCCGTTTCCGTCTACTCAACTCTATCCCAATTAGCTGGCAAGACACTTTTCCCAAACACTACCAGTTATTACGAGTATCTGTCTATATTTGCGACTGTAATTCAAAGACCCTATCCTAGACAATCATATCGTTTACGCGGATTAAAACTAAACTTTTTCCTCAAAGTCCAATAACTCGTTATGTCGTCGGTCGTTATTCATTCACCCATCGTCGCGACCTTTTCTAAAACCATTAACCATTAGCAAGGTCGACTGAATGCTGTTCATAACAAACACCCTCCGGCAGTAGGCACAAGACCAGAACTACTTGACCTAAGGCCTATAATCATAAGCCGGCATAGAATATCATATTTAAATAATTGCATGGCTACAGTCGAAGACGGCGTTTCGAGAGAAAGAAAACGGGCTAACAGATATTAGAAACGGTTCGTTTGGCACGTGAAAAAGCTCACCGTGTCAGGAAGGAAGATCCAATTACGAGGAATTTTTCTTTTTTTTTAATTATCCCTGCCTTGTTATTAATATGAAGTGATGGACGGAGAGCTACCGGGGGCTGGGGGCCAGAGGGTAGGCGATGATGGTAATACGCTTAGGGCAAGTTTTAAATAATCCTCTTAGACGGGGTTAATTATTGTTGTCGTTGTTTCTTAATTATTATTCGTCTTCTTTGTGACTCTTGGTATTGTATTACCAAGTTCATTGTTTAGAAGTTTAAAAGTGCTGCAGTGCACGAGTATACTGTCATATGTACAATAAGTATCTACTTGCGAGGGATAAGACAGAAATAAAGACGAAGAAGAAGGTGTTAATTGGGCTAATGGGGCTCATTATTTATTTTAGAATATGGATTATTCCCAATAGGGTGAGTAGGTAATTACGGAACGCAGGAGTGTAATACGAACAACTACCTGTGGATATGAGAGACAGGTAAGAAAGACTCAGGGTTTAGAAAACACCTGACAACGGTCCTGATCAAAGTAAAAATATTCCAAATCAGATCCTAGACGTGAATTTTTAGTAGAAAGACGAACTTTTTGTTGGCAATACCACGGACTGACATTACCATTTTTATTGCCAGTCAGCCATTGAATCAATTATTGGTTCAGACATCATGAACTTAAAGCTACTCTCTAACCTCAGGCAGTGAGTAGAACCTTATATCCTAATAACAGGAACAGTAGATGGGAACCCCTTAGCATATGTGATACATCATGAAAGCTAGAACCATCAAACCCCTATGTATGCTGTCAATGTTGGTAGTTCCACTTACTGAATATACTCTTCTGAGGAACCAGACAACGATAACAACATGCTCACTACTTGTGGCACTGCAAGCATATGTCAATTGAGGAACAGGACATCCAGACAGTGTTTTTGAGTTTTTCAGGACATCACGATGGCTTCACACTATACAGTAAGACGATCGACATCTATATATGTGGATATATAGGCAGTCAGGCCACCAAGAAGGTCATCCCATCCACAGTCGCCAAAGCAAAACTAGTTAAGCGATGCCGTGAAGAACTCACAGCACTCACGGCAAACCATGATGTCACAGTTCTTTGGGTTCCAGGACACAGCGGCATGGAACAAACGGCGGTTGAATTAGCAAGAAAAGGGTCCAAACATGACCTGACAATGGCCAACTCCTGTATTCTAAAGAAAACCTTCGTGAGAGTGGCTAATGAGAGATGGAGCGCACTCTCATCTTGTCGTGTCTGGCCAAAATATGATAAAGCCAAAACCAAACAAATCCTGGGGTTTAACAGACTCAAATTAGCCCTCTTCACGCGGAGTATTACCGGCCACAGCTGATGACCTGTACCGAGGTTTTGGCTGTGTTTCCACTTCCTCTGCAAATCTTCAAGCCTACGCAGAACTAGAAAAGCGGCCTCGGTGAATACCAAACCAGAGAACTGGGCAACCAGGTAAATCCATGACAGGGGCTCTCTATGGATCCACTAGTGATCCGAGTATTGGCTACACACGTATCCACCTCGTTTTACCTACTTAGTTACTTGGAAGACTAAACATCTCATTAAGCATCGCAATGGTTCCACAAGACCCTGAGTGTACCACCAAGTACATCCTTCGTCATCTTCACAAAGTATCCACGGCCTTTTGAAACCAAAAACGTTCACCAAGTCACGTTAAGTTTATTTGAAACACAATTATTCATTGCTTGATTGAAAAATCTCCTTAAGCAGTTCACACTGTTCCTCGGTTAAATCCGGATACTTTTCACAATCGATCTCAGTATCATCCGAATGTACCTTTAAAAATAGATCGATCAGCTTTATGTCAAATCAAATGTACAGCATACCATCCAAACCATCAAGCTAACAACAGCAAGTAGTACCACATTCCAAAGGAAACTCATTTTGTCCTAACACTGTCTTTGGGTTTTACGAACTGTTCACGAAATTAACTGAACTGGAATGAGGTTTGTTTTAAATGGTCTTGACGTCAGTAAAGTTTTTAATTAGGCGAAACGTAATTGGCGAAAAAAATATGAAATTTTGCATTTCCATCACTAATTGATTGCATAGGTATGTGAACTTTTCACGGCCAATACCACAGATAAGGAAACAGGGCTAATTGGTCTCTATTTTACAAAATCGCTGTGACTACATAGTATCACTTCCGTGAACAAAAATCAGAAATCAATAAGAAAATACTTGCGGAGGACAACGTGGTGCGGAACACTGTGATATCAATCGCTGTTTCCTAAAAGCCAGTCTTGGACTTGCTTGAGAGCTACTATATGGTGGAAATCCCAGTATGTCGGACCCTAAAGTGTCATAAAACTTCGGACGATAGTAAAGCTCGCTCAGGAAAAGTACCAAACGTAGCAGCTCCATAGAGGAACTGGCAGGGGCTCCGTATATGTGAAGTATGTTATGTTTCGGTAAAAAGGACGTGCCACAACTAAGAGAGATGAACATACGCTCAATTAATGGCGATCACTTGCCACGCCACAGAATTAAACAGTCCGAAAAGCAGGTCGCATGTAAGGCTTACAGGGTCAGTCGCAGCGGTTTCCTACATCAAGTCTTCGCCGAATCTCCACTAGGGTGGCATTCGTGGAGTTGATATTTTCTTTGAATCTGGAATCTGATTCGGAGTACCGCCAATAATGCCATCGTTTCTCGGGAAACATGTTGCCTTACTAGGCAAACTACTATCAAACTATAGACTACCATCGATAAGACTTCTACTCTTTGTCTAGTAGCCGGAAGAAAACATAGCTTCATCTGACGCATACTCGATGAATTCATTGGAAGCCAAGAAACGATCTTGATTTTACAAGTCCAGGTCCCCCCATTGGTATCTTAAAAATGTATTGACTGATGCTAGAGTTCTTAAGGCAACTACGTTCTTTAAGTCCTTTTCCAGCATTCCAGATAAATCTTTGTAACTTTACTGCGGGCGAAGCTAAGTCGCTCCTCCAGAGGAAGCAGTAATAAGTCGACTTTCAAGGGTGACCCTCATCCATTGGTTACTCGAATCCTCGATACTTCTCCTACTAATTGCCTTGCTCTTGAGGCATAGCCAGTGTTATCCTGTGTAGTTCATAAGACAATGAAGAACACCTTCCGTGGATTATGACACAGTAGATCCAATCGTTCTAGAAATGGAAACAAATCGATTTTTCTTTAACCAATGTACCCTTGGATGTTATTTGTTTTTTGACTGTACCTGGTCAGAAGTATAGACATAAAATTAGTATGTAGTCCTTCAGTGATTGGAGCTAAAATATCAAAGTAAGAACCATCAACAAACCTTGAATTTTTTCATCCACAAGCAAATGTATCTGCTTCTGCTTTACGATATGTCACAATGGTGGACCGAAAATAACTAAATCCAGCGTATCTCTCTTTTAGAAATAAGGTCCTCGTAAGGTGTTCTTCTGACCTGATACCACAATTCTTGCTATCTCTTTGGGATGATCTCTGGATCTCTCAGAGTCAGGATTTGGAGAACTTTTTCCTTATTCTTGAACGATTGTAAGCATTGACTTGGTTCTCGTCCTTATGGGTATTTACAGTCTCTCCTTGGTTTCGCGTTGGCAAACCTCAGGCTAGTCTTTTTGGCGTTTTGCAGACTTGGACTCTAGGCACTGCTTTGACTATACTGGGTGACTTGCTATCAAGGCTATTCCAGAGAAAGGTCTTGATTTCTTGATTACTATCACTATCACTCCAATTAAAGAGTCCTATCCTATCCTTAAATAGAAGGTCACAAAAGACTGCAAATATAAACATACACAGGTGGCATAAGTACTCCAACTAATAAGTGAGGTGTGAAGAGCTACCTCCCTTTAGGAACGAAGCTGGTCTTAAGGAAACTTCTCAAACAGACGGAATGCAAATAATGCTTGACAACCAGTTGGAATACCAGTCAACTTTTCGAACGCTAATTCGACTGAACCGCACTACAACCGAGGGCGGAAACATTCCTTTGATTTTTCTATTTTGCATGTCCTTTTATCATTTAAACAAGGCCAACAAGGACAACCAAAACGTATCCACTTCTTACAATGGCTTCATTCAAATTAAATTATGCATCAATTATTATTGACAGAACAAGAGCTCATTATTTCAATTCAAAAGGATGACAAAACAAAAACCAAAAAAAAAAAGGAAGAAACCGGGAAAAGCAGGGAAAAAAAAAGTTAAAACACAAACAAATATAGCTTTAGATGCGTGCTCCCGTTCTTAACGAGAAATAAATTGCGTATGCCCAAAGTTGATTGATCAATGGCCATGCTGTTTGCTCGCTGCTGACTGCTTCTTGTCCTTGTCCACCACATCTCGAACCGTCATCGACTCATAAGATACAATCACCATGGAAATTTTCTACATCTCGATTGCATGTGGATTGCAGCAGCACCAGCTCCAGAACCAGCCAGCAACAGAGCCAATATAATAACTGGAGTAGTATAAGCCAACAGACAAGAAGAAAACTTGCGGCAGGAAACCAACGTGCAACGATGGACAGTTGAAACAGTGTGGTGACCAAGTTATAACGATAGTGGCAGCGTTTAAAGACCTATGACAACTCTTTATGGTAATACGCTATGGAATTGGCCAATGATTTCCTTTTTCATGTGCAAAGTGGAAGGGCGAGTTCTCGTTTCCTTTTCTTTTTTCTTTTCCTAGACATGGTTTTGCTTGGTGTCATATTAATTGCTCTATTGCTGGGGATGAGGAGAATTTGTTATAACACACACAAGTCTGGGTGCGATACTGAATGCATCTATGGATTAGGACTCCCAACGACGTATTTTAACTAAGGACTGCGATCTCTCGAGATTACATAGCCATCTATAGCGATGGAAACAACAATATTATTATTCTGATCGTTCGGTTCAAGTTGAATCGTTTAAAGAGACACAAAGGACGTTAATTGTTATCTCTTAAGTCCACACGCACGTGCCCTAAGTAAGCTGGGCTTAACAAAGACATCTAAACCTCATTAAGTTGTTTCCAGGAAACTCATGTATTTGTTTTAGGTTTGTTAATAGAAATTGAAGTTTTTAGGCCCCGGTGATCTTGGATTAAACACTCTTGAGAGGTAAGCCTGGTATCCAAGAATCTATAAAGGTTATCAACAAACTCGGCTTGACCCAGAACCCAGCTCTTTGTTCCCTCTGAGGAGTGGAACATTCATCAGCGCATTTTATGACATAACTAATTCATTTCGATTTAATGACAGAATGATAGACTGCTTCCACACAAATTCCATTACTCAGTTGGTCCGGCTCAAGCCTTAGGAGCCAGGAATCCAATAAAAATTACTCGGCTCGACGACAAATGGTGTACTCCTGCATATAGTGCCGCACACATTGAGACTACCATCGATAAGACTCAATAATAAATAATTATTTCCGTCATAGGTCCTTGAACATGACGAAGATCCTGCGTTGGATGGAAACTCAGGAGAAAAAAACCCATAAATTGATTTTTGAAAAAAAAAAACTCTCTCTCTCTCTCTCTCGTCACATCAGCATGAGAGCAGATACTACCTGCTCTACGACTGGTTGGTGTTAACAAATTTTACCTGAATTATAACTATTTTGGAGATCTCATCCTTATCAGCGACCACAGTTGGTGAAATAATTTATTTCTGTGGCTGCTACATAGTAGACGCGCACACACGCATATGACCTTATGGCATTGTTTATGTTTGTTTGTTTTTAGTTTTACTTACGAAAAGGATGTCTTGAGATTTTATTACTTTTTGATAAAGTAAATTTGTATCTTTTAGAATGTTGGTGTCTTTAAAAATATTTTTACGACTTTTTAAGGAACATTGGTATTTGAAGTTGATTGACTGGCTGACGTCGATGGTCGGTTGACTGAGTTTGTGGCTATAAAAAGAGTCATTTAAGGTGAAATTTATTTTCAGCGCGCATTTGGGAATTTGTTTTATTTCTTGATAAGCCTCGACTGGGGGATGGGGAAGAAAATCTAATGTGATCCGTGGTGATTGGATTTGAGAATGCATTAACACTTTGTGGAACCGTTTTGTAGATTCTGGTAGGTTCTTTCCTTCACCAACCGCCGGACCATGCTAAATCGCAAAAGAGACGACGAAAGGGAATATTTAGTGAACATTTTATTCAGTATTCCAAAGGTTAGGGCTTGCAGATACGGGTAAACCGAACAGCATAAAGGGTGACCAGATAGAAGTGATACTTTTTTCCACTATTATGTTTCGGCAGCTATCAAAGCTACCAATAGGATCAAGCTGTCAAAATATTTAGTAAGATTTGCCATTTTATCGTACATTATTTCACGCTTTTAGAATGTGCAGAAATTATTGAAAAATATTATTGAAATTCTGCCTCAGTGTAAGAATTTCGTAGTGGGTTCGGTCTTCATCTCGGCTTCTGTGTGCAATCAATTCGTTGCACTTTCGAAAAGTTTGAGCGTGAGTTTACTCTTTGGAACTCTGAGCCACCAACTAGACAGAGATTGGTGCAAAAGGAAGGACCAGTATCGAAGAATACCCAGAAATGTCGATTCGGCACCGATTAGCTGAATAGGGCTTCCGCAGAGAGTTTACCCAGCTTATTTTGCCGTTGAATGTGGAACTACATTCGTATAAGATTGTGTTGACGCAAGAATTGGAGCCATGACCATCCATAGACAACGCAGTGAGTTCGCTAACTGGGTGCTGGAAATCAGGATTTTGGCCAATTTTTGGCTCAGCGGCTATGTCAGTAAGCAGAATTGCTATGGAAGCAAGCAGAAACCACATGTGTTCGACCGAGCACCAATGCATCCACAGAGATTGACCATTTGGTGTTGTTTATGACATGGCGGCATTATGGACCTAATTTCTTTCGAAATGAAGAAGAATACACGGGTATCGTCAATGGTCTCAATTATATAGCGATGTTAACCAACTTTATGTGACCAGAACTCAACAACATCGATATATCCGAGCTATGGTTTCAACAAAACCGCGCTACATGCCGTACAAGACGCAATGCTCGAAGTTGTAAAGGAGAAATTTGGCGACCGGGTCATCTCACGGCGAGCGTTCAACAGATGGGCTCTGTGATCATGCGACTTGACAGTACTCGATGATTTTCTCTGCGGCTACGTATTGGACAGAGTCATCAGAAATTAGACCAACCGCTGGAAGCATTGCCAGCGAAGCCGAGGCAGCTTTTTGAATGATGTGCTATTTTACACATATTGGCATGAATGTAGCTCCAAAATAAAGTCAAAATCAGTTTTATATCTCAAACCATTGCGGTTTTATTTAAATTCCTTTTGCTATCGTTCTTATCTGGTCACCCTATATTGTATGTATGTATGCAGTATATTACAAATTCTTATTGATATGTACCTGTTGGCAGAGCAATGATAGATACACTTACTAATATAATAGTTAGTTGCTCGATATGGCCGATTCCTTGAAGAAGATTATGTTTAAGACGATTCCAAGACACGTAACTACAAGGGAGACTTTTGAAGATGTTCTTTTAATACTTTTCTTCGATGTAATAGACAAAGTTCCCTCTTCCGTTTCCAAAACGTTTCTTAGTGCGAAAAATCCAAGTTTATATAACAATCCCCTCACCTATTTCCAGAAACTCTATAGGACCTTCACGTGCAACGCTGACCGGAAATCAAATTGAATAGCAAACCATAAAGATGACAACCCGTGCATCATAACATAACACAAAAACGCACCCAGTTGCCCTCGAAAACGTTTGCCAATCCCCAATAAATGAAATCTCAATTTTTTTTACAATCAAATTCTTGTAATAAAGAGAATAAATTGTATAAAAAAAAATCATTTCCTCCATCAATTGACCGTAAAATCGTCAAACGTTCTACGGTCTGATTTTTTTCTGTATCTCAACCCATACAATAAAAATTTTCCATATTTTTTGTTTTTCGGTTTTTGGTGGAAGCTTCTCGTTGAACGTGCCTAATCGGGGGTGAACAAGTGCCGCAGTTCCCACTGTGTCGGAGCGCTCGCGAATCAACAAGTGCGCTCACCGATCCGGCCATCCAACCTATTGCGTTCAGTCAACCAAACGGCCACTCCAAGCCCCCAATCAATGGCCTGTTTATTATTATATCGAGA